>CM055121.1:792089410-792689410 GCA_029206835.1 Rana muscosa | reverse complement strand
GATCGATCGATACTGCACTTGGGTGACCTGGGCTGGACGGAGGGGCAAAACGCAGGTGCTAGCAGGTATCTGGGCTGATCCCGCTAACACTGCGTTTTTGGGAACCCTAAACTTCTGGGGACGCTAGTATAGATCTGATCAGATCAGATATTGATCTGTTCAGATACTATACCACTAAGGGAGGTGTATGCTTCACGCGTGGGTGTTAGCGTTAGTGGCACTAACCTGACGCTGCCTGGGGTGTGACGCAGACCCTCTCTGATGCTAAAACCTAATTGATATCACCCGCCGGGCGATCAGGGGGTTAAACCTTTATTGGGTTATATACGACGGGTGCCCTGACACTATAAAAAGCAAACTAACTAACCAGCGTCACCCGTAACACTTATATGGTGATTACTGGTGAAAGGGTTAACTAGGGGCAATTAGGGGGTTAAAACCTTTATTAGGTAATATATGGGGGTACCTGACGCTATATAAAAACCTGACGGCGAACCTAAAAAAAAATTACTGGCTACCGATCGGCATCACCGACACTAAGACAGCGATCAGAAAAACTACAGCTTAGCGACAGTGGTGATAGGGGTTGAAAGGGTTACCTGGGGGGCGATCAAGGGGGTTAAACCTTTATTAGGTAATATATGGGGGGTACCCGACGCTATAAAAACCTGCGGCGAACCTAAAAAAAATTACTGGCTACCGATCGGCATCACCAACGCTAAGACAGCGATCAGAAAAACGATCGCTTAGCGACAGTGGTGATAGGGGTTGAAAGGGTTAAAACTTTATTAGGGAGGGTTAGGGGGCTGCACTGGACCTAAAACTAACTTTAGTGACCTTTTTACAGTCACAAATGTCACTGATTGCAGTGATCAGTAAATAAATGGTCACTGCAATCAGTGACACTGTGACTGGGGGCTGGGGGGTGATCTGGGGTGTCTGGGGGGGCCTGGGGGGGGGCGATATATGTGCCTATGTGTCCTGGTGTCAGTGTAGTGTTTTGTGCACTAACCTGCATCTTCTCCTGTATGGCGCTCGGTATATGTGAGCGCCGCAGGAGAGATGACATCACTTCCTCTGCCTGTGTTTACATTACACAGGCAGGGGAATGATTTGATTCGCTGGGAGCGATCGAGAGGGGGTGGCCGGAATTGAACGGCTGTCCCCTCATCCCTGATCGCTCCCAAAGGAATAACGGCTGCTCACTGTAAAGAAGGGGGGTCCGATCGGACCCCCCAACTATACAAAGGCAGTCACGTACATATACGTGATTCTGCCTGTCGGTGCCATTCTGCCGACGTATATTTACAGTGGGCGGTCGTTAAGTGGTTAAACATCTTTATTCAAACCATAACAATATCAGCATCAGGGGTATTGCCTCTTTAGGCCTCAAACACACGGTCGTTTTAACAGTGGCTTTTTTTAGATTCACTTTTTACATGGACACATACAAAGAAACAGCTATTTCTTCAGAATAACAAAAGGTAGGTATCTGCAACAAAGTTTGTTTTATTTTTTTGCTAGAAAATTATTTAGAATCCCCAAACATGATATATATATTTTTTAAAGCAGAGGCCATAGAAATGGTGAGTGTTGCAATAGTATTTGTGCAGCGGTTTTTCAAATGCAATTTTTTTGGAAAAAAAAAATCACCTTACTGAATTTTAATGCACAAAAACACAATATAATACCAAATTGTTTGGTAAAATATAAAAGATGATGTTATACCAAGTAAATAGATACCTACCAAATATGTCACGTTTTAAAATTGTGCATGCCTATAGAATGGAAACAAACTACAAAAAATATACTGTATTGTCCATAGGAAATGCTTTAAAAGCCTTTACAAGTCACCGCTTTAGATTTACACAGGAGGACTGTGCTGTGGAATATACAATATATAGACAGCTATTGCTGCTCCCCATCTTGTAAATGCTGGTTGCCAGGCTTCTTCTGGCTTGAATACATTTTGAACTACCTACCTACAATGTAACCACAACTCTTGATCTGTGTGATGTTTTCAGGTCAGAAAATATTGAGCTCAGAGGATATTCCTAATGTCCAAACAAAAAGTGTTTTCAGAAGGAGGGTTCAGCAATGGCACAAAATGAATATTTCTCGACACTGGTTTCCTTTAAAGCCTTATAAAGGAGGTTCTTTGATAATTTAGGTTGTCAGGATTTAAGGTGCTTTTTTTGTAAGCTCAAATTGATGGTATATTGCCTTTCTTCTGCCTAATTAAATCTAACTATTTAATTATGTGGTATTGCTGTTAATGACCAAATGATACTGGGTATTTGCTGTTCAGATTAACAAGGGAACCCAGCCCTGTGTCACAGTATAGATAATTAGAGCCATATTGTATTAGGTTTGATTCATATATTTTTTTCTATCCACTTCACATTGACAGCTGTGCTGAGAACTTTGACATTGGCACAGTTGCCAGTTAGCTGCCTTTTGAACTGATTATAGCAGCTGTTAGTTTATAGTCCTAGGTACCATACTGTGCCAAAAAGTAAGACATCAATGGTTCACCTTTACTGAGTTATTACCTGTGGAGTACTGCAAATATTTGAAATGTCATTGCATTTGATAATGTCAGTGGGCTGCAAATTCCTCTGTGAGAAACACATTCTGTACATGTAGCAGAATATTTAACATAATGTTTCTTTGGGAGTACAGGCAAAAATTACAGATAAGTTAGATGTGCTCTGCTGAAACACACACACACACACACACACACACACAATGGGGCTAAATTTTCTAATAACAGTGCGCTGCGCTGGTTCTAACCTTAATTGGTGCGCCGGATAACTCCTTCACTGGGCGCAGGAAGCAGCGGCGCACTGTTATAGTTAATAGAAATGTCAGCGGCGCTCTATTGAAAATGAATGGTTCCCTATGGGAGCCCATTGATTTGAATAGAGGTCGCCCGGGAAGTCGGATCCGACTTGCGGGCGACTCGTGTGCCGGCTGACACAGGGACAGCGCGACTTTGCGAGGCGATCTGGACACGACCTGAGCGTGCAGCAGCCGCTCATGTCGTGTCCTAGAGGCGACTAGCCGGCCGAGAATGTGTCCAGCGCGATGTGATCGCGCTGGTCCTCGGCAGCCTCGCTGTCCCATGTTTGGTATGAATCATGAAGGGGAACTCCAGGCCAAATTTTAATGAAAAAACCGGCATGGGTTCCCCTTCAGGAGCATACCAGGCCCTTAGGTCTGGTCTGGATTCTAAGGTGAACCCCCCTAAGCCGAAAAACGGCGTGGGGGTCCCCCCAAAATCCAAACCAGACCCTTATCCGAGCACGCAACCTGGCAGGCTGCAGGGGAAAAGGGGGGGGGACGAGAGTGGCCCCCCTCCCTCCTGAACCGTACCAGGCCGCATGCCCTCAACATGGGGGGTTTGGTGCTTCGGGGCAGGGGGGCGACCTGCGGCCCCCCCACCCCAAAGCACCCTGCCCCCATGTTGATGGGGACAAGGGCCTCTTCCCGACAACCCTGGCCGTTGGTTGTCGGGGTCTGCGGGCTTATCGGAATCCGGGAGCCCCCTTTAATAAAGGGGCCCCCGGATCCCGGCCCCATACCCTATGTGAATGAGTATGGGGTACATCGTACCCCTACCCATTCACCTGGTGGAAAAAAAATTGCAATAAAAAAAACCACACAGCTTTTTAAAGTATTTTATTGCACAGCTCCGGGGGTCTTCTTCCGACTTCGGGGGTCTCCGGTGTCGTCGCCGCCGCTCTCCGGTTTTCTTCTGCCGGGCCACCGCTAACTTCTTTAGCTCTTTTGCTAGCGGAGGCCCGGTCTTCTCTGTCGTCTTCTCCCCTCTTCTTCTCTCTGGTTCTTCCTTTCTTCTGCCGGCCCCTCCACTAACTTCTTTAGCTCTTTTGCTAGTGGAGGGACCGGTCTTCTCCGTCGTCGGCGTCTTCTTCTCTCTTCTCCTCCTCGATGTTGACTCGTCGCTTCCTCTCGCAGTAATGTAAAATTTTCGGTCCGCAGAGATTAATATAGGCTTCTCATGACGTCACACTCACATGCTCCGGGGCCATGTGCGGGAGAAGAAGGCGACGGAGAAGACCGGGCCTCCGCTAGCAAAAGAGCTAAAGAAGTTAGCGGTGGCCCGGCAGAAGAAAACCGGAGAGCGCGGCGATGACACCGGAGACCCCCGAAGTCGGAAGAAGACCCCCGAGCTGTGCAATAAAATACTTTAAAAAGCTGTGTGGTTTTTTTATTGCAATTTTCTTCCACCAGGTGAATGGGTAGGGGTACGATGTACCCCATTCACATAGGGTGGGGGGCTGGGATCCGGGGGCCCCCTTTATTAAAGGGGGCTCCCGGATTCCGATAAGCCCCCCGCCCGCAGACCCTGACAACCAATGGCCAGGGTTGTCGGGAAGAGGCCCTTGTCCCCATCAACATGGGGGCAGGGTGCTCTGGGGTGGGGGGGCCGCAGGTCGCCCCCCTGTCCCAGAGCACCAAACCCCCCCCATGTTGAGGGCATGCGGCCTGGTACATCCCCCCTTTTCCCCTGCGGCCTGCCAGGTTGTGTGCTCGGATAAGGGTCTGGTTTGGATTTTGAGGGGACCCCCATGCCGTTTTTCGGCTTGAGAGGTTCACCTTAAAATCCAGACCAGACCTAAGGGTCTGGTTTGGATTTTGGGGGGACCCCCACACCGTTTTTTTGGCGTAGGGGTTCCTCTTCAAATCCAGACCAGACCCAAGGACCTGGTATGCTCCTGGAGGGGGAACCCATGACGTTTTTTTATTTAAAATTTGGCCTGGAGTTCCCCCTCAAGATTCATACCAAACACAGTGCCTGCTATTGGCGGGGATCCAAGTCGGATCCCCCTTCATTGAAAGTCGGACATATGTCGGCTTCATGTCGCAGGGCAAAGTCGGAGCCAAAGTAGGACAGATGTCGTGTCGCACTAGTGTGAACCCAGCCTAAATACAACTACACTGCTGCTCTCACTAAATAGCTAAAATCGTAAATAATACCGTTTTTGGAGCTTAGGGCGGCTCCTTATCATATACATGCAAATCTGGTAAAACACGGCATGCAAACGCCACAAAGCGCGCCTTTCTAAACGCCACTTTCAACCTTAGTTCAGAACACTTTGCACCAGCGTCCCGTCTACATTGGGCCTAAAAACGCCTATGCCATTTACAGCTCCAAAACGCCATGGTGGCCATGAGGCCATAAGCTAACATGGAGAGATGTTTTTAAGCTGCAAAAAGCGCTCAAACAAGCGGTTGGAAAAACGTCCGTGTGCATGTAGCCTTATATTAACCACTTGCGCACTGCCCAGACCAAGTTTCACATTTCAGCGCTGATGCACTTTTAATGACAATTGCGCGCTCATACAACACTGTAACCCAATGAAAATGTTTTATTTGTTGGCACACAAATAGAGCTTGCTTTTGGTGCTATTTGATCACCTTTGTGTTTTTTTTTTTTGTTTTTTTTTCGATAAATACAAAAGACCGAGTTTAAATAAAAAATTAATGGATATTTTACCCACTTCAGCACTGGGCCTATTCTGGCACTTCTCTCCTTCATGTAAAAATCATAAATTTATGGCTATAAAATTACTTCAAAACACCAAACATTATATATTTTTTTGGAGCAGACACCCTTCGGAATAAGATGGCGGTCATTGCAAATTTTTATCTCGCTCGGTATTTGCGCAATAAATTTAACACCTTTTGTTTGCTAAAAATATTACAAAACAGTAAAGTTACGGGCAATTTTTTGGTATAATGTGAAAGATGTTGTTATGCTGAGTAAATAGATACCTAACACGTCACGCTTTAAAATTGCGCACACACACATGGCATGACACCAAACTTCAGTAATTAAAAATCTCCCTAGGCGATGCTTAAATTTTTTTTACACGTTACCATTTTGCCATTACAGAGGAGGTCTAGTGCTAGAATTGTTGCACTCGTTCTAACGCACGCAGCAATAACTCACATGTGTGGTTTGAACGGCGTTTACATATGTGGGCGGGACTTACGTGTGTGTTCGCTTCTGAGCGCGAGCTACCGGGGACATGGGCGTTTATTATTTTTGTTTTTGTTTTTTGACTTTTTTGTATTTCTTACTCTAATTTTTTGGGATCTCTTTTATTCCTATTACAAGGAATGTAAACATCCCTTGTAATAGGAATGTGTGTGACAGGTCCTCTTTATGGAGAGATGCAGGGTCAATAAGACCCCGCATCTCTCCTCCAGGCTGGAAAGCATGATATTGTTCCAAAAAAATCACCAATCTCATGCTGACAGCCAAGATCACGGCTTGGTTAACATACGGGAACACGGCATGATGTCATAATGTCATGCCCGCGCCTCCGACGGTCATAGAGATGACTGATGACCATCTGGTCACCAGTCATCTCCAAATCGTTCTCCGAGCCCCAGATGGCACGGGAGAGCCCGGAGAAGCACCGGATGGCGGCAAGAGAGGGGGGGGACGTCCCCTCCCCCCGCCTATAAGAACGATCAAGCGGCGGAACTGACACTATGATCATTTTTATTGTGCACAGAATCGCCGGCTGAAAAGAATGATATCTGAATGATGCCTGCAGATGTCACCGCCCAAAGCCAAGGATGTCATTTGACGGTGGGCGGTAGGAAACTGGTTAATATTTTTAAAAAAGGTAATTTTTCTTCTTCATTGATGTACACTGATGAGACTGCACTGATGGGCACTGATAAGGTGGCAAGGGTGGGCACTGAGTGGTGGCATTGCTATTTAGCACTGGTAGTTGGGGGGGGAAGTGGCACTGCTAGGTGGCAATGATAGTTGGCAGTGATGGGCACTGGCAGCACTGCTAGGTGCCACTGATTGGCACCAGTGGTGGGCATTGATAGGTGGCACTGGCAGGGGCTACTAATTGTCAGATGATGCAGAATTGCCTCTTCTTCTTCGGGCCCCATGTCCCTTGCACATAAGCCGGTGATTGCCTTTTTTTATGCTCACGCTGTCAGCACAAGGAGAAAACAAAAACCATTACCCAGCTTTTGTTTACATCACGTGATCAGCTGTCATTTGCTGACAGCTGATCACATGGTAAAAGGCAGGGATCGGCCCCTTACTCGGATCTGTCATCACCCGAGTCACAGTGACTCTGACCACAGCGCGCGCAAAGGGGAGGACGTTTATTGACGGACTCCCGGCAATTGAGGACCATGCTGTGGCCGTCGATCAGTTATAGCGCTGATCTCAAGTGATTAAAGAGGGTCAAAATGGGCCATTGATATGCATCACAATTCTACTTAGGAATGAGTCTTTGAAAAGTTAAACTGAATAATTTGGCCACTTTATCCTTCCAAATAATTCACTTCCTGTCACATAGCCACACAGGAAGTGAGGGAAAATCCCTAACAATGTCTTTCCTTGGGGACACAGGTCAGTCTAAATACTTTCCCCATTATGCACATTGCACTCCAGCATATTGCAGGGTACACCACAATTTATTAGGTAGTTTGGACTGTGGGGTTTATTTACTAAAGGCAAATCTACTTTGCACTACAAGTGCACTTGCTGTATATCTGAGGGGAACATGCAAGCCCAAAAAAAAAAAACATCTTTGCTTTTACATGATTGTAACATCCAATCACCAGTACTTTCCCTCAGATTTTCAGCAGCTACACTTTTACTGCAGAGTGGATTTGTCTTTACTAAACCCCAAACTACCCAATGATTTGGAGTGTACACAACAAAGTGCTAGAGTGCAATTTGCTTAATGGGGACACTAGTTAGATTGATCTGTGTGTCCCCAAGAAAAGCCATTGGTAGGGTTTTACCTTCACTTCCTGTTTAGCCGTGTGACAGGAAGTGAAGACAATGTTAAGAAAAGGAGACAAAGGCCAAACTACAAAAAAAAAAATATCCAAAAAAAAAAAAACACACACACACACACACACACACACACAGGGGTTCTAACACTTAGTTTCCCTCAAAATGCTCACAATTAGAATTGTATGGCCTTGAGCTATTTTTAAGTGCAGTGCTCTAAATCAGTGCTTCTCAAGTACCCCCAACAGGCCATGTTTGCAGGTTTTCCTTCATCTTGCACATGTGCTTTAAATCAGTCAATGGTTTTGATTTTTGGACAGCAATTCTCGATAAGATAAATTCACAAAACATGTCCTGTTGGGGGTACTTTAGGACTGAGGCTGAGAACCACTGCAGTAAAAAAAAAAAAAAAAAAAAAAGGAAAATTGAATACTTACCGCTCTGTATTTCATTTCTTGGTGACGCTCCATGGCAGCACACAATACATGCATATACTACCATGAAGGCACCAGGGTAGACAAATCACACCTGTTTTGTTTTGACATGCCAATCAGCTGTCATATTTGTTGCAAAGAAAACACAAAACAAACATCGCAACTTTGCATCATATTTTATTGTTTAACAAAACAAAAAGGAAGGCAAAATAAAAAACATGGTCAATTTGAAACAGTTACAGACTCAACATCTTGAGAAATTTCTGGCCAAAAAAATGCAGCAGACAATTAAATCAAAGTGAACAAACAACACACATTAACAACATCAGAATTATTTCAGGGGAACATATCTCCCCCACACCAAAAATATACAATCCACATAAGTTAACCAATCACTTGTTTTGCAAAGACATAACAAATAAAATACATGTGTTACAAACTCGATAAGGACACCAACATGTACATTTTGCCCCCCACACACACACACTTGCCTCTTCTTAAGGCAATCGACCGAATGCTCTGTGAGCTTTATATAGCATATGTTTGTGTGCTAATGAGGCAATTAAAAAACACATGCACAGTCCATGAAACACCCAGAATGCAAGTTCTCCCAATGTAGAGACTGAAATTCAAAGTGGGTACACCTGTTAAGATGTCCTTCAATTTCTAACCCATAAAAACACTCTGAGCATGTCCAGAAATACCCAGGTGCTGTTCACACACAAAAAGCACGGCAAAAAAAAACTAACTGGCTGGGCATGTGCAGAACAACACCAATGCAGCTAGCAAAAAATAACCCCCCCCCCTCCCCCCGTCCAAAATTAAGCACATCATCCAGCATGCTACAAAATTAGAGATGGGACAATCACCCCTCCCCCCCACCAACAAATACTATTGCAGTCTATGGGAACTGACTTGGTAATTTTGCTAGTCCCAACTTGGCTGGCTTATCTTCTAGTAGTTATTGGCCTTAAAATGGGGGCCCAGGTCCCACCCTAAGGGACATATATCAATGTCACCAATTTGGAAAACACCAAAAACAAAACAAGGAGAAGTGCCTTTAAATGTGAAATGGCCCTTAAGCAATTTGGCATACCACATACAGTCCATTGCGTTTTTTATGCATCCAAAATGCATGGAAAGTTGGTTATATGGTTCTAAAATGGCAGTGTTTGTTCCAGTTCCACCAAAAAAGTAGAACATGCTGCATTTTACCTGCACTGGACTGTACTGGAACGCATCAAAACGCATCATAAATGCACTGGAACACACAGGTACACACCTAAATGCACCAAAAATGCACTGAGGGGTGAAAACAAAGCACTAGACTGCATCAAAAAAAACTTACCAAAAATGCACCGGAACGCATGAAAAAAGTGCATGCAGAAAAGCACCTGGAACGCATCCGGATTGTGTTTCTATGGTGTGAACTGGCCCTAGTTCACACCATAGAAACACAGTCTGGGTGCGTTCCAGGTGCTTTTCTGCATGCACGTTTTTGACACATTCCAGTGCATTTTTGAGGCGTTTTTGATGCAGTCCAGTGTTTTTTTCCGCCTCTTTTCACTTAGGACAAGTGTGTTGCAGTGCGTCTTTGGTGCATTTAGGTGCGTTGCGGTGCATTCCAGTGCATTTTTGGTACGTCCCGTTGCATTTTTGATGTGTTTTACTGGGGTCCAGTACAGTTTTGTAGCTAAAAAATGCAGCATGACCAATTTTTTGGCTTTCTGAAACACACTGGAACGGACTGCAGTGGTGTGAACTATGCCATTGGCATTAATGTGATCAACTTTCTTTGCGTTTTTCAGGCATCAAAAAATGCACTGCATCCGGTGTGAACTGGCCCTAAATATCATCCCCGGGGGTGTCTATAGTATGCCTGTAAAGTAGCACATGCTTTCCATGTTTATAACAGTTGGAGAGCAAAATGACATTTCTAAAGTAAAATAATAGTCATTTAAAAGTCCTTGCGGCTGTAATGAATTGCTGGTTCCCGTCAATACAGATAAAAGTCATTGAAAGTCTTTGCTAACCAAAAAAAAAAATGCGTGGTGGTTCCCCCAAATTCCATAACCAGGCCCTTCAGGTCTGGAATGGATATTAAGGGGAACCCCGCTGCAAATTTGAAAAAAAAATGCGTGTGGTTCCCCCAAATATCCAAACCAGGCCCTTCAGATCTGGCATGGATTTTAAGGGGAACTCCACCCGAAATTTAAAAAAAAAAAATGACGTGGAGTTCCCCTAAAAATCCACACCAGACCCTTTATCCGAGCACATAACCTGGCTGGCCGCAGGGGAAGAGGGGGGGACGAGAGAGCGGCCCCCCTCCCTCCTGAACCGTACCAGGCCACATGCCCTCAATATGGGGAGGATGTCCCCATGTTGATGGGGACAAGGGTCTCATCCGCACAACCCTTGCCCGGTGGTTGTGGGGGTCTGCGGGCGGGGGGCTTATCGGAATCTGGAAGACCCCTTTAACAAAGGGGACCCCCAGATCCCACCGCCCCCCTCTGTGTGAAATGGTAATGGGGTACAAATGTACCCCTACCATTTCACAAGGAAAGTGTAAAAAATGTAAAAAATTACAAGAGCCGGTTTTTGACAATTCTTCTATTAATGTATTTTCTTTTCTTCCATCTTCTTCTTCCATCTTCTTCATCCATCTTCTTTTCTCCATTCGGGTTTCTTCCTCTTCATTTTTATCTTCATCTTCCTTCTTCCTTCGGTGTTCTCGTCCAGCATCTTGCTCCGGCGTCTTTCCTTCTTTCTTCTCCGGCCGCTCCGTTTGAATTGGAGGTTCCCGCTGTGCGACGCTTCAGTTCGCCTCTGGGTCCGCTTACACCCGGTGACTCCGCCCCCCTCTGATGCACATGGATTTCACGGGGACTTTCCCCATGGTGACAGAGGGGGGCGGAGCCACCGGGTGGTAGCGGACCAAGTGGAGAACAGAAGCGTCGCACAGCGGGAACCTCCAATTCAAACGGAGCGGCCGGAGAAGAAAGAAGAAGGGAAGACGCCGGGGCAAGATGCTGGACGCCGAAGGAAGAAGATGAAGATAAAGATGAAGAGGAAGATGAAGATGGAGGAAGAAACCCGAATGGAGAAAAGAAGAAGATGGAAGAAGGAAGAAGATGGAAGAAAAGAAAAGACATTAATAAAGGAATTGTCAAAAACCGGCTCTTGTCATTTTTTACACTTTCCTTGTGAAATGGTAGGGGTACAATTGTACCCCATTACTATTTCACACAGGGGGGGCCGGGATCTGGGGGTCCCCTTTGTTAAAGGGGTCTTCCAGATTCCGATAAGCCCCCCGCCCGCAGACCCCCACAACCACCGGGCAAGGGTTGTGGGGCTGAGGCCCTTGTCCCCATCAACATGGGGACATCCTCCCCATGTTGAGGGCATGTGGCCTGGTACGGTTCAGGAGGGAGGGGGGGGCGCTCTCGTCCCCCCCTCATCCCCTGCGGCCGGCCAGGTTGTGTGCTCGGATAAGGGTCTGGTGTGGATTTTTAGGGGGACGCCACGCCATTTTTTTATAAAATTTGGGGTGGAGTTCCCCTTAAAATCCATACCAGATCTGAAGGGCCTGGTTTGGATATTTGGGGGGAACCCGCATGTCATTTTTTTTTTAATTTGCAGCGGGGTTCCCCTTAATATCCATTCCAGACCTGAAGGGCCTGGTTATGGAATTTGGGGGAACCCCCACACTTTTTTTTTGTGGTTAGCAAAGACTTTCAAAGACTTTTCTCTATATTGCCGGGAGCCGACAATTCATTACAGCCGCGGCTGCTTTTAAATGGGGTTTTTTTTCCTTTAGAAATGACATTTTGCAGGCGCACTGGCAATTTCAGAGCTGTGCCGGTTCAACTTATGCAAATTAGTTTACGTGACTTGACATTTACTAAGATTTTGCTGGCGCAGTGAACCGGCGCATTTAAACCATTGAAATTCCCGCGCTGAGCTCAAAAAAACCTCCCGCAGCTCGAATCGGAATTGCCGGCGCAGCTGGCTGGTTTTGAAAAAGTTACTTTATCACTCAATTTTGGGCATATTAGTTATTTGGGCAGTTGTCACTACACTTCCTCACATCACCCCATGTCACCCCCAATATTTTCTCACTTCCAGCTTCTTTATATTTAGATTTTAACATGCCGTGCGCCAGGTCCATAGTAGCGCACTGAGCGCCTCCTCCCGGGCGCAGAGAACACTATAGTAAATGGGAAATAGGGCTGCGCTACAGGCACTAATGTTTTGTAAATACCAGAACAGCCATTGCGCACGCAGATGCGTCAATACTCATGGCGCAAGCGTTTGGTAAATCAGCCCCAATGTGTACATCAATTATTGTGCCAGAATGTGCCACTAATGCTCTTACCTGTAGAGCAGGGACTGGTACCTTTGTACTCAAATTTTAAATGATTATGCAGTTGACATAAATGTGGTTCAGGTTTCTAATGATAATTATTAAGTCTCCAACACAAAAAACAAAAACACAGAAGGTAAACCAAGAAAATATTCTGGGATGCACTAGTATCTATAAAATAATAAATAAAGAACAAGAAAAATATATCTGTTGATAATTACAAATTTCAAGCCTAACAAGTTTGTATTCTATAACTTTGAGGTATGGTCTTAAATGCTCCCTAGTTATGATGCTTACCAATGTTACTTGTTAACCACTTGCCTACAGGGCACTTTCACCCCCTTCCTGCCCAAGCCATTTTTTCAGCTTTCAGCGCTGTCACATTTTGAATGACAATTGCGCGGTCGTGCGACGCTGTACCCAAACAAAATTTGTGTCCTTTTTTTCCCACAAATAGAGCTTTCTTTTGGTGGTATTTGATCACCTCTGTGGTTATTTTTTGCGCTATAAACAAAAGAGCGACAAGTTTGAAAAAAAAAAAAACACAATATTTTTTACTTTTTGCTATAATAAATATCTATTTTTTTTTAGTTTAGGCCGATATGTATTCTTCTACATATTTTTGGTAAAAAAAATATTGATTGGTTTGCGCAAAAGTTATAGCAGCTACAAAATAGGGGATAGATTTATAGCATTTTTAATATTTATTATTTTTTTACTATTAATGGCGGCGATCAGGGATTTTTATCGTGACTGCGATATTGCGGCAGACACATCGGACACTTTTGACACATTTTTGGGACCATTCACATTTATACAGCGATCTGTGCTATAAAAATGCATTGATTACTGTATACACATGACTTGCATGGAAGGGGTTAACACTAGGGGGCGAGGAAGGGTTTAAATGTGTTCCCTGTGTTTACTGTGGGGGGAGGGGACTGACTGGGGGAGATGACCGATGGTTGTCCCTATGTACAAGGGACACACCATCGGTCTCCTCTCCCTGACAGGACGTGGATCTGTGTGTTTACACGATCCACGGTCCTGCTCGGCTACTGGGCAATCGCGGGTGCCCGGCGGCCATCGCGCCCCGGGCACGCGCATCGGGTCCCCAGTGACACGGCAGGCGCGCGCGCCCCCTAGTGGCTTTGGAAGGCGCAACGTCATATGACGTCCGCCCAGAACAACAGAGTCTTCCGCCCACCGTCATTTGACGGTGGGCGGTTGACAAGTGGTTAAAAATAGTTTTAGGAAGTATTTTTTTTTATTATTATAGTCAGGACTAAAAAAAATCATAATATTTTTTATATTTTTGTCAGGCAAATTTGACCCCTCATCCTTTTTTCTAGAGTGCCTTAACAACCTATCACTCATTGTGTAACCAAAGTTGCCCTCCACCCCATGCTTTGCATAATCTGTTTTTAAAGTAAGTAATTTTCTCCCAGCTGTTTTTTTTTACAGCGTTTTTTGCTTTATATCCCTGCTGCTCCATTTATACACTCCTTCTGTTCATTTAGCTTGGTCACTGTGTGTCCTCTGTGACCACGCAGGACCCCCTCCTGGGACTTTGTCTGTTCCGAATTTTGGCAGTGGCTAAAATTGGTGGACACTATGGTGGGGTAAGCAAGCCTTGAGACCTACCTGGCATTATTTGACTCACGCTTATTTACAATGATGATATTCATTAACCTCCCTGGCGGTATGATTCTGTCAGATTTTAGGTGCCATTATTCTGCATGGAAATTTGGCGTTTTATATTGCAGGCCTGTAATTCTTAGGAATAACTCACTTAAATCTGTCCAAACCAGAGTCTAGTAGACATCCCGGGTATGATAAAGTTCAAAAAACAAAATTATACATTATAATAAAATAAATAACTATAAAATAATTATAACAAATAAAATAATAATAATAATAATAAAAGTGTTTTTCAGTGTTTGATGACGAATTTCCCCACAAATCGCTATCGCTTAATTCTGCGAGTGATTCTAATTTATTATCGCTGTTTTTTAGCTGGTCTAAAACCACTTTTGACATAAAGGGACACTTTTTGGTTGCTATGGACAATCTCCAGTTTCTAGGCAGAAAGAAAAGTTTTTATTATATAAAAGTGCATGCAGGACACTGGGCAGACCACTAGGGACAATGGGGGTGTGTAATTATTACATACAGTACTGTAATCAGTAAGATTACAGTGTACTGTGTTTCAACTTTTTTGAATTTGGCGCCGATCTCCGTCCCCGTGCGTCGTAACGCCGCAGGGAACGGAGCTCGGCGGCACTCGGAAGTGTGTGAATCGAGCAAGGAGACATGGCTCGATCACACAGCAGAGAGGCATCGCAGGATCCAGGGGAGAAGGTGAGTAACTCTGCCTGGATCACTGCGATGCAATCCCGAGTCTGGCTCGGGGTTACCGCTTTTGGTGCTGAAATTTCACCCCGAGCCAGACTCGGGAATACCGCCAGGGAGGTTAATATTTTTTCTGTTACTTACATTATTAATTTTTTGTTTTTTGTATAGTTTCATGAATTGTCCGAATAATTTGTATATCCCCTGATGAAGCTATCAAGCGAAACATGTCGGGATAATATACGAATCTGCTATTTTCGATATACACCTGTTTGTATGACCCCTTCTTTTGTGAATTGCTGCTTATTTATGGACAATATTGCCTCTGCCTATGCTTTTTAACTTTATACTTATTAAAAAAAAAATATGATACAATTTTTTCTCATCATTAAGTGTAATATGCACTGTCAAATCCCTTCTTTCACATTTGATTCAAATGTTCTTTAAGATATTCAGGGAAGATAGGGAGATTAAATTCCAATGCCAACAGCAGAGATCATATGAGTGAGAGGATCCACCACCAATTATGAAAAGGCTTACCGTCAGCGAGTGGACACAGTAAGGCTTATGCCCCATGAGTTAACCAATCAGAAGGTGTAATCACACCAGTAGGGGAACTTCAACACCACTAATGCTGGCCACAATAGGAGATGATCCCTGGGTCCTTGATGTAACTTGGTCCCGTGATGGTTGGATAGACTCAGCAAATGGCAGACCGAAAGGCGAACACTATATCCGGATGGCACTCAGACGTTATATCCAAGAGAAAAAAAAAATGCCACAAAGTAAATCCATAGATATAAAATTTATTGTAAAAAGGTCAAGAACACTCACATATCCATGGATAAAGAACTCCTTAAAATTCAATCAACATATCACAATAGCACTAACAGAGCTCGACCCAATGGGTTTCATCTGAATAGACATCATCAGGGGTACCCTGGATCTAAATTAGATAGTATTATATTATGCCTGTTTTAATGCAAGTTTTGGTATCTTGGAGTATTAGGGGTATTAGAAATCCAGTGAAGAGGCAAGCCATGTTTACTACACTGAAACAATTTTCATCATCCATTGTCCACTTTAAATTATTTGAAACGTCCAAAATTCCACACGCAATAACACTCTAAGAGGTTGAACTGCAACTTTTTCTTGAATCCATTATGTTACCAGAACTGTCTGCAGCTGACAGGGAGGGGTTGGATAAACCTCTGACATTAGAGGAACTCCAAGCTGCTGCTGCCGGCCTGCCTAATATTAAAGCCCCAGGCGCAGATGGGCTGCCAGGGGAGGTTTATAAACTGTATGGAGCCAAGTTGCTACCTGAATTATTAGAGGTATTTAATATAGCAACGGAATGTGGCCATCTTCCTCCCTTTATGAATGAGGTGGTTATTATAGTATTAATAAAACCTGGTAAGGCCCCTCATAATCCAGAATCATATCATCCAATATCATTGCTCACATCAGATGTGAAGTTATTAGCTAAAGTATTAGCTACCAGAATGGAGAGAATAATCTAAGATTGGAATAAAACCAGATTGGTTTGGGTGCACAAACATATCTACTGCTACAAATATTGGACGTTTCACGTTTGTTCCTTAATTTGCAGGTTCCGTCTGATAATTTAGGTAACAAAGCTATATTGTCGATTGATTTGGCAAAAGCTTTTGATAGTATAGAGTGGAATTTTTTATGGTATTGTTCGCAGAAATTTGGATTTGGGCCCCAGTTTATACGTTGGGTACAGCTTCTCTTTGTGGCCCCGGTTCAGGTGAATGGACATGTATCGGCCCCCTTGCCATTACAGCGAGGAACAAGGCAGGGGTTCCCATTATCACCCCTCCTTTTTGCTCTAGCTCTTGAACCCTTGGCTACTGCTATACGTCAGTAGGGATGAGCTGAACACCCCCCGGTTCGGTTCGCACCAGAACCTGCGAACGGACCAAAAGTTTGCACGAACTTTAGAACCCTATTAAAGTCTATGGGACTCGAACGTTTGAAATCAAAAGTGCTAATTTTAAAGGCTAATATGCAAATTATTGTCCAAAGGGTTTGGGGACCCAGGTCCTGCCCCAGAGGACATGTATCAATGCAAAAAGAAGTTTTAAAAACAGCCGTTTTTTCGGGAGCAGTGATTTTAATAATGCATAAAGTGAAAATATACCTTTAAATATCGTACCTGGGGGGTGTCTATAGTATGCCTGTGAAGTGGCACGTGTTTCCAGTGTTTAGAACTGTCCCTGCACAAAATGACATTTCTAAAGGAAAAAAAGTCATTTAAAAGCGGAGCTCCGCCGGAAAAAAATATTAAAAGCCAGCAGCTACAGCTACAGCAGCTGCTGGCTTTTAATATTTGGACACTTAACTGTCCTGGAGTCCAGCGACGTCCGCAGCAGAGGACGAGCGATCGCTCGTCACTCTGCTGCTCCCTCCGCCATCCTCGTTGAGGGAACCAGGAAGTAAAGCCCTGCGGCTTCATGCCCGGTTCCCTACGGCGCATGCGCGAGTCGCACTGCACCGTTCTGATTCGTCCTCCTGTGTGTCTCCCAGAACACTACGGGAAGTCTGGGGGAAGTGACGTCACTCCCGCAGATTCCCGGAGAGAGGACTCCCGGATGTGGGTGAAAATACCTGTCTTAGACAGGTATCTTCACCCCCCTACCCCCTGAAAGGTGTCAATTGTGACACCGGAGGGGGGGAGGGTTCCAAATAGCAAAAAGTTGATATTTAGGGTGGAGCTCCACTTTAAAACTGCTTGCGGCTTTAATGTAATGTCTGGTCCCGGCAATATGGATGAAAATCATTGAGAAAAATGGCATGGGTACCCCCCCAGCCCATTACCAGCCCCTTTGGGTCTTGTATGGATATTAAGGGGAATCCCGCACCCAAATTAAAAAAAGGGAAAGGCGTGGGGCCCCCAGGCCCTATATACTCTGAACAGCAGTATACAGGCGGTGCAAACAAGACAGGGACTGTAGGTTTGTTGTTACGTAGAATCTGTTTTTAATTTTGAACTCCCTGCCTGTGGTATTAGTATGAGAACACCAGCAATTGTATTTGGGTAAGCTTTTGGTGAACACTGTGCAAATGACACTAAATAAAAATACTGCAGCTCCCTGCCTGTATTTGTATCAGAACACCAGCAATTGTATTCAGGTAAGCTTTTGGTGCACACTGTGCAAAGGACACTAAATCAAATACTGCAGCTCCCTGCCTGTATTTGTATCAGAACACCTGCAATTGTATTGAGGTAAGCTTTTGGTGCACACTGTGCAAAGGACACTAAAGCAAAACACTGCGGCTCCCTGCTAGTGATGAGCCGAACACCCCCGGGTTCGGTTCGCACCAGAACCCGCGAACGGACCGAAACTTTAGAACCCTCTTAAATACAATGGATGCGAACGTTCGAAATCTAAATTGCTAATTATAACGACTATTATGCATGTTATTGTCCTAAAAAGGGTTTGGGAACCCGGGTTCTGCACCAGGGGACATGTATCAATGCAAAAAGAAGTTTTAAAAAACGGCCGTTTTTCGGGAGCAGTAATTTTAATGATGCATAAAGTGAAAAAAAAAAAAAGTCAAATAGTCCTTTAAATATCGTACCTGGGGGGGTGTCTAAAGTATGCCTGTGAAGTGCCACGTGTTTCCCATTTTTAGAACTGTCCCTGCACAAAATTACATTTCTAAAGGTAAAAAAGCCATTTAAAACTGCTTGCGGCTTTAATGTAATGTCTGGTCCCGGTAATATGGATGACAATCTTTAAGAAAAATGGCATAGCTACCCCATCACACACCCCCCCCCCCCTTACCCCAGCCCATTACCAGCCCCTTTGGGTCTTGTATGGATATTAAGGGGAACCCCGCACACAAAATAAAAAAGGCCCAAGGAGGAGTCGTTTGTAAGTTGGATGTTTGAAAGTAGGGGCCTGCCGTATATACTCAGCTGAAATTTGCCCCTTACATGTTGGTGTTGCCACAACACTGTGAGCCCTCACAGTTACTCTTGGTGGGTGCAGGAATGGGCCCTGCTGTGAATTATTAGATCAAGAATTGTAATTACATGCCCCTGTTAAACAGGGGCTGAAAAATTGGGCCTTAGGCACTGGTGCCACGACACTGCAACCACTCTCAGATACTCTAGTTGGAGTGCAGGAATGAGCCCTGCTGCAAAGCATTGCATAAAAAAATTGTAATAACACGCCCCTGTTAAACAGGGGCTGAAAAATTGGGCCTTAGCCACTGGTGGCGGCACCCAGAAACAAAAGTGTTCTTCCAAGCTATCATCATCATCAATCGGATCATTGAGGAGGAGGACAGTCAGTCAACATAACAGGACAGTCTCAGCATCAGTCTTGAAGGGATGTGACATTTGAAAATAAATTAGTCTGTTATATCAGCTTCAGGTGTTTGGTAGCTGGTGGTGATCCAAGACTGGTTCATCTTTATGAAGGTCAGTCGATCAACAGAGTCGGTGGACAGGCGCACCCTGTGATCCGTGACAAATCCTCCAGCAGCACTGAATGTGCTTTCTGAAAGAACGCTGGATGCAGGACAGGCCAGTAGCTCAATTGCATACTGTGCAAGCTCTGGCCAGTGATCCATCCTCAAGACCCAGTAAGCCAGAGGATTTTCGGTGGGGAAGGTGTCCAAGTCTGACCTTGCCCCTAGGTATTCCTGCACCATGTATATCAGACGCTGGCGATGGTTGCTGGAACCGATCATACCTTGGGACTAAAGAATTGTCTGAACGCATCGGTCAGACGGCCACCTTCCCCACCGCTCCTTCTTTGACTGACCGAAGCCTCAGCAACTCGTTGTCCAGGACCAGGAGTTTGTAACCTCCCAGTCTCTGGGAACGCGTTGCACAGACCTTTCTGCAAGGCCTCCCGGAGTTGTCTCATCCTCTGCTCCCTCTGCGACGGTAAGATAAGGTCCGCAACCTTACCCTTGTACCGTGGATCAAGGAGAGTGGCTAGCAATGGTCCCTCACCTTGATCCGAAGAATACGAGGATCCTTCCGCAGACTTTGCAGGATCAGGGAGGCCATGCAGCGTAGGTTAGCTGAGGCATTCAGTCCGGAGTCCTCTGGGTCACTAAGGACGACATGATCCGCAGCCACCTCCTCCCAGCCACGTACAAGTCCACTGGTTTCTTGGGACTGTAAATCATCCCTAAAAGACTGCTGCTGATGATGCTGAGTGCCAGGCTCCACCTCCATGCTGACACAACCCTCCTCCTCCTCCTCCTCTTCCTGTGCGATTGGTGGGACAGAAGGAACACTGTCTGGGTAAAGGGGGCCTTGAGAGGCAAGGAAGTCCTCCTCGTCCTACCTCTGTTCTGCCTCAAGTGCCCTGTCCATTATTCCATGCAGCGTATGTTCCAACAGGTGGACAAGAGGTACAGTGTCACTGATGCATGCACTGTCACTGCTCACCATCCTCGTGGCCTCCTCAAATGGTGCCAGTACAGTGCATGCATCCCTGATCATGCCCCACTGGCGTGGTGAAAAAAAAACGAGCTCCCCTGACCCTGTCCTGGTGCCGTAGTCGCACAGGTACTCATTGATGGCCCTCTGCTGCGTGTGCAGCCGCTGCAGCATGGCCAATGTTGAGTTCCACCTGGTGGGCATGTCACATATAAGGCGGTTCTTGGGCAGGTTCAACTCCTTTTGCAGCTCAGCCAGGCGAGCACTGGCATTATAAGATCTGCGGAAATGCACACAGACTTGTCTGGCCTGCCTCAGGACATCCTGTAAGCCTGGGTACCTGCCCAAGAACCGCTGCACCACCAGGTTAAGGACGTGAGCCACACAGGGCACATGGGTCAGTTGTCCCTGTCGGAGAGCGGAGAGGAGGTTGGTGCCATTGTCGCAAACTACTATTCCTGGCTTAAGCTGGCATGGCGTCAACCACCTCTCGGCCTGCCCCTGCAGAGCAGACAGAACCTCTGCCCCAGTGTGGCTCCTGTCCCCCAAACACACCAGCGCAAGCACGGCATGGCATCTTTTTGCCTTCGTACTTGTGTAGCCCCTTGAACGCCTACGGAGCACCGCTGGTTCCGAGGACAAAGAACAGGAAGAGGCCACGGAGGAAGAAGAAGAGGGGGTGGAGGACAGAGGTGTGTCACAACCAGTAGTAGCATTTTGGGGGCGTGGCGGTGGAACAACCTCCAACACTACTGCACCTTGTCTTGCATCCTTCCCAGCTGCCAAAAGAGTGACCCAATGGGCCGTGAAAGAAAGGTAACGTCCCTGTCCATGCCTGCTGGACCATGAGTCAGCGGTAATATGCACCTTACCGCTGACCGCCCTGTCCAGCGAGGCCAAGACATTGCCTTCCACATGCCGGTAGAGAGCCGGAGAAAAAGTGGCGTTTGGGAACCTGCCACTGAGGAACCGCACATTGCACAAACTCACGGAAGGGGGTCGAGTCTACCAACTGAAAAGGCAGCAGTTGAAGTGCTAGCAATTTAGCCAAGCTAGCATTCAACCGCTGGGCATGTGGATGGCTGGGAGTGAACTTCTTTCGACGGTCCAGCAGCTGGGGCAGGGAAATTTGCCTGCTAGAATCGGACGTCGGTGTACTGCTAGCAGAGTGCCCGCAAGTACTTGGCTGTGACACACCTAATTCTACACCTTCATTCCTCTCAGAGCAGGTTTCAGAGAGGACTGAAGGTATAGTGGGGTTGGAGATCCCAGCTGATGCGGTGCAAGAAGAGGTCAGCTTTGTTCTTTGGTGTGGGTCTTTAAGGTAGGCTTGCCAACGAGCTGCATGGCAGGTCAACATATGTCTGGTCAAGCATGTGGTGCCCAAGCGGGTGATGTTTTGGCCACGCGATATACGCTTGAGACATATGTTGCCAACAGCAGCTGTGCGATCTGATGCACTCGACTCAAAAAAGGCCCACACCAAAGAACTTTTGGAATAACGGGCAGAGGCAGCGCCCTGCACAGGTGGAGCTCTGCGGTGTGATTCCGTCGGTGTGCTGCCCTTACGCTGGCCCCCTGAGGGCATCCTGCCTCGTTGGAGATGTGCCTCCTCCTCATCCTCCTCCTCCTCTCTCCTATTAGGCACCCACGTGGAGTCAGTGACCTCATCATCCCCTCCCTCCTCATCACTGGAGCCAATCTGGCAGTATGCTGCAGCTGCTGGAACATGACTGCCAGATTGGTGTCCTTCTTGAGCATCCCCTCTCTCTGCTCTCACGCTACTGCCTTCCTCTAGCTGGGTATCATCATCAGACCCAGCGAAACGCTGGGCATCCTCCTGGAGCATGTACCCAACACTGTGCTCAAACAGTTCGCGGGACTCCTCAGGAGGACATGGTTGGTCTAGGGAAGGAGTGACTGATGATGACATTGATACCAGGGAAGAGGATGCTTTGGCAGCTGCTTTGCCAGTACCCTGAGCCTGGGTGAGAGAGGATGAGGAGGATGAGGAGGGCTTGGTCATCCACTCTACCAAGTCTTCGGCATGATGCGGCTCAACACGTCCAGCTGCCGAGAAGAAGGACAAGCGTGTCCCATGGCCACGTGCTGATGGCGATGCACCGCGTCCACGACCAGCACTGTTGTCTCTAGACACAGAGCCTGCTTGCCCTCTTTTATTGGCTCCTGACTGTCTGACTCTCCTTGTTTGCCTTCCAGACATTCTAATGGCCTGCAGGGAAATGCAGCAATACAGGCTAAGTTCAGGTGTAATATGGTCAGGAGGCACACTCCGCCCGCTGTAAGTGCCGCAAAATCCTGTTGGTGTAACACACCAGGAAAGCAGCAATACGGGCTAACTTCAGGTGTATAATGTGCAGGAGGCTTGCAACAATGACACTGACACTGTCCCCTTCCTATCCTTCTCTCTCCCTGCACACAAGGTTTATCAAAGTATATGACACTGACACTCTCCCTGCCTATCCTCTCTCCCTGCACACAAGGTTTATCAAAGTATATGACACTGACACTCTCCCTGCCTATCCTTCTCTGTCCCTACACACAAGGTTTAGCAAAGAATAGATTTGACACTGTCCCTGCTCCGAAACACACTACACGAGGCCGCCGCGCTGGCGGCCTTTTATAGTGTGGGGCGTGTACTAAACCCCCTCAGCTATAATTGGCCACAGGCATCCTGCCTGTGGCCAATCATTGCTCTCCTCGCTGTCGGCGCTGTGATTGGCCAAGCATGCAGGGTCACAGTGCATGCTTGGCTAATCACAGCGCCGGGATTACACTGCGATGGCGCAGTGTATTGTGGGCCGTTCGCGTCACTCGAATTTGGCGCGAACGGCCCAAATCGTTCGTTGTTCGCCGTACGCGCGAACAGCCGATGTTCGAGTCGAACCTATGTTCGACTCGAACACCGAGCTCATCCCTACTCCCTGCCTGTATTTGCATCAGAACACCAGCAATTGTATTGAGGTACGCTTTTGGTGCACACTGTGCAAAAGGACACTAAAGCAAAACACTGCAAATTCCTGCCTGTATTTGTATCAGAACACCAGCAATTGTATTCAGGTAAGCTTTTGGTGCACACTGTGCAAAGGACACGGTACACTAAGTGAAACACTGCAGCTAGCACAATCACTTGCCTGCCAATATAGAGATTAGAGAACAGGAACAGATCTAGCTAAACTAAATACAGTGTGTAAATATATATACACACAACACCTAGGATGCATATATATCCTCTACACACTGTAACTGCAGAGAACTGCTCTAACTCAAATCAAATTACACTGTCTCTCTCTCTCTGTCTCTTTCCTTTAACCAACGCCGCAACACACTACACAAGGCCGCCATGACGCCGGCCTTATATAGTGTGGGACATGTACCTACTCCTCTGAGCCAAGATTGGCCAAAGCCACCCTGGCTTTGGCCAATTATGGCTCTCTGTACTTACGGCGCTGTGATTGGCCAAGCATGCGGGTCATAGTGCATGCTTGGCCAATCATCAACCAGCAATGCACTGCGATGCCGCAGTGAATTATGGGCCGTGACGCGCCACTCGAATTTGGCGCGAATGGCCCATAATGTTCGAAATTCGGCAAACAGCCGAACAGGCGATGTTCGACTCGAACTTGAAGCTCAACCCTATACGTCAGTCACCAAATATGATTGGATTTCTCAGATCCCTAGGCGAAGACAAGATTGCTTTATATGCTGATGATACGCTCCTATTCTTGGGAGATATTTTGTCCTCCCTAGGTAGTGGTGTCCTTCATTACTACATATGGCTCCTTTTTAGGTTTTACAATAAATTGGGACAAGTACCGTTAGACCATCCACCTAATTTGCTAAATTCTGCATCCCAAATAGATGTAGTTTAAATATTTAGATGTTCAAGTTACACCACAAGTGAATGAGTATGTAGAGAGGAATCTAAATCCACTGCTTAAGCGCCCTAAATAAACAAGGAAAATTTGTAGCAAGCTAGCTTTAACGGTAGTTGGCAGGGCCAATCTGGTAAATATGGTGGTATGGATGCCATAATTGATGTGTCTCCTACATAATTGCCCTATATGGATGCCTCAGAATTTTTTTCGGCAGGTGGACATCCTTTTTAGAGACCTTATTTGGAGATACAAAAACGCACAAATTAGATTGGGAGTCCTGCAGTTGTCCAAGGATGGAGGGGGTCTAGTTGTCCCTAAAGCTAAACTATGGTGTATGTTTATCAAACAGAGAAGAGCCGAGATCCTGATGATCACGGCTGATGAAGAGCCGAGATCCTGATGATCACGGCTGATCTTTCAGGTGTAACAGTTTGTGAAGCTGAGATGAGGAGTGGAGAAAATGTTTTTCACTTTTCATCACAGGACACACCCTTCCGTCATTCACTTTTACACAGATGACCAGTTTATGAAGGTAAAATCTCCTCCCAGATTGTCCAGCTCAGAGGTGGAGAATATGGGTGAGAAGCTGCTGTGATGTGAGGAAGAAGACTTCTTTCTTCCTAATATCAGCAATAGCAAGCTTAAAGATTGATATAAATAATAACTATGTTTAGGTGTGTATATGTATACCTGTATATGTTTACACACAGTACAAACACACATACACAGTATAGTTATAATGTATTTTCTTTGAGGACCCATTCACATCTGAGCAATGCAGAATTGCACAATTCTTGCCACAATTCCTAATTGCTGTAAAATTATGTCAAAATATGCAATGCGTTTTTGGGTGCTGTTGTAATATAATTTCAGAGATTTGTACATATTCTGTTGCATTCCCAATGGTCAGATAAACTGAGGCTTGTCGTGCCTGGAAGACAGGGTGCCCCCCCCCCTCAGGAATGTAATCTGTTAGGCCAGGCTCCGCATTGTCTTAAATCCTGTTGATTAGTAGCTCTGCAGACAAAAGGGAAGTGCAGCTGTCAACACAAGTGCAATGATCAAAGGCACCAGCAAGCTATTGGAGATTATATGGGCAACATCGCCTCGAGAGGCCAGGTATGGCAGGACAATCAGTAACAAGACAAGGATCATGGAAGTGCAACGATTGGTCAAGAGACAGATGGGTTGGCAATGGGGGAAGTCTGAATGAGTGAGTTTTGTAAAAAGGGTTCGTAAGAATGAATTCACTCTTCTGACCTAAAGACCTTACTGAAACCACATGGATCTCTGGAGGCCTGATAGCAGCCTGATGGCTTGGGCCTAACTCCATGAAGCTCACGGGGGCCTCCAATCTATTTGATATCTGAGACCAGCCGATGAAGAGTATCTTGGGGAATGTGTTTATTTATTATCTTTTTTATTAATTTTCCAAAAACATATGGGGGGAGATATGGGGAAATGGAGGGAGGGGGAGAGAGAGAGAGAGAGAGAGAGAGAGAGAGAGAGAGAGAGAGAGAGAGAGGAGAGAGAGAGAGGAGAGATGAGAGAGAGAGAGAGAGAGAGAGAGAGAGAGAGAGAGAGAGAGAGAGAGAGAGAGAGAGAGAGAGAGAGAGGAGAGAGAGAGAGAGAGAGAGAGAGAGAGAGAGAGAGAGGAGAGAGAGAGAGAGAGAAGGGGGGGGGAGTGGGGATGATTTTAGAAGAGGGGGGATGGGAGAATACAATCCCTCATACTCTCCCCCAAATATATTATGTGCTATCACTCTAGTTTTAATGTCTTCTAAAGTGGAATTAAATAATAAAGGGGAAACTGTCAGGTCTGCCAGGAAACTACAACCGTCCCTCCGCTTTCCTGACCGGTAGTCTTGTTATCCCGGTGTCAGGTGGAGGGACGGCTGAGATCTCCCACAAACAGGAAATAAGGAACCACAAAGGAAGGTGCAGATAGCCTAACCACAACCCCCAGCAACAACTCACAGTTAGTAGGCAGAAGACAGGATCCCAGGAGGGAAAAGGACAATCCAGGTAACGTAGTCAGAACAAGCCAGGGAGGGTCGGCAGCAAGGTTAACCAGGTTCAAGGGATAATCCAGGAATCGTAGTCAAGACGAGCCAAGTAGAAAACCAAACAGCAAGCGCATCCATAAACAGGAACCTATCCTAAGGCACGGACAGGAAGGGGAAGTGGGAATATATATAGGGACACTAATGAGAAGACTGCTGACAGCTGGTCCCAGGGTGGAGCAAACATCCCCACTAGTGAAAAAGAACATAACTACGATGCTAACATAAAACCAGTTCACTGGTGGCTCAGGACATAGGAAAACAGTCTATGAACACCAGGCCCTGGGATCAAATCCCAGACACGGCGTGACAGTACCCCCCACACAAAGATGCCCCCAAACCTATTTGGGTTTGGATGGGTGCCTGTCGTGGAAGGACTTGACCAGCCGTGGGGCATGAACATCACGAGCAGGCACCCAAGTCCTCTCTGCAATGGAGTAGCCCTTCCAGTCCACCAGATATTGTAATTGTCTACCCCTATGTCGGGAATCCAGAATTTTGCTAACTTCATACTCTTGATGGTCATCCACAGAGACTGGAGAGGGACGTCTAGAGGGGAGAGAGAGAGAGAGAGAATCTATTCTTGACAAAGGGCTTAAGCAAGGATACATGAAATGTATTGGGAATACGAAGATGAGGGGGCAAGCGTAGTTTATAAGCCACAGGGTTGACCTGACAGAGAATGCGAAAAGGTCCTATAAATCTAGGACCTAACTTGGAGGAAAGTTGTTGCAGTTTCATGTTCTTGGTGGACAACCAAACCAGCTGATTAAGACAAACCTGCGGGGTGCAGGTTTTCTGTGACGATCTGCATACCCCTTGTATCTATGTACAGACTGAAGCAGAACCTTTCTTATGTTTCTCCAGTGCGTAGTCAATCTTGATACCATGTTGGCTGCCGCAGGTACCTCCACCAAGGAAGACTGGAAGGGGAGAACCCTGGGTTGATACCCAAAGGCAGCTTGGAAAGGGGAACATCTAAGGGAAGAGTGCCACTGCGAATTGTGTGCTAGTTCTGCTAGAGGTAACATCTCGCTCCAGTTGTCATGTTCAGCATTGATATAAGCTCGTAGGTAGATCTCCAAATCTTGATTGACCCTCTCTGTCTGGCCATTAGATTGAGGATGGTATCCAGAGGACAGGGAATTCTTGATCCCCAGATGTTTGCAAATGGCCCTCCAGAATGAGGATATGAATTGAGGGCCTCTATCGCTAACAATATCAACAGGGATGCCGTGTAAGCAGATGACATTCTCAAAGGATAAAGCCAGGCTTGGGGCAGAAGGTAGTGCGGGCATGGGAATGAAGTGGGCCAACTTTGAAAATCGGTCCACTATCACCCAAATTACGGTATTTCCACTGGAGGTGGGCAAGTCCACGATAAAATCCATGCTGATATGAGTCCAGGGAGCACGAGGAACAGGTAACGGTTGAAGTAGACCTTGTGGAACAGAACGATGCATTTTGATGGCAGCACAAACCGAACAGGCTCTAACAAAGGCTATAACATCCTTTTTTAGAGTAGGCCACCAAACCAGGGACTTCAAACGTAGGAAGGTTTGGTTGATACCAGGGTGTCCGGATACCATCTGGCCATGGGCCCACTGTAACACTTCTTTTCGTAATTCTAGGGGAACAAACAAGGTATTGGGTGGAACTGAGAGATTAGAAGGTGCCCGAGACTGTGCGGCCAACAAGTTCCTTTGTAAAGCAGTATCCAGTTGTGCAATAATTCGTTCCGGAGGAACAATATGATCAGGAGGTATTTGCAGATTCTCACAAGGGAATTGCCGAGACAGGGCATCGGCCTTGGTGTTCTTGGTGCCAGGAATGTACGTCACTACAAAGTTGAATCGGGTGAAGAATAACGCCCAGCTGGCTTGTCTGGGATTCAGTCTTTGGGCCTTCTCTAAGTAGATTAGGTTCTTATGGTCAGTTTGAACCACAACAGGAAGTTCCGTACCTTCTAAAAGATGTCTCCATTCGGAAAATGCTAATTTTATAGCTAAAAGTTCTCTATTCCCTATGTCATATTTTTGTTCTGCAGCAGAGAACTTCTTGGAGAAAAAGGCAACCGGATGCAACTTGTTAGAAGTGGGTTCTCGTTGGGATAATACTGCTCCGGCCCCTACTTCGGAGGCATCAACTTCCAAGAAATATTGAGCCGAAGGCTGAGGATGGCGAAGAACAGGAGCAGAGCAAAAAGCAGATTTTAGAAGGTCGAAAGCCTCCAGAGCTTCAGGAGGCCACTGAGAGCATTTGGTCCCTTTTTTGTGAGGACGGTGATGGGAGCCAAAATTTTGGAGAAATTCTTGATGAATTTGCGGTAGTTACAAAATCCAATAAAACGCTGTATTTCCTTTAAGGTAGAAGGTCTAGGCCATTGTAAGATAGCATCGAGTTTCTTGGAGTCCATCTGGAATCCATTAGATGAAATTATATAACCTAAGAAAGGTATTTCCGATTGTTCAAAAGAGCACTTGGAAGGTTTGGCGTACAGCTTATGATTTCTTAAACGTTGGAGAACAGTGCAAACATGGCCACGGTGAAGCTTTAAGTCTTTAGAGTGAATGAGTATATCATCTAAATAGGCAACAACAAAAGAGTCAAGTAGATCCCTGAAAATATCATTCACAAACTCTTGAAATACCGCGGGAGCATTGCAAAGCCCAAAAGGCATCACAAGACACTCATAATGCCCCCTTCTGGTATTAAAAGCTGTCTTCCATTCATCTCCTGCTTTAATTCTAATGAGGTTATATGCAGACCGAAGATCCAATTTGGTAAAGATCTTTGACCCCTGGACACGTTCAAACAGCTCAGTAATTAAGGGCAACGGATACCGATTTTTTACAGTAATACGGTTGAGGGATCTGTAGTCAACGCAGGGTCTAAGTCCTCCATCTTTTTTCTCCACGAAAAAGAAGCCTGCTCCCACAGGAGAGGAGGAAGGCCGGATGAAACCCTTTTTTAGACTGTCTTCAATGTATTCCTCCATAGCCTTGGTTTCCGCAAGGTTAAGAGGATAGGTTCTCCCCTTAGGAAGAGGAGAACCGGGAAGCAAGTCAATAGCACAGTCATACGGGCGGTGTGGAGGGAGGCCCTCTGCTTCTTTTTCAGAAAATACGTCAGCAAACCCGGCATAAGCCTCCAGTAGTTCAGGGACAGTAGAGACCCCAAGAATGGACACTTTATTACGTATAAACTTTTGGACACAGTGAACATGACAAAAGGTGCTCCAGGCAGAAATTTGACCAGAGGACCAGTCAATAGATGGGTTATGTTTACATAACCAAGGGAACCCAAGAATTACAGGATACTTAGGAGACGGGATGACATTAAATGATAGCTCTTCAGAATGCAGAGCCCCCACTAGAACGGAAAGGGGCTTGGTCTCTAGAGAGATAAGTCCATCACCAAGAGGTTCTCCGCCAAGAGTAGTTACACACAGAGGTGGATCTTTCGGAACCGTCGGAATCTGAAGACTCTTAACCAGCGTTGCATCGAGAAATACCCCACCTGCACCGGAATCAACAAAGGCAACGGTGGAGTAGCTCTTATTGTTCCAAGATAATAATACGGGTACTACTAATCTCTCTAGAGGAGGTTTCAAAACAGTGTGGCCTAATGGGGCTCCTTGATCTCCCATTAAGCCCGGGAGTTTTTCAGTCGCATCGGACAAGAATGCAGGAAGTGACCCGGCTTACCACAAAATAGACAGAGGCCTAGAGTTCTGCGTTTGGTACGTTCATCATCAGACAAACGCACAGCCCCTACATCCATGGGTTCTTCCTCAAACCCGGCGGTTGGAGGAAAAAATTGTCTGACGCTCCCTCTCAGACTGGCGTTCAGAGAAGCGAGTATCCATGAGGATACACAAACTGATGAAATCCTCCAATGCCACTGGGATCTCACGGTAAGTTAATTCGTCCTTAATGCGTTCCGCTAGACCTCTGCAGAAGGCGGCCTTAAGGGCGCAATTATCCCAGGAAGTATCTGCCGCAAGTGTGCGGAATTCTATTGCATAAGATGCTACTGTGCGTTTACCCTGGTGCAAGTCAAGAATACTGGCCTCAGCTGCCCTTACTCTGTCAGGAACGTCAAATATTCTCTCAACGGTTTGCATAAATGTGGGGTAATCAGTAAGTACAGGAGAATCTTTCTCAAGAAGAGGCGACACCCAGGACAGAGCTCTACCCTTAAGCAAGGAAATAATAAATGTCACCTTGGCTTGGGTAGAGGTAAACACAGAAGGTTGATTTTTAAAATGCAACCGGCAATGGTTGAGAAATCCTCTGCAATCCAAGGGGTTCCCATCATACTTATCGGGGAGAGGTATCTTTGGAGCGGGAGAACCCACAGATTTAGACACAACTACAGGTTCCCTAACCCCAGACTCAAGATTTTTTGGTGTAGCAGGACTAGTACCATGTGCCGAGGCCAAAGTAGATAACAGAGTAGCGATGGCACCCAATTTCTCCTCCAATGACTGTACATAATTAGCCTGCTCACCCAACATCTGACCCTGTAGAGAGACTGCCTGCACCAGCTCGCTGAGATCCATCTGGCCTTAGGATAATGTCAGGTCTGCCAGGAAACTACAACCGTCCCTCCACTTTCCTGACCAGTAGTCTTGTTATCCCGGTGTCAGGTGGAGGGACGGCTGAGATCTCCCACAAACAGGAAATAAGGAACCACAAAGAAAGGTGCAGATAGCCTAACCACAACCCCCAGCAACAACTCACGGTTAGTAGGCAGAAGACAGGATCCCAGGAGGGAAAAGGACAATCCAGGTAACGTAGTCAGAACAAGCCAGGGAGGGTCGGCAGCAAGGTTAACCAGGTTCAAGGGATAATCCAGGAATCGTAGTCAAGACAAGCCAAGTAGAAAACTAAAAAGCAAGAGCATCCATAAACAGGAACCTATCCTAAGGCACGGACAGGAAGGGGAAGTGGGAATATATAGGGGCACTAATGAGAAGACTGCTGACAGCTGGTCCCAGGGTGGAGCAAACATCCCCACTAGTGTAAAAGAACATAACTACGATGCTAACATAAAACCAGTTCACTGGTGGCTCAGGACATAGGAAAACAGTCTATGAACACCAGGCCCTGGGATCAAATCCCAGACACGGCGTGACAGAAACAAAAAGTGGTTCCGAAAACTACTATGAACTAAAAAAAAAAACAGGAGTTAAATCTAAAAATAGACAATATAAAGAACTAGGGGATAAATTTATGAGTGGCAGTGCTGATAGAGTGACAAAACATGTATATAAAGAGAAAAGTGAGGGGTAAAGTTATCGTTACATTTTAGTCTCTTAAGGGATAAGCCAAAGAATAACCACAGGGAATCATCCTTAAGATATAGATAGCTTATTCAATAGGTGTAAATGAGTCTCAGTGGGATTGTGCAAGTATCTCTCTATAGGTTGTGGTGTCCTTGAACTCCATCCACGGAGTCCAAGTTAAAGTGTGTCGTTGAAAAGTGTCCTTGTTACAATGAGTGATATCCTCCATAAGATGGACCTCTGAAATTTTTTGAAACCACTTTTTCACGGATGGAGTCTCAGGCTGACCCCAAAGGGTAGGTATAAGTGCTTTAGCCGTATTAAGCAAATGTGGAACTAAAGAACATTTGTATTTTCTGACAGGTTCCTTAGTAGCATGAAAAAGAATGGTCCATGCATCAGCAGGAAGATTAATATTGGATATTTGTTGGATAATTCGAATAATGCTAGACCAGAAGGGGCGGATGAGTGGGCACGACCACGTGGGTTGCTCTGTTCCCACAATTCCTCCAACACAACGGGGAGTTGTCGGGGAACATCTGATGAAGCTTTGATGGGGTGTAGTGCCATCTGGTTAATAGCTTGTAATTGACCTCAGCCATCCTTGATGCAATTGAAAAGATATGAGTCAGCTGTAGGACTTTATCCTTTTGGCTGTCTGAGAGGCAGGATTCCAAGTCTGCCTCCCACTTAGCGAGAAAGGGAGGATAAGTATCACCTTGGAGCTTGATAAGTAATTTGTAGAATACCGAGATACAATGTTCAGGTGGATCCATTGAATTAAAAACTTCCTCAATACTGTTTAAGTCCTGTATCCCTCTAAGCGGCTGAGGCAGAGTTCTAAGGAAACCTTGCAATTGATTATATCTCCATTTATCAAGAAACATAATGGGCTTAAGGCCGAGAATCTTAAGAGGCTTAAGCGCATTTGCTCGAAGAACATGATGTAGTAGAAGAGGTTCTTCTGGCAACCACGACCTATAGCCAGGATCTAGTAGGCCAGGTAAGAAATAATCGTGGTCCAAAAGCGGTAACAGAGGAGAAGCATATGACCACGAGAACTTCCTGTGTAAGGCATCCCATACATCAAGGGTGGAAGTGGTTAAAATGGAGGTACTTGGAGCAAGGTGTCTATGTAAGCGTGGCAACCAGGGTGTAGTTGCTAGGTCTGTGTTACTAAGAACATGTTCCAAACTCACCCAAAGTTTGGAATTAGCAGCATATTTCCATTCGGATATCCTAGACAGAATCACAGCATTATAATAAGCCTTAAAATTTGGAAGGGCCAGTCCCCCAGCTTCCTTGGAGCGAAATAGTACTTCCTTAGTTACTCTGGGGTGACTGTTCCTCCAAATAAAGCGGGAGACCATGGTCTGTAATAGGGAAAAAAATCCTATAGGCACACCCAATGGGATCATTTGAAAGAAAAAAAGAACTCTAGGCAGAATGTTCATTTTAATTATACTCACTTTACCCAACCATGAGTGTGTCAGCGTGTTCCACTTTTGTAAATCCCTTCTAATATTATTCAATAATGGGATGTAATTATATTTAAAGAGGGACTGAATGTGAGGCACAAGATTCACTCCCAGATATTTCATACTTCGTTGAACCCATCTAAAAGGAAAGAGGGGTTTTAAATTTTCCACCTCCCTTCCAGGTAGATTAATATTTAGAATTTCAGACTTAGATAGGTTAATTTTAAAGTTAGAGAGTGTCTGAAAAGTAGAAAACGCTGACATTAAATTAGGAAGTGAGATACGAGGCTGCTGGATAAAAAATAAAATATCGTCCGCATATGCCGCATATTTATGCGTTTTATTACCTACTTGAATCCCATGTATATTTAAATTACATCTTATGGTTGCCAAAAAGGGTTCGAGGGTAAGGGCAAATAAGAGGGGAGAAAGAGGGCAGCCCTGTCTAGTCCCATTAAATAGTTGGAATGAGTCACTCAAAGTGCCATTTATGCGAATTTGTGGCGTGGGGTTAGAATAGAGGGAAGTAATGCGGTAAAACATCTTGGGTCCCAGCCCAAAATGTCGCAGGGTCAATTTTAAGTAATCCCAGTCCACCCTATCGAACGCTTTTTCAGCATCTGTAAATACGAATAGGGTGGACTGGGAAGACCTTTGGGCGTATTGTATAAGAGATATCGCCCGGAGAGAATTATCCTTGGCTTCTCTGTGTGGCATAAAGCCCGTCTGATCCGTAGAAACCCAACTAGGTATAAGAGGGAGTAGTCTGTTGGCCATTACCTTAGAATATAATTTGATATCAACATTTAATAGGGAAATTGGCCTATAGCTACTGCATTGAGTGGGGTCCTTATCTGCTTTAAGGATAACTGAAATATGGGCTGTAAGAGATTCCGGGCGTAGTCCCGAGGTCTGTGAGATTGAGTTGGCATAAGACGTAAGGCGGGGCAGAAGGATATCACTGAATGTTTTATAGTACCGGATAGTATAACCATCCGGTCCCGGGGCTTTACCTGTCGGTGAAGATTTCAGAGCCGCCTGAAATTCCTCAACCGAAAGTTCAGATTCAAGTTCCCTGAGAGTCAAATTTGAAAGTTTGGGCAAATTTGCTTCTTTTAAATATGTAAGCATAAGGTTACGTCTCTCCTTCACAGTCAGAGACGGAGAGTCACACTGTACTTTGTACAAATCTGCATAATAGTCCCTGAAAGCTTTAGAAATGTGAGGAGTCGCATAGACTAAATTTCCGTTTGATAGCTTTATTTTAGGAATAAACAATCTAGTCTGTTTTTCTTTGAGGGATCTTGCTAATTGTCTGCTAGGTTTGTCCCCCCACTCATAGAATTTTTGCGAATATCGTTGGAATTTCCGAGCTGTATCGAGGTTAAGAAGATTTTTTAATTCCTCTCGTTTCAATGTGAGAGCTTCTAGCTGGGATGTATGCAAAATGAATTTATGTTGTTTATCAAGTTCTGTTATTTGGTGCAGTACCTGTTCAAGTTGTTGACCACGCTCTCTTTTTTTCCTTGCCCCAAGTTCTATGAGTCGGCTTCTCATAGTTGCCTTGTGAGCTTCCCATACAATAGCAGGGGATGTCTCAGAAGGTTTATTGTCTTTAAAATATTGCGATATATGAGAGGCCAACACAGAAACTTCTGTTGGGTTTGAAAGAAGAGAATCATTGAGTCTCCAATTATTGGAGCGCTGAGTCAAAGTGGGCATAGTCATACTCATCGACACAGGTGCATGATCTGACAGTGTCGCAGTGCCTATATTCGCCGATTGTACTAATGGGAGGTGGTAATGGTCTAAAAAGATATTATCTATTCGGGAATAAGACTGATGAGTCTTCGAAAAATGGGAAAAATCTTTTTCTTTTGGATGTAAAATACGCCATACGTCTATCAATTGTCGGTCTATTAGTCTCTTTTTAACAAAGGACAGGCGCTTAAAAGAGATGTTAGAGCGACCGTGGGATGTATCCAAAACAGGATCTAGAGACATATTTATGTCTCCTGCCAGTATGATTAAACCCTCAGCAAATTGTGATAAATCAGTAAGAATTTGAGAAAAAAGGGTAGGTTGATTTTGGTTCGGGCTGTATATGTTTGCTAGAGTACATTGGGTAGTACCTAAAAAGCCCTTTAAAAAAAGAAAACGACCATGGTCATCCGCTTGCATCTCTAAAAAACGGAAGGGTACGCTACTACTAAAACCAATAGCCACCCCCTTAGCTTTATTCGTATCTGAAAAGCTATAATACCACTGAGGAAAATAAAGCGAGGTCAATTTGACCTGCTTAGTATGAGTTAAATGTGTTTCCTGAAGAAACACAATAGAAGAGGCAAGTTTCCGTAATTCACGGATAACCTGATGCCGTTTTGCCGCGGCATTTAAACCCCTAACATTATAAGAAATAACTTTAAGTGTGGCCATTTATCACAGTAGAGCATAACCCTTGAACCTACTTAGCCATGCATGCCAGCCTTGATAGGGAAAATAAAACAAAAAAGAAACGGGTAAGTATTGAGAAAAACAAAAAGACAAATTTACATAAACAACAAAAACGTCCATCTGGACGCATGTGGGAAACCTTAATTTATCACGCAGATTTCTGCGGTGGTCCCTATGGGGGGAGAGAGCACGGGCAGCCGTCCAGAACTCCCGTAGGAGAACGGATAAGGAAACTCGAAGGCTACCCGCTCTCCACAACCGCAAAAGGGAAGAAGGGGAGGGGAACGTGTTGTATAAGAGACACATAGGAGCATTGTGCTCCACCCGCATTCAGCTTGCATCAAATAATGTGCAGAAGAATACTTTTTGCTCCAACAGTAAACCATAAACCTTTTTATAACAAATATACTTTAGCAGCCAAGTCACATCTCATTAGATATAATAACTTACAGGCATACTCAAACAAAGAAAAAAAGGAAAGTACATAGGCATAATCACCCTTTACTCATCTATGTTATTATACAGGACCTGACGCTGAAGAGCGCCCTTTTTTAGTAGTAGGAGATTTTTGCCAATGGGAGTCCTGGATATGTAAAAACTTAGGGACCGGATCATGCCAGACCGGAAGGTCCACTAAGGGCAGATTAAGGTCCTTTAAAAATTGTAACAATTCCTCTGGGAACCAGAGAGTGTGGGAGTGACCATTTTTGGTAGCAATAAGGCACGCCGGGAAACCCCATCTATAGGTAATCTCCTTAGAACGTAACTGTTCCAAAAGTGGTTTAAGGGCTCTGCGGCGGTCTAAAATTTCTTTAGATAAATCCGAGAAAATATTGAGAGTTGCTCCATCGAGGTCAATGTTGGGAATGCTCCTCAACTTGGCCATAATGGCTTTCTTATCTGTGAAATAATGTAGACGGCATATTACGTCTCTGGGTTGCTCAGGAGCAACGGTACGAGCCCTAAGAGCCCGATGGACCCGATCAAAACGCAACGAATCAGTGGGTTCATTTCCCAACACTGAATTAAATATACCTCTAATCTGCGACTCCAAATCTTTATCTCCAGTCACTTCGGGCAGACCTCTAATTCGTAGGTTGTTTCTGCGATTTCTATTCTCGAGGTCCTCTAACTTATATAGTGAGGCACGTTGAGCAAGGGCTAGCTGTGTGACAGACTTTTGTAGTTCTCTTATAGCTGTTTCATGAGTGTCTTGTCTCTGCTCTGTGCCCTCCACCCTATCGAGAATATGCGCCATATCTGTTCTTACCCCTGTGATTTCCTTTTTTATTGATTTTTCAAGTCCATGGAACATCCCGGCTAACTCTTTTCTAATGCCGCTCAGCAGAGTCGCCAAATCTGAGCCTGTAGGAGACTCAGGTTCTTCCATGAGATCTGAGCAGTAAGATGATACAGGCGAACTTTCTCTTACAGAGGTTGCTAGTGAAGCGAGAGATGTGTTGCGTCTCGTGCGTCTAGCTTGACTGCTACATGCGCCGGGGCCGGTTCCACTAGCAACCAGGAATCGCTGTATGGAACTAGAGGTGGTTTGGTTAGTCGCCGTTCCTTTACTATGTGTCTTGGGAGTTGTAGAGCGGATTTTGTGTATTTTTGGGGAATGTGTTAAGTATTGTTCATTATTATTATTGTTATAGACTGTATCTGATATCTGTTGTTAGGATATGTTTCCTATGTTTCCTATTTTTAAAGGAATAAATGTAATATGGTTTATTGAGCAACTGTGTCTGTTTTCATAATTAGCATTGTATCATCAGGCCTAGCATTCTCTGATAGGTTAGACTAGCAAACAAGGGACTGTACAATGAATACATAGATGCAATAGTTATATATTATAGATTAATAGTGTATAATATTGCATATCTTACATTTTGGCACCCTAGAAGAAGGCATGTTGAATGTATTTAAGCATAGAACCTGCAAACCCTAATGTATTTTTTGTTTTTGTTTCCTTTTAAGCTAGAAAGAATCAAACAACCTAGGACTGAAGGCCGTCTTTACCATGGTAAAGTTTCACGCAAAATCTGGTGAGATTTTTGTCTACTGTATGTTTATATGTAACGTTTATTGTACTGCTAATGCAAATTGTTATAGGCCTGTGTGGCTGGGTAAGTGGCCTGGCGGGTAGAGGGCTGATCACCCTTGGTTAGAAATTGACAGGATTTACCATACATCTTTGCGGAAAAAGTGGGAGAAAATATTTAAATTTTTTTTCATTTTTATTTTGTATTTTTTTAAGCTTTTAATTTTTTATGTGGCCTGCAATTTAACAGGAGAGCACTGATGAAGAGTGTGCTCTGTAGAACTACAAGTTACAAGCTAATTTAAAATAGCATTGTATATGTTTTTTTTTTTTTTTGGGGTTGATTCCTTTGTGTGTATATTCTAAACAGCTGTTGTAAAGGCTACCTTAAACAGCTTTATCGGTAGATCTGTGGCTGTTTGTGTGTATTGTCTAAGCAGCTGTTCAGTGTAGCTAGATGCAGATTTTGCATACCAATGGATATGCAAAAGTTTAATTGTTTTGAATGATATCAGGTAAAAGTGGTAATGAATGAAGAATATTGAATGCTAGAAGAGCGATTGTTTTTTTTTTATTCGTGAGTTGTAAGAGCTAAAGATAATTGAGTTTGGCTGATTACTCAGTGCAGTGTTGGAACGTTAGTACTAAAAGAATTGTGTATTGTGTGGATTGTATAATCGTGAAATGGAACTTGTGTATACATATGTTAAAAAGTATGCCTCCACCAGTTATCATTCATGTACAGATGAACCTCTTAAAAGCCAGTGTAATGTACTATTGTCTCAGTGTCAGCAACATAATGCCAGGTTATTTGGTAAACGGTTAAAAAAAAAGTGAAGAAAGAAAGATTAGCAAATGAAATTGCAGTGTTGCTCAGAATTAAATGTATATCTGAGCAAATGGGAGAGAAGTGGGAATCAGAGAGGAGACGTCTCGGGGAGGACATATAGAAAGTCTGTGAAAACCTTCTAAAGATTGCAACAGCCTCCAGTAGTGAGATGGATGAATTGCAGGCAAAAATAGTCAGTTTGTCAGGAAGGAACAGTGAGCTACAAGAGCAGCTACAGAGGTGCAGCATGGACTGTGATATGAAGAGAAAACTTTTAGAATCATTGCGAATAAAGTTGTCAGAGACGGAAGAGTTGGTTATATCTTTAGAAAGAAAATTAGCAAATGCAGACTCCCAGCTTCTTACTAAAGAGCAATGTATGGTATCACTCAATGAGCACAAAGGAACATGTCAATTGGTCGATATCTGCACAGTCAATAAGGAAAAGGGCCGTGATGAAACACAGTCAGATATTGCACTTATAGCTGCAAATCAAAATAACAGTTTGATTACAATCCAAGAGAGACTTACTTTGTGCCAGATTCTGGGTGAATTTAACACCCTGGAATCACCAGTGAGTCTGTCCAATAAATTTGAGGCTCTAGTGCTTAAATTCAATTTGAGTAATGAGGATGCATGCTCTCTTCTAAAAGCATTGCTACCAGGACCTTTGGTAGGCCAGTTATCTGCATGGGTTTAATGATAACTTAGCAGATGCAGAGGTGTGGAGGAAAGAATTGCATCATATTGTGGACAGTCGTAATAATGTGTGAGGGGGTTAGCTCGGCAGCGGGTGTGTGTGACCCCCGGGATGGGCTCCCCACACAAAAACAGGCCCAGCAAACGGAGGTTGTGGTTTTCAAAATCAAAAAAGGTGCGGTTTATTTTCTATTTACAGTGACAAAACACAGCAAAGCCAAAAGAAACATAAACAAAATAAATCCTGGTCAACTTGACCTCTGACTAAACATACAGGTTTCCTAACTAACAACTGGGATCAGCCTAGTGCTGTCCTAGTCCCTAAGTCCCTGGTTTTAAATGTCCAAGCAAATAGCCACACAGGCTTTGTCTCACCGCACAGGGGTTCACTCTCCCTAGACAGTCCACACAGGTCTGGTTCCAGGCATGAGCTAACATCTAATGAAGCTGGGAGTTCTTATAGAGGCCTAAATGAGCTGACAAGCTTCAGCTGGTCTCATCAACTCCCTGTCTGCACGACGCCCCACACTCTCCCTAGACATATGAGTCATCCATGAGCCCACTAGCCTTAGCTGGGCTTATACAACTCTCCACCTAGTTGTATAAGTCGGCGTAAAGCCTGAATCTGGGCGAAATATATCTACCCCCCTGGATGCAACCAGGTGACTTTACCTTCCTGCTGTCACATACCCCCCCCTCTTGTTTTAACCTCGGGGTTGGAACACCAGCAATCAGGCATTCATGTACTCGAGACAAAGCATCCACATTCCCCATTTGAACGCCAGGGCGATGCTTTACTGTGAAGTTGAATTCCTGGAGGGCCAGGAACCACCTATTCACTCTTCTATTTGTTTCCTTGTTTTGAGCCATCCACTTTAACGGAGCGTGATCCGTAACCATGTCAAAGTGCCTACCTAGCAGGTAGTACCGAAAGGAATCTAGAGCCCACTTCACCGCTAAACACTCCTTTTCAACGGTGGCGTAATTTACCTCATGGGACTTCAACTTCCTGCTGAGGTAAATGACTGGGTGCTCTTCCCCGTTCCAGACCTGGGACAATACTGCTCCTAACCCCACATCTGACGCATCACTTTGTACGACAAAGTCTTTAGAGAAGTCGGGTGAGTACAACACTGGCTGGCTACATAAGGCTTGTTTCAAGAATTGGAATGCTGCCTCAGCCTCGGGGGTCCATTTAATCATGACCGACCCTTTCCCCTTCGTTAGGTTGGTTAGGGGCACAGCCTTAGAAGCAAAGTGGGGAATGAATCGCCGATAATACCCAGCGATTCCCAGAAAGGCTCGTACCTGCTTCTTGCTGTTGGGACGTGGCCAACTCTGGATGGCCTCGACTTTGTTGAGTTGGGGTTTTATTACTCCCCTCCCAATGGTGTACCCAAGATATTTGGCCTCCTCCTGCCCAATGGTACACTTCTTGGGGTTAGCCGTAAACCCCGCTTCCCAAACAGAGTCCAGGACTGCTTGCACTTTTGGCAGATGTGAGGCCCAATCTGTGCTATGGACAATTACGTCATCCAGGTAAGCCGCAGCATACTTCCGATGGGGCCTCAGCATCTGGTCCATTTTCCGCTGGAATGTGGCCGGCGCATTCTGTAACCCGAACGGCATTCTTTTATATTGGAACGCCCCGTCTGGGGTTACAAATGCGGTTTTCTCTTTGGCCAATTTGGCCAGGGGGATTTGCCAATACCCTTTTGTGAGGTCAAGAGTCGTCATGTATCGGGCTGTTCCCAGCCGGTCGATCAACTCATCTATACGTGGCATGGGGTAGGTGTCAAATTTTGTAACTTTGTTCAACTGACGAAAATCGTTACAAAATCGCCAGCTCCCATCCGGTTTAGGCACCAACACAATGGGACTAGACCAATCACTTTGGGACTCCTCTATCACCCCTAAGTTCAGCATTTTCTGTACTTCCTCCCGTATTGCCTCCCGTCGGGCCTCTGGGATCCGATAGGGTTTTAACTTCACCCTTTCACCGGGCGGGGTAATGATGTCATGCTCTACCCCAAATGTTTGTCCCGGCAGCTCAGAGAATACCTCCTTGTTGCGAAGCACAAACTCCTTAACCTCCTGTTGTTGGGGTTGTGACAAGGTGGCTGCTATTCCAACCTCAGGAATCACGCAACCAGTTTGAGCTGGTGACCAAGTGTCTGCGACTAGGGACTCTCTATCCCTCCAGGCTTTCAACAGATTAACGTGATAGATCTGTTCGGGCTTTCGCCTTCCTGGTTGTCTGACCTTGTAATTCACTTCGCTCACTTTTTCCATTATCTCGTAGGGGCCTTGCCATTTGGCAAGGAATTTACTTTCAACCGTAGGGACAAGTACCAGTATCCTATCCCCCGGGGAAAAGGTACGGGTCTTGGCTCCACGGTTGTACACTCTCTGCTGTGCTAACTGCGCTTGGGCCAAATGTTCCTTCACGATGGGCATTACCTGTGCAATTCGGTCTTGCATCAGGGCGACATGCTCAATCACACTCCTGTGGGGAGAACTCTCACTTTCCCAAGTTTCCTTGGCAATATCCAACAGCCCTCTTGGGTGTCTCCCATACAGTAACTCAAAGGGGGAGAATCCCGTAGAGGATTGGGGCACCTCCCTAATAGCAAACATCAGATAAGGAAGTAGACAGTCCCAATCCTTTCCATCTCTATCCACCACTTTCTTCAACATTTGTTTTAGGGTTTTGTTGAATCTTTCAACCAGCCCATCGGTTTGGGGGTGATACACAGATGTACGTAATTGCGTCACTTTGAACAATTTACACAGCTCCTTCATAACCCGGGACATAAAGGGTGTACCTTGGTCCGTAAGCAGTTCTTTACAAATACCCACCCGGCTAAACACAAGAGATAGCTCTTTGGCTATGGTTTTGGCCGAGGTATTTCGGAGAGGGATCGCTTCTGGATAACGGGTGGCATAGTCCATTATAACTAATATGTACTGGTGCCCCCTAGCGGACTTGATTATAGGACCTACCAAATCCATGGCGATCCTCTCAAACGGGACCTCAATGATGGGTAGAGGGACCAGCGGGCTACGGAAATGTGGCATCGGGGCCGACCTCTGACACACAGGGCAGGAGGAACAATAATTTTCTATGTCCTTCATCACCCCCGGCCAATAGAATCTCTGTAATACCCTCTCTCGGGTTTTCTCTGTCCCCAGATGACCTCCAAGAATGTGCCCATGGGCCAACTCCAACACCAACTTCCTGTAAGGTTTGGGCACCACAAGCTGCTCAACGGTTTCTTCTGCCCTTTTTGCCACCCGATACAGTAGGTCCTTCTCTACGCTGAAGTATGGGTAAGTGCAGGTATTATCTGGGTTCACTAACTCGCCATCTATTTTCACTACGTTTTCCCGTGCCTTTATTAGGGCGGGGTCTTTCAACTGTTCTGTGGCAAAGTTTTCCCTGTGAACCTCAAGATCAGAAAACTCCACAGACGGTAGGTTTTCGTCTGAGGAGGTGGGCTCCTCTCCAGTTTCTTGAGTCTCCCCTGCCAATACTGATAAGGGAAATTCCGGAGAGTCCTCACCACTCTCAGGGGAGTTCTGGCTATCACATTCCTGGTACATAGGGGCACCAGTGGGGGGCTCAGGATCATCCCACAGTTCCCAGAACTTCGGAAAATCCCTTCCCACAATGGCGTCATACGGTAACTGAGATACTAAGCCCACTGGATGAGAGAGGGTACCTTTGGGGGTCTCGAAACACACTGTAGTCACTGGACACTCTCGGGTGTCCCCATGCACACAAATAACAGCTACCTTGCTATTCCCAGAGACCTCTGTTTTAACTAACTCAGCCTTTATCAGGGTCACAAGGCTACCTGAATCCAGCAATACCACAACATTTCTACCATTAACACACATTTTGCATAAATGTTTCTCAGTTCCTCGAATGGCAGTGCATGCGACTGTCGCACACAGCGACTGACGTCTGCCCGTCAGAAAGTCACACTGCATGGGTTCCTCCACAACCGGGCAATTGGCTGCAATATGTCCCGCTTGCCGGCAGCGGTAGCAAACGATCCTTCTTGCCGCCTCTTGAGCCGCTGATTTCCCAGGCTGTTCTCGCCAAACTTGGGGTAGAGCTCCCACCCTTTCACTCTCTCCACCCTTACCCCTTGGAATCCTCTTATCCGCCCCTGGGGATGGTCTGGTCTTAGGGTGGAAAGTCCGAGTGTCTCTGGAAGAGGCCGTCAGGTTCTCTGTAGCCAAGTATTTCTCCACACGATCCACAAGACCATCGGCCGTCTCTGGGTCTCCATGGCTTACCCACTTTTGGATGGCAGTAGGAAGAGCTCTCAAAAACCGATCCATTACAACACGTTCCACAATCTTTGGTGCGGACAAAGTCTCTGGCTGTAGCCACTTTCTGCTCAGGTGAATGAGATCATACATTTGAGACCTGGGGGGTTTTCCAAGCTGGAAAGTCCAGTTATGCACACGCTGAGCCCGGACAGCCTGGGTGACACCCAGCCTTGCCAATATCTCAGCTTTTAGCATCACATAGTCTTTTGCTTGGTCAGGCTCTAGGTCATAGTAAGCCTTCTGCGATTCACCAGTTAACAGAGGAGCCACCAGTCCAGCCCACTGCTCCTCAGGCCACTTTTCTCTTTCAGCAGTCCTTTCAAATGTGGTCAAAAATACCTCTGGATCATCCTCTCCAGTCATTTTTGTCAATAAACGACTCACCCCAAAGGACGCGGTATTAGTGGGACGGCTTTCCTCACTGGTCTGCGGACGTTGCTGCATTACTGCTTCCATTTGTTGTAGTCTCTGCTCTTGCTTCTGTAACAGGTCTATGAAGCGGGCCTCAGATTGCTGCTGGGCTTGTTGCTGAGCTTCCAGACTCTGTTGGTGAGCTTGCTGCTGGGCTGCAAGGCTCTGTTGATGAGCTTGCTGCTGGGCTGCGAAGTTCTGTTGTTGAGCTGCAAGGCTCTGTTGATGAGCTGCAAGGCTCTTTTGCAAACCTGCATTTGTCTGCTGTTGATTGGCATTTGCTAGAGCCAGCTGCTTCAGTATCTCCTCCATGCTGGCTTAAAAAAAACTGCCACTGGTTCTCCACCAACTGTGAGGGGGTTAGCTCGGCAGCGGGTGTGTGTGACCCCCGGGATGGGCTCCCCACACAAAAACAGGCCCAGCAAACGGAGGTTGTGGTTTTCAAAATCAAAAAAGGTGCGGTTTATTTTCTATTTACAGTGACAAAACACAGCAAAGCCAAAAGAAACATAAACAAAATAAATCCTGGTCAACTTGACCTCTGACTAAACATACAGGTTTCCTAACTAACAACTGGGATCAGCCTAGTGCTGTCCTAGTCCCTAAGTCCCTGGTTTTAAATGTCCAAGCAAATAGCCACACAGGCTTTGTCTCACCGCACAGGGGTTCACTCTCCCTAGACAGTCCACACAGGTCTGGTTCCAGGCATGAGCTAACATCTAATGAAGCTGGGAGTTCTTATAGAGGCCTAAATGAGCTGACAAGCTTCAGCTGGTCTCATCAACTCCCTGTCTGCACGACGCCCCACACTCTCCCTAGACATATGAGTCATCCATGAGCCCACTAGCCTTAGCTGGGCTTATACAACTCTCCACCTAGTTGTATAAGTCGGCGTAAAGCCTGAATCTGGGCGAAATATATCTACCCCCCTGGATGCAACCAGGTGACTTTACCTTCCTGCTGTCACAAATGGTATGAGTGATTTACAACGAATGAAATTTAGGAGAGGAGATGACCCAATATTGTTCTGCAGTGAGTATCTGGGATTGTATGCGAAGGTGTTCAACTGTCCTGACCTATTGGAGGATGATGCTGTCATGTACCTGGGTGTATTTTAACTGGGATCTTCCTGGTCCCACAGCTGCAGCCCATAAAAAGGAAGTGATGCTATCTCTCAGCGCCCGTTTATGTGGAATAACTCCCTGGGTGTTGTGACTGCTTTTTGATCTTGATATTCGTGTTGAACTTCTGCCTGAATTCCTGACTACTCTATAGCCTGCTGATTTTGTACTTCACTGCCAGCTTGTGTATGACCTTTGCCTGCCTGACTACTCTCTGGATTTTGATCGTGTACCGTTTTGCCTGATCTGTTGCCAACCTAATCTGCCTGACTACGTTTTCGCCTGAATCCTCAGCACACAAGTTCCACTTCGGACACTACCTATCACAGGTACCTTACATTACAAACGGGCGGGCCCCAATGACAGTGGACCCTGCTGAGATTGTTAAGGCGATTTCACGTCAGGGACAATTGATTGGAGCTCATGAACAGCATCTTTCTTCCCTGGACACCAAGTTAGATGAACTTTGTACTATGCTTAAATCTTGTTTGCCTGCTTCCTCTGCAACGGTCCAGACTCCGGATCCTACTCCTGCTACGATCCAACTCGCCTCTTCTGTACCACCCAAACTTCCCATGCCTAACAAATTTGGTGGTGATAATGAGGACTGCAGAGGCTTTTTAAATGTTTGCCGTTTGCATTTCCGCAACAACCCTGGGACCTTTAGCACTTCATCTGCCAAAGTGACTTTTGTAATTTCCTTGTTAAAGGGGAAGGCCCTGGCCTGGGTCTCTCCTTATCTGGAACGCAATGATCCTGTGCTGCAAGACACTGATAAATTTCTGGCTTCTCTCCAGACTGTATTTGACAAGCCAGATAGAGCTTCTGCAGCTGAGTACTCACTCTTGGACATGCAACAAGGCACCAGGTCTGTGGCACAATATGCTATTGAGTTTCGTACCCTTGCTGCTGAGACTACTTGGGACTCAAGGGCATTACGTGCAGCCTTCCGAAAAGGTCTTGCAGATCGCATCAAAGACGAATTAGTCTATAAGGATTCCCCAGAAGACCTAGAGAAATTCATAGAGCTCTGTGTTCGTCTGGATGTCCGGTATCATGAAAGGTGCCAAGAGAGACTTAGAACTCACAAGTTTCCTAGGCCAGTTTACCATTTGGCCCCTAACTTCCAAGCACCACCTCAGCCAGAACCTGAAATCTCAGTTGAACCCCAGGCACCAGAGGAACCCATGGATGTAAGCCGTCTCCACATAACTGAGTCTGAGAAACAAAGGAGGCGTGCATTGGGCCTATGCCTATACTGTGGACTTAAAGGACATTTATTATCTGTCTGCCCTTCCCGTCCAGTAAAAGGCAGGGTCTAACCAGTGTTGGAGGAGCTGGCTTAGACCTTACAGGTATATCCTCCAAGACCAAGATTACCATTCCTGCAATTATCCATTTACCCTCTAAACTTGTCTCCTGTGAGGCTTTTGTGGATTCTGGAGCTGCTGGCATATTCTTGGACTACACTTTTGCTAAAAAAAATAATATCCCATTTGTTCCAAAATCTAGACCTCTGAACATTACCACCGTGAATGGACAACCCTTGGGAGATGGCATTGTAAAATTTGAGACTATGACAATCACCCTTCAGGTAGGCGTACTCCACAAAGAGGAAGTTGTCTTGTCTCTTATTGATTCTCCACTTCTGCCTGTTATCCTTGGTTACCCATGGTTACAACGACATAACCCTTCTTTTGATTGGGAAAATGCAGAACTAACCTCTTGGGGGTCGTTCTGTCATTCAAACTGTTTGTCTCAACCCAAAAGACTTTCTGCTTGTATGTTGGCTTCCGTGGCCGTCCCACCTACCTTGCCTCATGAATACCATGCATTTGCAGACGTATTTTGCAAGCAAAAGGCAGAGGTTTTACCTCCACATCGTTCTTTTGACTGTGCAATCAAATTGATTCCTGGAGCACCTCTTCCCAAAGGAAGGACCTATCCCCTGTCTTTGCCCGAACAAAAATCCATGGAGGAATACGTAAAAGACAACTTGGAAAGAGGTTTTATCCGACCCTCTTCTTCTCCAGTAGGGGCAGGTTTTTTCTTTGTTGAAAAGAAAGATGGGGGTCTTCGACCATGCATAGACTATCGAGGGTTAAATCAAATCACCGTAAAAGACTCCTACCCTTTGCCTCTCATTCTTGAACTGTTTGATGTACTTAAGGGGGCTGTTATCTTCTCCAAGCTAGACCTACGAGGGGCTTATAATCTGATTCGAATTAAAGACGGGGACGAGTGGAAGACAGCATTCAACACTCGTAATGGACATTTTGAATATCTGGTTATGCCATTTGGGTTGTGTAACGCCCCTGCTGTCTTCCAACATTTCATGAATGACATTTTTCATGATTTCAGGAACAGTTTTGTGATCATCTACTTGGACAACATTTTAATCTTTTCCAAGACTCATCTAGAGCACATCTCGCATGTAAAGCAGGTATTGCAACGATTGAGAGAAAACCATCTTTACGCGAAGATTGAGAAATGCAGTTTCCATCAAAGCCGTATTCCTTTCCTTGGATACATTATAAGTGCTGTCGGTTTCCAAATGGACCCTCAAAAACTTTCCGCTGTCTTGCAATGGCCCCAACCGACCACTTTAAGAGGGCTCCAAAGCTTTCTAGGGTTCGCAAATTACTACAGACGCTTCATCAAAGGTTTTGCCTCCATTGCGGCCCCCCTTACTGCTATGACTAAGAAAGGTACAAATTGCAAGGTATGGTCCTCAGAAGCAGAATCGGCTTTCCAGCAATTAAAAGACATGTTCAGCAAAGCTCCAATTCTTCAGCATCCAAATCCCGATCTCCAGTACATAGTTGAGGTTGATGCCTCTGAGGTAGGAGCAGGTGCCGTGCTCTCCCAGAGACAGCCTAAATCCGGTAGAATCCATCCAGTAGCATTCTTTTCTAGAAAGTTTTCTCCAGCGGAGATGAATTACGATGTTTGGAATCGAGAACCACTGGCCATCAAATTGGCATTGTCTGAATGGCGACATCTTCTGGAATGGGCTCCCAAGCCTTTTTCTATCCTCACTGACCATAAAAACCTACTGTATCTTCAGACTGCAAGACATTTGAACTCACGTCAGGCTCGATGGGCTCTGTTTTTCTCCCGTTTTAATTTTGTTCTTTCTTATGTTCCTGGGCATAAAAACAAGAAAGCCAATGCTCTTTCCAGACAGTTCGCTACCTCTGAAGAAGACCAACCTACCGAGCAGTATATAATCCCACCTCACAAAATTGTCGCACAGATCTCTACGGCTCTTTCCCAACAGTTACAAGAAACACAGAATCATGTTCCCCAAGGCTTGAAGATACCACCAGGTCGCCTGTTCGTAGCCCCTAGCCTCAGAAAACCTGTACTCCTCTGGGCACATGATGGTGTGTTATCTGGTCATCCTGGTGGTCATCCTCTGCGCACATGATGGTATGTTATCATGTCTGGTGGCCTCATATGAAAAGGGATGTTACTGACTATGTGGCTGCCTGTCCAACTTGTGCTGCTAATAAAGTACCCCGTACATTGCCTACTGGACTGTTACAACCACTTTCGGCACCTCGTCAGCCTTGGACCCATTTGACTATGGACTTCATTACAGACTTACCCAAGTCCGAGGGCATGACTGCTATATGGGTCATAGTGGATCGCTTTTCAAAAATGTCTAATTTTGTGCCGCTTCTGGGATTACCTACAGCGGAAGCACTGTCTACTCTCTTCCTTTCCCATATTGTGAGATATCATGGCATACCTACCAATGTCGTCTCAGACCGCGGATCCCAGTTTGTTTCCCGATTCTGGAGAGCGTTCTGCAAGAAACTGGGAGTAACGCTTTCACTCTCTACCTCACATCAACCTCAAACAGATAGTCAAACCGAACGCATGAACCAGACCCTAGAAACCTATCTTCGACATTATGTCAATGCCTTACACTCTAACTGGTCTGAGTATTTGCCTTTAGCTGAGTTCGCCATTAATTCCCGTTGGCACAGTGCTCTTCATACCACACCATTCTACGCAGCCCTAGGCTATCACCCTCAGACTTTTCCCCTACTTCAGCCTTCTTCTGGTGTACCAGCAGCAGATCAGCGGGTGAAAAATATTCTGCTACATTGGAAAAATATTTGCTTATTACTACGGAAGTCAGCAGGCAAGTATGCACTTTTTTCCAACAAACGAAGACGCCATATACCTCCATATGTGGTGGGGGACAGAGTTTGGCTATCAACCAAATATGTGAGACTGAAACAACCTTCTACCAAATTGGGCCCTCGATTCATTGGTCCTTACAGAATTATTGCTCGAGTCGGGCCAGTCTCCTATCGGTTGAAATTACCCTCCTCTCTCCGGATTAATCCTGTGTTCCACGTTTCCCTCCTCAAAAAAGCAATTTCAATCGCTACTCCAGAACGCAACAACTACCTCCTCCTGTTCTTGTTGATGGACAAAATTAGTTTGAAGTCTCCAAGATACTTGATTCTAGAAGACTGGGTCGTGGCATTCGCTATCTGGTTCATTGGAAGGGATATCCCATCACAGACCGTTCCTGGGTTCCAGCCAAAGATCTGCATGCCCCTTCTCTTATTTGAGACTTCCATGCCTCCTTTCCCACTAAGCCCTGCTAGGCCCCCAGAGGGGTCCACTGGGGAGGGGGCCCTGTCATGTACCTGGGTGTATTTGAACCGGGATCTTCCTGGTCCCACAGCTGCAGCCTTACCTGTTGGGCTACAGAGCAGATCTAGACTTTTGGAAATGTCCTCTCAGTATTAAGCATTACCTTGGACTAACTAGCCCCACCTGCTGCCAGCTGTGGACAATTTTCTATCAAAGCAGCCCATAAAAAGGAAGTGATGCTATCTCTCAGCGCCCGTTTGTGTGGAATAACTCCCTGGGTGTTGTGACTGCTTTTTGATCTTGATATTCGTGTTGAACTTCTGCCTGAATTCCTGACTACTCTATAGCCTGCTGATTTTGTACTTCACTGCCAGCTTGTGTATGACCTTTGCCTGCCTGACCACTCTCTGGATTTTGATTGTGTACCGTTTTGCCTGATCTGTTGCCAACCTAATCTGCCTGACTACGTTTTCGCCTGAATCCTCAGCACACAAGTTCCACTTCGGACACTACCTATCACAGGTACCTTACGGATGCAGGTTTCATATACTCAATGGCCAATAAGTGTTATATAAGCTATCCCACTAGAATGGCTCTGAGGAATGCTAGATCCTACCAAAATGTTGTCAATATCCTGCGAGACTTCTGTCAAGAGTCCAGTTATAGGGAATACGGGTCAAAGGTAGATGTATCCGTAATAAGCAGAGGTACAGGAAGGCAGAGAGAGTTCGGACGTTCTAAACGGAATAGACATGGACATAGATTTCGTAAAGCCCGTAACATTGCTAGCATGGAGCAGGAAACCCCAGAAATACAGGTAACTGCAATGAAAACCCCCATCCAGGACAGGGACAGGCAAAAGCCTGATATGAAAGATAGCAGCCGGGACAGATCACACAGTTCTGAAGAAGAGATAATAAATGACAGCCCACACCCTAAATACAGCCAGCAACAAGACTGGATGAACATTCCAATGTTTGCACCCTTTGCTAATCTACCATTCTGGCTTGTATGTAGTTGGACGCAAATGGCATTGCCATTTTTCCTGAGTAATATGGCAAAGTTTTCCAATACTGCCTGCTTAGTATAGGAAAATATGGCAAACGTTCCCCTAGCATTACAATTAATGGGAAAATGCTTGGGGGATTTAAAAAGTCAATTGTTATGATAATTGTGTGTAATAACTGTCTTCGTGTTCCTTTTTCTAGAGACCAGGGAAGAAGTTAAACTGGTTTGGGTACTAATGTTTGTGTTTTGTTTGCAGATCCTTCAAAGTGAAAACAACAATGGGCAAATTTCGCAGAGCAGGGGTTAGGTTATTGTAAATGCATAATCGATTATCACATGGTACCATGAGCTCATTAATTAGTAATTGTTTGCAAACAATGAAAAAATTAACAATAGTCAGACATTAATGGGGTAAAGAGTTACAAATTAAGTTACAAATGTTGTGATGAAGTACAGATGTTGGTTTTTTGGTTTTTCCCATTAACTAATTCTCTTCCAGATAAAAATGAGCACTTACTCTTCTCATGAGAAAAGTCCATGGATGTCAAGAGTTGGTAGGAAGCCATTTTAGCTGCGGAAGTTGTTATTTTTTCGTTTGTTTTTCTTTTCATTCAGGTGGAAAAAGTTCCAAAGGTTTAGGATGTATCCACCTGAAAGGCGGAGTAGTGCATAGATCTGAAAGTACAGATAATGCATTGTCCTTTTAAATGCTTAAAATTTAGAATTTTTGAGAAGCAACGTTCACATTCATTTTTTTTTTGTATTTTAGATTTTTGCTTGTACCATGGGGATCCATTTTAGAGTGGGTTCATCCTAAAGAAATCATGGTTGTTTTGATAATTTGTTCAGAAGTCAGGAATACTAAATTCCTGTGTTAGTAAATATTATGGATAAGAATTTGATTCTGCTCTTGTTCTTAACTTCCAGAGTCTTGGTGGAGTGAGATTGGAGAGGATTCTGGAACAGAGATGAAAAATGTTCATCTGGTTGGCAGTTCGTCTGTGCCATACCACACCGAAAATTTGTTCTGATAAACGTTCAGGAGAGAAAAGATTTAAATTAATACTTGAAATATAAGGTTTCTTTTTCTTATGGACAATTTTTGCGCTGCTGCTGAATCTGAAAGACTTTACCCAGCAACAAGACTTGTGAAACATTTTGCCAAAGTCTCTCCTGTCATTTATGAATACAAACGAACTATGAATACAAATGCAATGGGTTGGAGGTTGGGGAGTGAATATAACCTATCCAATCCTTTAGAACAAGAGATGTAAAATATGTTTTTTTTATCATGAAAGAAGGAAATGTTTTTAATGTGTGACATGTATTGACATAACTGAATTAATATTGTGCAGGTACCTAGGAGGTTGACACTTATGTATAAAGGTGTCTGGTACCAGGTGACACATCAATGGGGTGAAAACTTCCTCGTAGGGGTGGTGTCTCAATCTTAGCAGTCCTATAGAGAAGCTATAGTGGACATGTGTGACACCAGAACTGGATATGTGGGAGATACACCTAATTGATGTCTCACCTGAGAGGTTTGAAACCCTGCACAGGTAATGCCAGTGACTACACACAGGAGCATGCTCCGTTGAATAAAGGGAATAAACACTGGCTACCATGGTACAATATGCCTTCACCACATGGCGCTTCAGCATCTCATAGTGGTTGATAAAAACCTATTACCCTATATGTGCTGAATATACTCTGAATCAAGTGCGGCCAGTATATCAGTGGCTCGCTCCCAGAGATGTGTGGAACACTTATTTCTGAGGAGTAACTCGAAAGAGGAGGGATGTAATTCAGCACTATTTTGGGGGAATAGGAGCTGGGATGGGTGATGGTGGAGTGGACATCGATCTCCTAGGGAACAAACTTTCAGCCATAGATTCAGACAGCAGGCGGGATTTTGTTACTCAGAGAGATTAGTGCCCCCCCCTTTGATAACAATCAACAGAGTCACATTAATACCCAGTGTAAAGTGGCTCAAGATTTTGTCAACCATGGTGAGAGGTTGGTAGAGAGTGTGAGATGGTATAGGACAGATATATGTCATTGGCTCTGGCGTGCACGCAGGGGCAGGCGGAGTTATCAACCAATACCAAGCTGATTGACAGTATCTCTACATGAGGGGTAGTGGCCTGATGAGTTAGCATCACCGCTCAGTAAGACTTTGCCAAAACACAGCGCTTACACTAATCTAAAGTGGTGGTCGAATGCCTGGATGGGCTGTACTGGTTTGGATTGTGAAAGGTTGTGCTGTATGATCCCATATACAGGAAGGAAGACTCGGTCTGTAGATTTGGTGGCATCAGTGGCTTACTGACTGGGGATTCTATCTTGTTGCATTTGTGGCTAAGTGACCTGCATGGGATCAGAGAGTATGGAAGCTGGAGGCAGGTTGATATTTCCCTCTGTCGGAAGCATGACCACGATGTCCTTTGCATACCAGGTCAATACACGGTACTCTGTGTTCTGGATGGAGAGATCATTGCTGGGAAGGAAGCACCTGGGTATTATTTAGGACATAGACGAGTTTGTTTCTTTGTCCTAGAGCAGTGGTTCTCAACCATTCTAGTGCCGTGACCCCTTGATAAAATTTCCCAAGTTGTGGTGACCCCTAACAGTAAAATTATTCTTGTAGCGTGGGTTGTCAGCTCCCACGGCAAAACAAGTAATTTGTGCCCCTAACCCACGGATATTTAGTGCTCCCTGAATCCCTTCCACTCGTACAGTATTAAAACCCCTATATGTTATATTTTTGGATGTACCACTCTCTCTTTGATCTCCTTAAATTCCCTTTTATCTCTCTCTATCCTAATTTCTTGTTTTTTCCCCCATCCCTCTCTCTAGCCATCTTTCTTGTTCTTTCTCTTATTCTTTCTCTCCCTTTTTCTTTGTTCCTCACCCTCTTTTCCTCGACCTTCCATGTATTCTCTATTTTTATTCCTTCTCTTACACCTTGGTGGGGGTGGGATGAGTGGCAGTGCTGGCGGGGAGTTGGGATGAGTGGCAGTGCTGGGGGGAGTTCTGATCAGCCAACTTAGTTGCTCTTGATCAAGGTCATCTGCTGATCTGAGAACTGTAGTGGGGACCTTTAATGGCAACTCTATTTACATGTAGTGTCTCCGGCTTTACTGTGTCTCCGACTTTGTGGTGTCTCGCAGCACTGACACCTATGCCAAAATCAGGAGATAGGGTCTCCTTCAGCCCCTCCCACTTCACATTCCTCACCAGTCAGCTGACCTCTAGTCTCTGCCCCCCAGCCATGCTGTGAACTGAATAGGTGGCTGCGAAGAAGCTGAGTGGGAAGCCGTGGGCTCCAGGAACAGCCCAGCTTGGCAGCCACAGGCTCTAGGGACAGCCCTGCTGGGCGGCCGTGAAAAGGCTGGGAGAGCGGTGCGGGCTTCAGGAACAGCCCCAGATTCGGCGACCCCTGGCAAATTGTCATTCGACCCCCGAGGGGGTCCCGACCCCAGGTTGAGAACCACTGTCCTAGAGGATACCGATGTAGCATTAGTCATGGAACAAGGGTGTTTCTTGAACCTAACAGTAGGTAGGGGTGCATGATATGCCCTGGGCATGGTCACTGAAATCCAGTCACAGGGATGGAATTTTGTGGGTTTTGTCATTGTTTGAGATTTATATGTGTTGTTAGACTCAAAACTTGTATAGGAAGCTCTCCCACTTATCTATGCAAGTTGAGGGACAAATTGACGGTAGGATCTCTTCACACAAATTTGAGACTTTGCTGCCAATTTAGAGCCCTGAGGTACCGCAGACAGGCCAAGTTGCGGTAGGAAAGACCACTGTGAGCAAGCCTGCCCAATCCCGACCTGTATCTACAATAAAGTGTTATAGGAGGTTGGGAGCAGAAGGCATACTTGGATGGATAATATATATGCATATATTATGATAATGGGTTGATTTTTGTCATGGTATAGTGTGATAAAAAAATATATATATTAGGCTAGTAATATGGCCAAGTAAGGTCCTCCTCGAAGCTCTGTATCTTAAAGATGGTTGAGATGTTGCTCTGAGTGTGTGTACGAGAGAATGGTGAGTGAATGGACACCCCTTGCCGGTACTATACCCCTTCATGAAGATGTCAAGAAGAAGATACAGAATGGTGACATGGAAGCCGTCATGGAAGAATTATGTTGGTGTGTCACCCAGTAGCAAAGCGGCACGTGTTGGGAAGCACAGCTCATTAAAACTGTTATGGACTGTTCTATTGGAGCTGGTTCTGAAGCCTATGTTGAGAGGCGCACTACGGTAAAACCATTATGGACTGTTCCAGAGGTATTGGTTCTGAAGCACATGTTGGAAGACAATTATGGACTGTTCCACAGGGGATGTTTCTGAGGTGCATGTCGAAAACGCAACACATTAAAACAGTTAAAGATGGTTTGGAAACACATGTTGGGCATTAAGGCCATATGGACTGTTCAATGAGAGCCATGTCTGAAGTAGGGTGATATGCTCCCATCAGGCGCAAAGCGCCATATGTTGTAATATAATTTCGGAGATTTGTACATATTCTGTTGCATTCCCAATGGTCAGATAAGCTGAGGCTTGTTGTGCCCGGAGGACAGGATGCCCCCCCTCAGGAATGTAATCTGTTAGGCCAGGCTCCCCAATGTCTAAAATCCTGTTGATTAGTAGCTCTGCAGACAAAAGGGAAGTGCAGCTGTCAACACAAGTGCAATGATCAAAGGCACCAGCAAGCTATTGGAGATTATATGGGCAACATCGCCCCCAGAGGCCAGGTATGGCAGGACAATCAGTAACAAGACAAGGATCATGGAAGTGCAACGATTGGTCGAGAGACAGATGGGTTGGCAATGGGGGAAGTCTGAATGAGTGAGTTTTGTAAAAAGGGTTCGTAAGAATGAATTCACTCTCTTCTGACCTAAAGACCTTACTGAAACCACTTGGATCTTTGGAGGCCTGATAGCAGCCTGATGGGTTGGGCCTAACTCCATGAGGCTCACGGGGGCCTCCAATCTATTTGATATCTGAGACCAGCCGATGAAGAGTATCTTGGGGAATGTGTGTTAATATTGTTCATTATTATTATTGTTATAGACTGTATCTGATATCTGTTGTTAGGATATGTTTCCTATTTTTAAAGGAATAAATGTAATATGGTTTATTGAGCAACTGTGTCTGTCTTCATAATTAGCATTGTATCATCAGGCCTAGCATTCTCTGATAGGTTAGCAAACAAGGGACTGTACAATTAATACATAGATGCAATAGTTATATATTATAGATTAATAGTGTATAATATTGCATATTCTACAGGTGCCATTCATTGTTAATGGCACCCCAAATGTAGTTAGCAGTCATGCATTTTGCAGCACATTTTGTCATTTGACAAATACACTACCAACTTGCCAAAATGCGCATTGAAAAAATGCACAATGCTCCATGCCCAAAAAAAATTCAATTTGCCTTTTTGGTGCTTTTTTTATGTGCATTTTGGTGTGGGTTTTGATGCACTTTTTGCTGCTTTTTTCAACAAACATTATTTTTTTTTTACAGCGCATTTTAGCACATTTTTATGTGGATTTTGGTGCTTTTTTAACGTGTATTTTGGCAAATTTTTTACCTGCGTTTTGGTGTGCATGCCAGAAACACATGCAAAATGCATGATATGCTTTCGGTGCCATTAATTGTTAATGGCATCCCAAAAGTGGCTAGCAAATGTGCTGTTTGCCAAAATCCACATAAAAAGCAAATCAAAATGTACGTTAAAAAAGTGTCAAACTATATGCTAAAAGAAGCGCCAAAGTGTGCATTACAAACCACACCAAAATGCGTCTTAATATAATCTGTGCCAAAATGTGCGCTAAAGGGCCAAAATGTGTGTTTAAAAAAGCTGCAAAATACGCATAAATATGCCAAAATGCACAATAAAAAAAACCACGGCCAGATACACAATAAAAAAATATGGCATGTTAAAAACAACTGCAAAATACGCATAAAAAATGCCCAAATTAGCAATTAAAATGGGCAAAAACACACATTTAAAGAATGTGACAAAATGTGTGTAAGAAAAGTGTAAGTTAAAAAAGCGCTTAATATTTTCATGTAATAACACACTCGTTTTAACTTTGGTTTCACTTTTAAAACTCAGCTGCTCTGTAATCACACAGGTGTATCAGGAGATTACAAGCAGCCCTCCCTCTTCTATTCAGATCTCAGGTGTTCTCAGAGGAAAAACGTCTCCTCTCATCTCCTTCTGAGAACAAATATTCTCTGCTTCATGAACAGGGTGCCAGAGGAGAAGATTTTTCTCTGAGAATTGCTGAGAACTGAAATTAGATAAATTATCAATTTTATATAAACGTACACTTAAATTATTTAACCTCACAACTTCAGCTATATGGCTGGAATATCATAGATCTTGAGGACCCTATACAGCAAACTATATTTTCTCAGTTTCCAGTGGTGCCACTGGGGCAAATAATAGTAGCTTATCATCTCTATAGTAAACGCTCTTTCCCTACATTCCATTTGATTCATAACGTTTGGACTATCATTCAACAACTCACCTCTCATGAGGCATATACCCAATATATGCCTATATGGAATAATACACTATTAACAGAGGTAGCGAAGCTCAAAAACGTTGATTTATGGAATTGGGCTGGCATTGTATTTCTTTTTCAGCTTTTTGATAATGGGGTTTTATACCCATTTGACAAACTGGCAGAGAAATATAGTTTGCCTAATAAATTATTATTTCAATACTTGCAGCTATGGCATGCTTTGCCGAGTCAGACAGTGACTTCTTTGTTAAAATATAAACCCTCCCCAATTCTAACTAAGGCAGTATCTACAAGTTGTTCCAAACAGGGACTTATTGGTGATATATATGTATTATTACAAACAACAGTTAGTGCTAAGATATAGGCTGCTAGTCTAGGGCAGTGGTTCTCAACCATGTCCTCAAGTACCCCCAACAGGCTATGTTTTGGGAATTTCTCTTATAAAATAGCTGTCCAATATACCAAGCCATTGAGTCGGATTTAAAGCACCTGTGCAAGATAAAGGCAAACCTGCAAACATGGCCTGTTGGGGGTACTTGAGGCAGGGTTGAGAACCACTGGTCTAGGACAATGGCGTAGGGATCTGGAGACTCTTAGTGATGAGGAATGGGAGCAAGCTTTGGTGAACCTGACCAGAGTCTCCTTATCCTCCTCACAGTGTCCTACTACACTAGTTATTTATCATTCACAGGTCTCACTACACTCCTCTAAAGCTACATTCCTGGGGTAAAGCAGCTACACCAAATTGTCCAAGGTGTACTACTGCCACAAGAACACTAATACATATGCTGTGGCATTGCCCTAAATTACATCAATATTGGGAATATATAATTGAAACCCTAAATACTTTATGCTCTACACATGTCCACCCTGACCCAAAAATAGCCTTGTTAGGGATTATATCGGAAGCTACTCTTCAAAAACTTTGGTCTCGATGGCTAGACTTCAATATGTTTTAGACATGTGCACACTGAAATATTTTGTTTCGGAATTTCGGTTTCGTCTGAAAAATACATTTATTTACGGTAGTTACTTCCAAAATTTGTTTTAATTTTGTTTAGTTAAAAATGCATTCGCACAAAAATCCGAATTAATTAGGGTCGAATCTGTCAATTGAAGACTTATGGTGTCTGTCGGATGTTCTAAGAAGATTCGACGAAGCAGCTAAACTGCACGACACCGCACGACACCGCAAGCGTACATTTTCAGTCAAATGCTCCGCCCACAAGCTATAGTAGAATTCTAATGTTGTTTGATTATTAATAATTATAATTATTAATTATTGTTACTAGTAAAAACAACATTAGAATTCTTCTATAAGCCTATGGGCGGAGCATTTGACCATAAATGTCCGCTCGCAGCGATCGTATGTTTTTAGCTTCTTTGTCGAATCTTCATGTCGAATGGTATTATACATAATTTTGATCGTATCGAATGATAGTTCCGGGATGCGGTGATGCTGAGTTACCAGCATGCGCATTATGTACGGCGCGCAGCCGTGAAGTGCCCGCCCCATTGTGATGGCAACGAAGATAAACAGGTACCCCCTAGGAAAAAAATATATGTTTTCCATTTGACAATGTATGTAATGCGAGAATGCTATTGAGGTTAACTTAAAAAATTGTGTGGAACTCCGCTTTAAGTAATAAGCCAGGGCCAGATTAAGAACATCATGGGCCTGGTGCTGAGGATTTTGGTGGGCCTTTTATAAATAATAAATAAATAAATATGCAAACAATTTTTTGTTATAACAAATTAAATTAATCACGGATTGATCACAGTGCAGTGATCGGACGGTATAAACCTGGGAAGTATGTGCAGGTAATGGAGAGGAATGTGGAGGATCTAGCAGTGGGCACTATGTACAGGAGAGGAGTGTGGAGGGTATGGCAGTGGGCAGCATGCACAGCAGAGGAGTGTGGAGGGTATGACAGAGGGTGGTATGTACCAGAGAGGAGTGTGGAGGGTATGAAAGTGGGCAGTATGTACAGAAGAGGAGTGTGGAGAGTATGACAGTGGCCAGTATGTACAGGAAAGGAATGTGGAGGGATGATGGGATGATGGGGGTGGTATGTACAGGAGAGGAATGTGGAGCGAAAGATAGTTGGCAGTATGTACAGGAGAGGAGTGCGAAGGGTAAGGTTAGGTTACATTATGTACAGGAGAGGAGTGTGGAGGGTAAGGTTGGGTTACAGTATGTACAGGAGAGGAGTGTGGATGGTATGATAGTGGGCAGTATGTACAGGAGAGGGGTGTGGAGGGTATAATGGGGGCAGTATGTACAGGAGAGGAGTGTGGAGGGTATGACAGTCGGCACTATGTACAATAGAGGAGTTTATGAATGTGGGCAGTATGTACAGGAGAGGAGTGTGGAGGGTATGACAGTGAGCAGTATGTACAGGAGAGGAGTGTAGACAGTATGATACTGAGCAGTATGTACATTAAATGAGTATGGAGGGTAAGACAGTGAGCAGTATGTACAGGAGAAGAGTGTGGAGGGTATGACAGTGGGCAGTATGTACAGGAGAGGAGTGGGGAGGGTATGACAATAGGCAGTATGTACAGGAAAGGAATGTGGAGGGTATGAGAGCGAGCAGTATGTAAAGGAGAGGAGTGTGGAGGGTATGACAGCCGGCACTATGTACAATAGAGGAGTTTATGAAAGTGGGCAGTATGTACAGGAGAGGAGTGTGGAGGGTAAGACAGTGAGCAGTATGTACAGAAGAGAAGTGTAGAGGGTATGACAGTGGGCACTATGTATAGGAGAGAAGTGTGGAGGGTATGACAGTGAAGAGTGGGGAGGATATGACAGTGGGCAGTATGTACAGGATAGAGATGTGGAGGGTATAACAGTGGGCACTATGTATAGAAGAGAAGTGTAGAGGGTATGACAGTGGGCAGTATATACAGGAAAGGAATGTGGAGGGTATGATTGGGGCAGTATGTACAGGAGAGGAATGTGGAGAGAAAGATAGTTGGCAGTATGTACAGGAGAGGAGTGTGAAGGGTAAGGTTAGGTTACAGTATGTACAGGAGAGGAGTGTGGAGGGTAAGGTTGGGTTACAGTATGTACAGGAGAGGAGTGTGGATGGTATGATAGTGGGCAGTATGTACAGGAGAGGGGTGTGGAGGGTATAATGGGGGCAGTATGTACAGGAGAGGAGTGTGGAGGGTATGACAGTGGGCAGTATGTACAGGAGAGGAGTGGGGAGGGTATGACAGTAGGCAGTATGTACAGGAAAGGAATGTGGAGGGTATGAGAGCGAGCAGTATGTAAAGGAGAGGAGTGTGGAGGGTATTACAGCCGGCACTATGTACAATAGAGGAGTTTATGAAAGTGGGCAGTATGTACAGGAGAGGAGTGTGGACGATATGATACTGAGCAGTATGTACATGAGATGAGTTTGGAGGGTAAGACAGTGAGCAGTATGTACAGAAGAGAAGTGTAGAGGGTATGACAGTGGGCACTATGTATAGGAGAGAAGTGTGGAGGGTATGACAGTGAAGAGTGGGGAGGATATGACAGTGGGCAGTATGTACAGGATAGAGGTGTGGAGGGTATAACAGTGGGCACTATGTATAGAAGAGAAGTGTAGAGGGTATGACAGTGGGCAGTATATACAGGAAAGGAATGTGGAGGGTATGATTGGGGCAGTATGTACAGGAGAGGAATGTGGAGAGAAAGATAGTTGGCAGTATGTACAGGAGAGGAGTGTGAAGGCTAAGGTTAGGTTACAGTATGTACAGGATAGGAGTGTGGAGGGTAAGGTTGGGTTACAGTATGTACAGGAGAGGAGTGTGGATGGTATGATAGTGGGCAGTATGTACAGGAGAGGGGTGTGGAGGGTATAATGGGGGCAGTATGTACAGGAGAGGAGTGTGGAGGGTATGATAGTGGGCAGTATGCACAGGAGAGGAGTGTGTAGGGTATGACAGTCGGCACTATGTACAATAGAGGAGTTTATGAATGTGGGCAGTATGTACAGGAGAGGAGTGTGGAGGGTATGACAGTGAGAAGTATGTACATGAGAGGAGTGTAGACAGTATGATACTGAGCAGTAGGTACATTAAATGAGTGTGGAGGGTAAGACAGTGAGCAGTATGTACAGGAGAAGAGTGTGGAGGGTATGACAGTGGGCACTATGTATAGGAGAGGATTGTGGAGGGTATGACAGTGAGCTGTATGTACAGGAGAGGAGTGTGGAAAGTACGACAGTGGGCACTATGTACAGGAGAGACGTGTATGACAACAAGCACAATGTACAGGAGAGGAGTGTGTAGGGTATGACAGTGGGCGCTATGTATAGGAGAGAAGTGTGGAGGGTATGACAGTGAGCAGTATGTACAGGAGAGAAGTGTGGAGATTATGTACAGGTGAGGAAGAAGAAGGGAATCTGGGAAGGAAAAATGTAAAGGTTTGTGGAAGGATGTTTAGAGACTGCGTAGTGGTTAAGCGAGCCATACATGGATTGAAATTACGCCAATTAAGCAGAGACCAGCCATAGTCGATCTATGTATGGGCTAGCTGGTTTTTCACAAGTCAATCTATTATCTGACTTGAGTACAACCAGCCTGTCAGGTTTTTTCCCAAAACAATCAGTGCTGCCAGCTATAGTTAGCAACACTGATCATTGTATTCGCAGGCAGAACACAATAACACTGCAGGAGTGATTCCCCCATCCACAGTTCAGCAGGTGAGAGGGTGTGTGGGGACAGGCTGGGGAGAGATACTTGTCAGTGGCTGGGTAGGCTCTGGCTAGTATCAGAGCCAGATACACACAGGTTACATACGCCACGATCGTTAGAGCGAGAACAATAATTCTAGCACTAGACCTCCTCTGTAACTCTAAACATGTAACCTGTAAAAAAAATGAAAGCATCGCTTAGTATACAAAAAAAATCGTGCTAACTTTAGTGTTTTTTTTTTTATGAATGAAACAGTTTCTTTCCAAAAAAAACACGTTTGAAAAATTTCTGCGCAAATACCGTGTAACATAAAAAGTTGCAAAGACCACCATTTTATTCCATAGGGTGTCTGCTAAACAATATATATAATATTTGAGGGTTCTGAGTAATTTTCTAGCAAAAAACAAATGATGATTTTTACATGTAGGAAAGAAATGTCAGAATTGGCCTGGGTGGCAAGGGGTTAATTACTATAAGACCCCTTTCACACTGAAGGCGTTTTGCAGGCGCTATAGCGTTAAAAATGGTGCCTGCAATCTGCCCTTAAACAGCTGCTCTATTCACTCCAGTGTGAAAGCCCGAGGGCTTTCACACTAGAGCGGTGCGCTGGCAGGGCGTCAGAAAAAGTCCTGCCAGCAACTTCTTTGGAGCGCATTAGGAGCGGTGAAATCAATGGGCAGCACCGCCGTACCGCCGGCAATACGCCGCTGTAGCGGCGCATCTCGGGCGGTTTTTACCCTTTCTCGGTCGCTAGCGGGGGTTAAAAGCGCCCCGCCAGCGGCCGAAATGTGCCACAAATCCGACGGTAAAATAGCAGCGCTTTACCGCTATTTTACCGCCAACGCTCGGAGCGGCATAGTGTGAAAACAGTCTTAGTAACATACAAATAATTATGATAAGCACTGTGAGCTCATCCTCTCTGCTGCAGTGTGTCAGCTTGTATTTAAACTGTCCGCTCTGTATATAGCTTCTGACAGGCTGCGCAAGCAGCCCCGTATCTCCGGAACCATAAATGATAGCAGCCCCATATGATCAGTGGTGGGGTGGGTCTTCATCTAAATACCCCCCAAATATGGGGTCTCTGTGGGCCCTGGTCGCCGAGCTACAATCCTCGAAGTCGATCTTTTTTTTTTGAGATTTTTTTTGAGATTTTTTTTTTTTGGGCAAATGGGCCTATCTTGGGGAAGGGGCCTGGAGCTGCAGCTCCAATAGCCCCTATGTTAATCCGGCCCTGTAATAAGCAATAGTGACTGTACAATCTGGAAGTCACATAATTAATCTGAGCTCTTCAACATAAAATTAAGTTGTGTTTTTTTTGTTTTGTTTTGTTTTATTTTGTGTTGTTTTGCTTTGTTTTGCTTTGCTTAGTTTAGTTTTTAGTTAGAATGTTTGATTGTTTGAGTTTTGTAGTAAATTGTAAAACACTTTTTCAATAAAAATGATCTGATTAAAAAAAAAACATGCAATTAAATAATGTAGAGCAAAAACTTGTCTCCCTATTCTTGTCTGTCCTTTAGCCTAGGTTCACACTGCTACGGGCTAGAAATTGCATGTCAGTCCGACTTTGGGAGCGATTTGAGAGACATCTGTGCAGGTTCCTTCACAGTTGTCTATTGAAATCACCCCCAAAGTCACCAAAAGTAGTACAGGAACTATTTTTGTGAATCTGTGTGGTGCCGCAAAGTTGGCGTTGCACTGATTCGGATGGTGCTATCCCAGCAATAGCTGCCGACTGGGCATGCGATTTGACAGGACCCTGCATTCAATAAATCTGGTCTCCCATAGTACACAGAACATGGAAATGCAATTATTTTAGTAAATATGAACTGATAAATATGATTTTTTCATTAGCAGTATATTGCAGTCTTGTGGCTTCTATCAGTGTCTGGTTAAAGCTTGTAGGAGGAGTTTGCATTCTCTTATGACTGTTTTATGAGGCTATATGACCCCTGACCCTCTGTCTGGATGATCACACGCACCCTTCTAAAAAAAAAAAAAATCTCTATAACAATACACGCCAAACTGAGCATGTGCAGGGTGTCTCCTAGGGCACTGTGCTATCAGCAGATGGATTGGGGACAGTAAAAGAAGGGGGTGATCAGAAAAGACAGGATAAAACAGTATTTTTACACAATGCCGAGGATTAACCCCTTAGGTTCCACAATGAGTATAACAAGAATGCTTTACTACATATACAGATTGATTTTATTGTTGTGGGTTTAGTAGCACTTTAAAGTGGATGTAAACTCTCTCCTATATCCAGTCTAGTGAACAGCCTCAGATGATACACAGTAATAAAACAAATCTCCCTACTTAAGTTTTACATGCATATATGCTGTCTTCAGCTTTCTATGTTCTTTAGAAAGTGCACATTGTGTTAAACATTTTACTTCCTTTCTCAGCAGTGGGAGGGGAGTCTTGGCATACACTGTGTGACAGCTTATTGGAGGAAAGGCACACACCCCCTCTCCACATAGGCAGAGGAAGAAAGAAACGTGAGGAGCTGTGCTGTGAATAGACCAGCTCTCTGCTAATTATTATTATTATTATTATTATTATAATACAGGATTCATATAGCGCCCACAGTTTGCGCAGCACTTTACAACATCGGGGAAGACAGTACAATTACAATACAATACAGGAGGAATCATAGGGCCCTGCTCGTTAGAGTTTACAATCTAGAAGGGAGGGTCAAGTGAAACAAAGGGTAGTAGCTGTGGGGGATGATCATATGGACAAGATGAAAAAAACAGTTGTTAGGTGTGGGTGGGATAGGCTTCTCTGAAGAGAAGGGTAATCTATTTATAGCAACCTCCTGCTCATATTACTCTAAAAATACACCTGTAACCAGATACATAAATTAACTTGAGATAGTTATCTAATCATTTACCCAGACTTGGTGACTCAGAGATATGACCTTTGAGGGTAGACTTGCCATCTTCTCACTTACAACTTACAATACACATAAGTATAAACACATCCCCCAATAGTTTGCTAGGAGACAAAGGTGTGTTAATGAGCACAATAAACTATTGGATGAAATACCCGGGCTTTCCAGATCTCATTAATCAGCATTCATTTCACTGACATCTGTCCACTGAGTCCCAAGCTGGAAGAGACCATCGTGGTCTCCTTAATAATGTCCTTTTGCATTACATAACAGAATATCTTCCTAAATGCTTGTAGCTCCCTCAAATGCCAGGGCCCAAAGTTGGTAGGCAAGCGGCTAGCATTCAGTCCCCTCTAAAAGCCTCTGTCCCGTGTGAGTCTGTCATATGTGCCTAGGCCAGATTTCATGAATCGGGTATGCATCCACTTTAAGATGACTCTTTACGAACTTTCTATTAAAAACTGAGATTATGAAAGTAAACAGTACCCTCTGTTCTCTCTCCTTAGAAAGCTCTTAATGCTCTTTGACTCACTTGTCATTAGTACACTGTATATTTTCATAAAATTTTATTTGTGATAAATATAAGTGGCATTTAGTTTGCTGAAGCACCTAGTTATCGGTAGTTTGCTGTATGATACACATTTGCTACAATTCTTTATTTTTTTTATAAAATACTGTAATCACCTTTGATCATTTCTCGTCTACATGAACTAACTTAAGCATTGGCTGCAAGTCATTGACCTAGACTAGCTTTCTGATACAACAATGGGCCATGCCTGCAGATAGTATTTTGTCATGGCCAATCAAAGCCAGGGGCCCATGTGACAGGGTGACAATGTAGAAGCACAACCGAGAGGCAATTGTCACCTCATAACAATAAGTGCCTACTTATGATGCAGCCTTAAAAATATTGAAAACAGCTTTTGAAATTCTAATAACATATTTAAGCTTATATGAGATTTTAGTGATAGGGTTTTGCTCATTCAAAAGTTTTTTTCTTTCTCGTACATCACGGGACACAGAGCGACATAGTCATTACTAATGGGTTATATAGTTACCGTCAGGTGCTGGCACTGGCAACTTCCAAAACCGGAAGTACCCTCCCCTATATAAGCCCCTCCCATCCGGGAGCACCTCAGTTGTTTGCCAGTGTCTAAGGTGTTGGCCAAGAAGAAACATGTGTTTTTCACTGAGCTTGCGTACAGGTTCTTTTGGGCCTCAGTAAGCTATTCCGGATCCGACCAAAAAAGCTTCATAGCTAAACGGTCGGTACCCGGGCCTTGCAAAGAGAAGAGCAAGGTTCTGCCTGTAATGCTTCTCTTAGGAGAGCTGGACCCTGGGATCCAGAGCTCTGGTCATACCCACGACCAAGATGTTTTCTGTGCAGGGTGCTATACAGGTCCAGGGGAGTGGAATCCTTGGGAACCCGGTCCCTGAAGGTTTGATTACAATGCCTGCCGTGATAGGTGAAGTTTGGGCTTTTGTGGACCAAACAAAGTCCTGCGGCGAGGAACAGGTAAGTGGGGGCCCCCAGGAACTTGGTTCTATTGGGGGACCCCCAAGCCTAATTTGTCTTTCTGTCTGTTACCTAATGGTATTCCCGCAAGATTCTGTGCATGCCTGTAACTACTAAAAAAATGTAATAATTTTTAATGGTGGTCAAGAAAAAAAAAAAAAAAATGTTTTTTTATATATATTTAGTATATTAGACTGCGGTACCTGTGTTTGTCCACTAGAGGCCGCTGTGGAATGTTTTCTTGTCATGTGGACTAGTTTCTTCTCAGAGAGCAAAGTCCAGGCAGTTGGTGAGTTCTCCTATAGGAAACTGCTTCCTCTGCCATGTTGCAGTGCTCGTCCATCCCCCGGCCTGCGGCAAAGAGGGGCCCTGGCTCCTGTCCCTGGTTTCCATGTTTGAAATTAGCGCCGAGGGCGCACGTGGCCGCGCGCGTGCGCGTGCACGCGCCTCTATATATAGAGGTGAGCCGGGAAAGGGGGCGGAGCCTGGGGGATGACGCTCTGTGCGCGCCGCAGCGCTTCTGCGCATGTGCGGGCGTCCCAGCAGGTTTTAAAAAGCCACAATATTGTAGTAAGCTGGCTATGAAGTACAGAGACAGAGCTGGCAACATTTAAAGGCATACAGCAAGCGGTTGATACAGGCATCCCCTAGAAAGGCACATTAGTAGACACCAACTGTTTATTATAGCAGCATTTATGCTAGACTATTATCAGTAACTGGTGTATTTCGGCTGGAATACCTCAGCTTTGTGGCTTAGGAATATGCCGTCTAAAAACTCCGGGACTAGAAATTCCAGGAGGAATAGGGGGTCTCCATCGGGCTCTGAGGATCTTGGGCATGCTTTGGCTGCACCAGTCTCCCCTGAAGAATCAGAGGTTAGTGACCGTAGGGCACCCCCAGGAGTACCTGGTACTGTGGCTGTCCTCAGTTCACCTGCTCCTGTGTATGTAACAGAGGAGGTTTTTTCCTCAGCTCTGGGAGGACTGGAAGAGAGATTGTCAGCATTAATCGCTGCTTCCCTGTCACAGGAGAAAAGCGCTCGATCTCCGTCTCCTCCCTCAGAGTGCCTGTTAACAGAGCAACAGTCCCATACAGAGGTCGACCTACCTGAGGGGGATCAGGATGAGGTTGATTCGGTTGTAGAGGAATCAACAGTGGAAGAGCCGTTCTCAGCATCACATGCTGAGAGGTTATGGGTTCAGTCCCTGACTAATATGGTCCGATCAGCATTTAAAATGCCACTTGCGGAGCCATCCTCCACTTCTGTCTCCTCGTTGGGGTCGCTAAAAGCTCCCCAGACTGTTTGTTCCTTTCCGATCCATCCTTTACTGGAGGGGCTCATTTACCAGGATTGGGAGCATCCTGACAAAATATTTACTCCCCCCAAGAGATTTCCGGTGGTCTATCCCATGGAGGATAGGTTCATCAGAAAATGGAAGGTCCCTACAGTGGACGCAGCCATCTCTTGTGTGAATAAATCACTGACATGTCCGGTGGAAAATGTCCAAATGTTCAAGGACCCAATAGATAAAAAATTGGAGTCATTATTGAAATCTGCTTTTTCTACAGCAGGATTGGTGACACAACCAGCAGTGGCAGCTATAGGGGTCTGCCAAGCAGTGAAGGATCAGTTGAAACAGGTCTTAAGAGACTTGCCGGATCAGCAGGCTCTTGCCCTAGCTGATCTACCTAGAGCCTTATGCTTTGCGGTGGACGCTATAAAGGATTCAATCCATCAGGCCTCCCGCCTTACGCTGTCTGTAGTACATATGCGCAGGCTTCTATGGCTCAAAAACTGGTCTGCTGAAGCTCCCTGTAAAAAATTGCTGGTCAGCTTCCCATTTCATGGGGAGCGCTTATTCGGGGAAGACCTGGACAAGTATATCCAGAGAATTTCCAGCGGTAAAAGTACACTTTTGCCGGTTAAAAATAGAGTTAGAGGTCCCTCCTTTAAGAGGCCGGCTTCTCCAGTCCCTAGGACATCGGCTGTGAAACAGTTCCGACGGCCTCCCCGGTCAAATCCCGGAGGTAAAAATCAGGGACAGTTGCAGGGTAACAAGAAGCCCTGGAGCAGGAGAGGTACAAAACCTCCCCCAAAGTCAAATGCATGAAGGGTTGCCCCCACCCAATCGGGTGGGGGGAAGACTTCAGTTGTTCACAGAAACCTGGCGGGACACGATCCGAGACAGATGGGTGCTCTCCGCAGTAAATCTGGGATACAAATTGGAGTTAAAAAACTCCCCTCCTTCCCGCTTTATAAGGTCAAACGTGCCAAGGGATCCCCAGAAGAGAGGATCCCTCCTGTTGGCACTGGAACAATTATTGCTTCAAGCAGTAATTATAGAGGTTCCCCTGGAAGAATGGGGGTTCGGGTTTTACTCAAACCTCTTTACAGTTCCGAAGCCAAACGGGGACGTGAGGCCCATATTAAATCTAAAAGGGCTAAACAAATTCCTACATATCAGGACTTTCCGGATGGAGTCGATCCGATCGGTAGCCACTGCCCTACAAGGGGAGGAATGGTTAGCCTCGATCGACATCAAAGATGCTTATTTGCACATCCCCATCTTTCCAGCCCACCAAAAATTTCTACGCTTTGCGGTAGAAGGGCGCCATTTTCAGTTCAGAGCCTTACCCTTCGGTCTGGCCACAGCACCAAGAGTGTTCACAAAAATTCTGGCCCCATTATTGGCCAATCTAAGAACACGAGGTGTAACGATAATGGCATATTGTTGCTGATAGACCACTCAGTGGAAAAACTAGAAGTGGTTGTTCACGAGACAATCAAGTATCTGGAATATCACGGTTGGATTATCAACCAAGACAAGTCAGCCCTAAAACCAGTCAAAAGTCTGGAATACTTGGGGCTAAGGCTGGATTCAGACCAGAGAAAGATTTTCTTGCCTCAAGAAAAGGGGTCGTCTTTGAGAGATTTGATCCACTTAGTGGGTACAAAAAGACAGCCATCCATACGCCTGTGCATGAGGCTGCTGGGAAAAATGGTGGCATCATTCGAAGCAGTACCCTACGGTCAATTCCATTCAAGGAAGTTGCAAAGGGCCATACTGTCAGCCTGGAACAAAAAAGTTCAGGCTCTGGACTTACCAATGTCCTTGTCCCCTTCCGTTCGCAGGAGCCTCCGCTGGTGGTTGGTTCCCCAGAATCTGGAAAGAGGGAAATCCTTCAGTCCGATTTCCTGGAAGGTGGTCACTACAGATGCCAGCCTTATAGGCTGGGGAGCAGTACTGGAGCAATGGTCTCTCCAGGGCAGATGGTCGGATGCGGAAAAGGCCCTGCCCATCAATCTCTTAGAGATACGAGCAGCCCGGTATGCCCTAGTAGCATGGACATCCAAACTCCAAGGGTCCCCTGTCAGAGTTCAGTCAGACAATGCCACAGCAGTGGCATATATCAATCGTCAGGGGGGCACCAGGAGTCGTGCAGCCCAAAGGGAAGTAAATTACATCCTGAGATGGGCAGAAAGATATGTCCCAGCCATATCTGCAGTATTCATTCCAGGGGTGGAGAATTGGAAGGCGGACTTTCTAAGTCGCCAACAATTATGCCCAGGGGAATGGTCCCTTCATCCCGAGGTTTTTCCGGACAATATGTCAGCGGTGGGGAACACCGGATGTAGATCTGCTAGCATCCAGATTCAACACAAAAGTGGACAGGTTTGTCTCTTGGGCAAGGGATCCCCTAGCGTGCGGCTCGGATGCCCTAGTGTTCCCTTGGGATCAGTTCAAGCTGATATATGCATTCCCACCGCCACAATTGTTACCTCGATTACTCCGCAGAATCAGGGTAGAAAAGAAACCAGTGATTCTGGTGGCTCCAGCGTGGCCCCGAAGAGCATGGTACGCGGAGATTGTAAAAATGTCTGTGGGGAGTCCTTGGACCCTCCCACATCGTCCGGACCTGCTTTCGCAGGGACCGATATACCACCCTTCCTTACCAGCCCTAGGTTTGACGGCCTGGCTATTGAAGCCCACATTCTAAAAAAGAGAGGGCTCTCTAATGCTGTGGTATCTACCATGATCAATGCCAGGAAGCCGGTATCCAGGCAGATCTACTATAGAATCTGGAAGGCGTACATCGCCTGGTGTGAAGCCAAGAAATGGCATCCACGTAAATACGTAATAGGTAGGATTCTGGACTTCCTACAATGGGCTGTAGATAGGAAGCTTGCCTTGAGTACTATCAAGGGTCAGATTTCGGCCTTGTCAATATTTTTTCAAAGGCCCTTGGCTTCGCATTCACTAGTCAAAGCCTTTATACAAGGAGTGATGCGTATTAGTCCTCCGGTTAATATTCCCATATGTCCATGGGATCTAAACTTGGTTCTGTCGGTTCTACAGAAACAACCATTTGAACCATTACAGCATATTTCCTTAGTGCTTCTCACCAGGAAATTGATTTTTCTAGTAGCCATTTGTTCGGCTAAAAGAGTATCGGAATTAGCAGCTATGTCCTGTAAGGAGCCATATCTGGTTATCCATAAGGACAGAGTAGTGTTACGTCCTCATCCAGCCTTTCTTCCTAAGGTGGTATCGAGTTTTCATTTGAACCAAGATGTGGTTCTTCCTTCTTTTTTCCCCAAGCCTACTTCGGTAGAGGAAAAGTTATTGCATTCTTTGGATGTAGTAAGAGCAGTTAAAGCTTATCTAAAAGCCACTGCTCAGATTCGCAGAACGGATACTTTGTTTATTCTGCCGGAAGGCCCCAGAAAGGGTCAGGCAGCGTCAAAATCTACTTTAGCCAAGTGGATTCGACAGGTCATAATACAAGCCTATAGCTTGAGAAGTAGACCGCCTCCGTTCAAAGTTAGGGCGCACTCCACGAGAGCAGTTGGAACTTCATGGGCAGTGCATCACCAGGCCTCCCTGGCTCAAATCTGTAAGGCCGCAACATGGTCTTCGGTACACACGTTTACTAGGTTCTACCAGGTGGACGTTAGAAGTCAGGAGGATGTCGCCTTTGGGCGCAGTGTGTTGCAGGCCGCAAAAGATCCTCATGTCTGATAGCGCTCAGCTTATATATGGTGTATCCCCCCCCCTCATTTGGCATTGCTTTAGGACATCCCATTAGTAATGACTATGTCGCTCTGTGTCCCGTGATGTACGAGAAAGAAAATAGGATTTTTATAACAGCTTACCTGTAAAATCCTTTTCTTGGAGTACATCACGGGACACAGAGCTCCCGCCCCTCTTTGGGGACACTTATTGCTTTGCTACAAAACTGAGGTGCTCCCGGATGGGAGGGGCTTATATAGGGGAGGGTACTTCCGGTTTTGGAAGTTGCCAGTGCCAGCACCTGACGGTAACTATATAACCCATTAGTAATGACTATGTCGCTCTGTGTCCCGTGATGTACTCCAAGAAAAGGATTTTACAGGTAAGCTGTTATAAAAATCCTATTATTTATTTTAAAAATATTGAATGACAACAATTACAGTATATCTGACAAAATTAACAGAATATAATACTGAAGTACAGATGATGCAAATAAAGATGTTACACTATGTTTACAATCAATGAGAATGTATTCAATGTATAAGAGACTTCAGTTTTCATAGTGATAATAAGAGAGAAATGAATGGAGAATACTGCATGTAGTAGTAAGATATAAGATAATCATGAGTGTAAAGTTTGGTTACAATTGAAGAGTTTGATTTCTCAATAAACTAGAGTGGACATGAATCTATTAATTTAAATACTTGAATTACCTAAACCTAGACCATAAATTAAATTATGTATTGATAACATATGCTGTATTGTAAAAAAAAAAGAATGAGTTGAGATAGGTAGTAGTTCTCGGAACAAGAGGGAAGAAAATGATAAAAATAAATGAGGGCAAATGGGAAGGGAGGACGACATAACTCTGAAGGCAAATTTTATGTATACATTTTGTTGTTGAGAATCCATGAAAGAGTATCAATCACCATGATGAGAGTACTCGGGTATCAAAGTTGTCTGGCATATAATATTTAATCCATGGTTTTCATATGTTGTCAAACTTCTTCATATTATTTTTATTTAATGCATCCATTTTAACATGTATAAAAGATTGATTCATTCTCAGTTTGGCTTCTGCCAAGTTCACAACAGGTGTTTTCCATGCATTAGCTATTGTCTGCTTTGCAGCTATCAGGAATGTAAGGAATAGTTTGAATTGATTCTGAGAAAGGGATACTGGTTTAAAATTGAGAAGAGCTGCCATTGGGTCTGGTAAAACAATACAGTCAAATAATTTTGAAGCAATCAGGAAGATCTTTTCCCAAAATTTTTGCATGATTGGACACTGCCACCAAATGTGCATGTACAGTATGTACCTTTATCCGGACAGCCGTGAAAGCAGAGGTCTGAGTTGTTTATTGCAAATTTGGCTATCCTGGCAGGAACCAAATACCATTATGAAAGTACCTTATATGATGTCTCAGTCGCCAATATGTTTGCAGAAGAAGAACTAGCATTAGGCCAAATATTTGACCAAATCTTGGTATCAATCTTACAATCGAGATCTTTTTCCCACTTAGCAACATATGTAGGTGAAATTGTATTTGATTTAGTGATCAATTGGGAATAGATTATTGAGGTGCAACCTTTAGCATGTGGTTCTTTTAGACATATTCTTTCAAATTGAGAAATAGTATGTAAGATATCACTAGAATTGAGGAGAGGATCATAAAAAAATTTGATTTGAAGGTATCTGAAAATTTCAGATTGGGGGAGCCCAAAGGTCTCGTATAGTTCTGGGAGAGGTGGTAGATGGTATTGAGTATGTTGAAGTTATATTATATAAAAAAGTAATGCCAACCTTAGACCAGGCTTTAAAAGTTCTGGGAGATATCCAAGCTGGATAGAAGGCCGTATTTTTGTGAAAAGACAGAAGCGGGTTATGCGAAGATTGTAGACCATGTGAGATTTTGTGTCTGTCCCAGATAGATAAAGAATGTTTAGAAATTGGATTCTTTAAAGCTCTACGATCTGAAGGGCGTAACCATAAAATATTATTTCTAGGAAGAGGATCAAAGTCTATTGCTTCAATAAATACCCACAAGGGAATCTCCGTAGTCGAATGGTATTTTTCGATAATTGTGCCATTTGAGCTGCTTTATAATAAGTTGCAAAATCTGGAAATCCCAGACCACCCATTAATTTAGAGAGGGCTAAGGTTTTGCTAGGCAACCGTGGTTTTATTTTCCCCCAAGTGAATTGTATTACTTTTTGTTGGATCAATCTAAGAAAATAAGCGGGAATATGGATTGGAAGTGTTCTAAATAAATATAAAAATTTGGGGGGTATGGTCATTTTTATATTGTTGATTTTTCCGAACCAAGAGATTGGTAAGGCTGACCAGTTGGATAGCAAACTTGTAATGTTTTTCAAAAAAGCTGGGTAATTGACAGCAAATAAATCTGAGGGATTGGCCGTGAGTTGAATACCCAAATATGGAAGGCTGCGATCTACCCATTTAAAGGGTAGTGAATTTTGTTTAGTTTGTTTTTCCATTTCATTGAGAGAGATGTTTAGTGCCAGAGATTTTTGGGCATTAATTGTAAGGCCTGAAATATGTGAAAACTCATGTATACAAGCATAAGGTTTGGGGCCGAAACTTGTGGCGAGGACAAAAATAGGAGTATGTCATCCGCGAATAAGCATATTTTGTGATGATATCCACCTAATTCAATACCCGTGATTGTTGGTTCCATCCTTATTCTTTGTGCTAGAGGTTCGATGAGTAGTGCAAATAATAATGAAGAGAGTGGACATCCTTGACGTGTCCCTCTCTGTATATCAAACTCTTCCGATTTGTAGCCTGCATATTTAATGTAAGCTTTGGGTTTATAATATAATGCAGAAATCCATCCCAGAAAATGTGGGCCAAAGCCCCATTTGTTGAGAGGGAAATGCATATAAGACCATGATACTGTGTCAAATGCTTTCTTAAAGGGGAGTTCCAGCCTTTTTTATGCTTATTAAAAGTCAGCAGCTACAAAAAGTGTAGCTGCTGGCTTTTAATAAACATACACTTACCTGTTCCACTTTCCAGCAACGCGACGCCCGGAGCTCCGCTCCTCTCCCCCCCTTCTCCGCCGGCACCTCCATTCATAGTGTGGGCACCCGGCCATGACAGCTTTTGGCTTCACGGCCGGGCACTCACTGCGCATGCGCGAATGGCGCAGCGCTCTTTGAGTGGACAGGCGATTGCCTGGGACCTGTCACGTCCCAGGTGATTGCCTAAAGGGAGGGGCCGTCAAAAGGCGATATGACAAATCGCCTAGGCGACCCCAGGGTGGAAGGAGGAAGTGGGACAGGAAGTCCCACTCCTACTGAAGCCCCCACTCCCCCCCAAAAAAATTACATGCCAAATGTGGCATATAAGGGGGTGAGGAGTGGATTAAGCGGAAGTTCCAAATTTGGGTGGAACTCCGCTTTAATGTCTAGCGAAAGAAAGCAGGAGGGAATACAACATATTTTAGCGGCATGTGACAAAAGGGTTGCATGTCTGATATTATCGCCAGCTTGTCGAATAGGGCTGAAACCAACTTGGTCACGGTGTATAAGGTTACCTATAATCCTATTTAGTCTATTGGCTAGAATTTTGGCCAGAATTTTTACATCTAAATTTAATAAGGAAATAGGGTGGTAATTTGACCAAACTGAGTCATCCGTATGTGGTTTGGGGAGCATGCAAATAATTGCAGTCAAAGAGGGAATTTAAGGTATTTGTCAAAACCGGTGATAAGATATCTGCAAATTCTTAATAACCTCGGATACATTCTCATCAGACACAGGTTCCTCCATCATTTCCAGTTGCGTTTTGGATAATGTAGGAAGAGAGATGTGAGAAAAAAAATAGTTTGCTTTAGATGGATCCAACTCATTATCGCATGAGTATAAACTTTTTAACTGTTTTAAATTTTTGTAAGATTTTCAATGGATTGGTAGAGTATACATCTCTGGATAATTTAAGACGGATAGGTTTGGTTAAATTGTGGCAAGATTTTAGTGCCCGGGCTAAAAGCGTATTTGGTTTATTCGCGTTCATATGAAAGTTATGTTTTGATCTTTTAATGGTTTTATCCACAGACTCTGTGAGGAATAAATCAAATTCCAATTTGGCTTTATCTAATTTTACTCTGAATGAAGGAGAGGGGTTCTGTTGAAATGCCATGTAGCAGATTTTTTTTTTTTCTAAAGTGCCACAAATGACTTTTCTTTCTCTATTAAATAGATTAGCTTATCGTAAACATATTCCACGGAGAACAGGTTTGTGTGCTTCCCATAAAGTGGTTGAGGAAATGTCAGGTGTAGAATTATGTTTTAAATACTCCTTAAATGCAATTTCAATATTATGTTTATATACTGGATTTTTGAGCAAAAAATCTCTAAGTAGCCACATTGGGTCACGTGCTTTCGGAATTATAGATGCTATAGTATTGTAGATTGCACTATGGTCAGACTAGGGGATGGGAACAATTTTTAAGTTAAAATTTCCGGCACCATACTCATGGACATAAAAATATGGTAAATTCTTGAGAATGAACGGTGAGGGTAAGAATAATGTGTGTATTGTCTCTTGGTTGGATTCAACTCACGCCAGGAATCTACTAGATTATGTTTTGCAATTAGTTTTGAAAAAGATTGTTTATCTGACCTTTTGGTCTGAGGAATTGGTGATTTATCCAGAAAGGGAAAGATAGTCTGGTTAGAGTCTCCACATAAAATGACAGTACCTATTTTATGAGAGTCAATCACTTGTAGATGAGATAGAAAAGAATTAGGTTGCTTGTTAGGGGCATAGTATGACAATATGGATAGCAGTGTCCAGTAAATGCCATTTAAGAATCAGATATCGGCCTTCTGGATCCTTAATCTCTTTTATTAGTGAAAATAGGGTGCTGGGGGGGCGTGGTCTGGTGCCGTTCCAAGATGGACGTGTAAGTCTGGAGCTCCTGTTTCACGAGGTCCAGCAACTAATCCGCTCAATTACACCCCAGACATGGTGAGAACGTCCCGTAGTGCCTCTGAAACTCGGTCCCGATCCCCATTGGGACAAGAAACACAGCTTGGCAAGCACATACCCGAGATCTTTCGGCCTAGAGACAGGATGCAGGCCTCACAAGCGGCCTCCTCACACGAGCCCCACTCCCCGAGCACCAGCCCACAACGTCCAGGAACCCAGAGCTCATCCGGAACGGAGACAGGAAAGAGACACCCTCCTGCAGTCAGCCTAGATGACCTCTGCAGTGTCGCATTGGACATGAGGTCATACATCCAGGCCATGACCCTTAGAGTGGAGGAGGTGGAAACAACACAAGCCCACCATAACACAGCAATATGCCACGTACAGCAAATAACCGAGTCCCATGCTGTGCATCTCAGGGAGATAAATCGTCACATGGAGGACCTGGACAACCGTAGGAGACGCGGCAACCTCCGGGTGAGGGGAATCCCGAAATCTATCGATCCCACCCAGCTCTCCTCATCAGTTACCACTATTTTCAATGATCTCCTGGAGAGGTCCCCTGACACACTAATCGCTTTTGAGCAACTTCACAGAGCGCTGCGCCCGAGAGGAAAAGACACAGATCCTCCCAGAGACACAGTCTGCTGCCTCATGGATTTCCCACTAAAGGAGGAAATACTCCGTGAAGCCAGAAGCCGCAATAAACTATCCTATTGCGGATCGGTGATCAAGATCTACCAAGATTTATCGAGCATCACCCTGCAACGCAGACGAGAGCTATGACCCTTACTGGATACCATGAGAGCCAGATCTATAATCTGCCGCTGGAAGTTTCCCTTCGGCTTATCAGTGACACATCAAGGCCGCACAGCCACCCTTAAAGTGCCGGAGGATCTGGAACATTTCTGCACCACCCTTGACATCCCTCTAATTGATGTCCCGGACTGGTACAGCGATTTTAGATTGCCGTCACCCATGAGAGCCACCTCCATGGAAGGCATCGCTGAAGCAGGCAATTTTAGTATCAGCCCCCGCCGCTCCCATCCTCTTTCTCCTCGCTCCCCACCGAGAGACCCAGGAGCTCCTCGGAACGGCAGCCCAACAGCCTCACCGGCGCACCGCAGAGCCCGCATCACCTAGAAAGGTAACTGCTCTTTTCTTTCCACTAGTGCGTAGCACAGAGACTTACCTTCCATGACCTGTTCCCTGATCCCCGCGAGAGCACAACGCGAATGCCTTCTCCGTGGCCTGCCTGTCCCTCCTGAGCTGCGGACTAACATCCTTCCGCATTCCTACACAATGACAAAACCTCCCGCTGCTCTTTGCCAACTTTCCCATCAAGAGACAACTAATTTACTCTTTTCCTCCTACTTGCAATAACAGGAGAAACGCCTCACAACTGACAAGATTAAGGCATGGGACTTAAATTCACAAGTCACACACCTTCTACCACCAACGGCATTGAACTAAACAGTGCACTCCCCCTCCATACAAAAAGGATATGGAAATACATCCCCAAGCCCTTTCCCCTCTGAGTAGCTCTCTTTAATCCTTTACTGCACCCCAGAGATGATCTACCGAGACCAACCCGCTCTCCCAGGGATACAACACGGAAAACACACCAACTCCTCATTGTACAATATGAATGCTTCTCCCTTGCTACAAGACAATCTGCCCTGCGATCCACCACCAGGCAAGAACATTTGGTCACTCGCTTCCTTGTTAGAGCTCTATCACGGACAGGGATTGGACTCCCTTGGAAACCCAGGTAACACTACTCAGAAGATCCCAGGAATCTCCTGTCAAACGACTTCCTGGTTCCCCCTCTAACTGGTATGACAAGTAAGTGATAAGCAAATATCTGACTCCCCTTAATGCTATTCCGAGACTTATTTGCTCCCCCTTCATCTTTCCATATTCCCCACCAGTCCCCTTCTACCCTCACTCTCTATCTACATATTGTCAACGCCTCTGCCCCCTCTCCCCCCAAGCTCTGTCACCCCTACATTCCGGCCTCCTTGACAGATACTAACTTTGTATAGATGTATTTACTTATTATGCCACCTTACCTTCCCTCTATCTCCCCATAAGTATCCGCAGCTCCTGACTTCCCAATGTTCCAACCACGGAGATGGGTCGGGTAGCCGAGAGGGATATGCTCAGGTAGGGACTACAAAAAGCCTCCATTTACACGGGCCCTCCCTTCATACACGGGAGTGTACACCCATTCCAACTCCCAAACTAAAACAAACTTAAAAAGTCACTCACCTCTCCATCTAGGATACACATAAGATATTACTTTTTGAGCAAGGGCTGAGCATACCCCCCTTGGAATCCTAAGACCTGTACACAACTCTCACGGGCATAGTTGTGGTTATAGTTATAATTATACTTATAGCTGTGAATATGGCTTTGTTTACACTTATGGTTACTCTGATTATTGTTCTTACCGCTGTTCTTTATGTTGGTATTGTTATATATATTTTTATTGCTCCGTCCCCTACCCCCCCCCTTTTTTTTTTGACTAATGTTCAAACCTTCTCCTCTGTGCCACACAAACCTTGAGATCCACTTTTTGAGTTACAGATTGACAGTTCCGTACAATTCTTTCAGCACCACCCGCACCCACGATTCACACTACACATACACCTCCACACTCGTTACTACAAAGTCTCACAGTGCTGAGACTTCCACACATTACCAAGCTGAACACTTATCCTCTCACCATGTCAACGTATGCCTTACCTACTGTCAATAGGGACCAGTAGGGAAACCAATCTCCCGCCTGGCCCCTGACAGTAACCGCTGTTTACGCCGAAAGCAACCCTACAGACCACCGGACTCCCCCCTGCCCATTAGGTGGGTTTTCAAGTCAATCCCCAACTCCGGTTTAATCTCACAGCCCCCCCAGCCAACCCTACCACTTGCCCTTGATCCTCTCCTTCCACCTCCCAAACCCACCTTAGACTCACCTCCCACCACTCCCCATCCTCCCCCCTCGCCCCCCTATCCCAGGCCCTCCCCACCCTGCTGTCTCTGACTTCCCCACATAACCGTAGTATAATTGTCCCCCAACCTCTATTCCCACAATGACATTCCACGAATCCCGAACTTCTGACATTTCAATGAAGATAATCTCCCGCAATACCAAGGGTCTGAATACCCCAGAAAAACTATCACAACTACTAACCCACATGCGCAGCATGAAAGCGGATGTAATTTTCCTCCAAGAAACCCACTTCTGTACCAAGAAAATACCCAGACTAACAAATAGCTTCTTTCCCCACAGCTACCACGCCACATCTCCAATTTTGAAATCCAAGTGGGTATCTATACTCCTGTCCAAAAATATACCTCTCCAAGTTACGGACACTCTCATTGACGAACGGGGTAGATATATCTTTCTCAAGGGTACTTATAGGAACAAACCAATCACACTAGCGAACATATACAGCCCCAACTCTTCCCAGGTCCCCTTCTTCCGAGCTGTCACACATCATTTAGACACTTTCCAGGAAGAGCTGTTGATCCTGGGAGGGGACCTTAATGTCCCACTAGACCCCCTTCTTGACACCTCTTCAGGTAAATCCCATTTACCATACAGGGCACTCAAACAAATCAGAAGATGTTTTCAAGATCTGTTACTCCACGATACCTGACATACCCTCCACCCAAGGGACAAAGACTTTACCTTCTTCTCTACCCCCCACAACAAATACTCTCGCCTTGACTACCTTTTCCTCACACAACAGGATCTCCCCACTCTGACAGTGGCAACTATTGAGCCAATGACATTCTCTGACCATCATCCCATCTCAATAACACTCACCTTTCCTGACAAACTCAATCACACATGCATATGGAGGCTAGACCCAACTATCCTGACAGACAAAACTAAGGAGCAAGAGATTCGCACCTGTTTATCCAATTACTTTACTGACAACAACACATCAGACACCTCAAAACTGACACAATGGGAGGCACACAAATGTGTTATTCGAGGTAAACTGATCTCCTTAACAGCTGCACTTAGGAAGGAAAAGAAGGCTAAACTGGTCGACCTCTTCACCAATCTAAAAAGACTAGAAGCACTTCATAAACGCGACTTAGCTCAACAAACCTACATAGAACTTATCTAAATCCGCACACACATACAGGAAGAACTAGGCCTCTATCTCAGAAAAAAATTCACTCTATCCCAGAAACTCTTCTACGAGTTCGGAAACAAATGTGGCCACCTCCTGGCACAAGCCTTGCACACAAAAAAAGCAGCCAACACGGTACACCAACTGCACTCCTATACAGGAAAAGACACTCAAGAATAACAACGACATAGAAAGAGAATTCGAAAATTATTACTCCTCCCTATACGACCTCAACAAATCCGACTCCTCTAAATCCCCACCCGCAAAAAGACTTAACGACCTCACATCGTTTCTAGACCAATTTGCCCCAGGCAAAATCTCCAACGACACGGCCTCCAATCTTGAATCCCCAATCACCACACAAGAATGGGCACAAGCAATCAAACAACTAAAACCGGGTAAGAGCCCGGGCCCTGACAGTTTTTCCACGGTATACTTCAAAACATTCTCAGAAACCCTCCAAACTCCCTTTCTAAACGCTTTCAACTCCCTTTCTCCCTTAAACCCTCCCCCACGCCAGATGTTGGAAGCCCACATAGTAGTCATACCCAAAGTCGAAAAAGACCCCACACAAACGGGAAACTACAGGCCAATTTCACTATTGAATGTGGACATTAGGGATGAGCTCGGTGTTCGAGTCGAACATACGTTCGACTCGAACATCGGCTGTTCGATCGTTCGACGAAGGTCGAACGATTTGGGCCGTTCGCGCCTAATTCGAGTGACGCGAACGGCCCACAATGCACTACGCCATCGCAGTGTCATCCAGGCGCTGTGATTGGCCAAGCATGCACTGTGACCCCGCATGCTTGGCCAATCACAGCGCAGGCAGCGAGGAGAGCAATGATTGGCCACAGGCAGGATGCCTGTGGCCAATTATTGCTGAGGGTGTTTAGTACACGCCCCACACTATAAAAGGCCGCCAGCACGGCGGCCTAGTGTAGTGTGTTCCGGAGCAGGGAAAGAGAAGCATAGGCAGGGACAGTGACATTTTTTTTTCTTGCTTAACCTGGATTCCTTTAGTTTAGGGAAAGAGAAGGATAGGTAGGGAGAGTGTCAGTGTGTTTTACTGTGCGAATCCTTGTTTCTAGGGACAGGGAAGGACAGTGAGGGAAATTCTCCTTGTGCTATAGTGTGCTAAAGCATTGATCATCAACCATCTTTAAAAAAACATTTTTTCGAGGGACAGAAAACTATAGGTAGGAAGAGTGTTAGTTTCTTTCACTGTGATAATCCTTGTTTCTAGGGACAGGGAAGGACAGTGAGGGAAATTCTCCTTGTGCTATAGTGTGCTAAAGCATTGATCATCAACCATCTTTAAAAAAACATTTTTTCTAGGGACAGAAAACTATAGGTAGGAAGAGTGTCAGTTTCTTTCACTGTGATAATCCTTGTTTCTAGGGACAGGGAAGGACAGTGAGGGAAATTCTCCTTGTGCTATAGTGTGCTAAAGCATTGATCATCAACCATCTTTAAAAAAACATTTTTTCTAGGGACAGAAAACTATAGGTAGGAAGAGTGTCAGTTTCTTTCACTGTGATAATCCTTGTTTCTAGGGACAGGGAAGGACAGTGAGGGAAATTCTCCTTGTGCTATAGTGTGCTAAAGCATTGATCATCAACCATCTTTAAAAAAACATTTTTTCTAGGGACAGAAAACTATAGGTAGGAAGAGTGTTAGTTTCTTTCACTGTGATAATCCTTGTTTCTAGGGACAGGGAAGGACAGTGAGGGAAATTCTCCTTGTGCTATAGTGTGCTAAAGCATTGATCATCAACCATCTTAAAAAAAAACATTTTTTCTAGGGACAGAAAACTATAGGTAGGAAGAGTGTCAGTTTCTTTCACTGTGATAATCCTTGTTTCTAGGGACAGGGAAGGACAGTGAGGGAAATTCTCCTTGTGCTATAGTGTGCTAAAGCATTGATCATCAACCATCTTTAAAAAAACATTTTTTCTAGGGACAGAAAACTATAGGTAGGAAGAGTGTCAGTTTCTTTCACTGTGATAATCCTTGTTTCTAGGGACAGGGAAGGACAGTGAGGGAAATTCTCCTTGTGCTATAGTGTGCTAAAGCATTGATCATCAACCATCTTTAAAATAAAAACATTGTTTCTAGGGACAGAAAACTATAGGTAGGGAGAGTGTCAGTGTGTTTTACTGTGCTAATCCTTGTTTCTAGGGACAGGGAAGGACAGTGAGGGAAATTCTCCTTGTGCTATACTGTGCTAAAGCATTGATCATCAACCATCTTTAAAAAAACATTTTTTCTAGGGACAGAAAACTATAGGTAGGAAGGGTGTTAGTTTATTTCACTGTGATAATCCTTGTTTCTAGGGACAGGGAAGGACAGTGAGGGAAATTCTCCTTGTGCTATAGTGTGCTAAAGCATTGATCATCAACCATCTTTAAAAAAACATTTTTTCTAGGGACAGAAAACTATAGGTAGGAAGAGTGTCAGTTTCTTTCACTGTGATAATCCTTGTTTCTAGGGACAGGGAAGGACAGTGAGGGAAATTCTCCTTGTGCTATAGTGTGCTAAAGCATTGATCATCAACCGTCTTTAAAAAATCATTTTTTCTAGGGACAGAAAACTATAGGTAGGGAGAGTGTCAGTATGTTTTACTGTGCGAATCCTTGTTTCTAGGGACAGGGAAGGACAGTGAGGGAAATTCTCCTTGTGCTATAGTGTGCTAAAGCATTGATCATCAACCATCTTTAAAAAATCATTTTTTCTAGGGACAGAAAACTATAGGTAGGGAGAGTGTCAGTGTGTTTTACTGTGATAATCCTTGTTTCTAGGGACAGGGAAGGACAGTGAGGGAAATTCTCCTTGTGCTATAGTGTGCTAAAGCATTGATCATCAACCATCTTTAAAAAAACATTTTTTCTAGGGACAGAAAACTATAGGTAGGAAGAGTGTCAGTTTCTTTCACTGTGATAATCCTTGTTTCTAGGGACAGGGAAGGACAGTGAGGGAAATTCTCCTTGTGCTATAGTGTGCTAAAGCATTGATCATCAACCATCTTTAAAAAAAAACATTTTTTCTAGGGACAGAAAACTATAGGTAGGAAGAGTGTCAGTTTCTTTCACTGTGGTAATCCTTGTTTCTAGGGACAGGGAAGGACAGTGAGGGAAATTCTCCTTGTGCTATAGTGTGCTAAAGCATTGATCATCAACCGTCTTTAAAAAATCATTTTTTCTAGGGACAGAAAACTATAGGTAGGGAGAGTGTCAGTGTGTTTTACTGTGCGAATCCTTGTTTCTAGGGACAGGGAAGGACAGTGAGGGAAATTCTCCTTGTGCTATAGTGTGCTAAAGCATTGATCATCAACCATCTTTAAAAAAAAAAAATTCTAGGGACAGAAAACTATAGGTAGGAAGAGTGTCAGTTTCTTTCACTGTGATAATCCTTGTTTCTAGGGACAGGGAAGGACAGTGAGGGAAATTCTCCTTGTGCTATAGTGTGCTAAAGCATTGATCATCAACCATCTTTAAAAAAACATTTTTTCTAGGGACAGAAAACTATAGGTAGGAAGAGTGTCAGTTTCTTTCACTGTGATAATCCTTGTTTCTAGGGACAGGGAAGGACAGTGAGGGAAATTCTCCTTGTGCTATAGTGTGCTAAAGCATTGATCATCAACCATCTTTAAAAAAAACATTTTTTCTAGGGACAGAAAACTATAGGTAGGAAGAGTGTTAGTTTCTTTCACTGTGATAATCCTTGTTTCTAGGGACAGGGAAGGACAGTGAGGGAAATTCTCCTTGTGCTATAGTGTGCTAAAGCATTGATCATCAACCATCTTAAAAAAAACATTTTTTCTAGGGACAGAAAACTATAGGTAGGAGGAGTGTCAGTTTCTTTCACTGTGATAATCCTTGTTTCTAGGGACAGGGAAGGACAGTGAGGGAAATTCTCCTTGTGCTATAGTGTGCTAAAGCATTGATCATCAACCATCTTTAAAAAAACATTTTTTCTAGGGACAGAAAACTATAGGTAGGAAGAGTGTCAGTTTATTTCACTGTGATAATCCTTGTTTCTAGGGACAGGGAAGGACAGTGAGGGAAATTCTCCTTGTGCTATAGTGTGCTAAAGCATTGATCATCAACCATCTTTAAAATAAAAACATTTTTTCTAGGGACAGAAAACTATAGGTAGGGAGAGTGTCAGTGTGTTTTACTGTGATAATCCTTGTTTCTAGGGACAGGGAAGGACAGTGAGGGAAATTCTCCTTGTGCTATAGTGTGCTAAAGCATTGATCATCAACCATCTTTAAAAAAACATTTTTTCTAGGGACAGAAAACTATAGGTAGGAAGAGTGTCAGTTTCTTTCACTGTGATAATCCTTGTTTCTAGGGACAGGGAAGGACAGTGAGGGAAATTCTCCTTGTGCTATAGTGTGCTAAAGCATTGATCATCAACCATCTTTAAAAAAAAACATTTTTTCTAGGGACAGAAAACTATAGGTAGGAAGAGTGTCAGTTTCTTTCACTGTGGTAATCCTTGTTTCTAGGGACAGGGAAGGACAGTGAGGGAAATTCTCCTTGTGCTATAGTGTGCTAAAGCATTGATCATCAACCGTCTTTAAAAAATCATTTTTTCTAGGGACAGAAAACTATAGGTAGGGAGAGTGTCAGTGTGTTTTACTGTGCGAATCCTTGTTTCTAGGGACAGGGAAGGACAGTGAGGGAAATTCTCCTTGTGCTATAGTGTGCTAAAGCATTGATCATCAACCATCTTTAAAAAAAAAAAATTCTAGAGACAGAAAACTTTAGGGAGGAAGAGTGTCAGTTTCTTTCACTGTGATAATCCTTGTTTCTAGGGACAGGGAAGGACAGTGAGGGAAATTCTCCTTGTGCTATAGTGTGCTAAAGCATTGATCATCAACCATCCTTAAAAAAACATTTTTTCTAGGGACAGAAAACTATAGGTAGGAAGAGTGTCAGTTTCTTTCACTGTGATAATCCTTGTTTCTAGGGACAGGGAAGGACAGTGAGGGAAATTCTCCCTGTGCTATAGTGTGCTAAAGCATTGATCATCAACCGTCTTTAAAAAAACATTTTTTCTAGGGACAGAAAACTATAGGTAGGAAGAGTGTCAGTTTCTTTCACTGTGATAATCCTTGTTTCTAGGGACAGGGAAGGACAGTGAGGGAAATTCTCCTTGTGCTATAGTGTGCTAAAGCATTGATCATCAACCGTCTTTAAAAAAACATTTTTTCTAGGGACAGAAAACTATAGGTAGGAAGAGTGTCAGTTTCTTTCACTGTGATAATCCTTGTTTCTAGGGACAGGGAAGGACAGTGAGGGAAATTCTCCTTGCGCTATAGTGTGCTAAAGCATTGATCATCAACCGTCTTTAAAAAAACATTTTTTCTAGGGACAGAAAACTATAGGTAGGAAGAGTGTCACTTTCTTTCACTGTGATAATCCTTGTTTCTAGGGACAGGGAAGGACAGTGAGGGAAATTCTCCTTGTGCTATAGTGTGCTAAAGCATTGATCATCAACCGTCTTTAAAAAAAACATTTTTTCTAGGGACAGAAAACTATAGGTAGGAAGAGTGTCAGTTTCTTTCACTGTGATAATCCTTGTTTCTAGGGACAGGGAAGGACAGTGAGGGAAATTCTCCTTGTGCTATAGTGTGCTAAAGCATTGATCATCAACCGTCTTTAAAAAAACATTTTTTCTAGGGACAGAAAACTATAGGTAGGAAGAGTGTTAGTTTCTTTTACTGTGATAATCCTTGTTTCTAGGGACAGGGAAGGACAGTGAGGGAAATTCTCCTTGTGCTATAGTGTGCTAAAGCATTGATCATCAACCATCTTTAAAAAAACATTTTTTCTAGGGACAGAAAACTATAGGTAGGAAGAGTGTCAGTTTCTTTCACTGTGATAATCCTTGTTTCTAGGGACAGGGAAGGACAGTGAGGGAAATTCTCCTTGTGCTATAGTGTGCTAAAGCATTGATCATCAACCGTCTTTAAAAAAACATTTTTTCTAGGGACAGAAAACTATAGGTAGGGAGAGTGTCAGTGTGTTTTACTGTGCGAATCCTTGTTTCTAGGGACAGGGAAGGACAGTGAGGGAAATTCTCCTTGTGCTATAGTGTGCTAAAGCATTGATCATCAACCATCTTTAAAAAAACATTTTTTCTAGGGACAGAAAACTATAGGTAGGAAGAGTGTCAGTTTCTTTCACTGTGATAATCCTTGTTTCTAGGGACAGGGAAGGACAGTGAGGGAAATTCTCCTTGTGCTATAGTGTGCTAAAGCATTGATCATCAACCATCTTTAAAAAAAAAAAATTTCTAGGGACAGAAAACAATAGGTAGGAAGAGTGTCAGTTTCTTTCACTGTGATAATCCTTGTTTCTAGGGACAGGGAAGGACAGTGAGGGAAATTCTCCTTGTGCTATAGTGTGCTAAAGCATTGATCATCAACCGTCTTTAAAAAAACATTTTTTCTAGGGACAGAAAACTATAGGTAGGAAGAGTGTCAGTTTCTTTCACTGTGATATACCTTGTTTCTAGGGACAGGGAAGGACAGTGAGGGAAATTCTCCTTGTGCTATCGTGTGCTAAAGCATTGATCATCAACCGTCTTTAAAAAAACATTTTTTCTAGGGACAGAAAACTATAGGTAGGAAGAGTGTCAGTTTCTTTCACTGTGATAATCCTTGTTTCTAGGGACAGGGAAGGACAGTGAGGGAAATTCTCCTTGTGCTATAGTGTGCTAAAGCATTGATCATCAACCGTCTTTAAAAAAACATTTTTTCTAGGGACAGAAAACTATAGGTAGGAAGAGTGTCAGTTTCTTTCACTGTGATAATCCTTGTTTCTAGGGACAGGGAAGGACAGTGAGGGAAATTCTCCTTGTGCTATAGTGTGCTAAAGCATTGATCATCAACCGTCTTTAAAAAAACATTTTTTCTAGGGACAGAAAACTATAGGTAGGAAGAGTGTCAGTTTCTTTCACTGTGATAATCCTTGTTTCTAGGGACAGGGAAGGACAGTGAGGGAAATTCTCCTTGTGCTATAGTGTGCTAAAGCATTGATCATCAACCGTCTTTAAAGAAACATTTTTTCTAGGGACAGAAAACTATAGGTAGGAAGAGTGTTAGTTTCTTTCACTGTGATAATCCTTGTTTCTAGGGACAGGGAAGGACAGTGAGGGAAATTCTCCTTGTGCTATAGTGTGCTAAAGCATTGATCATCAACCGTCTTTAAAAAAACATTTTTTCTAGGGACAGAAAACTATAGGTAGGAAGAGTGTCAGTTTCTTTCACTGTGATAATCCTTGTTTCTAGGGACTGGGAAGGACAGTGAGGGAAATTCTCCTTGTGCTATAGTGTGCTAAAGCATTGATCATCAACCGTCTTTAAAAAAACATTTTTTCTAGGGACAGAAAACTATAGGTAGGAAGAGTGTCAGTTTCTTTCACTGTGATAATCCTTGTTTCTAGGGACAGGGAAGGACAGTGAGGGAAATTCTCCTTGTGCTATAGTGTGCTAAAGCATTGATCATCAACCGTCTTTAAAAAAACATTTTTTCTAGGGACAGAAAACTATAGGTAGGAAGAGTGTCAGTTTCTTTCACTGTGATAATCCTTGTTTCTAGGGACAGGGAAGGACAGTGAGGGAAATTCTCCTTGTGCTATAGTGTGCTAAAGCATTGATCATCAACCATCTTTAAAAAAACATTTTTTCTAGGGACAAAAAACTATAGGTAGGAAGAGTGTCAGTTTCTTTCACTGTGATAATCCTTGTTTCTAGGGACAGGGAAGGACAGTGAGGGAAATTCTCCTTGTGCTATAGTGTGCTAAAGCATTGATCATCAACCGTCTTTAAAAAAACATTTTTTCTAGGGACAGAAAACTATAGGTAGGAAGAGTGTCAGTTTCTTTCACTGTGATAATCCTTGTTTGTAGGGACAGGGAAGGACAGTGAGGGAAATTCTCCTTGTGCTATAGTGTGCTAAAGCATTGATCATCAACCGTCTTTAAAAAAACATTTTTTCTAGGGACAGAAAACTATAGGTAGGAAGAGTGTCAGTTTCTTTCACTGTGATAATCCTTGTTTCTAGGGACAGGGAAGGACAGTGAGGGAAATTCTCCTTGTGCTATAGTGTGCTAAAGCATTGATCATCAACCGTCTTTAAAAAAACATTTTTTCTAGGGACAGAAAACTATAGGTAGGAAGAGTGTCAGTTTCTTTCACTGTGATAATCCTTGTTTCTAGGGACAGGGAAGGACAGTGAGGGAAATTCTCCTTGTGCTATAGTGTGCTAAAGCATTGATCATCAACCGTCTTTAAAAAATCATTTTTTCTAGGGACAGAAAACTATAGGTAGGGAGAGTGTCAGTGTGTTTTACTGTGCGAATCCTTGTTTCTAGGGACAGGGAAGGACAGTGAGGGAAATTCTCCTTGTGCTATAGTGTGCTAAAGCATTGATCATCAACCATCTTTAAAAAAAACATTTTTCTAGGGACAGAAAACTATAGGTAGGAAGAGTGTCAGTTTCTTTCACTGTGATAATCCTTGTTTCTAGGGACAGGGAAGGACAGTGAGGGAAATTCTCCTTGTGCTATAGTGTGCTAAAGCATTGATCATCAACCATCTTTAAAAAAACATTTTTTCTAGGGACAGAAAACTATAGGTAGGAAGAGTGTCAGTTTCTTTCACTGTGATAATCCTTGTTTGTAGGGACAGGGAAGGACAGTGAGGGAAATTCTCCTTGTGCTATAGTGTGCTAAAGCATTGATCATCAACCGTCTTTAAAAAAACATTTTTTCTAGGGACAGAAAACTATAGGTAGGAAGAGTGTCAGTTTCTTTCACTGTGATAATCCTTGTTTCTAGGGACAGGGAAGGACAGTGAGGGAAATTCTCCTTGTGCTATAGTGTGCTAAAGCATTGATCATCAACCGTCTTTAAAAAAACATTTTTTCTAGGGACAGAAAACTATAGGTAGGAAGAGTGTCAGTTTCTTTCACTGTGATAATCCTTGTTTCTAGGGACAGGGAAGGACAGTGAGGGAAATTCTCCTTGTGCTATAGTGTGCTAAAGCATTGATCATCAACCGTCTTTAAAAAAACATTTTTTCTAGGGACAGAAAACTATAGGTAGGAAGAGTGTCAGTTTCTTTCACTGTGATAATCCTTGTTTCTAGGGACTGGGAAGGACAGTGAGGGAAATTCTCCTTGTGCTATAGTGTGCTAAAGCATTGATCATCAACCGTCTTTAAAAAAACATTTTTTCTAGGGACAGAAAACTATAGGTAGGAAGAGTGTCAGTTTCTTTCACTGTGATAATCCTTGTTTCTAGGGACAGGGAAGGACAGTGAGGGAAATTCTCCTTGTGCTATAGTGTGCTAAAGCATTGATCATCAACCGTCTTTAAAAAAACATTTTTTCTAGGGACAGAAAACTATAGGTAGGAAGAGTGTCAGTTTCTTTCACTGTGATAATCCTTGTTTCTAGGGACAGGGAAGGACAGTGAGGGAAATTCTCCTTGTGCTATAGTGTGCTAAAGCATTGATCATCAACCATCTTTAAAAAAACATTTTTTCTAGGGACAAAAAACTATAGGTAGGAAGAGTGTCAGTTTCTTTCACTGTGATAATCCTTGTTTCTAGGGACAGGGAAGGACAGTGAGGGAAATTCTCCTTGTGCTATAGTGTGCTAAAGCATTGATCATCAACCGTCTTTAAAAAAAAAAAATTTCTAGGGACAGAAAACTATAGGTAGGAAGAGTGTCAGTTTCTTTCACTGTGATAATCCTTGTTTCTAGGGACAGGGAAGGACAGTGAGGGAAATTCTCCTTGTGCTATAGTGTGCTAAAGCATTGATCATCAACCGTCTTTAAAAAAACATTTTTTCTAGGGACAGAAAACTATAGGTAGGAAGAGTGTCAGTTTCTTTCACTGTGATAATCCTTGTTTCTAGGGACAGGGAAGGACAGTGAGGGAAATTCTCCTTGTGCTATAGTGTGCTAAAGCATTGATCATCAAACGTCTTTAAAAAAACATTTTTTCTAGGGACAGAAAACTATAGGTAGGAAGAGTGTCAGTTTCTTTCACTGTGATAATCCTTGTTTCTAGGGACAGGGAAGGACAGTGAGGGAAATTCTCCTTGTGCTATAGTGTGCTAAAGCATTGATCATCAACCGTCTTTAAAAAAACATTTTTTCTAGGGACAGAAAACTATAGGTAGGAAGAGTGCCAGTTTCTTTCACTGTGATAATCCTTGTTTGTAGGGACAGGGAAGGACAGTGAGGGAAATTCTCCTTGTGCTATAGTGTGCTAAAGCATTGATCATCAACCGTCTTTAAAAAAAACATTTTTTCTAGGGACAGAAAACTATAGGTAGGAAGAGTGTCAGTTTCTTTCACTGTGATAATCCTTGTTTGTAGGGACAGGGAAGGACAGTGAGGGAAATTCTCCTTGTGCTATAGTGTGCTAAAGCATTGATCATCAACCGTCTTTAAAAAAACATTTTTTCTAGGGACAGAAAACTATAGGTAGGAAGAGTGTCAGTTTCTTTCACTGTGATAATCCTTGTTTCTAGGGACAGGGAAGGACAGTGAGGGAAATTCTCCTTGTGCTATAGTGTGCTAAAGCATTGATCATCAACCGTCTTTAAAAAAACATTTTTTCTAGGGACAGAAAACTATAGGTAGGAAGAGTGTCAGTTTCTTTCACTGTGATAATCCTTGTTTCTAGGGACAGGGAAGGACAGTGAGGGAAATTCTCCTTGTGCTATAGTGTGCTAAAGCATTGATCATCAACCGTCTTTAAAAAAACATTTTTTCTAGGGACAGAAAACTATAGGTAGGAAGAATGTCAGTTTCTTTCACTGTGATAATCCTTGTTTGTAGGGACAGGGAAGGACAGTGAGGGAAATTCTCCTTGTGCTATAGTGTGCTAAAGCATTGATCATCAACCGTCTTTAAAAAAACATTTTTTCTAGGGACAGAAAACTATAGGTAGGAAGAGTGTCAGTTTCTTTCACTGTGATAATCCTTGTTTCTAGGGACAGGGAAGGACAGTGAGGGAAATTCTCCTTGTGCTATAGTGTGCTAAAGCATTGATCATCAACCGTCTTTAAAAAAACATTTTTTCTAGGGACAGAAAACTATAGGTAGGAAGAGTGTCAGTTTCTTTCACTGTGATAATCCTTGTTTCTAGGGACAGGGAAGGACAGTGAGGGAAATTCTCCTTGTGCTATAGTGTGCTAAAGCATTCCTCATCAACCATCTTTGAAATCCTTGTTTTTTGGACAGTCAGGGAAATTGTCGTTGTGCTATTCTGTTCGAAAGCAATCATCCTCAACCATATTTAGAAATCCTTAAGTAAAGGGACAGAGAAGGACACCTGAAGGTAGCCCTTATTGCTTTTTTCCCATCTCCCTGCAGGCCATCTATTAGAATGTCTGGAAGGCAAACAAGGAGAGGCAGACAGTCAGGAGGCAATAAAAGAGGGCAAGCAGGCTCTGTGACTGGGGGCAACAGTGCTGGTCGTGGACGCGGTGCATTGTCATCAGCACATGGCCATGGGACGCGCTTGTCCTTCTTTTCGGCAGCTGGACATGTTGAGCCACATCATGCCGAAGACTTGGTAGAGTGGATGACCAAGCCCTCCTCCTCCTCCTCATCCTCTCTCACCCAGGCTCAGGGTACTGGCAAAGCAGCTGCCAAAGCGTCCTCTTCCCTGGTATCAATGTCAGACTCATCATCAGTCACTCCTTCCCTAGACCCACCATGTCCTCCTCCTGAGGAGTCCCCCGAACTGTTTGAGCACAGTGTTGGGTACATGCTCCAGGAGGATGCCCAGCGTTTCGAAGGGTCTGATGATGAAACCCAGCTACAGGAAGGCAGTAGCGTGAGAGCAGACAGAGGGGATGCTCAAGAAGGACACCAATCTGGCAGTCATGTTCCAGCAGCTGCAGCATACTGCCAGATTGGCTCCAGTGATGAGGAGGGAGGGGATGATGAGGTCACTGACTCCACGTGGGTGCCTAATAGGAGAGAGGAGGAGGAGGAGGATGAGGAGGAGGCACATCTCCAACGAGGCAGGATGCCCTTTGGTGGCCAGCGTAAGGGCAGTACACCGACGGAATCACACCGCAGAGCTCCGCCTGTGCAGGGCGCTGCCTCTGCCCGTCATTCAAAAAGTTCTTTGGTGTGGGCCTTTTTTGAGGCTAGTGCATCAGATCGCACAGCTGCTGTTTGCAACATATGTCTCAAGCGTATATCGCGTGGCCAAAACATCAGCCGCTTGGGTACCACATGCCTGACCAGACATATGTTGACCTGCCATGCAGCTCGTTGGCAAGCCTACCTCAAAGACCCACACCAAAGAACAAAGCGGACCTCTCCTTGCACCGCATCAGCTGGGATCTCCAACCCCACTATAACTTCAGTCCTCTCTGAAACATGCACTGAGAGGAATGAAGGTGTAGAATTAGGTGTGTCACAGCCAAGTAGTTGCGGCCACTCTGCTAGCAGTACACCGACGTCCGATTCTAGCAGGCAAATTTCCCTGCCCCAGCTGCTGGACCGTCAAAAGAAGTTCACTCCCAGCCATCCACATGCCCAGCGGTTGAATGCTAGCTTGGCTAAATTGCTAGCGCTTCAACTGCTGCCTTTTCAGTTGGTAGACTCGGCCCCCTTCCGTGAGTTTGTGCAATGTGCGGTTCCTCAGTGGCAGGTTCCCAAACGCCACTTTTTCTCACGGAAGGCTATTCCGGCTCTCTACCGGCATGTGGAAGGCAATGTCTTGGCCTCGCTGGACAGGGCGGTCAGCGGTAAGGTGCATATTACCGCTGACTCATGGTCCAGCAGGCATGGACAGGGACGTTACCTTTCTTTCACGGCCCATTGGGTCACTCTTTTGGCAGCTGGGAAGGATGCAGGACAAGGTGCAGTAGTGTTGGAGGTTGTTCCACCGCCACGCCTCCAAAATGCTACTACTGGTTGTGACACACCTCTCTCCTCCACCCCCTCCTCTTCTTCTTCCTCCATGGCCTCTTCCTGTGCTTTGTCCTCTGAACCAGCGGTGCTCCGTAGCCGTTCAAGGGGCTACGCAAGTACGCAGGCAAAAAGATGCCATGCCGTGCTTGCGCTGGTGTGTTTGGGGGACAGAAGCCACACTGGGGCAGAGGTCCTGTCTGCTCTGCAGGGCCAGGCCAAGAGGTGGTTGACGCCACGCCAGCTTAAGCCAGGAATGGTGGTTTGCGACAATGGCACCAACCTCCTCTCCGCCCTCCGACAGGGACAACTGACCCATGTGCCCTGTGTGGCTCACGTCCTTAACCTGGTGGTGCAGCGGTTCTTGGGCAGGTACCCGGGCTTACAGGATGTCCTGAGGCAGGCCAGGAAAGTCTGTGTGCATTTCCGCAGATCTTATAATGCCAGTGCTCGCCTGGCTGAGCTGCAAAAGGAGTTGAACCTGCCCAAGAACCGCCTTATATGTGACATGCCCACCAGGTGGAACTCAACATTGGCCATGCTGCAGCGGCTGCACACGCAGCAGAGGGCCATCAATGAGTACCTGTGCGACTACGGCACCAGGACAGGGTCAGGGGAGCTTGTTTTTTTTCTCCACGCCAGTGGGGCATGATCAGGGATGCATGCACTGTCCTGGCACCATTTGAGGAGGCCACGAGGATGGTGAGCAGTGACAGTGCATGCATCAGTGACACTGTACCTCTTGTCCACCTGTTGGAGCACACGCTGCGTGGAATAATGGACAGGGCACTTGAGGCAGAACAGAGGCAGGAAGAGGAGGACTTCCTTGCCTCTCAAGGCCCCCTTTACCCAGACAGTGTTCCTTCTGTCCCACCCATCGCACAGGAAGAGGAGGAGGAGGAGGAGGAGGAGGAGGATTGTGTCAGCATGGAGGTGGAGGCTGGCACTCAGCATCATCAGCAGCAGTCTTTTAGGGATGATTTACAGTCCCAAGAAACCAGTGGACTTGTACGTGGCTGGGAGGAGGTGGCTGCGGATCATGTCGTCCTTAGTGACCCAGAGGACTCCGGACCGAATGCCTCAGCAAACCTACGCTGCATGGCCTCCCTGATCCTGCAAAGTCTGCGGAAGGATCCTCGTATTCTTCGGATCAAGGAGAGGGACCATTACTGGCTGGCCACTCTCCTTGATCCACGGTACAAGGGTAAGGTTGCGGACCTTATGTTACCGTCGCAGAGGGAGCAGAGGATGAGACAACTCCGGGAGGCCTTGCAGAAAGGTCTGTGCAACGCGTTCCCAGAGACTGGGAGGTTACAAACTCCTGGTCCTGGACAACGAGTTGCTGAGGCTTCGGCCAGTCAAAGAAGGAGCGGTGGGGAAGGTGGCCGTCTGACCGATGCGTTCAGACAATTCTTTAGTCCGCAGCCCCAAAGTATGATCGGTTCCAGCAACCATCGCCAGCGTCTGATAAACATGGTGCAGGAATATCTAGGGGCAAGGTCAGACTTGGACACCTTCCCCACCGAAAATCCTCTGGCTTACTGGGTCTTGAGGATGGATCACTGGCCAGAGCTTGCACAGTATGCAATTGAGCTACTGGCCTGTCCTGCATCCAGCGTTCTTTCGGAACGCACATTCAGTGCTGCTTGAGGATTTGTCACGGATCACAGGGTGCGCCTGTCCACCGACTCGGTTGATCGACTGACTTTCATCAAGATGAACCAGTCTTGGATCACCACCAGCTACCACACACCTGATGCTGATATAACAGACTAATTGATTTTAACATGTCACATCCCTTCAAGACTGATGCTGATGCTGAGTGCCTGTGCTGTTATGTTGACTGGCTATCCTCCTCCTCCGAGTCCTCAATGATACGATTGATGATGATAGCTTGGAAGATCATTTTTGTTTATGGATGCCGCCACCAGTGGCTAAGGCCCAATTTTTCAGCCCCTGTTTTACAGGGGCGTGTAATTACAATTTTTTTAGCAATAATTTGCCATAGGGCTCATTGCTGTGCTCCAAGTACATTATCTGTGAGGGGTTGGAGTGTTGTGCCACCAGTGGCTAAGGCCCAATTTTTCAGCCCCTGTTTTACAGGGGCGTGTAATTACAATTTTTTTAGCAATAATTTGCCATAGGGCTCATTGCTGTGCTCCAAGTACAGTATCTGTGAGGGGTTGTAGTGTTGTGCCACCAGTGCCTAAGGCCCAATTTTTCAGCCCCTGTTCAACAGGGGCATGTAATTACAATCCTTGATCTAATAATTCACAGCAGGGCCCATTGCTGCACCCACCAAGAGTAACTCTGAGGGCTTACAGTGTTGTGGCAACGCCACCACCACCACCACCACGAAAGGCCCAATTTTTCAGCCCCTGTTCAAAAGGGGCATGTAATTACAATTCTTGATCTAATAATTCACAGCAGGGCCCATTCCTGCACCCACCAAGAGTAACTCTGAGGGCTTACAGTGTTGTGGCAACACCACCACCACCACCACCACCACCACCACCACGAAAGGCCCAATTTTTCAGCCCCTGTTCAACAGGGGCATGCAATTACAATTCTTGATCTAATAATTCACAGCAGGGCCCATTGCTGCACCCACCAAGAGTAACTGTCAGGGCTTACAGTGTTGTGGCACCAGCACCACCATCAAAGGCCCAATTTTTACTACCACTGTTCAACAATTATATGTAATTAAAATTCCTGATATAATAGTTGACAGCAGGGCGTTCCAGCACCAACCAAGAGTAACTGTGAGTGCTTACAGTGTTGTGCCAACACCAACAACTAAGGGGCCTATTTCTGCAGAGTATATACGGCAGGTCCCTACTTTCAAACATCCAACTTACAAACGACTCCTACTTGCAAACGCAAGAAGACAACAGGAAGTGAGAGGAAATCTACCCCTTGGAAGGAAAATTCTCTCCTGTAAGAATTAATATGGGAGAAAGGTGTCTCCTCTGTACTGATGCTTTATCAGCAATCCTTGTTTCAAGAAAAACACCACATTTCAAAAACAGTTGTCATTGGGACGGAAAGTGAGGTGAAATGTTCTGAACAGGGGCACAGACAGCAAAACAAATGTTACAGGGGTGATAACCCTTACCTATGTTTTCCAAAAAGTTTAAAAATAGATTTTTGGGCTGGAGCTACACTTAAACAATGTACCTGTTCAAAATTACAAACAGATTCTACATAAGAACAAACCTACAGTCCCTGTCTTGTATGCACCGCCTGTATATGGCTGTTCAGAGTATATAGGGCCTTTTTATTTTATGTGCGGGGTTCCCCTTAATATCCATACAAGACCCAAAGGGGCTGGCAATGGGCTGGGGTAGGGGGGGGGTCATGGGGTAGCTATGCCATTTTTCTTAAAGATTTTCATCCATATTACCGGGAGCAGACATTACATTAAAGCCGCAAGCAGTTTTAAATGGCTTTTTTTCCTTTAGAAGTGTCATTTTGTGCAGGGACAGTTCTAAACACGGGAAACACGTGGCACTTCACAGGCATACTTTAGACACCCCCCAGGTACGATATTTAAAGGAATATTTGACTTTTTTTTTTTCACTTTATGCATCATTAAAATGACTGCTCCCGAAAAACGACCGTTTTTAAAACTTATTTTTGCATTGATACATGTCCCCTGGTGCAGAACCCGGGTTCCCAAACCCTTTTTAGGACAATAACATGCATAATAGTCGTTATAATTAGCACTTTAGAATTCGAACATTCGCATCCATTGTATTTAATAGGGTTCTAATGTTCGTACGAACTTTCGGTCCGTTCGTGGGTTCTGGTGCGAACCGAACCCGGGGGTGTTCGGCTCATCACTAGTGGACATAAAGATTTTTTCTAAGATTCTAGCAAACAGACTCCTACCGCTACTCCCTTCCCTCATCTCACAGGACCAAGTTGGCTTCATCCCTGGCCGCGATGCCAGGGACAACACCATCAAAACAATTAACTTACACCACCTGATGACAAAAACAGACCAAAAAGGCCTATTCCTGTCCCTTGATGCAGAGAAGGCATTCGAAAGAGTAGCCTGGGATTACATGGCTGCGGTCCTGCAAGCCATTGGCCTAGGCCCTCATATGTCCGGACTGATTATGTCACTGTACGCAGGCCCGTCAGCTAAAGTAAGGGTCAACAACACTCTGTCGAATGCCTTCCCCATCTGTAACGGAACAAGACAAGGATGCCCCCTATCCCCTATCCTTTTCGTACTCACGCTAGAACCATTCCTTTGGAAGTTGAGACTCAACCCAGACATTCAGGGAATTCGAACTCCCAAAAAGGAATATAAATATGCCGCATTCGCTGACGACATTTTGCTATTCCTAACGAGCCCATTGACCTCCTTACCAATCCTACTATCTGAATTCAGACTCTTCCAACTTATCTCCCACCTAAAAATCAACTTCTCAAAATCCTTTGCCCTCAACATATCCTTACCCCAACACCTGGTAGATCAATGCAAAGCAAATTTCCCATTTCAATGGAAAATGGGGTGCTACGGTGGAATGCTATAAGCATACCACATTGTTTTGTAGAAGTAGAGGCCATAAAAACTTGTGGATAGGTTCTACTCAAGAATTTGGGGGTGGATAGTGTTGTAAAATGGGTTTCTTGGAGGCATATGATGTGTGCTCTTTTGGAATTAAAGGTACAAAAGGCTTTAGTGCGTTTTTGCGGAATGTTTAATGCCTGAACATTAAGGGAAAGTATATTCAATGGAGCCATGGTATTAAAAAATCTTTAGTTCTAGTAATGCTTAAACAGGGTTTGTATAAGAAAGTATTTACCTCCGGACTATAGGAGAAAAATGGAGTAAAAGGGAAAAAGAAAAATAACTGAAAACTCAGGGGGAAAATGCAACTTAAGAATATCATGAAGATATAGCAAAACATATATAAGTTCATAACATATCTGTTGAGGGGAGAAAAGATCTCCCTCCAAGGGCACATGAGCCACAGTCAGCTGTCCACTGAATCACTGGGTAGCTGAGGGTAGCAAGAGGGAGGCGCAAGGAACAACCCTGCAGAACATGAAGAGCCAACCATTTACATTGTAATATTACAAACAATAAGCAAAATTAAAATCAAAAATAATGCCCAAGTCAATAATGACTATTTGGGGACTAGTAAAATACAAACCTCGCCTAGGAGTCAAAAATTTGTGTGAGGCCAGCCTGAATAAATGAGGACAACTAGTTTTTATCCTCTAAAGTTAACGATAATAAATTGTATAATAAAATTAAAACTAAACTTAACATTAAAATGGTTGAAAAATGATGATTATTAACAATGACCATGTTACTAAGTACTCTAGGTTTCAAAGAAATAGGCCTTGTACACACAACCGTTTCTCTTGGCAAGAAAACAGCTAGGAGAGCTTTTTGCCGTGAAAAACGTGCGTGTGTATGCTTTCCCGACGGGAAAACTGACGGGAATCCCGGCGAGAAAAATAGAGAACCTGCTCTCTATTTTCTCGTCGGGATTCTCGGCAGAGTGTTTCCTGCCGAGAAAACCGGTCATCTGTATGCTTACCTGTCCAAGGTAAACCCGCGCATGCTCGAAAAGACTTTGACGCATGCACGGTAGCATACAAGGTTAGTGTGGGGTGTAGCAAGATGGCGGCGATGCAATCGAATGTGATGAGCGCCGGCTTGTCATAGTCGATGACGTCACCGCGTTCTTGCCATTCAAAAGAACGGCGGTTCTTTTGAGTGGCCGTCTGTACACAGGGCTTGGCAAGGCAAGATTGCCAGGAATCCCGTCAGGAAAACCAACGGTTTTCAAATAGACGGGATTCCCGCCCGTGTGTACCAGGCTTAACAGGCTGGAACCGTTTATAAGAAAAGGTTAAGGAAGAGTTACAATAGCATAAACACATATACAACGATATAGATAGAACTACCAGGGAATTCTTAGAGGACTGAGACAGGACCATTTTGGTCAAACAGTCTCACAGAAAAAGGATAGTTTTAATACGCAATTGCATTCAATCCATAGACTCAATCGGATCCGTGACAGGGGATTGTATGCAACTTCTTTTATTAGGGATATGGCTTTCATTATTCCTGGATGTAGAAGAGAAATTATCAGGAGATGAGGATGATCTTCGGCGTGTGTCAGCAGTGTCCTTGGTTGCATTCATCAATCCTATATTCTGCAAGGTAGTTTGCAGGTCTTTAGTGTTACGGCACGTGTATTTGTAGCTTTGATACGTGAAACGCAAAGAGAAGGGAAAACCCCACTGGTAGATTATGGGATTGTGTTGCAATATTTGAAGGAGTGGTTTCAATGCCCGTCTTTTGTTGATGGTTAGCTGTGAGAGATCAGCGAATAGTTGGTAATTGAACCCTTGGAAATGTAATGAATAATGTCTTGCTGCATTCAATAGTTGTTCCTTGGTTCAGTAGAAATTGAATTTTGCGATAATATCGCAAGGCCGACCATCTGCTTTTTTAGGAGTAAGGGCTCTATGAACCCTGTCCATCTCGAGGCGTTCTACCGGAATTCCTGGTTGCAGTTCCTGAAAAAGAGCTATCATTGTAGCCTGTAAGTCAGTCACGGATTCGGGGATTCCACTAATGCGTAAATTAGAGCGTCTCGCACGATTTTCATAGTCTTCCAATCTTGATTATAGGATCATATTTTCCTCTTTAAGATTATCAATTTCTGAAGAGAAATTTGTTGTGTAATTTTCCATATCATCAACTCTAATTTCAAGTGCTGACGTACGCTGGCCCAATTCCCTAATTTCCTTGGTGAGACTTGTAGTGATATGGTCTGAGGTAGTCTTTAATGATTTGTGAAACAGTTGTTCTATTTGTTTCAGTGTTACAGGAGGTGACAATTCCTTATGTGAAGTAATTTCAAAGTTCTCCATTTCTACCCCAGTTTTCCCTGACCTTTAATGAAATATCATCACAGTGATAGGATTTTGATCTGCTCAACATTTATCTGGGGCCACCAGAAAGGTATTCATTTAGGTCCTACCTGCGCAGCCACAGCATTCTCTAAAGATTGCTTCCATAAGAAAACTGTGCAGTGCCACTAGGGAACCCAGAACTGTGATCATGAGTGGTTACTGGTCATGTGATAGCCATGGTTAATCAATTATGGTTAGCACAGAAAAGAAGCAGAGAGCAGGAAACACTTTTTTTTTAGGAACATACATTTTTTCAAACATTTTTTACAAGTAAAAAAACAACAAGTGCACCGTAGTGTATAAAAGCAAGACCACACAAGGCCAGACTTACTCAATTGTTACTTATACCTTAGCTATAACCTTAGGCCCCTTACATCCCCTTACACACAGTCCGCTCCATTGGAGCCGCCTGCTGAGCGGAGAATCTGTCAGCTGATCCACACTGACCAGATGGCTGGTCCATGTCCGCTCCACTTATGCAGAGTGGACACAGACACAGCCCACTGTGTAAATGGACTGCCTGTCCTTTTACACCAGACTGCCATCTGATCTTATCCGCCAGGCGGATTGGGAACAGATCCCCATCCATCTGTTTTTGACGAATATTGGATTGACACCTGCCACTCCATAGAGGTGAGTAGAGGGTCCTTTCAGGTCCGCCGAAAAACTGACAGGCAGTCCCGAACATTCCACCTGTGTGAAAGGGCCCTAAAACTAACAAAAATAAACTAAACAGGGAAAAAAATCACCATCTTCCTCCTGTGTAGTCAGCTCCCTTAGCAGCCTGAGAGTTTAAATATCTTCGATAGTGCATAGCATTGTACATAGTGGAAGAAAGAGAAGTAAGTATGCAAAGGTAGTCCCTCCAAGGTTTAGTGGCTATGCTAGAAACTGTTAGGGTGAACTATGTTAAGTTACACATATACAAGAAGAGAGACCTTCAATAGTCTGACTTTCAGACAATAATTCATATACTCAGGGTATGTCATTTACAGTAGGTAGTGAAAATGGTCAACCAAAAAAGTAGATAAAGTATTATACTACACAGTGCAGGACTGGACAGAATTATTTTACACTGCAGTGGAGGGAAGAGGACAACCACACCTGCAAGACCTTGTCAAATATTTTCACAGCACCTGAACATGTAGGTGGCCCTATAAAATGGGATCATGGAGTTAACTAGGCCTTTCCAGAAGGGCACCGTAGGGGCAGCAGGTTTCTGCAAGTGTAAAATGATAGCCTTCTGGGCATAGAACAATAATATGTTGAATAGGGTTCTATGTGCATTGATTGGAACCACAACCTCCACTAAGCCGAATAGGCATAAGCAACTGTCATTGGAACGGGGGTGGCCAGGACCTCTGCAATACATTTTGTGATTTCCATCCAGAAGCCCTAAACCATCGGACAATGCCAGAATATATGGTTGAAATTAGCAGGGGAATATACAAATCTCCAACACTCTGTGGAACTAGATGAATATATCCCTGTCAGTCTGGCCAGGGTGAAATATATGTTTTCAGCGCTGTAACATTTTGAATGACAATTGCGCAGTCATGCAACACTGTACCCAAATAATTATCATTTTTTCCCCCACAAATAAAGCTTTCTTTTGGTGGCATTTGATCACATCTGCAGTTTTTATTTTTTGCGCTATAAACAAAAGAAGAGCGACAAGTTTTTAAAAAAACACAATATTTTTTTACTTTTTGCTATAATAAATATTCAAATTAAAGCTTTTTTTTTTCCCTCAGTTTAGGTCGATATGTATTCTTCTACATATTTTTGGTAAAAAAAATCGCAATAAGCCAGAGCATCTTCTGCCACATGTTTACTGTGTTCCCCACATGGCTTCTCGCAAACTGCAAACTGGACTTCTTATGGCTTTCTTTCAACAATGGCTTTCATCTTGTCACTCTTCCATAAAGATTTGTGGAGTGCACGACTAATCATTGTCCTGTGGACAGATTCTCCCACCTGTGCTGTGTTTTTCTGCAGCTCCTCCATGTTACCATGGGCCTCTTGGCTGCTTCTCTGATTAATGCTCTCCTTGCTCGGCCTGTCAGTTTAGGTGGACAGCCATGTCTTGATTGGTTTGCAGTTGTGTCATACGCTTTCCATTTTAGAATGAGTGCTCCATGAGATTTTCAAAGCTTGAGATATTTTTTTATAACCTAACCCTGCATTAAACTTCTCCACAACTTTATCCCTGACCTGTCTGGTATGTTCATTGGCCTTCATGATGCTGTTTGTTCACTAGGGTTCTCTATTAAACCTCTGAGGGATTCACAGAACAGCTGTATTTATACTGAGATTAAATTACACACAGGTCGACTCTATTTAATAATTAGGTGACTTCCGAAGGCAATTGGTTCCACTATATTTTAGTTAGGGGTATCAGAGTAAAGGGGGCTGAATACAGATACATGAAACACTTTTCACATATTTATTTGTAAACAATTTTAGAAACCATTTATCATTTTCCTTCCACTTCACAATTATGTGCCACCTTGTTGGTCTATCACATAAAATCACAATAAAATATATTTACGCTTTTGGTTGTAACATGACAAAATGTGGAAAATTTCAAGGGGTATAAATACTTTTTTAAGGCACTGCGTGATGCGACTTTGAGTGCAACTTTGATCTGACTTTACACTCTCTGGCACTAAGTCGCATCATACAAGTCACATCAAAGTAGTGCAGGCACCTTTTCAAAGCTGCTGCAACTTTAAGTCATATCTGAATGGGTGCCAATGAAAACAATGGTCTGTGACATGTTATGCGACTTTATGTGTCCAAAGTTGCATGACAAGTCGCACAAGTGTGAATAGAGCCTTAAACAATTTAAAAATTTTACTGGAGTTTTATTTACCAATAGATCTGCACAAATGCATTTGTTTTAAAGTCCCCAGTAAATAAAGTCCAATTAAACCTTTGTCATTTATTTTCTTGAATACAGTCAGGCTATGTATACAGTAAAGCATATGCTTGTGTTTTTTTGTATGAAAGGTATTTTTACACTTGCATCATCACTCTGAAGAGGCAGACCACTTCTCTCACATCATGATGACCCAGCTCTCCAGCAGTCCAGCAAATCCTCTCTGGAAAATGCTCTAATCAACAGATCTATCACTCCCTAAGCAGCCTTTTTGATTGGAGTAGTGTTTGGTATCGGGACACCTTGGGCCACTACATTGTGTGTGAAAGCAGCAGTCCGACTCTTCAGAGTGCTTCAGCACAGGATATTTTAGCCCTTGTCACAGTACAAAGAATGTACAAGACAAGAAAACAAAATCACAAGCATATTTATTGCTGTACACGAAGTGTACTCCAGTAAGAAATGTCTATGGTCCAACTGGGCTTTAAGATAACATGATGTGCGTGTTCACCACCCCCATGTTACAGAAATAACATTGTGAAAAATTATGTAAATGTATTTCAGTTTACTACTGACTTTTCTTCACAAGCTTTTATCCTTTAATGTCCACTTTCTGTTTTGTAATTGTGTTGTTGTCAGCTGATGAAAGTAAAGATTTCCTGAAAACAAATACTCTCCCACTTGTAAAATCAATGCAGCAATCAGGCACAATCCTAAAGTTGGAAATGAAATACAATCATAAATATTCTTAGTTTTGTGCAAAACCACAACTTATTCTAGTTCTCAGACTTGACAACAGCAATCCTTGTAAATACTACTTTGCTATATCAGAGCCGACATACTAAATCACTTTTATATTGTTTAAGGTTGTATTGTGTTGGGCCCATTTATTTATTATATACAAGCTCTGAAAATATATTTGTGATGATGTTTTGACTGTAAAAAATGCTTCATTACAAGGAATGTTTTACCCAAACTTCAAATTAATATTCAGAATTTAGCTATTAAAGGTAGATCTCACAAAGATCTTATATTTTATAACAGAGTGTATAAGTTTTTCATTAGGAGAAAATAAATAACTGTATAGTCTAAATAAGACATAATCATGGGACAATCTGTCTTACAGAATTTTGGTTTCAAATCAAACAACTATGCCCACAGTAATTAGAGCCATAATGAAAATATGAATAAAGTACTCATAAAACATGTCTGTTCCTTTGTCTTGTCTTCTGTTGGGAGCTCGTGAAGGAGATGCAGCGTGAGGAAAAGATTACATATTCTAATATGGAATTAATAAATAAAGGAATTAGTAAAATGTCCCTTTTTAGGGCAATGACCCACAAGGAATGTATAGAATCAGAATCCATAATCACATGTAACCTCTGGCAGTAAATAAAAATGGGATCCACACTGGCCTCTTCCACTGCCAACTGGAGGCATAAGAGAATACCATTCTCAGGAATTTCAGTTTGAAATTAAACTTGTAGTGTTCTGAGGAACCTTTACCAATTCAAAAACAGTAGTGTGGTTTGCCTAGAGGGTTTAATGATCCAAGCAAACATCTACTCACAAATGATAAGCCTCATTTAGTGTTACTCACAATTTGGGTGATCCAATCAACTCATCTTTAGCTAAATAATAATAAAGCAAAAGAAATAATATTGTATGGTTTGGTGTAAACATTTTCATACAAATGAAACACATAGTTTCTAGAAATATCTTTCTTCATATGTGGATTTAAAAGGGCAACACTGTGGCAACTGTACATTTTCAGAGGAGCATGCAGAGCCGCTGAAGATGACGGATGTATAAACTGGGAGCCTCGCCACACCTCAGCCATTCCAAGAATTCGCTCAGGTTCTACAATACATAATCAACCTCTCCCCTATAACCTTAGCCAAACAAAAGAATCTGAGGCCTATTACTGCACATCTCCAGCATCATTGAGTGTCGTACTATTGGGGTTTCCTTTTTAGGCTCAAAGATACCAAAGATAGCCCTTAATTCAGCATTTGTAATCTACAGGAAGGTGAAGCATTCCTTAAAAACCTGGGCCTGACACCTCTTCCAGAAAAAGCTTTGATCGTTTCAATGCCAACACCTCATGTTTGAACAACACCCAGCAAAATCTGGACCATGTAAAAGTCCAAGGTGAAGAAATCATCCCAGATGCCACAACATTCTGCTCCAACTGGACTCCCCCCTCCCCCCCCAAAAAAAAACACCTGATGAGGCTACCTTCTGTCCTTTGGCCTGGCACATGGGGCTCACCCTTATTCCCTGATCCACATTGGGGATGCCTTGAAAACCCATGAGGTATGCATTGTAAGCTATTTTTAAACTCATGTTTTTTTTTTCTTTCTAGCTGCGAATGGCCTTTGCCATGTGATCGTTGTCTCCATGCTCCCTCACTACCATTGTGGTTTGGCCCCGTGTTCCGAGCTGCCCACACAGTGTAGGTTTATTGCTTATTATTTTGACCATTTTTTCTATGTAGTCTTACCTAGACCAGCCTTGTAGTTTCAGCTGCGAGACTCATATTTGTTGGTTCCAGTATTTTGTTGTTTTTTTGTATTTTCTTGATTACAAACAATTTTATTACTTTTTTTTCAAGTACAGATGTTTCATTTGTTAAGGCATCCACATGCATATCACAATTGAGTAATATCAACAGGTATTAGGATAAATAAGGGTATACAATACCATATAATGACAAAAGCATATGATTACAGAGATAATATTGGATAAGAGTAATCTTATTGTACTAAGATGTTATAATTAGAGTTGAGCGGACACCTGGATGTTCGGGTTCGACGGGTTCGGCCGAACTTCGGTAAAAAGTTTGAGTTCGGGACCGAACTTGACCCGAACTTGACCCCGAACCCCATTGAAGTCAATGGGGACCCGAACTTCTGAGGACTATTCTCGCTTTTTTCCTGTGCTTAGAACTGTCCCTGCACAAAGTGTAATTTCTGAAGGAAAAAAAGTCATTTAAAATTCACTCGCGGCTATTAATGAATTGTCGGCTCCCGGCAATACATAGAAAAGTCATTGATAAAAAAAAAAAAAAAAAAAAAGCGTGGGGGTTCCCCCAAATTCAATTACCAGGCCCTTCAGGTCTGGTGTGGATATTAAGGGGTACCCTGCCGCAAATTTAAAAAAAAATGCGTGCGGTTCCCCCAAATATCTATACCAGGCCCTTCAGGTCTGGTATGGATTTTAAGGGGAACTCCACCCCAAATTTAAAAAAAATGGCGTGGAGTACCCCCAAAAATCCAGACCAGACCCTTTATCTGAGCACGCAACCTGGCAGGCCACAGGAAAAGAGGGGGGGACAAGAGAGCGCCCCCCCTCCTGAACCGTACCAGGCCACATGCCCTCAACATGGGGAGGATGTCATGTTGATGGGGACAAGGGCCTCATCCCCACAACCCTTGTACCAATTCACAAAGGGGACCCCAGATCCCACCCCCCCCTATGTGAATTGGTACATTGTACCCCTACCATTTCACAAAGTGTATTAAATGAATAGACCCACCCCTTCTAAAGTTCCCCATCAGGTCCGCTCAGCCAATGACGTAGTGTCAGGCGTAGTAGGGTGCACATAGGGGGGTGTTAAAGGGGTCTTCCAGATTCCGATAAGCCCCCCACCCGCAGACCCCCACAACCAGCCTGGTAATTGAATTTGGGGGAACCCCCACAATTTTTTTTTATCAATGACTTTTCTATGTATTGCCGGGAGCCGACAATTCATTAATAGCCGCAAGTGAGTTTTAAATGACTTTTTTTCCTTCAGAAATGACACTTTGTGCAGGGACAGTTCTAAGCACGGGAAACAAGCGCGACTTTACATGCATATTGCCGAACATCGGACCCGAACCCGAACATACAGTCAATTGTTCGGGGTCGGGTCTGGGACCCCAAAACCCAAAAGTTCGGTACGGACCCGAACTTTACAGTTCGGGTCCGCTCAACCCTAGTTATAATAAGAAATGAACAACTGGTCTTTGGCAGTCTTAACCCAGCTAACTGGAGTAATAATTAGTGATGAGCCGAACACCCCCGGGTTCGGTTCGCACCAGAACCCGCGAACGGACCGAAAGTTCGAACGAACATTAGAACCCTATTAAATACAATGGATGCGAACGTTCGAATTCTAAAGTGCTAATTATAACAACTATTATGCATGTTATTGTCCTAAAAAGGGTTTGGGAACCCGGGTTCTGCACCAGGGGACATGTATCAATGCAAAAAGAAGTTTTAAAAACGGTCGTTTTTCGGGAGCAGTCATTTTAATGATGCATAAAGTGAAAAAAAAAAGTCAAATATTCCTTTAAATATCGTACCTGGGGGGTGTCTAAAGTATGCCTGTGAAGTGCCACGTGTTTCCCGTGTTTAGAACTGTCCCTGCACAAAATGACACTTCTAAAGGAAAAAAAAGCCATTTAAAACTGCTTGCGGCTTTAATGTAATGTCTGGTCCCGGTAATATGGATGAAATTCTTTAAGAAAAATGGCATAGCTACCCCATGACCCCCCCCCTACCCCAGCCCATTACCAGCCCCTTTGGGTCTTGTATGGATATTAAGGGGAACCCCGCACATAAAATAAAAAAGGCCCTATATACTCTGAACAGCCCTATACAGGCGGTGCATACAAGACAGGGACTGTAGGTTTGTTCTTATGTAGAGTCTGTTTGTAATTTTGAACAGGTACATTGTTGAAGTGTAGCTCCAGACCAAAAATCTATTTTTAAACTTTTTGGAAAACATAGGTAAGGGTTATCACCCCTGTAACATTTGTTTTGCTGTCTGTGCCCCTGTTCAGAACATTTCACCTCACTTTCCGTCCCAATGACAACTCTTTTTGAAATGTGGTCTTTTTCTTGAAACAAGGATTGCTGATAAAGCATCAGTACAGAGGAGACACCTTTCTCCCATATTTATTCTTACAGGAGAGAATTTTCCTTCCTAGTGGTAGATTTCCTCTCACTTCCTGTTGTCTTCTTGCGTTTGCAAGTAGGAGTCGTTTGTAAGTTGGATGTTTGAAAGTAGGGACCTGCCGTATATACTCTGCAGAAATAGGCCCCTTAGTTGTTGGTGTTGGCACAACACTGTAAGCACTCACAGTTACTCTTGGTTGGTGCTGGAACGCCCTGCTGTCAACTATTATATCAGGAATTTTAATTACATATAATTGTTGAACAGTGGTAGTAAAAATTGGGCCTTTGATGGTGGTGCTGGTGCCACAACACTGTAAGCCCTGACAGTTACTCTTGGTGGGTGCAGCAATGGGCCCTGCTGTGAATTATTAGATCAAGAATTGTAATTACATGCCCCTGTTGAACAGGGGCTGAAAAATTGGGCCTTAGGCACTGGTGGCACAACACTGCAACCCCTCACAGATACTGTACTTGGAGCACAGCAATGAGCCCTGTTGCAAAGTATTGCTTCAAAAATTGTAATGACACGCCCCTGTTAAACAGGGGCTGAAAAATTGGGCCTTAGGCACTGGTGGCACAACACTGCAACTCCTCACAGATACTGTACTTGGAGCACAGCAATGAGCCCTGTTGCAAAGTATTGCTTCAAAAATTGTAATGACACGCCCCTGTTAAACAGGGGCTGAAAAATTGGGCCTTAGGCACTGGTGGCACAACACTGCAACTCCTCACAGATACTGTACTTGGAGCACAGCAATGAGCCCTGTTGCAAAGTATTGCTTCAAAAATTGTAATTACACGCCCCTGTTAAACAGGGGCTGAAAAATTGGGCGTTAGGCACTGGTGGCGGCACCCATAAACAAAAATGATCTTACAAGCTATCATCATCAATCGTATCATTGAGGACTCGGAGGAGGAGGATAGCCAGTCAACATAACAGCACAGGCACTCAGCATCAGCATCAGTCTTGAAGGGATGTGACATGTTAAAATCAATTAGTCTGTTATATCAGCATCAGGTGTGTGGTAGCTGGTGGTGATCCAAGACTGGTTCATCTTGATGAAAGTCAGTCGATCAACCGAGTCGGTGGACAGGCGCACCCTGTGATCCGTGACAAATCCTCCAGCAGCACTGAATGTGCGTTCCGAAAGAACGCTGGATGCAGGACAGGCCAGTAGCTCAATTGCATACTGTGCAAGCTCTGGCCAGTGATCCATCCTCAAGACCCAGTAAGCCAGAGGATTTTCGGTGGGGAAGGTGTCCAAGTCTGACCTTGCCCCTAGATATTCCTGCACCATGTTTATCAGACGCTGGCGATGGTTGCTGGAACCGATCATACTTTGGGGCTGCGGACTAAAGAATTGTCTGAACGCATCGGTCAGACGGCCACCTTCCCCACCGCTCCTTCTTTGACTGGCCGAAGCCTCAGCAACTCGTTGTCCAGGACCAGGAGTTTGCAACCTCCCAGTCTCTGGGAACGCGTTGCACAGACCTTTCTGCAAGGCCTCCCGGAGTTGTCTCATCCTCTGCTCCCTCTGCGACGGTAACATAAGGTCCGCAACCTTACCCTTGTACCGTGGATCAAGGAGAGTGGCCAGCCAGTAATGGTCCCTCTCCTTGATCCGAAGAATACGAGGATCCTTCCGCAGACTTTGCAGGATCAGGGAGGCCATGCAGCGTAGGTTTGCTGAGGCATTCGCTCCGGAGTCCTCTGGGTCACTAAGGACGACATGATCCGCAGCCACCTCCTCCCAGCCACGTACAAGTCCACTGGTTTCTTGGGACTGTAAATCATCCCTAAAAGACTGCTGCTGATGATGCTGAGTGCCAGCCTCCACCTCCATGCTGACACAATCCTCCTCCTCCTCCTCCTCCTCCTCTTCCTGTGCGATGGGTGGGACAGAAGGAACACTGTCTGGGTAAAGGGGGCCTTGAGAGGCAAGGAAGTCCTCCTCTTCCTGCCTCTGTTCTGCCTCAAGTGCCCTGTCCATTATTCCACGCAGCGTGTGCTCCAACAGGTGGACAAGAGGTACAGTGTCACTGATGCATGCACTGTCACTGCTCACCATCCTCGTGGCCTCCTCAAATGGTGCCAGGACAGTGCATGCATCCCTGATCATGCCCCACTGGCGTGGAGAAAAAAAACCAAGCTCCCCTGACCCTGTCCTGGTGCCGTAGTCGCACAGGTACTCATTGATGGCCCTCTGCTGCGTGTGCAGCCGCTGCAGCATGGCCAACGTTGAGTTCCACCTGGTGGGCATGTCACATATAAGGCGGTTCTTGGGCAGGTTCAACTCCTTTTGCAGCTCAGCCAGGCGAGCACTGGCATTATAAGATCTGCGGAAATGCACACAGACTTTCCTGGCCTGCCTCAGGACATCCTGTAAGCCCGGGTACCTGCCCAAGAAGCGCTGCACCACCAGGTTAAGGACGTGAGCCACACAGGGCACATGGGTCAGTTGTCCCTGTCGGAGGGCGGAGAGGAGGTTGGTGCCATTGTCGCAAACCACCATTCCTGGCTTAAGCTGGCGTGGCGTCAACCACCTCTCGGCCTGGCCCTGCAGAGCAGACAGGACCTCTGCCCCAGTGTGGCTTCTGTCCCCCAAACACACCAGCGCAAGCACGGCATGGCATCTTTTTGCCTGCGTACTTGCGTAGCCCCGTGAACGGCTACGGAGCACCGCTGGTTCATAGGACAAACCACAGGAAGAGGCCATGGAGGAAGAAGAAGAGGAGGGGGTGGAGGAGAGAGGTGTGTCACAACCAGTAGTAGCATTTTGGAGGCGTGGCGGTGGGACAACCTCCAACACTACTGCACCTTGTCCTGAATCCTTCCCAGCTGCCAAAAGAGTGACCCAATGGGCCGTGAAAGAAAGGTAACGTCCCTGTCCATGCCTGCTGGACCATGAGTCAGCGGTAATATGCACCTTACCGCTGACCGCCCTGTCCAGCGAGGCCAAGACATTGCCTTCCACATGCCGGTAGAGAGCCGGAATAGCCTTCCGTGAGAAAAAGTGGCGTTTGGGAACCTGCCACTGAGGAACCGCACATTGCACAAACTCACGGAAGGGGGCCGAGTCTACCAACTGAAAAGGCAGCAGTTGAAGCGCTAGCAATTTAGCCAAGCTAGCATTCAACCGCTGGGCATGTGGATGGCTGGGAGTGAACTTCTTTCGACGGTCCAGCAGCTGGGGCAGGGAAATTTGCCTGCTAGAATCGGACGTCGGTGTACTGCTAGCAGAGTGGGCGCAAGTACTTGGCTGTGACACACCTAATTCTACACCTTCATTCCTCTCAGTGCATGTTTCAGAGAGGACTGAAGTTATAGTGGGGTTGGAGATCCCAGCTGATGCGGTGCAAGGAGAGGTCCGCTTTGTTCTTTGGTGTGGGTCTTTGAGGTAGGCTTGCCAACGAGCTGCATGGCAGGTCAACATATGTCTGGTCAGGCATGTGGTACCCAAGCGGCTGATGTTTTGGCCACGCGATATACGCTTGAGACATATGTTGAAAACAGCAGCTGTGCGATCTGATGCACTAGCCTCAAAAAAGGCCCACACCAAAGAACTTTTTGAATGACGGGCAGAGGCAGCGCCCTGCACAGGCGGAGCTCTGCGGTGTGATTCCGTCGGTGTACTGCCCTTACGCTGGCCACCAAAGGGCATCCTGCCTCGTTGGAGATGTGCCTCCTCCTCATCCTCCTCCTCCTCCTCTCTCCTATTAGGCACCCACGTGGAGTCAGTGACCTCATCATCCCCTCCCTCCTCATCACTGGAGCCAATCTGGCAGTATGCTGCAGCTGCTGGAACATGACTGCCAGATTGGTGTCCTTCTTGAGCATCCCCTCTGTCTGCTCTCACGCTACTGCCTTCCTCTAGCTGGGTTTCATCATCAGACCCTTCGAAACGCTGGGCATCCTCCTGGAGCATGTACCCAACACTGTGCTGAAACAGTTCGGGGGACTCCTCAGGAGGAGGACATGGTGGGTCTAGGGAAGGAGTGACTGATGATTTGTCTGACATTGATACCAGGGAAGACGACGCTTTGGCAGCTGCTTTTCCAGTACCCTGAGCCTGGGTGAGAGAGGATGAGGAGGAGGAGGAGGGCTTGGTCATCCACTCTACCAAGTCTTCGGCATGATGTGGCTCAACATGTCCAGCTGCCGAAAAGAAGGACAAGCGTGTCCCATGGCCATGTGCTGATGACAATGCACCGCGTCCACGACCAGCACTGTTGCCCCCAGACACAGAGCCTGCTTGCCCTCTTTTATTGCCTCCTGACTGTCTGCCTCTCCTTGTTTGCCTTCCAGACATTCTAATAGATGGCCTGCAGGGAGATGGGAAAAAAGCAATAAGGGCTACCTTCAGGTGTCCTTCTCTGTCCCTTGAAACAAGGACTTTCACAGTGAAAGAAACTGACACTCTCCCTACCTACAGTTTTCTGTCCCTAGAAAAAATATTTTTTTTAAGCACAATATAGCACAAGGACAATTCACTCACTGTCCTTACAGGTCCCTGGAAACAAGGACTTGCAGAGTGAAAGAAAAAAAACACTCTCCCTACCTACAGTTTTCTGTCCCTAGAAAAAATGTTTTTTTTAATCACAATATAGCACAAGGACAATTCACTCACTGTCCTTCCAGGTCCCTGGAAACAAGGACTTGCAGAGTGAAAGAAAAAAAACACTCTCCCTACCTACAGTTTTCTGTCCCTAGAAAAAATGTTTTTTTTAAGCACAATATAGCACAAGGACAATTCACTCACTGTCCTTCCAGGTCCCTGGAAACAAGGACTTGCAGAGTGAAAGAAAAAAAACACTCTCCCTACCTACAGTTTTCTGTCCCTAGAAAAAATGTTTTTTTTAATCACAATATAGCACAAGGACAATTCACTCACTGTCCTTACAGGTCCCTGGAAACAAGGACTTGCAGAGTGAAAGAAAAAAAACACTCTCCCTACCTACAGTTTTCTGTCCCTAGAAAAAATGTTTTTTTTAATCACAATATAGCACAAGGACAATTCACTCACTGTCCTTACAGGTCCCTGGAAACAAGGACTTGCAGAGTGAAAGAAAAAAAACACTCTCCCTACCTACAGTTTTCTGTCCCTAGAAAAAATGTTTTTTTTTAATCACAATATAGCACAAGGACAATTCACTCACTGTCCTTACAGGTCCCTGGAAACAAGGACTTGCAGAGTGAAATAAACTGACACTCTCCCTACCTACAGTTTTCTGTCCCTAGAATAAATGTTTTTTTTAAGCACAATATAGCACAAGGACAATTCACTCACTGTCCTTACAGGTCCCTGGAAACAAGGACTTGCAGAGTGAAAGAAAAAAAACACTCTCCCTACCTACAGTTTTCTGTCCCTAGAAAAAATGTTTTTTTTAATCACAATATAGCACAAGAACAATTCACTCACTGTCCTTACAGGTCCCTGGAAACAAGGACTTGCAGAGTGAAAGAAAAAAAACACTCTCCCTACCTACAGTTTTCTGTCCCTAGAAAAAATGTTTTTTTTTAATCACAATATAGCACAAGGACAATTCACTCACTGTCCTTACAGGTCCCTGGAAACAAGGACTTGCAGAGTGAAATAAACTGACACTCTCCCTACCTACAGTTTTCTGTCCCTAGAATAAATGTTTTTTTTAAGCACAATATAGCACAAGGACAATTCACTCACTGTCCTTACAGGTCCCTGGAAACAAGGACTTGCAGAGTGAAAGAAAAAAAACACTCTCCCTACCTACAGTTTTCTGTCCCTAGAAAAAATGTTTTTTTTAATCACAATATAGCACAAGAACAATTCACTCACTGTCCTTACAGGTCCCTGGAAACAAGGACTTGCAGAGTGAAAGAAAAAAAACACTCTCCCTACCTACAGTTTTCTGTCCCTAGAAAAAATGTTTTTTTTAATCACAATATAGCACAAGGACAATTCACTCACTGTCCTTACAGGTCCCTGGAAACAAGGACTTGCAGAGTGAAATAAACTGACACTCTCCCTACCTACAGTTTTCTGTCCCTAGAATAAATGTTTTTTTTAAGCACAATATAGCACAAGGACAATTCACTCACTGTCCTTACAGGTCCCTGGAAACAAGGACTTGCAGAGTGAAAGAAAAAAAACACTCTCCCTACCTACAGTTTTCTGTCCCTAGAAAAAATGTTTTTTTTAATCACAATATAGCACAAGGACAATTCACTCACTGTCCTTACAGGTCCCTGGAAACAAGGACTTGCAGAGTGAAATAAACTGACACTCTCCCTACCTACAGTTTTCTGTCCCTAGAATAAATGTTTTTTTTAAGCACAATATAGCACAAGGAGAATTCACTCACTGTCCTTCCAGGTCCCTGGAAACAAGGACTTGCAGAGTGAAAGAAAAAAAACACTCTCCCTACCTACAGTTTTCTGTCCCTAGAAAAAATGTTTTTTTTAATCACAATATAGCACAAGGACAATTCACTCACTGTCCTTACAGGTCCCTGGAAACAAGGACTTGCAGAGTGAAAGAAAAAAAACACTCTCCCTACCTACAGTTTTCTGTCCCTAGAAAAAATGTTTTTTTTAATCACAATATAGCACAAGGACAATTCACTCACTGTCCTTACAGGTCCCTGGAAACAAGGACTTGCAGAGTGAAATAAACTGACACTCTCCCTACCTACAGTTTTCTGTCCCTAGAATAAATGTTTTTTTTAAGCACAATATAGCACAAGGAGAATTCACTCACTGTCCTTCCAGGTCCCTGGAAACAAGGACTTGCAGAGTGAAAGAAAAAAAACACTCTCCCTACCTACAGTTTTCTGTCCCTAGAAAAAATGTTTTTTTTTAATCACAATATAGCACAAGGACAATTCACTCACTGTCCTTACAGGTCCCTGGAAACAAGGACTTGCAGAGTGAAAGAAAAAAAACACTCTCCCTACCTACAGTTTTCTGTCCCTAGAAAAAATGTTTTTTTTAATCACAATATAGCACAAGGACAATTCACTCACTGTCCTTCCAGGTCCCTGGAAACAAGGACTTGCAGAGTGAAATAAACTGACACTCTCCCTACCTACAGTTTTCTGTCCCTAGAATAAATGTTTTTTTTTAAGCACAATATAGCACAAGGACAATTCACTCACTGTCCTTAGAGGTCCCTGGAAACAAGGACTTGCAGAGTGAAAGAAAAAAAACACTCTCCCTACCTACAGTTTTCTGTCCCTAGAAAAAATGTTTTTTTTTAAGCACAATATAGCACAAGGACAATTCACTCACTGTCCTTCCAGGTCCCTGGAAACAAGGACTTGCAGAGTGAAAGAAAAAAAACACTCTCCCTACCTACAGTTTTCTGTCCCTAGAAAAAATGTTTTTTTTAAGCACAATATAGCACAAGGACAATTCACTCACTGTCCTTCCAGGTCCCTGGAAACAAGGACTTGCAGAGTGAAAGAAAAAAAACACTCTCCCTACCTACAGTTTTCTGTCCCTAGAAAAAATGTTTTTTTTAATCACAATATAGCACAAGGACAATTCACTCACTGTCCTTACAGGTCCCTGGAAACAAGGACTTGCAGAGTGAAAGAAACTGACACTCTCCCTACCTACAGTTTTCTGTCCCTAGAATAAATGTTTTTTTAAGCACAATATAGCACAAGGACAATTCACTCACTGTCCTTCCAGGTCCCTGGAAACAAGGACTTGCAGAGTGAAAGAAACTGACACTGTCCCTACCTACAGTTTTCTGTCCCTAGAATAAATGTTTTTTTTAAGCACACTATAGCACAAGCACAAAACACACTGACACTCTCCCTACCTATCCTTCTCTTTCCCTAAACTAAAGGAATCCAGGTTAAGCAAGAAAGAAATAACAGTCACTGTCCCTGCCTATGCTGCTCTATCCCTGCTCCGGAACACACTACACTAGGCCGCCGTGCTGGCGGCCTTTTATAGTGTGGGGCGTGTACTAAACACCCTCAGCAATAATTGGCCACAGGCATCCTGCCTGTGGCCAATCATTGCTCTCCTCGCTGCCGGCGCTGTGATTGGCCAAGCATGCGGGGTCACAGTGCATGCTTGGCCAATCACAGCGCCTGGATGACACTGCGATGGCGTAGTGCATTGTGGGCCGTTCGCGTCACTCGAATTTGGCGCGAACGGCCCAAATCGTTCGATCTTCGTCGAACGATCGAACAGCCGATGTTCGAGTCGAACGTATGTTCGACTCGAACACGAAGCTCATCCCTAGTAATAATATTAACCTCAAACAACTTACGACCAATGCAAGAAATTATGAAGGATTCTAACAAGAAAGCTAAGGTACGTCAACCAGAATTTAGAGTAAATTTAAAAATAGCCCCTGTCCATATGAAGACCAGTATTTTCGATTTTCAATCCCTTTTATACATATCGGTGGTTATATACGACTATTGATAGCATTGATAAAGAACCTATCTTTATGTCCATACGAACTCTGTCTTATAATGTCAAAAATCTCAAACCCAATTAGGAAAAGATGGATGTTGCTGAAGGAGTTTAAATCTTCAGGGGCAGATGTTATTTTTGTACAAGAGATGTATTTTTGGGTAGATGCCTCCCTTAAATTTGCATCTAAAAATTCTCCTACCTCGTAATTGGCTTCTGACCCTACTGGGAAAGCAAGCGTGGTCATACTGGTTAAATGAACCTGCCCCTTAAGAATAACATCCTACTTCATAGACCCCCCATGGTCAATATAATTTTTTGGAATGTACATATGCAAACACCCTGAAATCTCTGCTAAATTTCTATGCACCCAATTCTGAGCAAACACAATTTTTGTCTCTAGTCTTGGATAAATTACAAATTTCTTTTCACCCCCTCACAGTAATCAGAGGGGATTTTAATATGGTTAAACAAATTTCTGCCTTTACAGACAAACCCCCAACATACAGGCATTTTTTGTCCAAACCATGAAATAAATAGAACAGCTTTTGTTGAGTGGACCAGCTGCTTTTAATCTGACTCAATTGCAAAAGCAATCATTTTCTAATTTAGAAACAAACTACAACATACATATAATACCATCTTATGAGGTGGGAAATGTTGCTGCAATGGGCGGCATAAAATACAAGGAAAGTAGGAAATAGAAATAGTCTGTGTGGTAGTAAGTTTCAACATTTCTTACAGAGCATTTACTTTCCTCCATATTAGTCAAATCTATCCAATGAAACCAAGTGTTGCAACTTTTTTCATCAGTGCCCTTAAATTAGCTGGTAAGGCTCTTCATATGTTAAATATAATTTATTGAATTTAACTATTATTCCATTGTAGGTGGATGTGATATATACCAGAGGGCATGTACCTGTTGCGTTTACTAAATACTTAATAATGCATTAATGTAAAGTCTAAAGGAATAGAGTTATGATTTAATAAAAAGAAAATAAGGTCTATTGGAATTATAAAGTTAGTACATTTCTGCATTATAGCTTGGACCCAAAAACGTGACAGTTTTTGATCAAGATCAAAAGATGTTTAACGTACCAAGATCAAAAGATGTCTAGCATACCATATACTACTGTGTTAAATTTTTATATCTGGAATCCTGATATTTATTATTGCTGGAAGATTTGATAAGTTAAAAATGTTGGATTTTCCTGTGACCTGAGGCATAAGCCTAGGTCTCCATCCCATTTCTCGAAATAAAAGGTAAAGAATCCCTGTCCATATAAAGTAATAATTTATTGCCTAGGGGGAGGAAATTATTAATGAATACTGGTTTTAAGCATTCCTTTTCATAAAGCGTCAAAGTTTGGTCAAAAGTCATAACGGTAAAGAAGAGAGAAAAAAATTATAATTGTTTCCATTTATAATGTCCCAAAGGTGCTAGGTTTGTATCCAGACAAAGTGAGAGCCATGTGTGAGACATGTTGAACAAGTGGGTCTTGAAGTCCAGGATTTGGACAGAATTTTAGAATGTTGGATTTCCAATGATTGGAAATAGAGGACTTGGGTGTTCAGAAAGATGCATAGTGTAAAAAACCCTCTGGTTAGTTTTCCAAGTGGGGCCCATTGTTGTTTGAAGTTTAATAGATCAAGGGATGGATTGGAGGCACTGTTCTAAGAGTATCCATAGCCTAAGTGTATCATGTCTACACCAGTCTACATCATGGACTAAATGAATAACAGTGTATAATTTGATGCCTGGTAAGGTCAGGTATCCTTCATTCTTGAATTTGCATAGAATAGTATGTTTTTATTCTAGGGGATTTATTCTGTTTGATGACATTGCATCTACCTGTCCATGAAAAAGTGTTCCAAGACATAGATCAATTCTTATTTTTTGAAGGAATGGGGGAAAGTTAAGGTTAAACACTACAGTAATGTCTTTAAGTAAATTAATATCCACATATTTAGGGTTTGAAGGTTCTATTTAAATGAGAAATCATGTTTTAGCTTAGTGAGTGTTAAGATTCAAGGTTTTGGACATCTTATAATTGATATGAAAGTTAGAAGGTTCTCCATAGTTCTAAAATTCTGACAAGAAGTTCAGGATTGAAATATTTGAGTAGTAGGAAAAAAACAAAGGTCGTCTGCAAAAAGCAGCAAACTTATTATGGTGTGAGGCTATATGGATTCCCTAGGTATCAGCGTTTTCCCTAATAGAGTGAAGTAGAGATTCAAGGGTCAAGATAAATAAAAGTGGAGATGAGGGGCAACCCTGTCTAGTCCCATTAGGGATGGTGAAAGGAATTATTAAGAAGCAGTTACATGGACCCAGGCCAAAGGGATAAGGTAAAATAACATTATCCATTTGATCATGTGGGAACCTAGGCCTATCTGCTCCAGAGTAAAGCATACGAATGACCTGTCAACCCTATCAAAGGCTTTTTCTACACCTGTAGAAAGTAGGATGCATGGAATTGTCCTCAACAGGGCCAAGTGTATAATATTGAGAGCTCATGTTGCGTTGTCTCTTGTCTCCCACACAAATCTCACGTGACAGAAGAGATTATTTTTCTAGATACAAGAAACAAGAAATAGATACAAATCTTTAGCACAGTCTTTTTCAACCCAAGCACCCTGGGGTGCATTCAGGTTTCTTCAAGGGGGCCTTGGCAAAATGCCTAAAAATTGCCCAAAATTTTTATAAAAGGCAGCGGGATTAAGCCTGCCTTTTAGTTTCACAAAGTTACAGGTTTTCAATGTGCACCATTTCAACCTGTCGGCCCCGGCATCCTAACAAGCAACAAGCAACAAGCAATGACATCATTGGTTGATAAGTAGGATTTTGGGTGCCTGTATAGCATCCTTGTTTGCAGCTCCCCTGTCCCTCTCCATCAGCACTGGGGTCACATTAGCTGAGTGAGGGAGAGAAATATCTCAGAACTAGTCAGTACCAGTGTTCAAAGGTATGTTTGCTTTGGAAGAGTAAATCATGTTTGGTGTCCAACATGTGTGAATGTTGCTATGTTATGGTAAACTATTAGGTTTCGTTTTTTACATTTTAGTATGGGGTGCCACAAGATTGTGCATAATTGTAAGGGTGCCTTGACTGACAAAAGTTGAGAAACAATGCTTTAGCAAATAATTGTGCGCCTATGTTAAGGAGGGAGAAAGGACAGTAGCTGGAACAAACTGAAAGATCTTTACCATCTTTTGGAATAATCGTAATATGCGTTGAAACAATATCTGATGGGAAGGTTATCATCCTGTTATGAGTTAATTTATTTAATAAAGTATGGGGATAAAATGTGAAAAAATTAATTGTAATATGTAAGTGTGAGCCTATCCAGACCCGGGCCTTTACCACTTTTGGTTTGTTTAATAGCTATACCCATAATAGCCTTTTTATGATTACAGGTCATTCAGTTTTAGTGAGAAGACCTTAATAAAGGGGCCCTCGCTGAGTGGCTGCAAGTCACACCTTTGTTTTGCCCATTTGGAAGTACTTGGGTACTAAATGGTAGCAAAGGAAGTAGTAGACTATTTAAATATTGGATGGGCAGGATGAATGTACCCAAGATGATTGATCGATCAACTTTGTTACAACCAGCATGTTGGATTTTTCATGCAATTACTGCTAGCAGCAATTATAGCCGCTAGCAGTAATCACTGTGTATTACACATTGTTTCTGTATCTATGGCTGGCTTTACACTAAGAAGGACCCTGACATCTGTTGTTGCTACACAAATATCCATGTTTAGAACTGTAATTGTTGGCACAGGAAATGGCAAATGCACAATATTCACCAATGGGACTTTAAATGATTCATCTTTTTTTTTTTTTTGCATTTTGTTTGTTTTTAGCAGTAATGCCCTGTACACACAATCGTTTTTTCTGAAGAAAAAAGTCAGACGGACTTTTTTCATCGGAAAAAACGATCGTGTGTGGGCCCCATCTGACTTTTTTCCATCGGTGTAAAAAAAAGAACATGTTTTAAACGTTTCCGATTGAAAAAAAACGATAGGAAATTCCGATCGTCTGTGTTGAACTCCAACGGAGAAAAAACCCATGCATGCTCAGAATCAAGTCGACGCATGCTCAGACGCATTGAACTTAATTTTTCTCGGCTCGTCTGAGTGTTTTACGTCACTGTGTTTTGGACGGTCAGAATTTTGTCTGATGGTGTGTATGCAAGACTGATAGAAGTCAGCTTCATCGGAATTCCGACGGAAAATTCCATCGGATTTTATTCCATCGGAAATCCGATCGTATGTACAGGGCATAACACTTTTAATAGGCAAGTTAGGTCTTTATTGATGTTGCTCTGGGTAACAGTTTAAGCATATATTCACCTTTTAAAGTTGTTGTAAACCCAACCACACAACTTACACCTGCAGGTAAGCCTAGATTAAGGCTTACCTGTAGGTGCAAGAAATATCTCCTTAACCTACACGGTTAAGGAGATATTTTGAGAAAACCCCGCACCGATGTGTACAGCGCATGCGCGCCATAGACAACGGCGCAGGCGCACTGCGCGTTGCCGGTTTTCTCAATGGAGAAAGCCGGCCCCGCGCGCATGCGTGTGACGTCATCGCCGCTCCGGCCCATAACAGCGCCGGAACGGCAATAACAGGAAGCCGGTCGGAGCGGACATGGCGTGCGGCCGCTGAGGGGGACAAGGAGCGCTTTGGGGGCTTTGATCTGAGGTAAGTGCCTAGCATACTAGCTCATTATGTCTTTTTCTTGCAGGTGTCATTTTTTTTTCTCCCAAAATTGGGTTTCAACCACTTTAAACTCTGAATGATATTTTGCTTTCATGGTCATTTATTAACACTATTGCACCTATAATACTGGTAAAATGTATTTATTTATTCATCATCATCTGGAAATTAAAGGGATGTCATTTAATTTAGTGACATGCTTAAGCATATAGTTATTTATTTGTTCTAATGATTTTTTAGAATTGTACATCGTCTGTAGTCTTTTAACGTCTTGCTTACTGGGCACATAAACCCCCTTCCTGCCCAGGCGTAATTTCAGCTTTCGGCACTGCGTCGCTTTGAATGACAATTGCGCGGTCGTGCGACGTGGCTCGCAAACAAAATTGACGTCCTTTTTTTCCCACAAATAGAGCTTTCTTTTGGTGGTCTTTATTTTTTGCGCTATAAACCATAAAGGAGCAACAATTTAAAAAAAAAACACAATATTTTTGGATTTTTGCTATAATAAATATCCCATTTTTTTTTTTTAAAAAACGATTTTTTCCTCAGTTTAGGCCGATATGTATTCTTCTACATATTTTTGGTTCAAAAAAAATCCCAATAAGCGTATAGTGATTGGTTTGCGCAAAAGTTATAGCGCCTACAAAATAGGGGATAGAATTCTGACATTTTTTTTATTATTTTTTTTTTTACTAGTAATGGCGGCGATCTGCGATTTTTGTCAGGACTGCGATATTGCGTCAGACACATCAGACACTTTTGACACATTTTTGGGACCATTCACATTTATACAGCGATTAGTGCTATAAAACTGCACTGATGTGACTGGCAGGGAAGGGGTTAACACTAGGGGGCGAGGAAGGGGTTAAATGTGTTCCCTATGAGTGATTGCTACTGTGGGGGGAAGGGACTGATTGGGGGAGGAGACCGATCTGTGTCCCTATGTACAAGGGACACAGCATCAGTCTCCTCTCTTCCTGACAGGACATGGATCTGTGTGTTTACACAAACAGATCCATGTCCTTGTCTGTGTACCGGCCGATCGCGGGTACCTGGCGGACATCGGCATCTCAGTGGCCGGAGGAGCGGAGGCCGTATAATGACGGCCTCCCGGCATTATAGAACCACTTTGCGGCCGTCATTAGTCGTATGACGGGCGCAAAGTGTTTAAATACATTTACTTTAGATAAAGTACAATCAGAATTTTATATCAGGTTAACATATTAGGCACTTCACTTTTTTTTATATTATTTACAAGATTGATGTTATTGAATCCCTCAGTTCTCAATGACATTTCAGTCATCTTAATACTTTCACAGCAAAATACGCTATTATCGTAAGTTTGATGGTTTTGTTTTTTTCCTGAAGATGGAATTGCAATTATATAGTCACTTTTTGGCTTAGGTAATGGCTGTTTTGCTTAGTTTACAAATAAGGGGCCTATAATAACAAGTTGGCTTATACAAGGATAGAATGCAGTAGATGGAAGTTTCTTGGGTAGTGAATCATATTATACACAATGCTTTAAGTTGCCATAGCAAACATCATAATTACGATTTCTGCATTATGACATAGAAGAGTGTTCTTTCCAATTTACTTACATTGCTTCCATAGAAGGTAAAGGCTAGCTCTTCGACATCCCCTTTATGTGTTAGGTAAAAATAATTTAAACACGGTTGTTTTCATACTAACGTAATAGTAGAGTACTTCTAAAAGCTCACTAGGAAATGGTGCTCTTTTGTAAGTGCAATAATGGTAATGGCAAGCTGGGGCTTTATAATTTTGTAATGAGAAAATCTGCTATTTGGTAGTGTATTGTGCAAAACGCAGTAGGAGGTAAAATATTATTTGTCATATATGTGATTGAGAATGTGAATTAATGTGACAGGAGTAAAATAATGAATTTTGAAAGCATAAATAAATGTTGTGCTATCTTTATGCCTGTGCACATGCAAAGAACACTACATCTATTTGTTAAAGCGGGGTTCCACCCGCAATTTTTTTTTTTAAAGTCAGCAGCTACAAACACTGTAGCTGCTGACTTTTAATAAGGACACTTACCTGTCCTAGGCGCCCGTGATGTCGGCCCCCCGAGGCCAATCACTCGATCCTGGCAGGTCCCGGTGCCGCCATCCTCACTAAGGGAAACAGGCAGTGGAGCCTTGCGGCTTCACTGCCCGTTTCCTACTGCGCATGTGTGAGTCTTGCGGTGCTTTGTGAATGAGTGGCTGCTGTCTGGGATATACACAGTTCCAAGAAGGCAGAGCGCCCCATTCCCCAGAAGACACCGCAAGGAAGACAAGGAAGAAGACCTGCTGCGGCATAGGAAGAGGCAGATTAGGAAGATCCGCATAGCAACCGACATTTCTGGTGAGTAAAAAAATGTTTTTTTTTTCAATTTTTATTTTTTATTTTTTTGCAGGATTTTGGTGTATTTTTTTTTTCTAGGGTGGACCTCCACTTTAAGTGTATTTAATAATTTATACTATGATGGAACTAATGGGATGTCCTGATCAGGAGATCTGGTCTCAGCTCAAGTATAGTGAGCTGTAAAGCTTGCAGTCGTTAACTTTAGCCATCATCTAGGGAAACCGGTAGAATTTATGTACTACTTTGGTTTAAAATGGTTGTAAAGGGTATTTTTTAAAGTCAAATAAAAAAAAACATAGCATACTTACCTGCTTTGTGCAATGGCATTGCAGAGAGCAGCCCTGAACCTATTCTTCTGGGGTCCTCCAACAGTTCTCTTGGCTCCTCCTCCTCTTCTCTTTGTGCCAACATAGCAAGCTGCCATCTATGTTGGCACACCTGTGAGTTCACTTTTGAGCTCCCATTGACACACAAAACGTTGCTCGCCTCCACCCCCACTTCCTCCTTAAAGGACTTGATAGCAGCAGAAGCCAATGGCTACCACTGTTGTCTCTGAGTCTGTGAGGAGAGAGAGAGAGAGAGAGACCACTGCCGCTGCAAACAGGCACAACACTGGATCAGGATAGGTAAGTATAAAGAGAGGTGCTGTAGAAACTGTATGTAGCCTCAGCTTAGTTTCAGGTGTGAGATGAGACCCTCATGGCTCACACCTGGAACAAAAAAGTGTTGAGCTGAGTGGCACTCAGCTATTCATGGGCAGCTTTGTTTTCAAGAAGAACTCAGTGCTATATACTGTATGTAGCTGAGGCTACATACAATTTATACAGCACCCACAGTGGGCACATATGTTAGTGAAGGAAATTGTTTATTTTGACCAGCTTGGCCCAAACAAACTATTTAATGTGAAAGTAATAGAAACAAGAAAAAAAAAGAGGGGGGGCCCTATAGGTGTACTGTATACACAGATAATAACTCACTCACAATGTTAACCCAGTGTGGGCAGTGTCTCTCTAGTCGTATTAAACTGCATATACAAAAAGGAGGAGGTTGTCCCACGCCGGACGGTGAGGGACCAGGAGACCAAATGAGAGACGCAAATTCAAAGGGTGAGGATTGTAGAAAAATGATGTAAATTTATTTTAAAATTTTGTATTTATTTAAAAATCAGAAAAAGCTCCCTTAGGGGAAGAGAGTAAACAAATGCTATGTGTCTAACACTGTGAAAATGTCTAGCAAAAAAGCCAATCTCTGGAAGGAGTCACAAAAAACATACAAAACACGGGACAGACATAAACAACATAAAAATCGTCCGGACGCCAGTGGTCTTTATGTGGGTGGGTATGTCACGACAATGGGTTGTATAATACTATAATATCAAGTGATAAGACATAGGCATCCCCATATGGATCCCTGGGAGGCTTAAGCCCAATAAGGGAATAAAGGGGTGGGAAAAATGGGGAGGGGGAGAAGGAGGGGAGAAGGGAACCGAGAGATCTGCCAAAGTAACCAAGTATGGAGAGGAATTCTTTAAATCTGCACTGCTCCAGTTGAGGGACTGCAAGTATATGATCAGGGTCAAAGTATCAATTACTGCAAGTGTAGTGAAGCTGAGAGTCCATATTGGTGCTAAAAATTGAACGTGGAGGTGAAGGGTGGTATAGATGCACAGAGATGGATAACGTATCATGCGTAGTTCACCTTGGTCACGTGACGCCGTCTCTACGCATCCCGGAAGCAAGCCCGCGGCGGGCATGGGAAGCAGAGGGGACAACCACACCGAGAACTCACAGTGGTTTATCCGCTATCTGTCTAGAGGGACAGCTTCATTTTCTGCCTGATCAATACTCAATTTTTAAATAAATTTACATCATTTTTCTACAATCCTCACCCTTTGAATTTGCGTCTCTCAATTAAAGTGAAAGTAAACCTGGCCATCAGCTTTAATAAGAGGTCCAATTTTTAGAGAGAGGATCCTGGGAGTAGTGTCTATTTTAGTGCTAAAGTCATAAAGTTGATTTTGATATTTGTAAGTGCCATGCAACTCCAGAATTTTCCAGATTCTGCAGCAGATCACACACCTAGTGCATTTTAAACACGGTGCGGGTAACACACTAACCCAGAATGAGAAGTAAACCCCCCCCCCCCAGACAGCAACACAGACAGGAGTAAAAAAAAAAAAAATTACATAGTTACATATTTGGTAAGGTTAAATAAAGACACAAGTCTATCCTGTGCAACCTGTGGTGTGTGCGTGTGAGCAAGTTTTATGTCAATATTAAAGTGGTAGAAAACTCTGTTATACCACTTATACCTACAGGTAAGCCTATAATAAGGCTTACCTGTAGATACTGTGAATATCTCCTAAACTTGTTGTCATTTGGCATATAGTGCTGGACCTTCAGAGCCCACGCGCATGTGCAGGAATGACATCATCGCGCCCCCGGCCACTCATGTAGCCGGAGGCCGCGAACCCGGAATGAAGAGCAGAGGAAGATGGAAGCCCTCTCATCGATGACAGAGCAGTGCTGGAGGGCTTCGTTTTGAGGTAAGTCTCTCATAATGTGCAAGCATGTGATGCATACTAGCACATTATGACATTGCCTTGCAGGGGATTTCTGTTTGCTTCAACTGAGCTTTAAATCTCATTCTTCTGTATGTTGTGATTGTTATCTTAAAGTTGCCCATTTAAAAGTTTTTTTTTGTTGTTTTTTTTTAACCTCTTCCCATCCTGCCTATAGTAATATGACGGCCGCAAGGTGGCTCTGCCATCCTGGGTGGCCATCATATGACGTCCTCGGGCCTCCCAGCCACCGTGTCACTCATGCCTGGTGGCCGTGATGTCTGCCAGGCACCCGCGATCGGCAGTTACAGAGCCAGGGACGTGGATCTGTAAGTGTAAACCCACAGATCCACGTCCTGTCAGGGGGAGGAGACCGATGGTGTCTTCCTTGTACATAGGGACACTGATCGGTCACCTCCCCCAGTCAGTCCCCTAGCCCCCACAGTTAGAATCACTCCCTAGGGAGCACATTTAACCCCTTGCTCGCCCCCTAGTGTTAACTCCTTCCCTGCTAGTCACATTTATACAGTAATCAGTGCATATTTATAGCACTGTTTGCTGTATAAATGTGAATGGTCCCAAAATAGTGTCAAAAGTGTCTGATCTGTCCACCGCAATATCACAGTCCTGACAAAAATCACAGATAACTGCCATTACTAGTAAAAAAAAAAAAAATGTCATAAATCTATCCCCTATTTTGTAGGCGCTATAACTTTTGCGCAAACCAATCAATATATGCTTATTGCATTTTTTTTTACCAAAAATATGTAGAAGTATACATATCGGCCTAAACTGAGATTTTTTTTTTTATTGGAATATTTATTATAGCAAAAAGTAAAAAATATTGTGTTTTTTTCAAAATTGTCAGTCTTTTTTTGTTTATAGCGCAAAAAATAAAAACCGCAGAGATGATCAAATACCACCAAAAGAAAGCTCTATTTGTGGGAAAAAAGGATGTCAATTTTGGGAGCCACGTTGCATGACCGCGCAATTGTCATTCAAAGTGTGACAGTGCTGAAAGCTGCAAATTGGCCTGGGCAGGAAGGGGGTGAAAATGCCTGGTATTGAAGTGGTTAAGTTAAGTGACATCGGTCAGATTTCTATTATTATTTTTATACCTGTTGCAGATTTTCCCTCATCACTTCTTGTCTGGTAAAATGTTGTCCCAGTACAGAAAGTGAGGGGGAATTGCTCTAATGAACCCCCAGTTCACAGTAAAACCTAATTGGGTTCTAACCTTTCCACATTCAATTTGTTTCCTGAATAATTGTATGTTAGTACAAATAAAAAAATTATAACAGACAGTACTCAATTGTCTCTATCACATTCAATTCAAAACTGATAAAATGGATGACCATTTTGCACTAGAAGAAGAAGTCAAACAATTAAAACTTAAAGTCGCAGACCTCGAAGACAGGTCCAGATGGAATAACGTCAAATTTCGTGGCTTACCTGAAAATGTCAAAAATAATCACTTGAAAAAATTCCTGCAAAAAATTATCATAGATCTCATCCCCACATTACAAAACCAAGACTTAGTGATTGATAGAGCCCACAGGTTGCCTAAGCCCCCGCATATTCCGGAAAAACTTCCAAGAGATGTGATCGCCAAGATCCATTTTTTCCAGACAAAAGATATGCTGATGCATTACACAAGGCACCATACACCACTCCCAGATCCCTATGCAGGGATAATCTTGTACTCCGATCTGTCCCAAGCAACCATCCCGGTGCGAAAAAATCTGAACTCTATCACCAAAATATTTTGCAATCATAAAATAATTTACAGATGGGGATTCCCGACCAAACTGATTGTAGAAAGGAACAACATGTCTCACTCAATCTACACAATCGAAGAAGGCCTCAAAACACTAAAAAAAGTGGGGACTACTCCCAAATGAAGAAATCACTTCTACCAATAAAACCACCAAGGAAAAAATGACATCTTTATGGAATGTGAGTCATGGATGATTTGTCCGTCTGTTAACCATCAATGGAGAGAACATATCATCTCTATCCCTCCAAAATACCACTGCCTAACCACCTCAGGCTATTTGATACAAAGGGAGACCTCAATTTCACATCCTTAACCTCTAGCTAATCAAGCCCCCACAATGAAAGTGCAAGTTGTAATGCACACAAGAGTTGCTTGGCAACTCACTTGTTCTAACATGTTTCCCCTTGTTCTAGACCATGAGTCTCGTTTCCTTCCTATCCTCCTTCTCAAGACTTCTCAAACAATTTCTTCTCAGTATGGAAGTTACAAATTCACTGGAACTCGCAAATACTCTATGGCTCTACTATCTTTAAGTCTTAAGCTGTTCAAAAATGAGAATTATATCCAACATGGCTAATCTAAACCTTTTATCACTGAACCTCAAAGGCCTCAATAGCCATTTTAAGAGAAAAGCCCTATGGAAAGACGCCTTAAAATTTGGCAGCGACATCCTGTGCATTCAAGAATCACATTTTGCAAGAGATAATCCTCCTCATTTTGCTCACCCTAAATTTCCTCATATATTTTTATCTCACAATCGCAAGAAGAAAAAAGGAGTCCCGGCGATCATTAAAGACTCAATCTCTTTTCAACTTCTGGATTCCAAAATTGATCGTCAGGGGAGATATGTCATCCTGGTTGCAAAGATTAAAAACTCAATATTGACAATCGCTAACATCTATGCTCTGAACAATAACCCACAATTCCTCCAAAAAGTACTCAAAATAACAAAAAAAATACAGAAAGGCAATATTATTCTCTGTGGAGACTTCAATGCAACGATGGATCCACTTCTGGATGCCATCAAAGGAATCCAATTCAAGAGGAAAGGATTGAGGGACGTCCTCTCACAAGAAGATCTCCATGACCCATGGAGGTGCCTCCACGCGACAGAAAAATACTTCACATTCTATTCCAATGTTCATAAATCCTACTCTAGGATCGACTTCTTCATCACTGACAGAGCTCTCCTACAAAAAATTACAGATGCCCTTATACATAATATAACATGGTCTGACCATGCCCCAATTTCTTTAGTTATTAACCTAGGTCAACGAAATTCCAACCATGTGCTATGGAGAAACAACACCTATATATTGTCTCAAAGGGAGACTCTGACAGTGATGAAAGAAAGATTAGAATAATTCTTCAAACTAAATGATAATGACGCAGTCTCTATCTCTAGTGTATGGTGTGCCCACAAAGCATACATCAGAGGAATACTGATCCAAATGGCCTCTAGGGAAAAAAAAGAAGATCACAGGGAGTATCCAACCTATTAACAAAATTAGCTAAACTGGAGAAAGAACATAAAGCATCCCCTAAACACCCCCTTCTTCTCAAACAACTTAACAATACCAGAAACAAACTTAGAGCGATACTGATCTCTAACCATGAAAAATATCTTAAAAAACTAAAATGAAATCACTACTCACAAGGGAACAAAGCGGGTAAACTTCTAGCTCTCCAATTACGTAACAGACAAAACAAACAGAAAATTCATAAAATAATTCACCACAAATCAGGAAAGGTCTTATACAACCCACAAAATATAGCTGACGTGTTTGCAGAATACTACGAAGGTCTATACAACCTAAAAGAGGACCAAAGTATTCCTCAACCTCAACCATTAGATATAACTCAATTTCTAAATAAGATTAAAATCCCTACTGTAGAATCCACTACCCTGGAAAAATGTAATGATCCAATAACTGTAGATGAAATTAAGAAAGTCATTCAAATGTTGCCATTAAATAAAGCCCCCGGAACAGATGGTCTGTCCAGCGAATACTTTAAGGCGTTTGAACCAATATTATCTCCACATCTATCCAGAGTATTTAATTACCCTGTTAACACTCAAGCCCCGTACACACGATCGGTTTGACTGATGAAAACCGTCCGATGGATGGTTTTCATCAGACCAACCGATCGTGTATGGTACCCATCGGTCTTTTTTCTATCGGTTGTAAAAAATAGAACTTGTTTTAAAATTTTCCGATGGATAAAAAACTGATGGGAATTTCTGATCGTCTATGGGCAAGTCCATCGGTTAAAAAACCCACGCATGCTCAGAATCAAGTCGACGCATGCTCAGAAGCATTAAACTTAATTTTTCTCGGCTCATCTGAGTGTTTTACGTCACCGCGTTTGGAACGGTCGGTTTTTTGACTGATGGTGTGTGGCCAAGACTGATGAAAAACAGTTTAATCGGATTTCCGATGGACAAATCCATCGGACGTAAATCCATAGGTTATCCGATCGTGTGTACGGGGCTTCACTCATTTCCCAAAGAGATGCTTGAGGCGATTATCATTACAATACCAAAACAAGGGAAAGACCCGGCGTCACCAATTACAGTAATTATAGACCCATCTCATTACTCAATTCTGATCTGAAGATTTTTGCTAAAGTTATAGCCAACCGATTATTAGAAATTACACCCTATCTAATTGAACTGGACCAAGTTGGATTTGTTAAAGGACGACAAGGCCCGGACAGTACCAGAAGAATGATTGATCTGCTCAATCATATAGATCACAGTCGAATTCCTTCTCTGCTTCTTGGATTAGATGCAGAGAAGGCATTTGACAGAGTGCATTGGGGTTATATAGCGGAGACACTTAAGAAATTTGGATTCTCTGGATTCATTTATGAAGCCATAATGTTGCTCTACACGACACCTACAGCCAGGGTATACACATCAGGAAATATCTCTAAACACTTTAACCACTTCCATACAGTGCTTTTTATACCACTTCAATACCGGGCCTATTCTGGCACTTCTCTCCTACATGTACAAATCATCATTCTTTTGCTAGAAAATTACTCATAACCCTGAAACATTATATATGGTTTTTTTTAGCAGACACCCTAGGGAATAAAATGACAGTCGTTGCAACTTTTTATCTTGCACGGTATTTGCGCAATAATTTTTCAAACGCCTTTTTTCGGGGAAAAAAATGGTTTCATGAATTAAAAAATAACAAAACAGTAAAGTTAGCCCAATTTTTTTGTAAAATATGAAAGCTTATGTTACACCGAGTAAAAATATACCTAACATGTCACACTTTAAAATTGCGCACACTCATGGAATAGCACCAAACTTCGGTACTTAAAAATCTCCATAGGCGACGCTTTGAAAACTTTTACAGGTTACCAGGTTAGAGTTACAGAGGAGGTCTAGTGCTAGAATTGTTGCACGCGCTCTAACGCACGTGGCAATACCTCACATGTGTGGTTTGAACGGCGTTTACATATGCAGGCGGGACTTACGTGTGTGTTCGCTTCTAATCGCGAGCTATTGCGGACGGGCGTTTTTAAAAAAAATATTATATATTTTTTTATTTTACTTATTTTTTTTATTTTTACTTTTTATTTTTATCACTTTTTTTTTTTTATCACTTTTATTCGTATTACAAGGAATGTAAACATCCCTTGTAATAGGAATGTGTGTGACAGGTCCTCTTTATGGAGAGATACGGGGTCAATAAGACCCCACATCTCTCCTCCAGGCTGGAAAGCATGAGATCAGTGAATTTTTTTTCACCGATCTCATACTTACTAGCCGCAATGGCGGCTTTGTTTACATTTGAGGACCCGGGCGTGACGTCATCACATCGCGCCCGGGCCTCCGACGATCATAGAGATGACTGGTAACCACCTGGTCACCAGTCATCTCTATGCTCATCACGTGACCCACCACCAGCGCCGACGATTCTCTCCAGGTCCCTGATCCCACGGGAGAGCCCGGAGAAGCACCGGATGGCGGCGGGAGGGGGAGGGATGTCCCCTCCCGCCGCCTATAAGAACGATCAAGCGGTGGAACTGCCACTATGATCATTCTTATTGTGCGCAGGATCGTGGGCTGAAAAAAAGGATATCTGAATGATGCCTCTAGCTACAGGCATCATTCAGATATCCCCCCTCGAACCCAGGACGTCATATGACGTCCACCCGGAGGGAGAGAGGGTTCCTGCCGGCGTCATTCTGCTATGGCCCGGTATGGAAGGGGTTAAACTATCTAATGGAACCAGACTGGGGTGTCCTCTATCGCCCATCATATTTTCATTAGCAATCGAACCCCTCGCGATATCCTTTAGAACTAACCCAATATCACAGGTATTAAAATCGGACAAGTAGACCATAAACTAGGACTATTTGCGGATGACATCCTCCTAACACTATCCATAACCGACACCTTACTAAGCGAAGTAACCAATGTCCTAGACGCCTTTGGATCAGTTTACTATTTTAAGATTAATCCTAACAAATGTTTTGTCTTACCTATGAATATCCCACCAGATTAAGTTGATAATCTATGACAAAATTCTAGTTACAATTGGGATAATCCCTCCATTACTTACCTGGTTATCCAACTTACCTACACACCATCTAAACTATATGAGGTTAATGACCCCACTCTGTTAGCACAAATTAATCAAGATATACAATCGATAAAAAAAACTCAGCTATCTTGGATTGGAAGGATAGCAGCATTTAAAATGCAGACATTGCCGAAGATCCTATACTACTTCCTACTCCCTACCAATCCCATTACCAACAAAGTTCTTCACACAAATCAACTCAAAATTAAACAACTTGATCTGGATGGGAAAAAAAAGACAAGGATTGCTTTATTAATTATGACTATGACTAAATCCAAAGGTGGCATGAACCTCCCTGACATATGTCTGTATTATTACGCCTCACTTCTAGACCAAATGAGATTCTGGTTTAGGCACTCTAATGATAAACTATGTGTAGCGGGTATTTAAATTTGGGGGGGAGCATCTGGGTCATTTAACCCAGATGTACTAATTGTTAGGGAATCTGAGAATCCCTTTTGTGGTTCTTGGAGGACTCTGGTGGTGCAAGGTTCCCTGTGGCCTGCAGGTGGCATTGTCGCCCTGGGTCGGAGTTGAACCTGCACCGCAAGACTGTTCCTTTTTGTCCTTTCCTGGTGCCAGTACAGCGGGGTGGGGAACCCGCTGTGATGCAAAGGGAGAGGAGATAAAAGGGGCGGACGCCCTGACCTCGGGGTTCAGAGTTGGAGGACGCGGCCGCACCCAGGCACCTTCGGCCTGGGTGCTGGCGTTCCCGGAGTTCCGGGCCCAGGTGCCCTTGACCTGGCCGGAGCGAGGGATAGAGTCCATCCCAGGCACCTTAAGCCTGGGGTGAGGTACTACGGCCAAGGCCTGGAGCCCAGTACTTCGACTGGGTTCCGTGAGGGTGGAGGAGTCCGAGGGGCCCTAAGGTGTTGGGACCCGTATCTGAGGCGAGGAGGCCGGGAGTGTAACCCTTCTGAATAGCCCGGTACAGCATTAATCCGGTGACGGCAGGGCCTCTGGTAACTCCCTTGGAGGGATGTCTTCCCCCTGACAGGGGCTGCAACGTAGCGAAGGTAACTCCAGTTCCTGTTCACTAGAGTCGCTGGAAGAGACTCTGCAACTAAAAAGTCCATTTAACAGCCACTGTGCTTAGCAACCGTTGGTGAAACCTCAACGGTTTAGTTTCTTTGAGGATTGTGCCTTGACCTACTCCCCACCAATACTGGACTGTTCTATGGGTCTCAAACTGTCAGCTCGCAAAGGACTATTTGTTTGCCGTTATGGAATAAATACGTGTTGGACCTTTTTCAGTGTGTGGTACTCCAATTACTGGGAGCAAAGGGGGGTTATCAGCAGAACAGACTTGGCTCTGAGCGTATACACAGCCCGAATGTAATTTTATGCTGGCCTTCACCTCTACATGCTGTAATCTAGAGGACATGGGCCGTGGCGCACCTCCCTCTCCTCTTCAAGGTACCCCTAGACCGAAGCCAAAGTAACCACTAAAGAAGAGAGAGTGAGGCCGCTACAGGTGGGGGCTCGTAAGTCCAGGATGTGTGTTTCGTGTATGGAGCTGGGAACGTCTGTGTTTGGACTTTGCTGCCCGGTGGAGTTCCGAGTAGGTCGGCCATGTTGGCAGGCGCGCAACGAGGCACACCATAGCTGCGCAGTTTGTGGGCGGGGAGAAGGGAAAGCCTGCGAACAAGTGCAGACTATGGGAGGAGTCTGGCCATGTGGAAGTAGTCACGTGGGGATTCTGGCGCGAGTTGGTCAGTGCGCAATGGAGCAGCAGACAGTCGGGATGACCTCAAGTACCCCGTGGATTTCGGTTCCTTACCCCACGAAGATGACTTCCTTTGCTGCTTCCATAACGGATACAGGAATAAGACTCAGGCCCCGAGGACGTTTGGCTCTGTATGTATGCAGAGACATAGAGGCCCTCGGTGTGATCTGTCCCGGCTGCTCGGGACTGGTGGTCAGCTTGAAGCCATTCAGGCGATGTGAGGACTGCAAGGAGTTTCTTTTTGAGGTGGAACCATTCACAGAAAGGCCCCGGGCCTTCCACCTCAACTGCCTCACAGGTACCGCCACTCCGGAAGGGGAGATCCAGGCCTTTGCGGAGATATCTGTGCGCGCTGACCAGGGCAAAGAGAGCGCCCAACCAGAGACTGAGATTGAAAAATCCGAGGATGCTGCTTCGGTCACCACAAGCTCCCTGCTCCCACCTCCGAAGAGGAAAGTCGGCCTTGTACAGGCATCCTATGGTCGTGGAAGAGCTTCGCCCCGCCGCTTGCCTGGCCTGGATGGATCCGAAGGGAAGAGCCCTGGACATCCCTGTTCTACTGAAGGCCCAAGTGAGCCAGGGGTTGGGACTGTGAGTGTGGATGGAGGTGTCGGGATTCCATTGTCGGTGGAGCCCGTAAGGGAGGGTGATTCTACATCTACTGGGAATTACCTGCCCGCAGAAATGTACGACACCTCCGACCTAAAGTCGCTGTCAGATGCCGGCGATGATGACGAGATTGACAAGGTCTTTCACCGCAAGGGTTGGGATAAGATGCCATTACCCGCGCTCCGTGCGCCAAGGGATCTGCCCATGTCTACGGGGGATAGTACACCCCGGGTGGAGGTCCCGGAGGCCGGGGAGGAATCTGGTCTCCTGCCTACCCTTTCATCCTCTGAATCGCCTACTGTTTCATCCGTTCCGGTGACGGGAACGTGACGTTCATTACTGCGGGCTCCTAGGTCCAAGCCAATGGAGGTAGTTAAAGTACCTCGGCATCCGGAGTCCATTGTCCAGCCTGGAGAAGGAGACCATGCCACAATGCCACCTCTGGCCCGGCTACAGCGGCTCTTCTGTCAGAGTGTTGCCCGTGAGTATGGGTGGGACTACCCATACCTACCCCGGGACTTGCTTTTTGAAGTGGAGGTCCTGCGGCAGCGATGTTATGATGAGTTTGTCTGGGAAAAGCTCAAAGTGCCCCATGCTCGCCGATACCTTTCATGCTCATCTCCCGTGTCCAAGAAGTTCAAGGACTGTAAAGCGGAGTGGATGTTGGTTCGGCACATCCATGCGGACAAGGTGCTTATTTGTCGCAAAGACGGAGAGAACATTGAATATAATGTGGAGACTTTCGATAAGCACTTGAAGCCCCTGTTCCTGCCGCACCCAAATTTCTACCTTTAGGAGGAAAAGACTCCTGTGTGCTATATTATTGTTCATTGCTGAACTTGCCGGAACATAAGGACTGTGCCCTATTTTTTTTTTTATTTGGGCGTTTTACTCTTTTGGAGAAATGGGAGCTGTTGCTGTTTGTTCTCCCTCTTTCTCCCTGGGGTGTAGTTAGTGTAGACACAGAGAAGAAAAAGGAAAGTTGTCTGGAGGATTTGGCCTAGTGTCATTACCGTGGCACTGTCACCAGGTGGCAGTGCTGCGCAACGACTGTTTTGTTTTTTTTACACTTGCATCACCATACTCATTGGAGCGAATGGGCCTTTTCAAGGATGGGCCCGTTCATTCTAAGAAAACACACATTGTGGTAGGATGTTTGTTTTTTTTCCCTTCTGCAGGAGATTCATCTGTCAAGGCTGCTGAGAATGGGTGGTCCTTAGATAATCAGAGGGAGGATTGTGCATGTGTAAATGTTAGAAGTGTTTTATTGAAAGTTTATAGTTTTACTGTTTTATGTTTTCCCTTTCCCATTCTAGGTCTTGGCACAATTCAGGGCTAATTTGTATGGTTTAGTCTCTGGGCGAAGCTTATGCACCACCTTTGTGGGATGTGAGTTTGGACCAGACACTGGGGACCAGTGTCAAATCACAGGGGGGAGAGTGTAGCGGGTATTTAAATTTGGGGGGGAGCATCTGGGTAATTTAACCCAGATGTACTAATTGTTAGGGAATCTGAGAATCCCTTTTGTGGTTCTTGGAGGACTCTGGTGGTGCAAGGTTCCCTGTGGCCTGCAGGTGGCGTTGTCGCCCTGGGTCGGAGTTGAACCTGCACCGCAAGACTGTTCCTTTTTGTCCTTTCCTGGCGCCGGTACAGCGGGGCGGGGAGATAAAAGGGGCGGACGCCCTGACCTCGGGGTTCAGAGTTGGAGGACACGGCCGCACACAGGCACCTTCGGCCTGGGTGCTGGCGTTCCGGAGTTCCGGGCCCAGGTGCCCTTGACCTGGCCGGAGCGAGGGATGGAGTCCATCCCAGGCACCTTAAGCCTGGGGTGAGGTACTATGGCCAAGGCCTGGAGCCCAGGACTTCGACTGGGTTCGGCGAGGGTGGAGGAGTCCGAGGGGCCCTAAGGTGTTGGGACCTGTATCTGAGGCGAGGAGGCCGGGGAGTGTAGCCCTTCTGAATAGCCCAGTACAGCATTAATCCGGTGACAGCGGGGCCTCTGGTAACTCCCTTGGAGGGATGTCTTCCCCCTGACAGGGGCTGCAACGTAGCGAAGGTAACTCCAGTTGCTGTTCACTAGAGTCGCTGGAAGAGACTCTGCAACTAAAAAGTCCATTTAACAGCCACTGTGCTTAGCAACCGTTGGTGAAACCTCAACGGTTTAGTTTCTTTGAGGATTGTGCCTTGACCTACTCCCCACCAATACTGGACTGTTCTATGGGTCTCAAACTGTCAGCTCGCAAAGGACTATTTGTTTGCCGTTATGGAATAAATACGTGTTGGACCTTTTTCAGTGTGTGGTACTCCAATTACTGGGAGCAAAGGGGGGTTATCAGCAGAACAGACTTGGTTCTGAGCGTATACACAGCCCGAATGTAATTTTATGCTGGCCTTCACCTCTACATGCTGTAATCTAGAGGACATGTGCCGTGGCGCACCTCGCTCTCACCTTCAAGGTACCCCTAGACCGAAGCCAAAGTAACCACTAAAGAAGAGAGGGTGAGGCCACTACTTATGGTTGAACATTGAATGGGAAATAACTAGAGGAAATTATCTATTTTCTTTATCCATAGCTCATTACATATTACTAAAAATAAACATACCCAACTTCCTGACAATTAAATCTACCCTAACAGCCTGGAAGTTTGCTTTAGCGAAATTGCATCCAATAAACACCCTAGCTCATATTCCAATACCATTAAGAGTAATTGAATACTGAAAAGCGCGTCCTAATATAACATCCTGGTCCAAACATGTCAATCAAATTTTTCCATCATTTACCTGATAAACATAAACGCAGAATCACAACTAAGCTTAAAATGGAGCTCGACCCTAAAGTGGAACTTCCGATCATCGGATTCCTCCCCCCCTCCGGTGCCACAATTGGCACCTTTCGGGGGGAGGGGGGACAGGTATCCTTTCTCACTTCCGGGAGTCCGGCCGTGACGTCACCGTGGGGCTCCCTGCCCCCCTGGCCGCCGGGCTAATAGGAGAGAGGAGCGGGCCTCGCGCATGCGCAGTAGGGTTCCCCGCGTGAAGCCGAAAGGCTACACTGCCGGGTTCCCTTACCCGCAATGGCCACGGCAGCACCCGACAGCTGATGGGAAAAATCAGCTGTGGTGCCGACATCGAGGGACTGCAGGACAGGTAAGTCTCCATTTATTAAAAGCCAGCAGCTGCAGTATGTGTAGCTGCTGGCTTTTAATTTTTATTTTTTTCCTGGAGCACCCCTTTAACGCTAAAACTTTTAATAAGAACTTTAACCCTGAAAAAAAACTTAGAACTCCCTTACTAACTATGGGAATTTTTCACTTCTTATAAAAGTAGAACGAAAAGGGGCATATCCCATTTATATAAACTCCTTTCATCTTTTCCACTCCAAACCAAAACTACAAACATGATTAAATGGGAGAAAGATCTTTCTCAAACCTTCTCATGGGAAAAATGTCAGAAAGCCATACATATCAATAGTACATCAACATCATATATTGAACATTGAGAAAACGCCCAAAAATATTGGTACCGCTGGTATCTGACCCCATACAGACTCTCCAAAATATTTCCCACCGCATCCCCCACCTGCTGGAGATGTAATACCCATACAGGCAATTTAGTACATACACTATTGGGATGTAAGGCTTTATCTAGTTTCTGGAAAACTATCTCCTCCTTTATCGCGTCTGTCACAGGAAACTTAAAGCGGAGCTCCACCCTAAAGTGGAACTTCTGCTCATCGGAACCCTCCCCCTTCCGGTGTCACAATTGACACCTTTCAGGGGGGAGGGGGGTGAAGATACCTGTCTAAGACAGGTATTTTCACCCACTTCCGGGAGTCCTCTCTGCGGAAAATCTGCGGGAACCACGTCACTTCTCGCATAATACCCATAGTGTTCTGGGAGACACTCGGCTCCCAGAACACAGAAGGACCAGTCAGAACGGCACAGCGCGACTCGTGCATGCGCCGTAGGGAACCGGGCAGTGAAGCCGCAAGGCTTCACTTCCTGGTTCCCTCACCGAGGATGGCAGTGGGGGCAGCAGAGTGACGAGCGATTGCTCGTCCTCTGCTGTGGACATCGCTGGACTCCAGGACAGGTAAGTGCCCTAATATTAAAAGTCAGCAGCTGCAGTATTTGTAGCTGCTGGCTTTTAATATTTTTTTTTCGGCGGAGCTCCGCTTTAAAGACACTCACACCTGAAACTACCTTATTAGGTCTAAACCTAGACCTCTGCCCACCTCAACATAGAGTCATAGTTGCTAATATCCTAATAGAAGCAAGACTCACCATAACTAAACTATGGAAATCTACCTTAGCACCTAACCTTTCAGATGTTGTTTTGAGATTTAATACTCAGGCTCACTATGAAATAATGCTAGTGCACAAAAAGGGTTCCACAGTTAAATTTCTTAAAAGCTGGAATAAATGGATCTTACACCCTAGGCCTAGGGCTTCAAATTTTCAGAAAAATTCTAAGAACTATTAAATGTGTTCCTGAACCACTATCTTCTCCAAGGTAGCTTGGTGAATAAGGTAACTTCCTACAATCCCCCCTTTACTACCTCTTCTTCCTTCCCTCTTTTTCCATTTTTTTACTACACTTATGCCGCGTACACACGATCGTTTTTTCTGATGAAAAAAGACCGATGGACTTTTTTCATTGGAAAAACCGATCATGTGTGGGTCCCATCGGTCTTTTTTCCATCGGTGTAAAAAAATAGAACATGTTTTAAATTTTACAGATGGAAAAAAAAACAATAACAAATTCCGATCATCTGTGGGGAACTCCATTGGAGAAAAATCCACGCATGCTCAGACTAAATTACAAGACTGGAGCGCTCGTTCTGGTAAATCTAGCGTTCGTAAGGGAGATAGCACATTCATCATGCTTTAACGGACTGAAAAGCACGGAGACTGAAAAGCGCGAATCGGCTAACACCAAACTTTTACTAACACGAGGTAACACAAAATCAGCAAAAGCAGCCCAAAGGGTGGCGCCGTTGGATTTGAACTTCCCCTTTATAGTGCCGTCGTACATGTTGTACGTCACGGCATTTTGGGCAGTCGGAATTTTGTCTGATGGTGTGTAGGCAAGACTGATGAAAGTCAGCTTCATCGGAATTCCGATGGAAAAATCCATCGGATTTTATTCCATCGGAAATCCGATCGTGTGTACAGTTTACAGTGTGATCCCGTTGGGGTAAACAGGGATTATATAAATGTTTAATCACTTTAACAGTTTCTAGTTTGACTATAATTTTTTATAGTAACTTACTCTAAGAAATTCTTTATTTTGGAAGCCTATCTAGACATTTCTGTGATAACAATGTTTTAATAGATAACTGGATTATTCTTGTTTTACTTTTGGAAAATTCAATAAAAAAAAAATAATTATCTGATGACATTAACTATTTAAAACAGAACTCCATGAAAATATAAGAAAGTCGTTTAACCAATTATGTATTTATAAAGCATTAGAAAATGGTTGGACTTTTGAGGCACTGCATACTCACAGATTTTTTGTTTTAGAAAAATATAGCAATTTTAATTCATACAAATCAACCATTAAAAGTAATTCAGTTTGTTAAATGAATGCCACCTTGAGCTCAAAGGGGTTTCTCAGATTGTAACCTGGTGGGTCAAGATGTATCTTGCTGCAATATATGGATATTGCTTTGGGGTTTGTCAACTCAATATGAATGTTCAACTGTCATGTTTTATTATTTTTTATAGTATTTGACCCTATGTACTCACAATGAAGCAGTTACAGACCAGGAAATGCGTTGAGCTCAAGGTTGACTATCAAAAACCATCAAAAGGAACTGACCAACTATTATATTGAGCTATGCCCCCGGTAAAATACATCTTAGTTGCCTTATACCCTCTGGTCTCAGCTGCATAGGGAGCTCAGAGAGGAAGAGAAATAGCAGCTTTTCTCAGCGAATGGCTGGATGAATTTGGGGGGGGGGGTTCAGGACAAGTCTGATCATTGGATGTGCTCTTATGCCAAGTGTGGTCAGTTTTTATTATAGGAAAACAGGGGGACAGGCAGGGACACCAAGTATCGCACACAAAGGAAGTAATATATATATATAGGGGAAAGGATACTTTTTTTATGTACAAGTACATGGTACAGCAGGCACATACAGGAATATGAAATGTTGGGTTTACATATTATTTAAATGGACCATAAAGCAATAACTTGTGGTATGTACAAAACCTCTATAGAAATAGAGAAAGAAAGGACTTTAAAGGCTGCCACTCATAACCCCAATGTAAAGGAAAAAAGCACTAGAGTATATCAAATAGTAAAACAATATACAAAGATTATTAACCACTTCTCAACCAGGCTCTCCCTGTCAGAGCTCCCATGAGAGGTGTAGATCAGCTGCCAGTCAGTGCCCATCATTAACGCCAGGCAGTACCAATAAAAGTGCCAATCAGTGCCCACACAAGTGCCAATCATTGCCAATAACAGTGCCAAGCAGTAACCACCAAAGTGCCAATCAGTGCCCATCACAGTACCAATCAGTGCCCATCAGTAATACATGTCACCTCATCATCAGTGCTGCCCATCAGTGCCATCTATTAGTGTCCATCACTTTCACCTGTCAGTGCCAATCAGTGCCGCCTATCAGTGGCAATCAGTGCCACCTATCCGTGCCCATCAGTGCCCATAAGTTCTGCCTGTCAGTGCCCATCAGTGCCAGCTGTCAGTGCCCATCAGTGCCACCTATCAGTGCCCATCAATGCCACCTATCAGTGCCCATCAGTGCTGTGCTGCATATCAGTGCCACCTAGCGGTGCCCATCAGTGATGCATATAAGTGCCCATCAGTTCTACAAAACAGTGCCTTCTCATCAGTGCCCATCAGTGCCAACTTATCAGTGCCAAATCAGTGCCCATCAGTGATGCCTCATCAGTGCCCATCAGTGAAGGAGAAAACAAAAATGTATAATAAAAAAGGAAGGAATGTTTGCGTCATCGCAGTGCATTGCTGGCTGATGATTGGCCAAGCATGCACTATGACCCGCATGCTTTGGCTAATCATTGCGCTGTCAGTACAGAGAGCCATAATTGGGTAAGTGGAGGGTGCCTTTGGCCAATCTTGGCTCAGGGGATTAAGTACACACAGACTATATAAGCCAGCCTGCATGACGGCCTTCTGTAGTGTGTTGTAGCGTTGAGAGAGAGAGAGAGTAATTTAATTTAATTTAGATTGAGCAGGCAGGCGATTCAGTTAGCTATATTCAGCAGGCAGTTGATTCAGTTAGCTCCAGTATATTTAGTATATATATGCATTCTAGGCTTTGTATATATATTGTGAGGGGGTTAGCTCGGCAGCGGGTGTGTGTGACCCCCGGGATGGGCTCCCCACACAAAACAGGCCCAGCAAACGGAGGTTGTGGTTTTCAAAATCAAAAAAAGGTGCGGTTTATTTTCTATTTACAGTGACAAAACACAGCAAAGCAAAAGAAACATAACCAAAATAAATCCTGGTCAAGTTGACCTCTGACTAAACATACAGGTTTCCTAACTAACAACTGGGATCAGCCTAGTGCTGTCCTAGTCCCTAAGTCCCTGGTTTTAAATGTCCAAGCAAATAGCCACACAGGCTTTGTCTCACCGCACAGGGGTTCACTCTCCCTAGACAGTCCACACAGGTCTGGTTCCAGGCATGAGCTAACATCTAATGAAGCTGGGAGTTCTTATAGAGGCCTAAATGAGCTGACAAGCTTCAGCTGGTCTCATCAACTCCCTGTCTGCACGACGCCCAGCCCTCTCCCTAGAGGTATGAGTCATCCATGAGCCCACTAGCCTTATACAACTCTCCACCTAGTTGTATAAGTCGGCGTAAAGCCTGAATCTGGGCGAAATATATCTACCCCCCTGGATGCAACCAGGTGACTTTACCTTCCTGCTGTCACATACCCCCCCCCTCTTGTTTTAACCTCGGGGTTGGAACACCAGCAATCAGGCATTCATGTACTCGAGACAAAGCATCCACATTCCCCATTTGAACGCCAGGGCGATGCTTTACTGTGAAGTTGAATTCCTGGAGGGCCAGGAACCACCTATTCACTCTTCTATTTGTTTCCTTGTTTTGAGCCATCCACTTTAACGGAGCGTGATCCGTAACCATGTCAAAGTGCCTACCTAGCAGGTAGTACCGAAGGGAATCTAGAGCCCACTTCACCGCTAAACACTCCTTTTCAACGGTGGCGTAATTTACCTCATGGGACTTCAACTTCCTGCTGAGGTAAATGACTGGGTGCTCTTCCCCGTTCCAGACCTGGGACAATACTGCTCCTAACCCCACATCTGACGCATCACTTTGTACGACAAAGTCTTTAGAGAAGTCGGGTGAGTACAACACTGGCTGGCTACATAAGGCTTGTTTCAAGAATTGGAATGCTGCCTCAGCCTCGGGGGTCCATTTAATCATGACCGACCCTTTCCCCTTCGTCAGGTTGGTTAGGGGCACAGCCTTAGAAGCAAAGTGGGGAATGAATCGCCGATAATACCCAGCGATTCCCAGAAAGGCTCGTACCTGCTTCTTGCTGTTGGGACGTGGCCAACTCTGGATGGCCTCGACTTTGTTGAGTTGGGGTTTTATTACTCCCCTCCCAATGGTGTACCCAAGATATTTGGCCTCCTCCTGCCCAATGGTACACTTCTTGGGGTTAGCCGTAAACCCCGCTTCCCGAACAGAGTCCAGGACTGCTTGCACTTTTGGCAGATGTGAGGCCCAATCTGTGCTATGGACAATTACGTCATCCAGGTAAGCCGCAGCATACTTCCGATGGGGCCTCAGCATCTGGTCCATTTTCCACTGGAATGTGGCCGGCGCATTCTGTAACCCGAACGGCATTCTTTTATATTGGAACGCCCCGTCTGGGGTTACAAATGCGGTTTTCTCTTTGGCCGACTTGGCCAGGGGGATTTGCCAATACCCTTTTGTGAGGTCAAGAGTCGTCATGTATCGGGCTGTTCCCAGCCGGTCGATCAACTCATCTATACGTGGCATGGGGTAGGTGTCAAATTTTGTAACTTTGTTCAACTGACGAAAATCGTTACAAAATCGCCAGCTCCCATCCGGTTTAGGCACCAACACGATGGGACTAGACCAATCACTTTGGGACTCCTCTATCACCCCTAAGTTCAGCATTTTCTGTACTTCCTCCCGTATTGCCTCCCGTCGAGCCTCTGGGATCCGATAGGGTTTTAACTTCACCCTTTCACCGGGCGGGGTAATGATGTCATGCTCTACCCCAGATGTTTGTCCCGGCAGCTCAGAGAATACCTCCTTGTTGCGAAGCACAAACTCCTTAACCTCCTGTTGTTGGGGTTGTGACAAGGTGGCTGCTATTCCAACCTCAGGAATCACGCAACCAGTTTGAGCTGGTGACCAAGTGTCTGCGACTAGGGACTCTCTATCCCTCCAGGCTTTCAACAGATTAACGTGATAGATCTGTTCGGGCTTTCGCCTTCCTGGTTGTCTGACCTTGTAATTCACTTCGCTCACTTTTTCCATTATCTCGTAGGGGCCTTGCCATTTGGCAAGGAATTTACTTTCAACCGTAGGGACAAGTACCAATATCCTATCCCCCGGGGAAAAGGTACGGGTCTTGGCTCCACGGTTGTACACTCTCTGCTGTGCCAACTGCGCTTGGGCCAAATGTTCCTTCACGATGGGCATTACCTGTGCAATTCGATCTTGCATCAGGGCGACATGCTCAATCACACTCCTGTGGGGAGAACTCTCACTTTCCCAAGTTTCCTTGGCAATATCCAACAGCCCTCTTGGGTGTCTCCCATACAGTAACTCAAAGGGGGAGAATCCCGTAGAGGATTGGGGCACCTCCCTAATAGCAAACATCAAATAAGGAAGTAAACAGTCCCAATCCTTTCCATCTCTATCCACCACTTTCTTCAACATTTGTTTTAGGGTTTTGTTGAATCTTTCAACCAGCCCATCGGTTTGGGGGTGATACACAGACGTACGCAATTGCGTCACTTTGAACAATTTACACAGCTCTTTCATAACCCGGGACATAAAGGGTGTACCTTGGTCCGTAAGCAGTTCTTTACAAATACCCACCCGGCTAAAAACAAGAGATAGCTCTTTGGCTATGGTTTTGGCCGAGGTATTTCGGAGAGGGATCGCTTCTGGATAACGGGTGGCATAGTCCATTATAACTAATATGTACTGGTGCCCCCTAGCGGACTTGATTATAGGACCTACCAAATCCATGGCGATCCTCTCAAACGGGACCTCAATGATGGGTAGAGGGACCAGCGGGCTACGGAAATGTGGCATCGGGGCCAACCTCTGACACACAGGGCAGGAGGAACAATAATTTTCTACGTCCTTCATCACCCCCGGCCAATAGAATCTCTGTAATACCCTCTCTCGGGTTTTCTCTGTCCCCAGATGACCTCCAAGAATGTGCCCATGGGCCAACTCCAACACCAACTTCCTGTAAGGTTTGGGCACCACAAGCTGCTCAACGGTTTCTTCTGCCCTTTTTGCCACCCGATACAGTAGGTCCTTCTCTACGCTGAAGTATGGGTAAGTGCAGGTATTATCTGGGTTCACTAACTCGCCATCTATTTTCACTACGTTTTCCCGTGCCTTTATTAGGGCGGGGTCTTTCAACTGTTCTGTGGCAAAGTTTTCCCTGTGAACCTCAAGATCAGAAAACTCCACAGACGGTAGGTTTTCGTCTGAGGAGGTGGGCTCCTCTCCAGTTTCTTGAGTCTCCCCTGCCAATACTGATAAGGGAAATTCCGGAGAGTCCTCACCACTCTCAGGGGAGTTCTGGCTATCACATTCCTGGTACATAGGGGCACCAGTGAGGGGCTCAGGATCATCCCACAGTTCCCAGAACTTCGGAAAATCCCTTCCCACAATGGCGTCATGCGGTAACTGAGATACTAAGCCCACTGGATGAGAGAGGGTACCTTTGGGGGTCTCGAAACACACTGTAGTCACTGGATACTCTCGGGTGTCCCCATGCACACAAATAACAGCTACCTTGCTATTCCCAGAGACCTCTGTTTTAACTAACTCAGCCTTTATCAGGGTCACAAGGCTACCTGAATCCAGCAATACCACAACATTTCTACCATTAACACACATTTTGCATAAATGTTTCTCAGTTCCTCGAATGGCAGTGCATGCGACTGTCGCACACAGCGACTGACGTCTGCCCGTCAGAAAGTCACACTGCATGGGTTCCTCCACAACCGGGCAATTGGCTGCAATATGTCCCGCTTGCCGGCAGCGGTAGCAAACGATCCTTCTTGCCGCCTCTTGAGCCGCTGATTTCCCAGGCTGTTCTCGCCAAACTTGGGGTAGAGCTCCCACCCTCTCACTCTCTCCACCCTCACCCCTTGGAATCCTCTTATCCGCCCCTGGGGATGGTCTGGTCTTAGGGTGGAAAGTCCGAGTGTCTCTGGAAGAGGCCGTCAGGTTCTCTGTAGCCAAGTATTTCTCCACACGATCCACAAGACCATCGGCCGTCTCTGGGTCTCCATGGCTTACCCACTTTTGGATGGCAGTAGGAAGAGCTCTCAAAAACTGATCCATTACAACACGTTCCACAATCTTTGGTGCGGACAAAGTCTCTGGCTGTAGCCACTTTCTGCTCAGGTGAATGAGATCATACATTTGAGACCTGGGGGGTTTTCCAAGCTGGAAAGTCCAGTTATGCACACGCTGAGCCCGGACAGCCTGGGTGACACCCAGCCTTGCCAATATTTCAGCTTTTAGCATCACATAGTCTTTTGCTTGGTTAGGCTCTAGGTCATAGTAAGCTTTCTGCGATTCACCAGTTAACAGAGGAGCCACCAGTCCAGCCCACTGCTCCTCAGGCCACTTTTCTCTTTCAGCGGTCCTTTCAAATGTGGTCAAAAATACCTCTGGATCATCCTCTCCAGTCATTTTTGTCAATAAACGACTCACCCCAAAGGACGCGGTATTAGTGGGACGGCTTTCCTCACTGGTCTGCGGACGTTGCTGCATTACTGCTTCCATCTGTTGTTGTAGTCTCTGCTCTTGCTTCTGCAACAGGTCTATGAAGCGGGCCTCAGATTGCTGCTGGGCTCGTTGCTGAGCCTCCAGACTCTGTTGCAAAGTTGCGTTTGTCTGCTGCTGGGCTGCAAGGCTCCTTTGCAAACCTGCATTTGTCTGCTGTTGATTGGCATTTGCTAGAGCCAGCTGCTTCAGTATCTCCTCCATGCTGGCTTAAAAAAAACTGCCACTGGTTCTCCACCAACTGTGAGGGGGTTAGCTCGGCAGCGGGTGTGTGTGACCCCCGGGATGGGCTCCCCACACAAAACAGGCCCAGCAAACGGAGGTTGTGGTTTTCAAAATCAAAAAAAGGTGCGGTTTATTTTCTATTTACAGTGACAAAACACAGCAAAGCAAAAGAAACATAACCAAAATAAATCCTGGTCAAGTTGACCTCTGACTAAACATACAGGTTTCCTAACTAACAACTGGGATCAGCCTAGTGCTGTCCTAGTCCCTAAGTCCCTGGTTTTAAATGTCCAAGCAAATAGCCACACAGGCTTTGTCTCACCGCACAGGGGTTCACTCTCCCTAGACAGTCCACACAGGTCTGGTTCCAGGCATGAGCTAACATCTAATGAAGCTGGGAGTTCTTATAGAGGCCTAAATGAGCTGACAAGCTTCAGCTGGTCTCATCAACTCCCTGTCTGCACGACGCCCAGCCCTCTCCCTAGAGGTATGAGTCATCCATGAGCCCACTAGCCTTATACAACTCTCCACCTAGTTGTATAAGTCGGCGTAAAGCCTGAATCTGGGCGAAATATATCTACCCCCCTGGATGCAACCAGGTGACTTTACCTTCCTGCTGTCACAATATATATATATATATATATATATATATATATATACTGTATACAGTTTAGATAGATCTCACTGCAGAGCGTTCCTGGTGTACTGTTCCTAATATACTACAGGCAGGCAGTTGAATCAGTTAGCTACAGTATATTCAGTACTGTATCCTGTGCACAGTGTGCGGCTAGATCTCACTGCAGACCATTCCTGTTGTTCTCCTCCTAATATACTACAGGCAGGCAGTTGATTCAGTTAGCTGCAGTATATTCAGTATATATATACATCCCAGCTTTGTGCAGCTACATCTCACTGCAGGCCATTCCTGGTGTACTTATTCAAATACATTACAAATACATTAAATACAGTATGTCTGGAAGGCCAACAAAGAGAGGCAGACACTCACAGGCCACTAAAAGAGGGCAAGCAGGCTCTGTGTCTAGAGCCAACAGTGCTGGTCATGGACACAGTGCATGCTCAGCACGTGGCCGTGGGGCACGCATGTCCTTTTTTCCAGCAGCTGGCCGTGTTGAGCCACAACATGCAGAAGAGTTGGTAGAGTGGATGACCAAGCCGTCCTCATCCTCCTCATCCTCTGTCACCCAGGTTTAGAGTCCCTTGGCTGCCAATGCAGGTGCCAAAGCGGCCTATTCCATCGGCTCAAGGTCATCAGTTACTACTTCCCTAGCCCCACCATCCTGCACGGAGGAGTCAGTCGAACTGTTCGATCACAGTGTTGGGTACATGCTGCAGGAGGATGCGCAGCGTTTTGAAGGCTCAGATGATGGTACCCAGCTTGAGGAAGGCAGTAACGTGAGCCCAGAGAGAGGGGGTGCCCAAAAAGGACAACAAACTGTCAGTCATGTTCCCCCAGCTGCAGCATACTGCCAGGTTTGCTCCAGTGACGAGGAGGGAGGGGATGATGAGGTCACTGACTCTACGTGGGTGCCTGATAGGAGAGAGGAGGAGGAGGGGGCACATCTCCAATGAGGCAGGATGCCCTCCAGGGGCCAGCTTAATGGCAGCCAACTGACTGCATCACACCGCAGAGCTCCGCATGTGCAGGGCGCTGCTGACTCTGCGCGTTTTTCCAAAAATTCTTTGGTGTGGGCTTTTTTTGACACGTGTGCAGCAGATCGCATCGTTGCTGTTTGCAACATATGTCTGAAGCGTATCAAGCGTGGCCAAAACAGCAGCCGCTTGGACACCACATGCTTGACCAGACATATGTCGAACTCCCATGCAGTCCGTTGGCAATCGTACTTAAAAGACCTACACCAAAGAACAAAGCGGACATCTCCTTGCTCCTCATGAGCTGGGATCTCCAACCCCACTATACCTTCAGTCCTCTCAGAAACCTGCACTGAGTGGAATGAAGGTGTAGAATTAGGTGTGCCACTGCCAAGTACTTGCCGGCAATCTGCTATCGCTACACCAACGTCCGATTGTAGCAGGAAAATTTCCCTACCCCAGTTGCTAAACCAGCGAAAGAAATTCACTCCCAGCCATCCACATGCCCAGCGGTTGAATGCTAGCTTGGCTAAATTGCTAGCACTCCAACTGCTGCCTTTTCAGCTGGTAGACTCTGCCCCCTTTCGTGAATTTGTGGAATATGCGGTACCACAGTGGCAAGTTCCCAAACGCCACTTTTTTTCATGGATGGCGATTCCGGCTCTCTACCGGCATGTGGAAGGCAATGTCTTGGCCTCGCTGGACAGGGCGGTCAGCGGTAAGGTGCATATTACCGCTGACTCATGGTCCAGCAGGCATGGACAGGGACGTTACCTATCTTTCACGGCACACTGGGTTACTCTGCTGGATGCTGGGAAGGATGCAGGACAGGGTGCAGTATTGTTCAAATTGAAAATAACCTCTATTTGATGGGATTTTATAGGCAACAGGTAGGAAACAAATAATAATATCAAAAATAATTTATTATAGAAAGATTGAATATGAAACAAATATTATACAAAAATGTTAAAAACATGAATCATGATTGAACTAGACATAGAGATACTATCCATTATCAATGACATGTCACCAGATCAACTGGCGAGGAACAGAGATGTGTATCCGACGCGTTTCGAATGTTGAGCATCCTTCTTCAAGGGATATTGTAGTATCACAGTCTATAATAAATCAGAATACAAATTTCTATTAAACAACAAACAAGTGAAAAGGGTCACCATCCCCCCACCCAAAGGGGTGTAGAAAAAATGGAGACTCACTTGTGTTCAATCATGTGCACCAGAAAAGATCCATGGATACACTTCCAAAGCAAAGGCACAGGCAGTGGGAATTATTCCTCCCCCAGTTCTCCCAACTGGAAAAGACGTCGCTCCATGTCTCCACTCTCCATAAGTGAACAGGAAAAGAATTCCAATCCAACTGGCATTTGAAGGAAAAGGGGACAACTATAGAGGCAATTGAAAATAAAAATTAAAAATATGCTCAGTTAGAGTGGGGTGGCTCTCCGGAGTGTTCCAGGGTAGGAACCTATTAATGATAACTTACCCGAATATCCAAAGGATAGAGGCGCCTAGTCCCTCCAAAAAGGCCCAACAGAAAAGGAAAGAGCCTGCTGGTTCAGGACAATACAGAAAGGGCTCCATGGTTCAGGGTCCTTCCTATATGTCTCATCCAAATTTGCAAAGAGTCCCGAGTGCCTCCTGCCTCCAATGATGGCAGGGGGAAATGACACCAGTGGTTCACTTTGGCACTCTTTTATACTCACCTCTCACTGGCTCCAAGCGATGGCAGCGTGTCTCGCCATGCTCCCGCATGATGAGGATGTGGCGCGTGGTGCCGCGTCATCGCAGGGCGACCGACCATACGAGCCGTCACTCAGACGGCGCGTGATGGCATCTCTCCTCTATCAATGCCCCTGGGTGCATTTTTGCACCCTTTGGGGTAACCCCTGGAAACGGAGGTATTAGTCTCTTTTGTTGTTTTTAGATGCATCTCAGCACCATCTGCGGTCTTCAAAAACAGGTTTTTGGAGTAATTTTCTCCTTTAATCACTGGTTCCTTTATCTTTTGTGGACTCACATGACTCAGTCTGTGTTATTCCAGTATGGACCTACAGTTCCATCTCGGCTGGCGGAATCTCTTGTATCCCTTTGGTTTGCTGGAGTTTTTGCCCTTTTTTTCAGCCGTAATAGCCCATATCTAAGATGTCTACCGACCAACATCCGGCTTTTGCGGTCGCCGGAAGTGATGCCATCACGCGCCGTCTGAGTGACGGCTCGTATGGTCGGTCGCCCTGCGATGACGTGGCACCATGCGCCACGTCCTCATCATGCGGATGCGGGAGCATGGTGAGACACACTGCCATCGCTTGGAGCCAGTGAGAGGTGAGTATAAAAGAGCGCCAAAGTGAACCACTGGTGTCATTTCCCCCTGCCATCATTGGAGGCAGGAGGCACTCGGGACTCTTTGCAAATTTGGATGGGACACATAGGAAGGACCCTGAACCGTGGAGCCCTTTCTGCATTGTCTTGAACCAGCAGGCTCTTTCATTTCTGTTGGGCCTTTTTGGAGGGACTAGGCGCCTCTATCCTTTGGATATTCGGGTAAGTTATCATTAATAGGTTCCTACCCCGGAACACTCTGGAGAGCCAGCCCCCTCTAACTGAGCATCTTTTTGATTTTGATTTTTAATTGCCTCTATAGTTGTCCCCTTTTCCTTCAAATGCCAGTTGAATTGGAATTCTTTTCCTGTTTACTTATGGAGAGTGGAGACAAGGAGCAACGTCTTTTCCAGAACTGGGGGAGGAATAATTCCCACTGACTGTACCTTTGCTTTGGAAGTGTATCCATGGATCTTTTCTGGTGCACATGATTGAACACAAGTGAGTCTCTATTTTTTCTACACCCCTTTGGGTGGGGGGATGGTGATCTTTTTCACTTGTTTGATGTTTAATAGAAATTTGTATTCTGATTAGAGTTGAGCGGACACCTGGATGTTCGGGTTCGACGGGTTCGGCCGAACCTCTGAAAAAAGTTTGAGTTCGGGACTGAACTTGACTCGAACTTGACCCCGAACCTGAACCCCATTGAAATCAATGGGGACCCAAGCTTCTGAGGACTATTCACGCTTGTTTCCCGTGCTTAGAACTGTCCCTGCAGTGTAATTTCTGAAGGAAAAAAGTCATTTAAAACTCACTCGCGGCTATAATGAATTGTCGGCTCCCGGCAATACATAGAAAAGTCATTGATAAAAAAATAAAAAATAAAAGTGTGGGGGTTCCCCCAAATTCAATTACCAGGCCCTTCAGGTCTGGTCTGGATTTTAAGGGGAACTCCACCCCAAATAAAAAAAATTTGGCGTGGAGTACCCCCAAAAATCCAGAACAGACCCTTTATCCGAGCACACAACCTGGCAGGCCGCAGGAAAAGAGGGGGGGACGAGAGAGCGCCCCCCCTCCTGAACCATACCAGGCCACATGCCCTCAACATGGGGAGGATGTCCCCATGTTGATGGGGACAAGGGCCTCATCCCCACAACCCTTGCCCGGTGGTTGTGGGGGTCTGCGGGCAGGGGGCTTATCGGAATCTGGAAGACCCCTTTAACAAAGGGGACCCCCAGATCCCGCCCCCCCCTATGTGAATTGGTAATGGGGTACACTGTACCCCTACCATTTCACGAAGAAAGTGCAAAAAAAATTAAAAATAAAATACACAGACACCATTGGTAAAGTCCTTTATTAAAAAATAAAAAATAAAAAAATAAACATTCCAGCGATGAAATCCAGTGTCCCACGGCGATCCGATGTCCAGCACTGTCCACACGAAACGTCATTAGCTGAGCCTGAGCGGACCTGATGGGGAACTTCCTCCGCAGTGTAATAAATGAATAGACCCGCCCCTTCTAAAGTTCCCCATCAGGTCCGCTCAGCCAATGACGTAGTTTTAAGGCTGAGGACCTGATGCGGAACGTGAGAACGGGCGGATCTATTCATTTATTATTTTGGAGGAAGTTCCCCATCAGGTCCGCTCATCCAATGACGTAGGCGGGGTCTGACATATGAGGGGCGGACCTGATGGGGACCTTCCTCCACAGTGTAATACATGAATAGACCCGCCCCTTCTCACGTTCCGCATCAGGTCCTCAGCCTTACACCTACGTCATTGGCTGAGCGGACCTGATGGGGAACTTTAGGAGGGGCGGGTGTATTCATTTATTACACTGCGGAGGAAGTTCCCCATCAGGTCCGCCCCCTCGTATGTCAGACCCCGCCTACGTCAGTGGATAAGCGGACCTGATGGGGAACATCCTCCGCAGTATAATAAATTAATAGACCCGCCCCTTCTCACGTTCCGCATCAGGTCCTCAGCCTTACACCTACGTCATTGGCTGAGCGGACCTGATGGGGAACTTTAGAAGGGGCGGGTCTATTCATTTATTACACTGCGGAGGAAGTTCCCCATCAGGTCCGCTCAGGCTCAGCCAATGACATTTCGTGTGGACAGCTCCGGACATCGGATCGCCATGGGACACTGGATTTCATCGCTGGAATGTTTTTTTTATTTTAATTTTTTTTATTTTTAATAAAGGACTTTCCCAACGGTGTCTGTGTATTTTTTTTACAATTTTTTACACTTTCTTTGTGAAATGGTAGGGGTACAATGTACCCCCTTACCAATTCACATAGGGGGGGCGGGATCTGGGGGGCCCCCTTGTTAAAGGGGTCTTCCAGATTCCGATAAGCCCCCCGCCCGCAGACCCCCACAACCACCGGGCAAGGGTTGTGGGGATGAGGCCCTTGTCCCCATCAACATGGGGACATCCTCCCCATGTTGAGGGCATGTGGCCTGGTATGGTTCAGGGGGGGGCGCTCTCTCGTCCCCCCCTCATTTCCTGCGGCCTGCCAGGTTGCGTGCTCGGATAAAGGGTCTGGTCTGGAGTTTTGGGGGTACTCCACGACAATTTTTTTTTTTTAATTTGGGGTGGAGTTCCCCTTAAAATCCATACCAGACCTGAAGGGCCTGGTATGGATATTTCGGGGGAACCGCACGCATTTTTTTTTATTTGAGACAGGGTTCCCCTTAATATCCATACCAGACCTGAAGGGCCTGGTAATTGAATTTGGGGGAACCCCCATGCTTTTTTTTTTTTTTAATCAATGACTTTTCTATGTATTGCCGGGAGCCGACAATTCATTATAGCCGCGAGTGAGTTTTAAATGACTTTTTTTCCTTCAGAAATTACACTTTGTGCAGGGACAGTTCTAAGCACGGGAAACAAGCGCGACTTTACATGCATATTGCGGAACACCAGACCCGAACCCGATCATACAGTCAATTGTTTGGGTTCAGGTCCAGGACCCAAAAACCCAAATGTTTGGTACGGACCCGAACTTTACAGTTCGGGTCCGCTCAACCCTAATTCTCATTTATTATAGACTGTGATACTACAATATCCCTTGAAGAAGGATGCTCAGCATTCGAAACACATCGGATACACATCTCTGTTCATCGCCAGTTGATCTGGTGACATGTCATTGATAATGGATAGTATCTCTATGTCTAGTTCAATCATGATTCATGTTTTTAACATTTTTGTATAACCACTTAACCACCACCCACTGTAAATATACGTCAGCAGAATGGCACCGACAAGCAGAATCACGTACATATACGTGATTGCCTTTGTATAGCTGGGGGGTCCGATCGGACCCCCCTTCTTTACAGTGGGTGGTCGTTTTACCTTCGGGAGCGATCCGGCATGAGGGGACGGCCGTTCGATTCCGGCCACCCCCTCCCGATCGCTCCCGGCGAATGAGAGAGCTTCCCCTGCCTGCCAGGAAGGAGGAAGTGATGTCATCTCTCCTGGGGCGCTCACATATACCGAGCGCCGTACAGGAGAAGATGCCAGGTTAGTACACACAACACTACACTGACACCAGGACACATAGGCACATAAATCGCCCCCCAGGCCCCCCCAGACACCCCCAGATCACCCCCCAGCCCCCCCCCAGCCCCCAGTCACAGTGTCACTGATTGCAGTGACCATTTATTTAGTGATCACTGCAATCAGTGACATTTGTGACTGTAAAAGTGTCACTACATTTAGTTTTAGGTCCAGTGTAGCCCCCTAACCCCCCCTAATAAAGGTTTAACCCCCTTATCACCCCCCAGATAACCCTTTCACCCCCTAGCACCGCCGTCACTAAGCAATCATTTTTCTGATCGATGTCTTAGCGTCGGTGATGCTGATCGGTAGCCAGTAATTTTTTTTAGGTTCGCCGCAGGTTTTTATAGCGTCGGGTACCCCCATATATTACCTAATGAAGGTTTAACCCCCTTGATCGCCCCCCAGGTAACCCTTTCACCCCTATCACCACTGTCACTAAGTTATAATTTTTCTGATCGATGTCTTAGCGTCGGCGATGCTGATCGGTAGCCAGTAATTTTTTTTAGGTTCGCCGCAGGTTTTTATAGCGTCGGGTACCCCCATATATTACCTAATAAAGGTTTAACCCCCTTGATCACCCCCCAGGTAACCCTTTCACCCCCTAGCACCGCCGTCGCTATGCGATCATTTTTCTGATCGATGTCTTAGCGTCGGTGATGCTGATCGGTAGCCAGTAATTTTTTTTAGGTTCGCCGCAGGTTTTTACAGCGTCGGGTACCCCCATATATTACCTAATAAAGGTTTAACCCCCTTGATCTCCCCCCCAGGTAACCCTTTCACCCCCTATCACCACTGTCACTAAGCGATAATTTTTCTGATCGATGTCTTAGCGTCGGCGATGCTGATCGGTAGCCAGTAATTTTTTTTAGGTTCGTCGCAGGTTTTTATAGCGTCGGCTACCCCCATATATTACCTAATAAAGGTGTAACCCCCTTGATCACCCCCCAGGTAACCCTTTCAACCCCTATCACCACTGTCGCTAAGCAATCGTTTTTATGATCGTTGTCTTAGTGTCGGTGATGCCGATAGGTAGCCAGTAATTTTTTTTTAGGTTCGCCGTCAGGTTTTTATATAGCGTCAGGTACCCCCATATATTACCTAATAAAGGTTTTAACCCCCTAATTGCCCCTAGTTAACCCTTTCACCAGTGATCATCATATAAGTGTTACGGGTGACGCTGGTTAGTTAGTTTGCTTTTTATAGTGTCAGGGCACCCGCCGTATATAACCCAATAAAGGTTTAACCCCTTGATCGCCCACCGGCGGGTGATATCAGTTATGTTTAAGCGTCAGAGAGGGTCTGCGTCACACCCCAGGCAGCGTCAGGTTAGTGCCAGTAGCGCTAACACCCACACGTGAAGCATACACCCCCCTTAGTGGTATAGTATCTGAACAGATCAATATCTGATCTGATCAGATCTATACTAGCGTCCCCAGCAGTTTAGGGTTCCCAAAAACGCACTGTTAGTGGGATCAGCCCAGATACCTGCTAGCACCTGCGTTTTACCCCTCCGTCCAGCCCAGGCCACTGAAGTGCAGTATCGATTGATCACTGTCACTTGCAAAACACAACACACATAACTGCAGCGTTCGCAGAGACAGGCCTGATCCCTGCGACTCCAGTGCTGTAGGAGGTGATTTCACCACCACAGTTAAAAAAAAAAAAGCATATATGCCGAAGCATTGGGGCAGCAGGAGCGGAGGAGCGATTTTGCTCCTAATGCCGCGTATATACGGTCGAAATTCCGACGGAGGCTTGCCCGTGGAAAAGTCTGACCATGTGTACGCAGCATAACTTTTGCGAGAAGATGCCCCCATGCTTCGGCATATATAAATGGTGCATGTATTCCCATCATTAGAAGTGGGTGGATGAAGGGCGGAGGGCGGTATTCTAATGGTGGGCATACCCACCGATCAATCTTTTTTTTTCGTTCAGCCAACAGGCTGCATGAAAAAAAAGATTACAATACATGTCCAACAAGGACCAGCAACGTACTGGTATGTTGCTGGACTTTGAATGTTTATACCAGAATGATGCCTGCGGGTTTAGGTATCATCTTGGTATCATTCTTTTCAGCCAGCGGCCGGCTTTCATGTAAAAGCTATCCTAGTGGCTAATTAGCCTCTGGACTGCTTTTACAAGCAGTGGGAGGGAATGTCTCCCCCCGGATATAAAAAGCGCCATTGGGAAATTGGGAAAGCATTTTATCACACCGATCTTGGTGTGGTCAGATGCTTTGAGGGCAGAGGAAAGATCTAGGGTCCAATAGACCCCAGTTTTTTCAAAAAAGAGTACCTGTCATTACCTATTGCTATCATAGGGGATATTTACATTCTCTGAGATAACAATAAAAGTGATACAAATAAATAAATATGGAAGCAACAGTTTAAAAATAAAAAATAAAGCAAAATTAATATTAAAAAAAAAAAAAAAAAAAGCACCCCTGTCCTGCCCTGCTCTTGCCCAATGGCGAACGCAAGCGTCGGTCTGGCGTCATATGTAAACAGCAATTGCACCATGCATGTGAGGTATCACCGCGAAGGTCAGATCGAGGGCAGTAATTTTAGCAGTAGACCTCCTCTGTAAATCTAACGGGGTAACCTGTAAATGCTTTTAAAGGCTTTTAAAAATGTATGTAGTTTGTCGCCAATGCGCGTTTGTGCGAAATTTTAAAGCATGTCGTGTTTGGTATCTATGTACTCGGCCTAAGATCATCTTTTTTATTTCATCAAACATTTGGGCAATATAGTGTGTTTTAGTGCATTAAAATTAAAAAAAGTGTATTTTTTCCCAAAAAAATGCGTTTGAAAAATCGCTGCGCAAATACTGTGTAGAAAAAAAAAATGCAACACCCACCATTTTATTCTGTAGGGCCTTTGCTTTAAAAATATATATAATGTTTGGGGGTTCAACATAATTTTCTTGCAAAAAAAATATGTTTTCATGTAAACAAAAAGTGTCAAAAAGGGCTTTGTCTTCAAGTGGTTAGAAGAGTGGATGTAAGCTTCCTAATGTTGTGTATAAAATGCCAGAACAGTTCAAAACCCCCCCAAATTACCCCATTTTGGAAAGTAGACACCCCAAGCTATATACTGAGAGGCATGTCGAGTCCATGGAATATTTTATATGTTGACACAAGTTGCGGAAAAAATAATTTTTTTTTTTTTTTTTTGCACAAAGTTGTCACTAAATGATATATTGCTCAAACATGCCATGGACATATGTGGAATTACACCCCAAAATACATTCTGTTGTTTCTCCTGAGTACGGGGATACCACATGTGTGAGACTTTTTGGGAGCCTAGCCGCGTACGGGACCCCAAAACCCAAGCACCGCCTTCAGGCTTTCTAAGGGTGTCAATTTTTGATTTCACTTCTCACTGCCTATCACAGTTTCGGAGGCCATGGAATGCCCAGATGGCACAAACCCCCCCAAATGACCCCATTTTGGAAAGTAGACACCCCAAGCTATTTGCTGAGAGGTATTGTGAGTATTTTGCAGATCTCGCTTTTTGTCACAAAGTTTTGAAAATTGAAAAAAAAAAGAAAAAAAAAATGTTCTTTCTTAATTTTCAAAAACAAATGAGAGCTGTAAAATACTCACCATGCCTCTCAGCAAACAGCTTGGGGTGTCTACTTTCCAAAATGGGGTCATTTGGGGGGGGTTTCGTGCTATTTTGGCATTTTATGGCCTTCAAAACTGTGATAGGTAGTGAGGAGTGAAATCAAAAATTTGCGCCCTTAGAAATCCTGGAGGCGGTGCTTGGTTTCCGGGGTCCCGTACGTGGCTAGGCTCCTAAAAAGTCCCACACATGTGGTATCCCCGTACTCAGGAGAAGCAGTAGAATGTATTTTGGGGTGCAATTCCACATATAACCATGGCATGTGTGAGCAATATATCATTTAGTGACAACTTTTTGTAATTTTTTTTTTTTTTGTCATTATTCAATCACTTGGGACAAAAAAAAATATTCAATGGGCTCAACAGGCCTCTCAGCAATTTCCTTGGGGTGTCTACTTTCTAAAATGGGGTCATTTGGGGGGGTTTTGTGCTATTTTGGCATTTTATGGCCTTCAAAACTGTGATAGGTAGTGAGGAGTGAAATCAAAAATTTGCGCCCTTAGAAATCCTGAAGGCGGTGCTTGGTTTCCGGGGTCCCGTACGTGGCTAGGCTCCTAAAAAGTCCCACACATGTGGTATCCCCGTACTCAAGAGAAGTAGCAGAATGTATTTTGGGGTGCAATTCCACATATAACCATGGCATGTGTGAGCAATATATCATTTAGTGACAACTTTTTGTAATTTTTTTTTTTTTGTCATTATTCAATCACTTGGGACAAAAAAAAATATTCAATGGGCTCAACATGCCTCTCAGCAATTTCCTTGGGGTGTCTACTTTCTAAAATGGGGTCATTTGGGGGGGTTTTGTACTGCCCTGTCATTTTAGCACCTCAAGAAATGAGATAGGCACTCATAAATTAAAAGCTGTGTAAATTCCAGAAAATGTACCCTAGTTTGTAAACGCTATAACTTTTGCGCAAACCGATAAATATACGCTTATTGACATTTTTTTTACTAAAGACATGTGGCTGAATACATTTTGGCCTAAATGTATGACTAAAATTGAGTTTATTCGATTTTTCTTATAACAAAAAGTAGAAAATATCATTTTTTTTCAAAATTTTCGGTCTTTTTCCGTTTATATCGCAAAAAATGAAAATCGCAGAGGCAATCAAATACCATTAAAAGAAAGCTCTATTTGTGGGAAGAAAAGGACGCAAATTTCGTTTGGGTACAACATTGCATGTCCGCACAATTTACAGTTAAAGCAGCGCAGTGCAAAATTCTGAATTCACCTCTGGTCCTTTAGCTACCAAATGGTCCGGGGCTTAAGTGGATAATATTTGTTTCATATTCAATCTTTCTATAATAAATTATTTTTGATATTATTATTTGTTGCCTATAAAATCCCATCAAATAGAGGTTATTTTCAATTTGAACACACAAGGGATGATGGCAACCATATGTTTCATCACAAGTTGATCTTTTTTTCAGGGTGCAGTATTGTTGGAGCTTGTTCCGCCACCACGCCTCCAAAATGCTACTAGTGGTGATTATGACACACCTCTCTCCTCCACCCCCTCCTCTTCTTCTTCCTCCATGGCCTCTTCCTCTATAGATTTGTCCTCGAAACCAGTGGTGCTCCGTAGGTGTTCAAGGGGCTACGCAAGCACTCAGGCAGAAAGATGCCATGTGGTGCTTGAGCTGGTGTGCTTAGGGGACAGAAGCCACACTGGGGCAGTGATTATGTCAGCTATGCAGGGGCAGGCTCAGAGGTGGTTGACGCCACGCCAGCTTCAGCCAGGAATGGTGGTTTACGACAATGGCAACAACCTCCTCTCCGCCCTCCGACAGGGACACCTGACCCATGTGCCCTGTTTGGCTCAAGTCCTTAATTTTGTGGTGCAGCAGTTCTTGTGCAGGTACCCGGGCTTACAGGATCTCCTGAGGCAGGCCAGGAAAGTCTGTGTGCATTTCCGCCGATCATATAATGCCAGTGCTCGGCTGGCTGACCTCCAAAAGGAATACAACCTGCCCAAGAATCGCCTAATCTGTGACATGCCCACCAGATGGAACTCAATGTTGGCCATGCTGCAGCGGCTGCACATGCAGCAGAGGGCCATCAATGATTACCTGTGTGACTATGGCACCAGGACAGGGTCAGGGGAGCTTGGCTTTTTTTCACCATGCCAGTGGCTCATGATCAAGAATGCATGCACTGTCATGTTACCATTTGAGGAGGCCATGAGGATGGTGAGCCGTGACAGTGCATGCATCAGTGATACTGTCCCCCTTGTGTACCTGTTGGAGCACACGCTGCATGGAATAATGGACAGGGCACTTGAGGAAGAACAGAGGGAGGAAGAGGAGGACTTCCTTACCTCTCAAGGCCCTCTTTATCCATACAGTGTTCCTGCGGGCCCGCCGATCACACAGGAAGAGGATGAGGAGGAGGAGGATTGTGTCAGCATGGAGATGGAGCCCAGCACTCAGCATCAGCAGCAGTCTTCAAGGGATCGTTTACAGTCCCCAGAAACCCATGGACTTGTATGTGGCTGGGAGGAGGTGGCTGCAGATCATGTCGTCCTTAGTGACCCAGAGGACTCCGGACCGAATGCCTCAGCAAACCTACGCTGCATGGCCTCCCTGATCCTGCAAAGCCTGCGAAAGGACCCTCGGATTCGTGTGATCAAGGAGAGGGATCATTACTGGCTGGCAACCCTTCTTGATCCACGTTACAAGGGTAAGGTTGCGGAACTTATCCAGCCATCGCAGAGGGAGCAGAGGATGAAACATCTTCGGGAGGCCTTGCAGAAAGGTTTGTGCAATGTGTTTCCAGAGCCTGGGAGGTTACAATTTCCTGGTCCTGGACAACGTGTTGCTGAGGCTTTCAGACAATTTTTTAGTCCACAGCCCCAAGATCTGATCGGTTCCAGCAACCATCACCAGCGTTTGATTTACATGGTGCAGGAATACCTAGGGACAAGATCAGACTTGGACACATTTCCAACCGAAAATCCACTGGGTTACTGGGTCTTGAGGATGGATCACTGGCCAGAGCTTGCACAGTATGCAATTGAGCTATTGGCCTGTCCTGCATCCAGCGTTCTTTCGGAACGCACATTCAGTGCTGCTGGTGGCTTTGTAACCGATTACAGAGTGCGCCTGACCACCGACTTGGTTGATCGTCTCACCTTCATAAAAATGAATCAGTCTTGGATCACCAGCTACCAAGCACATGATGCTGATGTAACCGATTAATTTTTTTATGAATGAGATCCCTTCAAGACTGTCCATGCTGATGCTGATTGCTGAATGACTATCCTGTTATGCTGAGTGACTATCCTATTCCTCCTCAATGTTCATGTGGATATTTTTGGTCCTGGGCACCAGCACCAGTGCCTAAAGCCCAATTTTTCTGCCCCTGTTTAACAGGGGCGTGTATAATTTAAATTTAATTAAAATTTTTGCTGTAATATTTTGCAGCAGGGCTCATTCCTGCGCTCAACTAGGGTATCTGTGAGGGGTTGCAGTGTTGTGGCACCAGCACCAGTGCCTAAGGCCCAATTTTTCTGCCCCTGTTTAACAGGGGCTTGTAATTACAATTTTTGATCTAATATTTCACAGCAGGGCCTGTTCCTGCGCCCACCAAGAGTAACTGTGAGGGCTTACAGTGTTGTGGCACCACCACCAACACCACCACCACCACCACCAAAGGCCCAATTTTTCTGCCCCTGTTCAACAGGGGCATGTAATTACAATTCTTGATATAATATTTCACAGCAGGGCCCATTCCAGTGCCCACCAAGAGTAACTGTGAGGACTTACAGTGTTGTGGCACCAGCACCACCACCACCACCAAAGGCCCAATTTTTGTACTACTGTTCAACAGGGGCATGTAATTACAATTCTTGATATAATAGTTCACAGCAGGGCCTGTTCCAGCGCCCACCAAGAGTAACTGTGAGGGCTTACAGTGTTCTGGTACCACCAACACCTAAGGCCCAATTTTATGCAGAGTATATAGGGCAGGCCGTATAGTATATATATACAGGCGGTCCCCTACTTTCAAACATCCGACTTACAAATGACTCCTACTTACAAAGGGAGGGATAAAACAGAAAGTGAGAGGAAATATACCCCTGGGAATGGAAATTCTCTCCTGTAAGAGTTATTTTGGGAAAAATGTGTCTCCACTGATGCTTTATCACCAATCCTTGTTTCCCTAAAAAAAACAAATTTTCAAAATCCAATTATCATTGGGCCAGAAAGTGAGGTGAAATCTTCTGAACAGGGGCACAGACAGCAAAACAACTGTTACAGGGGTGATAACCCTTCCCTATGTTATCCAAAAAGCTTAAAAAAATTTTTTTGGGCTGGAGCTACATTTAAAAAATGTACCTGTTCCAAATTATAAACAGATTCTACTTAAGAACAAACCTACAATCCCTGTCTAGTTTGCACCGCCTGTATACTGCTGTTCAGAGTATATAGGGCCTGGGGGCCCCACGCCTTTTCTTTTTTTAATTTGGGTGTGGGGTTTCCCTTAATACCCATGCAAGACCCAAAGGGCCTGGTAATGGGCTGGGGGGGAGGGGGTACCCATGCCGTTTTTCTCAATAATTGTCATCTATATTTCCGGGACCCGACATTACATTACAGCCACAAGCAGTTTTAAATTACGGTACTTTTTTTCCTTTAGAAATGTCATTTTGTGCAGGGACTGTTATAAACACGGGAAACATGCACCACTTCACAGGCATACTATAGACACCCCTCAGGTACGATATTTAAAGGAATATTTCACTTTAATTTTTTCACTTTAAGCATCATTAAAATCACTGCTCCCGAAAAAACGTCAGTTTTTAAATCTTTTTTTGCGTTGATACAAGTCCCCTGGGGGCAGGACCCAGTTCCCCAAACCCTTTTTAGGACAATAACTTGCATATTAGCCTTTAAAATTCGCACTTTTGATTTCTCACGTTCGAGTCCCATAGACTTTAACGGTGTTCGAAAGTTTGCACAAAATTTCGGTCCGTTCGCATGTTCTGGATGCAAACCGAACCGGGAGGGTGTTCGGCTCATCCCTAAATACCACCAAAAGAAAACTCTACTTGTGGGAAGAAAATTATAAAAATGTAGTTTGAGTACAGTGTTGCATGACAGTTCGCGCAAACCTTCGGTCCGTTCGCATGTTCTGGATGCGAACCGAAATGGGAGGGTGTTCGGCTCATCCCTAAATAACACCAAAAGAAAGCTCTACTTGTGGGAAGAAAATGATGAAAATGTAGTTTGGGTACAGTGTTGCATGACAGCACAACTGTCATTCAAAATGTGACAGCGCTGAAAGCTGAAAATTGTTCTGGGCAGGAAGGGGGGAAAGTGCCTGGTATTGAAGTGGCTAAGCATACATTAAAACATTATTAAAACTTTTATTATCCATATAGGATGTGTGACAACATCCCATCAGGGGTATACTGAACTCTAGATATGGGCGCCGTCAAAAAATTTGTTTTGTTCCGTTCCGTTCTGTTTCGTATTAAAAAAAATCGTATTTCGTACGAATCGTAAATTTTAAACGTCACGCATGTTTCCCTTGCTTAGAACTGTCTCTGCACAAAATGTCATTTTTGACGGAAAAAAAGTCATTTAAAACTCACTCGCGGCTATTAATGAATTGTCGGCTTTTATCAATACATAGAAAAGTCATTGATAAAAATAAAAATAAAAGCATGGGGGTTCCCCCAAATTCAATTACCAGGCCCTTCAGGTCTGGAATGGATATTAAGGGGAACCCAGCCGCAAATAAAGAAAAAATGGCGTGCGGATCCCCCTAAATATCCATACCAGGCCCTTCAGATCTGGCATGGATTTTAAGGGGAACTGCACCCCAAATTAAAAAAAAATGGTGTGGAGTCCCCCCAAAAATCCATACCAGAGCCTTATCCGAGCACGCAACCTGGCCGGCCGTAGGAAAAGAGGGGGGGACGAGAGAGCGCCCCCCCTCCTGAACCGTACCAGGCCACATGCCCTCAACATGGGGAGGATGTCCCCATGTTAATGGGGACAAGGGCCTCATCCCCACAACCCTTGCCCGGTGGTTGTGGGGGTCTGCGGGCGGGGGGCTTATCGGAATCTGGAAGACCCCTTTAACAAAGGGGACCCCCAGATCCCGGCCCCCCCATGTGAATTGGTAAGGGGTACATTGTACCCCTACCATTTCACAAAGAAAGTGTAAAAAAAATTAAATAAAAACACAAACACCTTGGAAAAGTCCTTTATTAAAAAAAAAAAAAAAAAAAACATTCCAGCGATGAAATCCAGTGTCCCGCGGCGATCCCGATGTCCAGCGCTGTCTGTCATTGGTTGAGCCTGAGCGAACCTGATGGGGAACTTCCTCCCCAGTGTTTTAAATGTATAGACCCGCCCCTTCTAAAGTTCCCCATCAGGTCCGCTAAGCGGACCAGATGCGGAACGTGAGAAGGGGCGGGTCTATTCATGTATTACACAGTGAAGGAAGTTCCCCATCAGGTCCGCTCTACAAGGGGGCGGACCTGATGGGAACTTCCTTCACTGTGTAATACATGAATAGACCCGCCCCTTCTAAAGTTCCCCATCAGGTCCGCTAAGCGGACCAGATGCGGAACGTGAGAAGGGGTGGGTCTATTCATGTATTACACAGTGAAGGAAGTTCCCATCAGGTCCGCCCCCTCGGTATGTCAGACCCCGCCTACGTCATTGGCCTGAGCGGACCTAATGGGGAACTTCCTTCACTGTGTAATACATGAATAGACCGGCCCCTTCTCACGTTCCGCATCTGGTCTGCTTAGCGGACCTGATGGGGAACTTTAGAAGGGGCGGGTCTATACATTTAAAACACTGCGGAGGAAGTTCCCCATCAGGTCTGCTCAGGCTCAACCAATGACGGACAGCGCTGGACATCGGGATCGCCGCAAGACACTGGATTTCATCGCTGGAATGTTTTTGTTTTTTTTAATAAAGGACTTTTCCAAGGTGTTTGTGTGTTTTTATTTAAATTTTTTTACACTTTCTTCGTGAAATGGTAGGGGTACAATGTACCCCTTACCAATTCACATGGGCGGGCGGGATCTGGGGGTCCCCTTTGTTAAAGGGGTCTTCCATATTCCGATAAGCCCCCTGCCCGCAGACCCCCACAACCACCGGGCAAGGGTTGTGGGGATGAGGCCCTTGTCCCCATCAACATGGGGACATCCTCCCCATGTTGAGGGCATGTGGCCTGGTACGGTTCAGGAGGGGGGGCGCTCTCTCGTCCCCCCCTCTTTTCCTGCGGCCGGCCAGGTTGCGTGCTCGGATAAGGATCTGGTATGGATTTTTGGGGGGACTCCACGTCATTTTTTTTAAAATTTGGGGTGGAGTTCCCCTTAAAATCCATGCCAGATCTGAAGGGCCTGGTATGGATATTTAGGGGGAACCGCACGCCTTTTTTTTTTTTGCGGCGGGGTTCCCCTTAATTAATATCCATTCCAGACCTGAAGGGCCTGGTAATCGAATTTGGGGGAACCCCCACGCTTTTTTTTTTTTTTTTAATCAATGACTTTTCTATGTATTGATAAAAGCCGACAATTCATTAATAGCCGCAAGTGAGTTTTAAATGACTTTTTTTCCGTCAAAAATGACATTTCCCCCTCAGGTCCGCTCAGCCAATGACTAGGTGTAAGGCTAAGCGGACCAGATGCGGAACGTGAGAAGGGGCGGGTCTATTCATGTATTACACAGTGAAGGAAGTTCCCCATCAGGTCCGCTCAGGCCAATGACATAGGCGGGGTCTGACATACCGAGGGGGCGGACCTGATGGGAACTTCCTTCACTGTGTAATACATGGGGAACTTTAGACTGTCCGGTAGGCTCCCCGACTTGACAGCAGACTCTGGGTTTCACACCAATCCAGGTGGTCCTCCGATGGAACTGGAACCGCCACTCAGCAAGGAGACTCTTTACCACGGTGAATATTAGTAACCAGTGGCCAAAGGAAGCTATTACTTGACCAACCACGCATGTGAGGAGAAAAGAAGGGAAGGAATGCTCCAATGGTGCAGGCCAGTGAGGGTTTATTCAACCAACATAAAAGTGATCACAAACCATAAAAACTTTTAAAAAGGGGCAGTGAATGAGGTAGTGTACCAAGTCCTACGCGTTTCACACAAATGTTCTTCAACAGAGGCATCAACCAACCTCTTCCACTGCAGAAATATATATACTTTTTATATTGTTTGTTTTACTATTTGATATACTCTAGTGCTTTTTTCCTTTACAATGGGGTTGTGAGTGGCAACCTTTAAAGGCCTTTCTTTCTCTAGCTCTATAAAGGTTGTGTACATTTTTCCTATTGGATGTGGTGCCACGTTAACAGATTATTATTCTTCATACTTCGTTTGAACTTCTTAGGTGGTTTTTACATGCTTTCTTTTGCCAAAATGTATTGTTTTTAATGGTCAATTTGTATAAATATAATGTGTTATATTGTTCTAAAACAAATAATCTGTGAGTATGTAGTGCCTCAAAAATCCAGCCATTTTCTAATACAGGTATATTTATAAAGCATTCATTTTCAAATACAGTGCTTACAAATACCTAAATCTGTCTTTAAATAAGCTTTATGTAAACCTCTTATAGCAACACTTGCACTGGGACAGGGTGAAGCAGCTGTGTCAGCTAGTTAGGGTTCTGTTATGTTGCTTTAGGTTGTGCTGTTGGTTTATCAGTGTAAAGATACTTTCAAGGAACGAGAGCAGAGGAATTACCTTACCACTTTGTACTCCTCCATTTTCCTGGGTGGGTAGGTAATTATAGATTTTTCACAACATATTTTTCCTGTATTGGTGAGCACCAATTACCATGATTTTTTAGTGGAAATGTTGTTTTGTGCACATAGAGGTTGCAAAAAGTAGGGTAGGGCATTTATATGGAGTGATCCTATGTGGAATACCTAGATTTTGACAATATGACTTATGTATAAAGTTCTAGTTTAGGTTTTATTCTTTTACAGCCACTTCAAGTCTGTTAAAGAGAATTTAGAGGGACAAATTTTATGAAAAGTTTAAAATACAAAAATGTATCATGTTATTGGTAATGCTTCAAAGCCAGATGTTTTTTTCTTCAATTGACTGTTCTTCTGAATTTTGTTACAGCAAATAGCATATCTCAGACAATGTAGTATCATTTTATTTTTAGTCTACTGGAGATATTATTCTTCCTCAAGTATCTAATCAATTAAAATACGCAGACAAAAAAATTCATAAGCAATTTCATATGTATGAGTTTGCCTATCACTGTTTATTTTGCTGCAGCATATTACAAAGAACATAATAATTTAAAATAAGTTATTGTTCAAATTTTATGAAGATATCTCGATGAGTTGTACACTGTAGAGATACACTAGCAAAATTCTGAATTCTAAAATGTCATCTTTGGCAGTTAAGCCATTTTGCTAAGTCGGCACATTATACAAATGTTAAAGATATGGCTTTCATTTATGTAATGTAGCTAAAATATGGGCCCCTTTCCTAATCAGACTCTCAAAGCAGTTTTGATTAATGTTTTTGATATACAGACATTGATTGGTGTAATTCTTTGCTTATTGATTTCTTTAAAACATGCAATCATCGAGTTTAATTAATTCCAAAATAGCCTAGTACAGCTCTTATCCAAGTAACACTTTGAATGTATTCTAAGTACTTGTATTAACTCTTCCTTAATGCATTGATTTTTTTTTTTTTACAGCAGATTGATATTTTTCTTTTACAAAAGCTTCAAATGACTGTTAGTTCCATTTTCAAATGAATTACTATAGTTACTATGGAAACACTTTTCTTAGGGTAGAATATACTTGCAACAAAAACTTCTAAAAGCTTACTATCTTTCATAGGTAAAGCATCCCATCTCTTATAGTCATGGTCGTTCATATACTGTAAGCTCAGGGGTGTAATTTGTATATCATTAGAGAAGATGATTCCGCTTCAGAAGCTATGAAAGTACTGGCATGACCTAGGTTACAATAAGTCACAAAGTATTAGACATGTGCACACTGAAATATTTTGTTTTGGAATTTCATTTTTGTCCGAAAAATAAATTTATTTAGTTACTCCTGAAATTCGTTTTTATTTATTTAGTTTTGTTAAAAAATGCATTCGTCCGAAAATCCGATTAATTCAGGTCGAATCTGTCAATTGAAGGCTAATGGTGTCTGTCAAATGTTCTAAGAAGATTCGACGAAGCAGTTAAACTGTATGACGCCACAATCGTACATTTCCGGTCGAATGCTCCGCCCACAAGCTATAGTAGAATTCTAATGTTGTATGACTAGTAATAATTATATTTATTAATTATTATTACTATTCTATCCTTTAGAATGTAAGCTCTACGAGCAGGGCCCTCCTGTACCTTTTGTATTAAACTGTACTGTAATTGTGTTGTCCATTGTAAAGCGCTGCGTAAACTGTTGGTGCTATATAAATCATGTATAATCATAATAATAATTACTAGTCAACCAACATTACAATTTTTCTACAGCCTATGGCCGGAGAATTTGACCATAAATGTCCACTCGTGGCGATCGTATGTTTTTAGCTGCTTCGTCGAATATTCATGTCTCTATAATGTCAAATCTTTACTCTCAATGTCGAATTATCTTGGACTAATAGAGTTAGGTTAGGCACATTCAACCGCAGGTTCGATAGACACAGATTGCTATTGTCACTGTCATGTTGAAGCTTCTATCTATATCGAACTGTTGTCGCAACGAAACGAAAATAAAGCATTTTTTATGTCGGATCTTTTGGATTTCAGGTTCTGCGCATTCCTTATCGTTTGTTAAAACAAACGCGAAAATCCCCGAAATTCGGATGAAAATGCATTGGGACGAAAACTAATGCACATGTCTACAAATTATAACACAATGCAGATAGCCCTTAATAAGCAGTGGCCAGATAACAGAGCAACTACAGGTGCTAGGTTCTAAACTCTCCCTAGGTATAAGGCTTCTTGCATATGTTTGAGATTTCAGAAAATTTAAACTATCACAAAGGTGCTTTTGAGGCTTTCTTTAAAAAAGGTATTAGCATATGGAGGATATTATTCAAATTTAATTTCTCATGAGGAACATAGAACATTATAACAATGAAAGATGTTCTTGTACCATCCCTATAATGACTAAGCTTTGTTCTCTAAGCAGATTCATGGTTCAGTCTGTATTTACAGTACCCAACAGTTAGGTTCAGCTGAACACACAAGAAACATCTGTTTGTAATGTGAATATTTTAACCACTTAAGACCCGGACCAATACGCAGCATAAGGACCAGGCCCCTTTTTGCGATTCGGCACTGCGTCGCTTTAACTAACAATTGCGCGGTCGTGCGAAGTGGCTCCCAAACAAAATTGGCGTCCTTTTTTTCCCACAAATAGAGCTTTCTTTTGGTGGTATTTGATCACCTCTGCGGTTTTTATTTTTTGTGCTAAAAACAAAAATAGAGCGACAATTTGGAAAAAAAATCAATATTTTTTACTTTTTGCTATAATAAATATCCCCAAAAAATATATAAAAATATATTTTTTTCCTCAGTTTAGGTCGATACGTATTCTTCTACATATTTTTGGTAAAAAAAATCGCAATCGGCATTTATTGATTGGTTTGCGCAAAAGTTATAGCGTTTACAATATAGGGGGTAGTTTTATGGCATTTTTATATAAAAAAAAAAAATTCTAGTAATGCCGGCGATCAGCGATTTTTTCCGTGACTGCGACATTATGGCGGACACATCGGACACTTTTGACACTATTTTGGGACATTGTCATTTTTACAGCGACCAGAGCTATAAAAATGCACGGGTTACTGTAAAAATGACACTGGCAGTGAAGGGGTTAACCAGGAGGGGGCGCTGTAGGGGTTAAGTGTGCCCTCATTTGTGTTTCTTACTGTGGGGGGCGTGGCTTGGCATGTGACGTCACTGATCGTCGTTCCCTATTACAGGGAATAGACGATCAGTGACAGGCACACTAGGAAGCACGGGGAGAGGTTTGTTTACACTTACCTCTCCCCGTTCTTCCTCTCTGTGACCTGATCACAGTGAAGAGGACCGGGTCGCGAGCGCGCGGCCGGTGGCGCCCTCGCGACCCACGGCTGGGCTCTTAAAGGGGATGTACCTGTACGCCCATGTGCCCAGCCGTGCCATTTTGCCGACGTACATAGGCGTGCGGCGGTCCTCAAGCGGTTAAAACAACTCTGACACCAATAAAATTTGAACAAAAATTGATTTGTAATAATAATACCTACCTGTCACCAGCAACTCCAATCTTTACTTTCTTGCAAATCTACACAGGTCAGCTTCTACATAACTAGTATACTCCTAGCAACAGAATTGCCTTCAAGTGGAATAAAAGTAAATAGTATGTGATTATTTAGTGCACATATAGTGGCAGTAATTGTAGAAAATAAATCTTTAACCTTTCTAAGAAATTGTGTTCTGCTTGTATAATTACTACTAACTGTTACTGAGTTTGTGCAAGTATTTTCTGAATATATGTGTCTTTTATTTGGAATGTGAATCCTGAAAACTGCATACAGTACTGGTTAATGGAATGGGATTCTTTAGAGAGCACAGTGGATGCTCTGATAGTGGACACAAGCATGTTCCATACACACTGTCTGAGGTGGTATATGTCATTTGGAATTCAGCTCTCTAAAAAAAGAAAAAGACTATATACCTGTATGTTAATTGCTGTTCCCCTTAATATGAAAAATTATGGATCTGATAATAGGTCGGGGGAAGGTGGGTAAAGAGTAACAATTACAGTACTAGGTTTGTTTAAATAGCAATACAACATTTGAGCATAGGCTTTATAGTTCAAGCATTATAATTGAACAGGTTTATAACTACTCTGTAATACAATTTCTGTTCAGGAAAGAAAGTATCACTGTATCTCCCACATTAAAATTGTCTTTAGGGAGAACTTGATTCTTGTCAGTAGTTAAAATGTCTGAAATATCATTCAATAGCTCATCATGAGCCAATGCATATGCGTTAGCTATGGACATATGTCACATATGGATGTCATTTAACTATGTTAGCACATGAAAAGAGCACAAGTATATTTTTGTCTGTAGAGAGCTGTCACCACCAAAGTTATGCTATATAACTTTGTTACAGCCACTGAGTTGCCAGAACTATTTGCAAAAGTATGCCTTTTTTGCATAAGAAAATGTACTCATATTGGACTTGATTTCTTGCTTATGACCTTCTTTAAAAGCCCCCTAGAAAGGTTTCCTGTCTTTGCAAAATAGAATCCTGAATAACTGTCCAATCTTGGTATTACCCAATTTTTAACTCCTCTAAAAGCGCATCATAGGATATCCAGACAGGGTTGCAACATGCAGACTGAACAGGTCATGTTTTAACTTCTCTAAAAGCGCATCATAGGTAGAGATGGGCAAAACGACCACCTGTTCGGTTCGAAGCAGAACTTTCGAACATTGCAAATGTTCAGAACCAAAAAACAAACCCCATTGAAGACTATGGGACCCGAACTTGAAAAATCAAAAGTGCCAATTTTGAAGGCTTATATAGGCACTGCCCTGGTGGACATGTATCAATGAAAAAAAGTTTGTAAAAAAACAGAATTAAAAAAAAATCATGATTTACTGATGCTTAAAGTGAAACCATCAAAATGAGAAATAACAATAAAAATTAAAAATGTATTTAAATATAGTGCCTGGGGCATCCCCTTAGTCTGCCTGTAATGTGGCACATCTGTTCTGCGTAAAGAGACTGCTGATGAAAGAAGGAATTGGCCTTGCTGTCAAAAGTTGAAATGATATGCACCTGTAAAACAGGCACGGAAAAATTGGTCTTTGGGTGTTAATTATGCCCATGAAACTTACACCAAAAATGAAATCAACACTCACAAAGCTAAGCAGCCTAGACAGTCTTTAAGAGATTCCAGATCCAGAAAGCACTTAATCAGCGACATTAGCATCAGGGGCTTGATAGCTGCTGCTAATCCAGGACTGATTCATTTTGATAAATGTCAGCCAGTACACAGAGTCTGTGGACACATGCACTCTCTTATCTTTCACAAATCCTCTGGCAGCACTGAATGCCCATTTGGAAAGCACTCTGGATGCAAGGCAGCCCAGCAACTCAATTGCATACTGGGCAAGTTCTGGCCAGTGGCCAATTCTCATGACCCAGTAACCCAGTGGATCCTCAACTCTAAAGCTCTCCATGTCTGTTTTCGCCCCTAGATAATCTCTCACCTACTGATGCAGACGCTGTCGATGGGATATGGAAGCTGACAGCTCTGGGCACCGAGGACTAAACTTTTTTTGAAAGGCCTCACTGAGGGGGCCCCCTTTTCCACCGCTTTTCTCTTGACCAAAAGAAGCCTCAAAACTATATTTTCCACCAGTAGGGATGAGCCCGATGTTCGAGTCGCCTGTCCGCCGAATAGCAAACATTATGCGGTGTTCGCGGCAAATTCGAAGGCCACGGAACACCGTTTAAAAGTATATAAGAAATTAACATGAAAAAACAAAAGTGCTCATTTTAAAGGCTTATATGCATGGTATTGTCATAAAAAGTGTTTGGAGACCTGGGTCCTGCCCCAGGGGACATGTATCAATGCAAAGAAAAGTTTTAAAAATGGCAGTTTTTTTCGGGAGCAGTGATTTTAACCACTTAACGACCGCTCACTGTATATATACGTTGGCAGAATGGCACGGACAGGCAAATCACGTACCTGTATGTGCCTGCCGTCGTATAGTTGGGGGGTCCCATCGGACCCCCCTCCGGTACAGTGAGCGGTGGTTCTCGTGCGGGAGCGATCCGTGATGAGGGGACGGCCATTTGTTTCCGGCCACCCCCTCGCGATCGCTCCCGGCGAATGAGAATCTTCCTCTGCCTGTGTAATGTAAACACAGGCAGAGGAAGTGATGTCATCTCTCCATGCGGCGGTCTTTTCGTCCAGAGCGCCGTGGAGAGAAGACATCAGGTTAGTGCACCAACACTACACTAACACATAGGTACACATAGGCACACATTTCACCCCCCAGATCACCCCCAGATCACCCCCCAGGTCATCCCCTGCACCCCCAGTCACAGTGTCACTAATTGCAGTGATCATTTATTTACTGATCACTGCATTTAGTGTCATTTGTGACTGTAAAAAGTGTCAGGGCAGTTAGGTTTAGGCCCCTTTAGGTCAAGGGTAGCCCCCTAACCCCCTCTAACAAAGGTTTAACCCCTTGATCGCCCCTCAGGTAACCCTTTCACCCCCTAACGCCAGCGTCACTAAGCGATCGTATTTCCGATCGCTGTATTTAGTGCCCGTGGTGCCCTAGATAGCCAGTTATTTATTTTTAGGTTCGCCGCAGGTTTTTATAGCGTCAGGTACCCTCATATATTATTTTAACCCCCTGATTGCCCCTAGAGTTAACCCTTTCACCAGTGATCACCGTATAAGTTTTACTGGTGACACTGGTTAGCCAGTTATTTAGTTATTTAGGTTACCCATCAGGTTTTTATATAGCGTCAGGTACCCCCATATATAACCTAATAAAGGTTTTAACCCCCTGATTGCCCCTGGTTAACCATTTCACCAGTGATCACCATATAAGTTTTACGGGTGACGCTGGTTGGTTAGTTTGCTTTTTATAGCATCAGGGCACCCGTCGTATATAACCCAATAAAGGTTTAACCCCCTGATCGCCCGGCGGCTGATATCAATTAGGTTTTAGCGCCAGAGAGGGTCTGCGTTGCCCCAGGCAGCGTCAGGTTAGTGCCAGTAACGCTAACACCCACGCGCAAAGCATACACCTCCCTTAGTGGTAAAGTATCTGAACAGATCAATATCTGATCTGATCAGATCTATACTAGCATCCCCAGCGGTTTAGGGTTCCCAAAAACGCAGTGTTAGCGGGATCAGCCCAGATACCTGCTAGCACCTGCGTTTAGCCCCTCCGCCCAGCCCAGCCCAGCCCAGCCCACCCAAGTGCAGTATCGATCGATCACTGTCACTTACCAAACACAATACACATAACTGCAGCATTCGCAGAGACAGTCCTGATCCCTGCGATCGCTAACAGTTTATTTTTAAGCGCTTGATACATTTGCTGACAGTCAGGTGCTTTTTTTACCTGTGAATCTTACTAGTGTACCCCTAAATTTAGAGCCCAAAATGGCAAATCGAAGGTACACTAATAAAGAAGCCTACGAGATTCTGAGCATGACAGATAGTGAAGAGCAGGTCACGCATCTGTCAGATTCAGGCTCAGAATATCTTCCCGTAGAAGACATTGAAGTCAGCGGCTCCATGTCAGATAGCTCTGACGACGAAGATGAGGTCCCTGCTAAGGTCAGGCGTACCCGATCCCGATCTTCTGAGGTTGTTGAGGAGCAAGAACCGCAGGGCTCTCGTATCATGGAGCAGAGTAGTACTAGCGCCGCTATTCCTTCTGGTGAATTGGCAAGCACCAGCGGCCTAGTACAGCCTGGGCGTACATCTAGCACTGCAGTATCACGTGGTGACGTGGCGAGTCCCATAAGAGCAGTTCAAGCTGGCAAGCACAAGTAGTGTCCCGCTGCCACCAAGAAGAAGACAAAGGCAGGCCCGTCGTGCCCATAGTGCCCTTCCTGCAGAATTTGCCTATCCTGATTGGGTCCCCACCACTTCTGCAGAACCCGTACTTCCCCCATTCACTGCCCAACCCGGTATTCAGGTGGAAACAGCTGCTTTTATGCCAATTGATTTTTATTCGCTGTTTTTCACGGAAGATCTCTATAGATCTATTGTGGACCAGTAAGTGGAGTAATTTATATGCTGGTCAATTCATCGCCGCTAGTCCCCAGTTACCTTCCATTGCCAAAGATTGGAAACCAATTACGGTTTCCGAATTTAAGACCTTTCTGGGCCTTTCCCTCAACATGGGCACACATAAATTCCCATCATTGCGTGCTTATTGGTCCACACACCCAATTGACCACATGCCCGTGTTCTCTGCCTCCATGCCCAAGAAACGATACGAGCAGATCTTGCGGTTCATGCATTTCAACGACAATGAACTTTGTCGTCCACGTGGAGACCCTGAATACGTTTGGCTCTACAAAATTCGGCCCCTCATAAACCACTTCAACAAACGTTTTGCTGCCTTGTTTATTCCCGATCAAGTTGTCTGCGTTGATGAGTCCCTGATTAAATTTTCTGGCCTCTTGTCTTTCAAGCAGTATCTTCCCAGCAAGCGTGCCAGATACAGGGTCAAGCTCTATAAGTTCTGTGACAGGGCAACAGGCTATGTATGGAGCTTTATGGTTTATGAGGGAAAAGATAGTCAGGTTGAGCCCGTCAACTGCCCAGATTACAAAGGGAGCGCTGGCAAGATAGTGTGGAACTTGGTGTCACCCTTATTCGGAAAGGGGTACCACTTGTATGTGGACAATTATTACACGAGCGTGCCACTGTTTAGTCACTTGTTTGATCATCAGATTGGAGCATGTGGCACCGTGCGACCTAATCGCCGGGGCTTTCCCCAGAGGCTTGTAGATTCCCGTCTTAGGCTGGGGGAGAGAGCCTGCTTGAAGTGTAATAACTTGCTCGCTATGTGGAGGGACAATAAGAATGTTTTCCTTTTTACCTCCCTTCATGCAGACACGACAGTCCAAATTCGTACGGCGACTGGTGTTGTGGAGAAACCCCTCTGTGTCCTCTGTGTCCACGAACAGGGATGAGCCGAACACCCCCCTGTTCGGTTCGCACCAGAACCTGCGAACAGACAAAATGTTCGTGTAAACTTTAGAACCCTATTAAATACAATGGACTCGAACGTTCGAAATCTAAAGTGTTAATTATAAAGGCTAATATGCAAGTTATTGTCCTAAAAAGTGTTTGGGGACCTGGGTCCTGCCCCAGGGGACATGTATCAATGCAAAAAGAAGTTTTAAAAACGGCCGTTTTTTCGGGAGCAGTGATTTTAATAATGCTTAAAATGAAAAAATAAAAGTGAAATATTCCTTTAAATTTCGTACCTGGGGGGTGTGTATGATATGCATGTGAAGTGGCGCATGTTTCCCGTGCTTAGAACTGTCCCTGCAAAAAATGTCATTTTTGAAAGAAAAAAAATGCATTTAAAACTGACTCGCGGCTATTAATGAATTGTCGGCTCCCGGCAATACATACAAAAGTCATTGAGAAAAAAAAAAAAAAAAAAGCGTGGGGGTTCCCCAGAATTCAATTACCAGGCCCTTCAGATCTGGCATGGATTTTAAGGGGAACTCCACCCCAAGTTTAAAAAAAAAATGGCGTGGAGTCCCCCTAAAAATCCATACCAGACCCCTTATCCGAGCACGCAACCTGGCCGGCCGCAGGGGAAAAGGGGGGGACGAGAGAGCGGCCCCCCCTCCCTCCTGAACCGTACCAAGCCACATGCCCTCAACATGGGGAGGATGTCCCCATGTTGATGGGGACAAGGGCCTCATCCCCACAACCCTTGCCCGGTGGTTGTGGGGGTCTGCGGGCGGGGGGCTTATCGGAATCTGGAAGACCCCTTTAACAAAGGGGACCCCCAGATCCCGCCCCCCCCCTATGTGAATTGGTAACGGGTACATTGTACCCCTACCATTTCACGAAGAAAGCGTAAAAAAAATGTTTAAAAAAACACACAAACACCTTGAAAAAGTCCTTTATTTAAAAAAATAAATAAATAAACATTCCAGCGGTGAAATCCAGTGTCCCGCGGCGATCCCGATGTCCAGCGCTGTCCTTCATTGGTTGTGCCTGAGCGGACCTGATGGGGAACTCCCTCTCAGTATTTTAAATGTATAGACCCGCCCCTTCTAAAGTTCCCCATCAGGTCCGCTCAGCGGACGAGATGCGGAACATGAGAAGGGGCGGGTCTATACATGTATTACCAAAGTGAGAGCAGTTCCCCATCAGGTCCGCCCCCTCGGTATGTCAGACCCGCCTACGTCATTGGCTTGAGCGGGGAACTTCCTTCACTATGTAAATTTAAATTTACATAGTGAAGGAAGTTCCCCGCTCAAGCCAATGACGTAGGCGGGTCTGACATACCGAGGAGGCGGACCTGATGGGGAACTGCTCTCACTTTGGTAATACATGTATAGACCCGCCCCTTCTCATGTTCCGCATCTCGTCCGCTGAGCGGACCTGATGGGGAACTTTAGAAGGGGCGGGTCTATACATTTAAAATACTGAGAGGGAGTTCCCCATCAGGTCCGCTCAGGCACAACCAATGAAGGACAGCGCTGGACATCGGGATCGCCGCGGGACACTGGATTTCACCGCTGGAATGTTTTTTTTTTTTTTTTTTAAATAAAGGACTTTTTCAAGGTGTTTGTGTGTTTTTTTAAACATTTTTTTACGCTTTCTTCGTGAAATGGTAGGGGTACAATGTACCCCTTACCAATTCACATAGGGGGGGGCCGGGATCTGGGGGTCCTCTTTGTTAAAGGGGTCTTCCAGATTCCGATAAGCCCCCCGCCCGCAGACCCCCACAACCACCGGGCAAGGGTTGTGGGGATGAGGCCCTTGTCCCCATCAACATGGGGACATCCTCCCCATGTTGAGGGCATGTGGCTTGGTACGGTTCAGGAGGGAGGGGGGGCCGCTCTCTCGTCCCCCCCTTTTCCCCTGCGGCCGGCCAGGTTGCATGCTCGGATAAGGGGTCTGGTATGGATTTTTAGGGGGACTCCACGCCATTTTTTTTTTAATTTGGGGTGGAGTTCCCCTTAAAATCCATGCCAGATCTGAAGGGCCTGGAATGGATATTTGGGGGAACCCCACGTCAATTTTTTTTTTATTTGCGGCGGGGTTCCCCTTAATATCCATTCCAGACCTGAAGGGCCTGGTAATTGAATTCTGGGGAACCCCCACGCTTTTTTTTTTTTTTTTATCAATGACTTTTGTATGTATTGCCGGGAGCCGACAATTCATTAATAGCCGCGAGTCAGTTTTAAATGCATTTTTTTCTTTCAAAAATGACACTTTTTGCAGGGACAGTTCTAAGCACGGGAAACATGCGCCACTTTACATGCATATCATACACACCCCCCAGGTACGAAATTTAAAGGAATATTTCACTTTTATTTTTTCATTTTAAGCATTATTAAAATCACTGCTCCCGAAAAAACGGCCGTTTTTAAAACTTCTTTTTGCATTGATACATGTCCCCTGGGGCAGGACCCGGGTCCCCAAACACTTTTTAGGACAATAACTTGCATATAAGCCTTTATAATTAGCACTTTAGATTTCTCCCATAGATTTTTCGAATTTGCCGCGAACACCCCAATTTGTTCGCTGTTCGGCGAACGGGCGAACAGGCAATGTTCGAGTCGAACATGAGTTCGACTCGAACTCGAAGCTCATCCCTATCCACGAATATAACCAAAATATGGGAGGGGTGGACCTCAACGACCAGTTGTTGGCGCTGTATCTAATTGACCGTAAGGCGAGACGCTGGTACAAAAAAGTGTCTCTATCCTTATTCCAATTGGCTTTGCTGAACGCTCATGTGCTATACAGAGCTTCAGGCGGGACGTTATCTCTCCTAAAATTCCAGGGTGAGATAGTCACAGAACTCCTGTATCCAGGCGGTTCTGCACCTCACCATCCCCAACCAAATGCAGTAAGCCGGCTGCATGAGAGGCATTATCCGTATGTCCTCGAGAGTACCCCTACCCAACGAGCCCCCCAAAAAAGATGTTGTGTCTGTAGCAAGCGCGGATTTAGGCGTGACACCTGTTATTTTTGTCCACGCTGTCCTGACAATCCTGGTCTTTGCATTGGTAAATGTTTTGAATGCTTCCACTCAAAAGTGAAGTTTTAGCGTAGGGTACAGCATTGCACAGAACAGGACACACTTACACAGGGTCTCCCAAGATGCAAACCATTACAGTTGTTAAAGTTACAAAAAAAAGTGTAAAAAAAATAAATAAGGAAAAACAGAAAAAATATAAAATAAAAAAAACAAAAATAGTTGTCGTTTTATTGTTCTCTCTCTCTCTCTATTTTCTCTCTATTGTTCTGCTCTTTTTTACTGTATTCTATTCTGCAATGTTTTATCATGCTTGCTTTTCAGGTATGTAATTTTTTGTTTTCAGGTGCGCCATTCAGCTGCAGCAGCAAATTATTTATCTTGACAGCAACAGCGTTTGCTCCAACGATAAATAAAGCCGTGACTCCAGTGCTGTAGGAGGTGATTTCACCACCACAGTTAAAAAAAAGAGCTGTGGTAGTGTGGTACCCCACCAGTGTATGAATACAGGATTCTCAACCAGGCAGGTTGAGGGGCTCCAGGGTATTTGCTTGTTTGGGAGGAAACTGGCTTTTCAGTTTCCTCATGATTTACTAAAATCCACTTTGGGACCCGGAGCTTGGGGATTTCCTAGAGATCCGGGTGGGATGAAATCCCCAGTCCTGGATCCAGGTTTTGAGACTCAACTGCACACTGATTGTTCAGGTGTGTGTGGGCCTGATAGTAGAATCAGGACCAGCATTCTGGGCCCCACCCTCCCGATGAGTGCAGGTGTGCACTGGGGAAGCCATAGAGTGCAAGTGTGCACTGGGGAAGTCAGAGAGTGCTTGTGTGCACAGTGGAAGCCAGAGACCCAGGTCTGAGGGTCAGAGCAGCAAGGGGCTGCTATCCAAATGGATGGTGTTGCAGATGGAATAGTCTATAGGAGACAGACAAGAGCCTGAAGTGGAAGGCCTGAGCAGCACTGCTGTATGTATAAGCCAGGAGGCTGAATGTCATTTTGTTGTTGAAAAGGAGTACTGAAACCCCTGCGAGGGAAAACCTTTTGATTTTGTTTTGAACTTCTTTTAATAAAAATGGGCAAACAACCCTTAAAAAGAAGAACCAGCGAGTGGCGGTGTCCTTCAAGCTCTACACTTGATGCTAGTCCTTCACAGAGCATATATGCTGAAGCATAGGGGCGGAGGAGCGATTTTGCTCCTAATGCCGCTTACATACAGTCGAAATTCCGACGGAGGCTTGCCCGTGGAAAAGTCAGACCGTGTGTACGCGGCATAACTTTTTTGCGGGAGGATGCCCCCATGCTTCGGCATATATATAAAGCCGTGACTCCAATGCTGTAGGAGGTGATTTCACCACCACAGTTAAAAAAAGAGCATATATGCCGAAGCATGGGGGCAGCAGGGGCGGAGGAGCGATTTTGCTCCTAATGCCGCGTATATACGGTTGAAATTACAACGGAGGCTTGCCCGTGGAAAAGTCTGACCGTGTGTACGCAGCATAACCTTTTAGGCCGCGTACATACGGTCGAAATTCCGACGGAGCCTTGCCCATGGAAATGTCCGACCGTGTGTACGCAGCATAACTTTTTTGCAGGAGAATGACCCCATGCTTCAGCATATATAAATGGTGCATGTATGCCCATCATTAGAAGTGCGTGGATGAAGGGAGGTATTCTAATGGTGGGCATACCCACCGATCAATCTCTTTTTTTCGTTCAGCCAACAGGCTGCATGAAAAAAAAGATTACAATACATGTCCAACAAGGACCAGCAACGTACTGGTATGTTGCTGGACTTTGAATGGTTATACCAGAATGATGCCTGCGGGATAAGGTATCATCTTGGTATCATTCTTTTCAGCCAGCGGCCGGCTTTCATGTAAAAGCAATCCTAGTAGATAATTAGCCTCTAGACTGCTTTTACAAGCAGTGGGAGGGAATGTCCCCCCCCGGATATAAACAGCGCCATTGGGAAATTGGGAAAGCATTTTATCACACCTATCTTGGTGTGGTCAGACGCTTTGAGGGCAGAGGAAAAAAAGAGTACCTGTCACTACCTATTGCTATCATAGGGGATATTTACATTCCCTGAGATAACAATGAAAATGGTAAAAAAAATATATATGGAAGGAACAGTTTAAAAATAAAATAAAAAAGCAAAATTAATAATAAAAAAAAAAGCACCCCTGTCCCCCCCTGCTCTTGCGCAAAGGCGAACGCAAGCGTCGGTCTAGCGTTATATGTAAACAGCAATTGCACCATGCATGTGAGGTATCACCGCAAAGGTCAGATTGAGGGCAGTAATTTTAGCAGTAGACCTCCTCTGTAAATCTTATGTGGTAACCTGTAAAGGCTGTTAAAGGCTTTTAAAAATGTATGTAGTTTGTCACTGCTGCGCGTTTGTGCGCAATTTTAAAGCATGTCGTCTTTGCTATCCAAGTACTCGGCCTAAGATCTTCTTTTTTATTTCATCAAACATTTGGGCAATATAGTGTGTTTTAGTGCATTAAAAATAAAAAAAGTGTGTTTTTTCCCAAAAAAATGCGTTTGAAAAATCGCTGCGCAAATACTGTGTGGAAAAAAAAATGCAACACCCACTATTTAAATCTGTAGGGCATTTGCTTTAAAAAAATGTATAATGTTTGGGGGTTCAACGTAATTTTCTTGCAAAAAAAAATATGTTTTCATGTAAACAAAAAGTGTCAGAAAGGGCTTTGTCTTCAAGTGGTTAGAAGAGTGGATGATGTGTGACATAAGCTTCCTAATGTTGTGCATAAAATGCCAGGACAGTTCAAACCCCCCCCCAAATGACCCCATTTTGGAAAGTAGACACCCCAAACTATTTGCTGAGAGGTATGTTGAGTATTTTGCAGATCTCGCTTTTTGTCACAAAGTTTTGAAAATTTAAAAAAGAAAAAAAAAAATTCTTTCTTCATTTTCAAAAACAAATGAGAGCTGTAAAATACTCACCATGCCTCTCAGCAAATAGCTTGGGGTGTCTACTTTCCAAAATGGGGTCATTTGTGGGGGTTTTGTGCTATCTTGGCATTTTATGGCCTTCAAAACTGTGATATGTAGTGAGGAGTGAAATCAAAAATTTACACCCTTAGAAATCCTGAAGGCGGTGCTTGGTTTTCGGGGCCCCGTACGCGGCTAGGCTCTCAAAAAGTCCCACACATGTGGTATCCCCATACTCAAGAGAAGCAGCAAAATGTGTTGTGGGGTGCAATTCCACATATAACCATGGCATGTTTGAGCAATATATCATTTAGTGACAACTTTTTGTACATTTTTTTTTCTTTTTGTCATTATTCAATCACTTGGGACAAAAAAAAAATATTCAATGGGCTCAACATGCCTCTCAGAAAATAGCTTGGGGTGTCTACTTTCCAAAATGGGGTCATTTGGGGGGGTTTTGTGCTATCTTGGCATTTTATGGCCTTCAAAACTGTGATAGGTAGTGATAGGTAGTGAGGAGTGAAATCAAAAATGTATGCCCTTAGAAATCTTGAAGGCGAGGCTTGGTTTTTGGGGTCCTGTAAGCGGCTAGGCTCCCAAAAAGTCCCACACATGTGGTATCCCCTACTCAGGAGAAGCAGCAAAATGTATTTTGGGGTGTAATTTCACATATGCCCATGGCATGTGTGAGCAATATATCATTTAGTGACAACTTTGTGCAAAAAAAAAAAGTTTGTCATATTCCCGCAACTTGTGCCAAAATATAAAATATTCCATGGACTCAACATGCCTCTCAGTAAATAGCTTGGGGTGTCTACTTTCAAAAATGGGGTCATTTGGGGGGGTTTTGTGCTATTTTGGCATTTTTATGGCCTTCAAAACTGTGATAGGTAGTGAGGAGTGAAATCAAAAATTTGCGCCCTTAGAAATCTTGAAGGAGGTGCTTGGTTTTTGGGGCCCCGTACGCGGCTAGGCTCTCAAAAAGTCGCACACATGTGGTATCCCTGTACTCAGGAGAAGCAGCAAAATGTATTTTGGGGTGCAATTCCACATATAACTATGGCATGTGTGAGCAATATATGATTTAGTGCCAACTTTTTGTACATTTTTTTTCTTTTTGTCATTATTCAATCATTTGGGACAAAAAAATAAAAATATTCAATGGGCTCAACATGCCTCTAAGCAAATAGCTTGGGGTGTCTACTTTCCTAAATGGGGTCATTTGGGGGGGTTTTGTGCCATCTTGGCATGTTATGGCCTTCAAAACTGTGATAGGTAGTGATAGGTAGTGAGGAGTGAAATCAAAAATTTATGCCCTTAGAAATCTTGAAGGCGGTGCTTGGTTTTTAGGGTCCCGTACGCGGCTAGGCTCCCAAAAAGTCCCACACATGTGGTATCCCCGTACTCAGGAGAAGCAGCAAAATGTATTTTGGGGTGTAATTTCACATACTGTATGCCCATGGCATGTGTGAGCAATATATCATTTAGTGACAACTTTGTGCAAAAAAAAAAAAAAGTTTGTCATATTCCCGCTACGTGTGTCAAAATATAAAATATTCCATGGACTCAACATGCCTCTCAGCAAATAGCTTGGGGTGACTACTTTCCTAAATGGGGTCATTTGGGGGGGTTTGTGCCATTTTGGCATTTTATGGCCTTCAAAACTGTGATAGGTAGTGATAGGTAGTGAGGAGTGAAATCAAAAATGTATGCCCTTAGAAATCTTGAAGGCGGTGCTTGGTTTTTGGGGTCCTGTAAGCGGCTAGGCTCCCAAAAAGTCCCACACATGTGGTATTCCCATACTCAGGAGAAGCAGCAAAATGTATTTTGGGGTGTAATTTCACATATGCCCATGGCATTTAGTGACAACTTTGTGCAAAAAAAAAAAAGTTTGTCATATTCCCGCAACTTGTGGCAAAATATAAAATATTCCATGGACTCAACATGCCTCTCAGTAAATAGCTTGGGGTGTCTACTTTCAAAAATGGGGTCATTTGGGGGGGTTTGTGCTATTTTGGCATTTTATGGCCTTCGAAACTGTGATAGGTAGTGAGAAGTGAAATCAAAAATTTGCGCCCTTAGAAATCTTGAAGGAGGTGCTTGGTTTTCGGGGGCCCGTACGCGGCTAGGCTCCTAAAAAATTCCACACATGTGGTATCCCCGTACTCAGGAGAAGCAGCATAATGTATTTTGGCATGCAATTCCACATATAACCATGGAATGTGTGAGCAATATATCATCTAGTGACAACTTTTTGTATTTTTTTTTTTTTAGTCATTATTCAATCACTTGGGACAAAAAAAATATTCAATGGGCTCAACATGCCACTTGGGGTGTCTACTTTCCAAAATGGGGTCATTTGGGGGGGGGGGTTTTGTACTGCCCTGCCATTTTAGCACCTCAAGAAATGAGATAGGCAGTCATAAATTAAAAGCTGTGAAAATTCCAGAAAATGTACCCTAGTTGTAGACGCTATAACTTTTGCGCAAACCAATAAATATACGCTTATTGAATTTTTTTTTACTAAAGACATGTGGCTGAATACATTTTGGCCTAAATGTATGACTAAAATTGAGCTTATTCGATTTTTCTTATAACAAAAAGTAGAAAATATAATTTTTAAAAAAAATTTCAGTCTTTTTCCGTTTATATCGCAAAAAATATAAAATCGCAGAGGCAATCAAATACCATTAAAAGAAAGCTCTATGTGTGGGAAGAAAAGGACGCAAATTTTGTTTGGGTACAACATTGCATGTCCGCACAATTTCCAGTTAAAGCAGCGCAGTGCCAAATTCTGAAAACACCTCTGGTCTTTAAGCTGCATAATGGTCCGGGCTTAAGTGGTTAATAATGCTTAAAGGGAAACAATAAAAGTGAAATATTCCTTTAAATTTTATGCCTGGGGGGTGTCTATAGTATGCCTGTAAAGTTGCGCATTTTTCCCGTGTTTAGAACAGTCCCACAGCAAAATGAAATTTCTAAAGGAAAAAAAGTAATTTAAAACTGCTCGCGGCTGTAATGAATTGTCGGGTCCCAGAAATATAGATAAAACTCATTGAAAAAAACGGCATGTCCGAAGAAAAAAAAAAGCCGCAACAGTTCCGCCTCCATGGGAGGCTCCCGCCAACTGACCCTTCTCTCGCATTGACAGCTGTTATATAGCTGAGAGCGGGGCCCCAATCGATCAGTAAATCATTCTATCACTTGCCTTATGTGCTGCAGCTCATGCTGTTGCCATTGCCATCCTATGTGTGGGCATCTGAAGCCCAGTTCCTTTTTTTTTACTTGTTTTCGTGGAGAGGTGCATGCTGGGTAACCAGCATGCACCTCTCGATCTCGCTTGTGCAAAGTAGAGCGACGCTCGTAGCGCAGGTTGTTTCTTTTGTTGTCATGACAACAGGCGGCGGCGGAGGAACGTCCCGCCCCATTGTTATGACAACACAGATAACACAGGCAGAGAAAAGAGCATAGTCTCCTGGGAAATTATGACACTCATTTACCAGGAGTTAGTGTGGCTTAGGTAGGATAGGAGAACCACCGCGGTCCAGGATAAAGGCAGATTAGCAATTCTGCCTAGCAACGGGGTGATCAAGGCAAAGTAAAACATTTTTTTGCACAGAATCTTTTTAAACATGTTAAAAGGAAGCTATAGAAGTAAAGTATGATTTTAGGGTGGAGCTCCGCTTTAAGCACCTTTTCCCAGAGAGTAATTAGCAGCTAGAATCACCTCCAAAAAGCACATACAACATCATTTTGCTAATTGTAAGTTTAACATGTTCTCTGACAATGAATGCTAATGTTTTAGCAATGTAAGCCCTGGTTCACACTGGTGCGATTTGACATGCGATTTGACATGTCAAATCGGCGAAATTTGGCACCGTCCTAATCGGTGCGACGCCGCATCTGCGGCGCTGCACCGATTACAAAAAGTAGTTTTTGTACTACTTTTTGCGATTTCAGCCGCGATTTACATTGACATCTGTTTCAGATGTCTCTGAGATCGAGCTGAAATCGGGGACTAACAGGCAGGAGTGAGCCGTGCGAGTTCAGCTGAACTCGCACAGCTCACTCCCGCAGCCACAGTGTGAACCTGGGCTTAGGCTTACAATTAAAAAAACTAAAAAAAAACATAGCTGACAAATAGGAAGTTATAAACCTAACACTATTAACTTTTATAGTGTGTAGAATACAGGCAAACTCAGACCAGATACAAATAAAGAGCATCATTTTTAAAGGCCCACAAAAATAATTTGCAGCATCTGATCACATTCCAAGTTAAATTTTTCTAGAGCAAGGTAGAACACTGAAGCTGACTGTATTCTGACATTGGAGCAGTGTACAATTTAACATTATGAGCACAGGTAGTCCTAATTTGTACTTCACACATAATACTCTTTTATGTTTACATTCACAAATAATTGAGAGGATATTTGCACTTTGAGCGACTGCTATATGCATGTTTTCTGATATAAAAATTCTAATTATATAGACTAAAAAAAATTGATATTCTACATAGGTCTCTTAGGCCCTTTCATATGGGGGGGACATTGAACTCTGTTCCAATCAGCAGGGAATCCCCTCACAGATCCTCACAGATCCCTCACAGATCCCCTGCTGAGCAGAGTGAGCAGATGACAGGTCTGTGTCCCCTCAGTTTATGCAGAGCGGACACGGACAGAGCCCACTCTGCTCTATGAGTGGCCAGTCGTAAACAGACCCTGTTGTCCATTTACACCCGACTGCCCTCCAATCTGATCCTCCAACACAGATTCCTTCTGTTTGTGTTTAGTAGACCGGATCAAAGGTAGGCGGGTGTAAATGGACACAAGTCCCCATGGGGATAAATAGACCATCTGACCAGAAAAAACTGATAGGCGGATCTAATGATCTAATGATCAGAACTGTTGTGTGAAAGGGGCCTTAGGGATGTGCATGTGTAACATAGACCATAATAAAAGGGTAAAGCCATAAATTTGTTTGTTTTAGAAAAAAATAAGAAATTGTTGCTAATCTACCCATTAGTGATATTTCTATGTGGGGTCTGGTGGGTTAAATCATCTGTTGGTTTCCTAAATCTTTTGGGAAATCCAGCAGTAGAGTAAGTTTTTATAATTTCTATCTCTATTATCACCCATTGCTGAGTGATATAGTCCACTTTAGGGTCTTCTAATAATGCTAGAATCCTTTTCTATAATAGAATACAATAAAACAAAATTAACGGGAGTGTGAGGTATTCATTAGAGCTAATCCAGGTATGTAGACTCTAAAATAGATATAGGGGACTGTTATGTTTAGTTCTCCGCCATCTGAAATAAAATGAAATATCCGTTTCCAATAGACTGGCCTTTAAATGTTTTTTTTTACACATTTTTCTAAACTGTAATAAATCTGTGCCATAACCTGCTGGACATTGAATTATCCACACAGTGCAGCTCAAATTAAATTTGGCAAGGGGGCGTGGCTACCGCGCTAGCTGATGGACGCATAGTCAGAGAGCTCCGCTCCAGCGACGGAAACCTATCAGAACCGAGGCGAATCTGAAGACCACCGACACTCACATTCAAGCCCTGAGGATCCCCTTCACCCCCACAGATGGCTAGGAGATGACAAAACCCGAATCAGCCGAAACGGCTGAACGATTTCTTCTCTCCTAAGACCCGCGGCCTGGTCCAAGATAGCGCCGGCGGCAGCTCCCCGCCCTCCTCGCGCGACTCCCAGCTCACACCACCCAGCCTGAGTCCGACGGCGAATCCCCTGCAGCGATCACCTGAGACATCGACCCCCATATCGGGCAGCCCAGCTAAATCGAGGCCCCGGATGTCAGAAGGCCCAAGCGGTCAGAAGGTTAGTGAAGCAGCTACATCCCTAGAGGACACCAGAGACCTAGCTAACACCATTAACTCCTTCCCCACCACCAACCAACCAGTGTCAGATACAACCTTAAAGGACATGCTTGTCTCCCTACGCAGCTCCATGCAGTCTGACATGATGGAATGCATGCGCAACTTTAAGACTGACATAGGGGAGCTGGGGTCCAGAGTAGACCACGTGGAAACGAAAATGGGAGAATACGCGGCCTCCTATAACACGTTAGTGGACTCTCATAATGATCAATCAGACGAGGTCACATGGCTGAAAGCAAAGGTCGCTGACCTTAAAGATAGATCAAGGAGAAATAACGTGAAACTCAGAGGGGTCCTAGAATCCGTACAACCTGCGCAACTGCAGCAATATGCCCGAGAACTCCTATCAGCATACCTACCAACACTGACCGTAGCGGACCTGGTGATAGACAGAATTCACCGCCTCCCCAAGCCAACTCACCTTCCTGACAACATCCCCAGGGACGTATTAATGAGGGTACACTTCTTCCATGTAAAAGACCAATTCATGTCTGCCTTCAGGAAGTGCGATCAACCCCCCAACCACTACGCTAATATACAAGTCTTTGCAGACTTGTCACAATACACTATGCAGAAACGTAAATCCCTCATTACTGTGACCAAAGCTCTGCGCAACCATAATATCACTTACTGTTGGGGGTACCCGACAAAACTCACTGTCACCTATGATGGGAAGACACCAGTGATTACCTCCCTAAATGAAGGCTTAGCATTACTGCGAGAATGGGACATTCTCCCTGAACATACCTCTGATGAGGTATGCTCGTCACCCAAGACGAAAACACTGGAAGAGTGGCAAATTGTATCCCACAAGAGAAAGTCACACAAATCCTCCGCGCCTCGTATATAATTGCCAACCCAAACCAACTAGTTTCCCGCAAGCTGGAGTGGAAAACCCACTTAACCCCTGTATACGAGCTATGTGCAGTACGACTGCCATCAGATCCCGAAAGGAATCTACTTTCTTAATGCAAATATTTTTGTTTTGTTTGAATGTTGACACTCTGTTTTTTCATCCTCCTCCTCTCCCCTCCTCTCCCCCTCCATCCCACATCCTGATGGATCGCTCACCGTGGAACCAACTGTTCTCATACGTCACCTCTACCACTACACTCCGCTGCATGGACCCGAAGTCTCGACATATGGAGCACTCAAGGTACTTTTCTATCTTCTTTCCGCACCACATATGGCTATCACAGTAACCTCCTTCAATGTTCATGGCTTGAACCACCCAGCCAAAAGATCATCAGTCTGGAAGGAAGCCCTTAAGCTTCGTGCTGACGTCTTATGTCTGCAGGAATCTCACTGGTCTTCTATATCTACTCCTTCTTTCCATCATAGGAATTTTCCCCATATCTTCCACGCCTCATCAACCAAGAAACAAAAAGGAGTGGTAATAGCCATTAAGGATTCTGTGACTTTCTCCCTCCAAGAATCCCTTGCAGACCCTGAAGGTCGATATTTAATCGTGATTGGCACGCTTAACAACCAACTCTATACCCTAATAAATATATATGCTCCCAACACACACCAAGTACGATTTTTGAGGAAAATATTCTACAAAATTAACTCTCTTAAAAAAGGAGTGGTTGTTGTGTGTGGAGACTTCAACGCAACGATAAACCACAAACTCGACACTACTTCCAAAGCTAAACGTCCCCCACCGTCCCTTCAAAATATTCTACACACTGAGGAAATGTTTGATGTCTGGAGATGTCAACACTCCACGGAACGAGATTATACTTTCCATTCCTCCAGACATAATAGCTACTCTCGGATAGACTTTATCCTTGTTGACAGAATCCTGCTGCAAAAAATTTCCTCCTCCACCATACATGACATAACATGGTCAGACCATGCACCTGTCTCAATTGTGGTGGAGGAGGGACATTCTCCTTCTCCAGCTTATATCTGGCGAGCTAATGCTTTTTTACTACAGCAGCCAGATCAGGTGGCTTTGGTAAAAAATCACCTAAACGAGTATTTTGCTCTTAACAAAAACTCAGTATCTAACCCTTTTTATTTATGGTGCGCCCATAAGGCATATATTAGAGGCATTTTAATACAACTGGGCTCCAGGGCAAAAAGACAGAGGACGCAAAAGATTTACTCACTTTTATCCCATATCTAACTTCTAGAATCCCAAAACAAATCCACCCCTGACCCTACGGTAGCAAACCAACTAGATGTCTACGAGCAGATCTCAGACTCATGATGCTAGAACAACACAACAAACATTTACTTTACCTCAAAACGAATCACTATTCGGCTGGCAATAGGGCAGGGAAGCTCCTAGCCCAAAAACTAAAAGAACAAAAAGCCAAAACTAGAATTCCCTTTCTCACAAATCCCACAAATGGCAGTAAAATTTACAACCCACAAAACATTGCTGATTCCTTTGCTGAGTATTACTCCTCCCTTTACAACTTAGTAAATGACCCAAACACCCTTCAACCATCAGAGGAAACAATAAACGAATTCCTGAAGGACTTATCTCTTCCTTCCTTGACGGAAGCACAACTTGAAACTCTAAACTCCCCTTTCACTGAGTCTGAGATCCGCAAAGCCATTCAATCACTCCCCAACGGTAAATCCCCCAGCCCAGATGGATTACCGAACGGTTATTATAAAAAAAATTCAGAAACCCTACTTCTCCGACTTCAAGAAATATATTCAGTAGCGGTGTCCTCTGCCTCTTTCCCAGCCGAAATGTTAAACGCTTATATCGTTACCATTCCAAAGCCTGGCAAATCACCTGACTCTCCAGCTAACTTCAGACCCATCTCTCTTCTGAATACAGATGTGAAACTGTACGCCAAAATTCTATCCCACAGACTCCTATCCATACTACCAACGTTGATTGGCCCTGACCAGGCCGGATTCACTAAGGGCAGACAAGCAGCAGATGCCACTAGAAGGGTTATCAATATCCTGCAACACGCAAATTCCTGTCGGGTGCCTTCCCTCCTGCTGTCCTTGGACGCAGAGAAGGCATTCGACAGGGTCCATTGGGGTTACATGACACAAACTCTCAAAAAATTTGGTTTCGCTGGCCCCATCTTATCGGCTATCTTAGCATTATACTCCTCCCTTTGTGCACAAATATACACCTCTAACATGTTATCCCGCCCTTTCCCCATCTCCAATGGAACTAGACAAGGATGCCCCCTGTCCCCCTCAATTTTCAACCTCATTATAGAACCATTAGCTGAAAAAATTTGAGCCCACTCAGAGACACCAGGTTTCAACCTACTAGGGGAATCCCACAACATAAACCTCTTCGCGGACGATATTATCCTACTTTTGACCTCCCCACAGACCTCCCTATCTCAAGCCCATAATATCCTAGTCAACTTTAGTCAGATATCCTACTATAAAGTCAATTTTACAAAATCCCTCATTCTAGGACTTAACCTTTCCACCCCTCTCCAACGACGATTACAGAACGACTTCCCTTACACTTGGAGCTCATCCAGTATACCATACTTAGGACTTCATCTTACAGCAGACCCTAACAAACTAGCTGAAGCCAATTACGCTCCCTTAATAGCCAAACTAGCAATTGAAATACGACGATTAACTAAAATTGACCTAACATGGTCTGGCCGCCTAGCATCTTTTAAGATGCTACTCCTCCCCCAAATTCTATACGTTTTTCGCACTCTCCCTATCCCACTCAAACCAACCTATCTCAACACACTTAATCTTCAACTCAAACAATATATTTGGGGAACCAAACGACCAAGATGTTCAAAAAACCTGCTTATTAAACACAGACTGGCTGGAGGTATGGGATTAGTGGACCTAAAAGACTACTATAGAGCAGCTCTACTTACCCAACTTAAATGCTGGTTCCCTGCACAGGCAACTAACCCCTGGTGCAGACTAGAACAAGCGTTGTGCCCAACGCACAATCTATACCACCTCTTACTTATAGATATTTGGAAACCATTCCCACTCCACACCCTACCACTTACCATTAGGGCCTCACTCATAGTGTGGAGGGATCTTAACAGGCATACTATAACGCCCCCCATAAATACTCACCTCCCGATACCACTAGAATTATTGAACAGCGCGATCCTACACGCAAACTACTCTAAATGGGTGACTCAGGGTATTACCTTACTATCTGACCTATATGACAATAACTCACTTAAATCCTTTGACACTTTAGTCACAGTATACTCCATCCCACAGTCTGACCACTACAAATACCTTCAACTCTCTCATTTCCTGAGCTCCCTGAAGAATATCCAGGTCCCTATACAAGACGACTTATGGAAATTCCTTAGTAGCGAATCCAGCTCTTTAAAAGGCATAACGCTTTTTTACAACCACTTCCAAAGTAAATTTTCATTTACCAAACTACCGCCGTTTCACAAATGGGAGCAGGAGATAGGAGAATCCTTTACAACCGCACAATGGAAGATGGCATTCAAATCAATATATAAAGCTTCTAGATGTGTTAATCATTGGGAACTCTCATTGAAAATAGCTCAAAGATGGTACCTCACACCATATAGAATGTCCAAATGCTACCACAACAACTCCCCCTTATGCTTGAGAGGCTGTGGGGAAGTAGGGAATATATTACATATATTTTGGAAGTGTAAAAATTTAGTTAGCTTTTGGAAGTCTATTTTTGCATGTATTTCTCGTATTACAGGAATTCTCCTGTCTCCTAGCCCTGGAATGGCACTACTAAATCTTAATATTGAGAAATTTCCTCCTAACTACCGCACTGTGGTAACACACATATTTCTCGCTGCTAGATCAGTCATAACCAAAAATTGGAAGTCGAATGTGTCCCCCAATGTGTCTGAAATTTTAGATATCACACATACTAACTACATCTTTGAATCAATAATAGCAAAAAAGGAAGGCAGGAACCAATTCTTACACAACCACTGGACTATCTGGACATCCTGGTACAAAAGATAAGTGTACAATTGTACTATATTACTGTCTGACGATATGCTTATGACCCACCTCTGACATGATCCACCCCCTCTTCCTATCCTCTCCTTTTCCCCCTATCTTCCCCCCTCTACTTTCTATTCTACCCACTTACGGTTATAATAGGAACACATGTATCTCTAGGAGGGTCTCTCCACCCACCTCTGATGTATAACTATTCTATCCTTGCAACGCTATTTGGATTGTAATTCTGATAGTACCTTATCATACTATGTAACCACTACTATATTTCTTCTATGCTTGCTGTACAATGTTTGTACTCTGTTTATACAAGAAAATTTTGTTTTCAATAAAAACTAATTATTAAAAAAAAATTAAAAAAAATTAAATTTGGCAAAAAAAAAGGTGCACATTGGGAATGCTAGAAAAAACGGTCACTTTATTTTCTGAGGTGAAAAGTGGAATTGCTCTTTAACCACTTAAGCCCTGGACCAATACGCAGCTTAAAGACCAGAGGTGTTTTCACAATTTGGCACTGCGCTGCTTTAACTGGTAATTGTGCGGACATGCAATGTTGTACCCACACGAAATTTGTGTCCTTTTCTTCCCACAAATAGAGCTTTCTTTTAATGGTATTTGATTGCCTCTGCGATTTTTTTTTTTGCGATTATAAACGGAAAAAGACTGAAAATTTTGAAAAATATTATTTTTTCTACTTTTTGTTATAAGAAAAATCGAATAAGCTCAATTTTAGTCATACATTTAGGCAAAAATTTATTCAGCCACATGTCTTTAGTAAAAAAAAATGTCAATAAGCGTATATTTATTGGTTTGCGCAAAAGTTATAGCGTTTACAAACTAGGGTAAATTTTCTGGAATTTACACAGCTTTTAATTTATGACTGCCTATCTAATTTCTTGAGGTGCTAAAATGGCAGGGCAGTACAAAACCCCCCCAAATGACTCAATTTTAGAATGTAGACACTCCAAGAAAATTGCTGAGAGGCATGTTGAGCCCATTGAATATTTTTTTTGTCCCAAGTGATTGAATAATGACAAAAAAAAATAAAAAATTTACAAAGAAGTTGTCACTAAATGATATATTGCTCACACATGCCATGGTTATATGTGGAATTGCACCCCAAAATACATTTTGCTGCTTCTCCCGAGCATGGGGATACCACATGTGTGGGACTTTTTGGGAGCCTATCTGCGTAGGGGACCCCGAAAACCAAGCACCGCCTTCAGGATTGCTAAGGCGCAAATTTTTGATTTCACTCCTCACTACCTATCACAGTTTTGAAGGCCATAAAATGCCAAAATAGCACAAACCCCCCCCCCCCCCCAAATGACCCCATTTTGGAAAGTAGACACCCCAAGCTATTTGCTGAGAGGCATGGTGAGTATTTTACAGCTCTCATTTGTTTTTGAAAATTAAGAAAGAAAATATTTTTTTTTTTCAATTTTCAAAACTTTGTGACAAAAAGCGAGATCTGCAAAATACTCACCATACCTCTGTGATAGGCAGTGAGGAGTGAAATCAAAAATTTACACCCTTAGAAAGCCTGAAGGCGGTGCTTGGATTTCGGGGGCCTGTACGCGGCTATGCTCCCAAAATGTCTCACACATGTGGTATCCCCATACTCAGGAGAAGCAACAGAATGTTTTTTGGGGTGCAATTCCACATATAACATTTTTTATTTTTTTTGTCATTTTTCAATCACTTGGGACAAAAAAAAATATTCAATGGGCTCAACATGCCTCTCAGCAAATAGCTTGGGGTGTCTAATTTCCAAAATGGGGTCATTTGGGGGGGGGGGGTTTGTGCTATCTTGGCATTTTATGGCCTTCAAAACTGTGATAGGTAGTGATAGGTAGTGAGGAGTGAAATCAAAAATGTATGCCCTTAGAAATCTTGAAGGCGGTGCTTGGTTTTTGGGGTCCCGTACGCGGCTAGGCTCCCAAAAAGTCCCACACATGTGGTATCCCCGTACTCAGGAGAAGCAGCAGAATGTATTTTGGGGTGTAATTTCACATATGCCCTTGGCATGTGTGAGCAATATATCATTTAGTGACAACTTTGTGCATAAAAAAAAAAGTTTGTCATATTCCCGCAACTTGTGGCAAAATATAAAATATTCCATGGACTCAACATGCCTCTCAGTAAATAGCTTGGGGTGTCTACTTTCAAAAATGGGGTCATTTGGGGGGGTTTTGTGCTATTTTGGCATTTTATGGCCTTCGAAACTGTGATAGGTAGTGAGAAGTGAAATCAAAAATTTGCGCCCTTAGAAATCTTGAAGGAGGTGCTTGGTTTTTGGGGCCCCGTACGCAGCTAGGCTCTCAAAAAGTCGCACACATGTGGTATCCCCGTACTCAGGAGAAGCAGCAAAATGTATTTTGGGGTGCAATTCCACATATAACTATGGCATGTTTGAGCAATATATGATTTAGTGCCAACTTTTTGTACATTTGTTTTTCTTTTTGTCATTATTCAATCATTTGGGACACAAAAAAAATATTCAATGGGCTCAACATGCCTCTCAGCAAATAGCTTGGGGTGACTACTTTCCTAAATGGGGTCATTTGGGGGGGTTTGTGCCATCTTGGCATTTTATGGCCTTCAAAACTGTGATAGGTAGTGATAGGTAGTGAGGAGTGAAATCAAAAATTTATGCCCTTAGAAATCTTGAAGGCGGTGCTTGGTTTTTGGGGTCCCGTACACGGCTAGGCTCCCAAAAAGTCCCACACATGTGGTATCCCCGTACTCAGGAGAAGCAGCAAAATGTATTTTTTTATTTATTTTTTTCCAAGAATTTTTTTATTTTATTGAAAAGAAGTAAAAAAATCAGTTACAGATCTCTCATACAGCATTTTAACAAGGTAACTTGTATATAATCACATTAAACCGTCTCAGAAAGCCGTGTCTATCACCACGATATATCAGGTATGGGGGAGAATTAGCTCCCCATTTGTGGGGTCAAAGGGGCCAAGTTGATGCAGGATGTATTAATTTCGGAAAGAGGGTCGGGGTGTACTCGGCGGATTTCTCCATGCAAATTCTATGTGGTCAGGGGAGAGTTTGTGTAGCTTATGATGTTAATGTGTTAGGATTCCCTATTGTTCATGCATAATTTATAGATGGGTAATGGTGGTTAAGGCAATACTTTGCGGCTGATATTTGTGGAAGAGTTTTTCTGAGGTGTATGTGGGATGGGTAATTGATATCTGTATGCGGAGATTCTGTCGTAGTGACTGGAAGGGTGAGGGGTAGGAAGAATGAGGAGGACTAGATAGGGGAAGGGGATGGGAGGGATTAAAGGGGGGGTTGTCTCTGACTCCCCCTAATTCTCAGTTATGTGTATGTGGGATGATACCTATCAAGCATTTGGGAGTGTATGTGGACTCAGCGTATTAGGGGGTAAAAGAGGCTTCCAGGGTGAAAGATTGGTAGGGTATTATCAAGAAAAAAATAAATTCATTCAATAATTTAATTTTTGTTTTGTTTATTTCCCCTATTAATTACTCCCTTTTTTTTTTTTTTCCTTTTAGGTGGGAATGTGCATTGTGTTTTTGTATTCAATCGTTGTCTGATGGTGCAACCAACATGCCCATGTTGCACTAAATTTGGTTGGGTTGTCGTGAGCTGTGTGAATGAGCCTTTCCATATCAGCGACTCTACTTATTCTGGTGAACCACTCTTTGAGTGTGGGCACTCGTGTTGAGTTCCAGTATAGCGGGATACATTGCTTGGCAGCATTAATCATGTGCATCACTAAGGATTTGTGATAGGACCTATGTGATAGCGGTGAGTGGTGTAGAAGGAATTGGGCTGGGGAGAATTCTAAGTTATAGGAAGTGACCTGGACAGTAATGCGGTAGACGTCTTTCCCAAAAGCTTGTAAAGAGGTACAGGACCACCATATGTGGAGCAGCGGCCCTATTTCCTGGTGGCATCTCCAGCAGGAGTCAGGTGTGGCTGGGTTAAATTTATGTAGTAAAAATGGGGTTCGATACCATCTAGATTGTAATTTGTAGCCATTTTCCTGTGTAGTAACGATTATTGACCCTTTGTGGATATTTAGAAATACATGCTCCCATTCCTCTTCTGATAGTGAGATAGAAAGGTCAGTTTCCCAGTTTTTACAGGCTACGTTGTCGTTGGCTTTTATATCCGCAAAGATAAGGTTGTGAGTCAGGGATATTAGGTGAGGTTGAGGTGTCTGTTGAGTGCAAAGCCTTTCAAAAGGAGTAAGTTGTCTCGAGCACTGCAAGGCTTTATTCAAAGATCTTAAGAAGTGGGCTAGCATTAGGTATGTCCAGGGAGGAATAGGTGGTCTAGTCATCTGGGTGGAGAGTTGGGATGCCAAGAGGAGCATATTTTGGTGGAAAAAATGGTGTGCTCTAATATGGTCATGAGGCCAATTATCAAAGAGGAAAGATTTGTGCATGCCTGGTGGGAAAGCGGGGTTTAGTCTCATAGGGGTTAGCAGGCCCGGTATGGAGGAAATGGGAGTTTGTCTACACGTCCGTTGGAAGCATTCTAGAGTAGGACCTATTAGGGGGTGGAGGCGAACTTCTGGGGGAATGTGGTGTAGGGGAATCCAGGGGAGAGAGTTCAGGTGTAAGTTTGTGAAAGATGCTTCCAGGGATACCCAATCTTTTTGAAGCGAGTGTATATTCCAATCCACTATTCTAGTGAGGTGTATAGCTGTGTGGTAGTTGAGGAGGAGTGGGAGGCCAATTCCTCCCAATTGTTTTGGTCTGGAAAGTTGTTTGTGGCTGATTCTAGGTTTATGGCCCTTCCAGAGGAATCGGGAGCAAATACTTCTATATGTTTTGAAAAACGCAGGTGGTAATCATATAGGGATTGTTTGCAGTAGGTAAAGCATCCTTGGCAGGGCGTTCATTTTGAGAACCGCTGCTCTGCCAAACCATGAAAATATTGGTTTGTTCCATTTTTTGAGATCAGCAGTCAGTCTATTTATGAGGGGTAAATGGTTAAGCATATATAAGTCTGAGAGTTTGGACGGAAGCTGAATGCCCAAGTACGTTATTGAGTCATGCTTCCATTGAAATGGAAAGTTCACTCTGCATTGATCGACTAGGGGCTGGGGTAATGATACATTAAGAGCGAAGGACTTTGAGAAATTTATTTTGAGGTTGGAAAAACATTGAAATTGTTTGAATTCCGATAATAATACAGGGAGGGATATCGCAGGATTAGATAGGAATAGCAAGATGTCGTCTGCGAAGGCGGCATATTTATATTCCTTTGTGGGCGTACGGACCCCCTGAATGTCGGGGTTGAGTTTTAATTTGCGGTGGAGCGATTCAAGAGTGAGAACGAAAAGGACAGGGGATAAGGGGCAACCCTGTCTCGTTCCATTACGGATGGGGAAGGCATTCGACAGGGTGCCGTTGACACAGACTTTAGCTGACGGATTAGCGTACAGCGAGAGGATTAGCTCAGACATGTGTGGACCCAATCCTATCGCCTTCAGGACTGCACCCATGTAATCCCAGGCCACCCTGTTGAATGCCTTCTCCGCATCCAGGGATAGGAAGAAGCCTTTTTGGTTGGTATGGGTCATCAGGTGGTGTAGGTTAATTGCTTTGTTAGTGTTGTCCCTGGCTTCTCGTCCAGGGACAAAACCTACTTGGTCTTGGGAGATGAGGGAGGGAAGCAGTGGTAGGAGTCTATTTGCCAGTATCTTGGAAAATATTTTAATGTCTACGTTCAGTAGAGATATCGGCCTATAGTTGCTGGTTTGTGTAGGGTCCTTATCTCCTTTGAGTATAACTACAATGTGGGCTTCTAACATTCCTCTTGATAGGGGATTTAAAGAAGAGAGAGAATTGAAAGCGTGGAGAAAAGGTGTTTGTAAAGTGTCCAAGAATGATTTGTAGTAGGCCGCCGGGAGGCCATCTGGGCCTGGGCTTTTGCCCGGTTTCAACTGTTTTATGGCTTGTTTCCATTCCAATATGGTGATCGGGGATTCTAGGTGTGTGGTCATGTCTTCGGGGATCTTTCCTGGAGCGAATTGATCCAAGAAAGAATTTATGTTGTTAAGTCTTTTGGGTGTAGGAGACGTATGCGGGTCAGATTTATTAAGGTCATATAGGGAGGAATAATATTTCTCAAATTCATCCGCAATGTCTTTGTTATGTGTAAGCGTTTCGCCGGTATGTGTGTTCAGGTTGTGTATTGTAGTTTTGGCTTTCTTCTTGCGCAGAGCTTGCGCAAGGAGGTGGCCACATTTGTTCCTGAACTCGTAGAAGAGTTTCTGGGAAAGGGTGAATTTTTTCCTGATAATGAGGCCCAGTTCTTCTTGTATGTGCGTGCGGACTTCAATGAGTTCTGAGTGAGTTTTGTGTGCTAGGTTACTCTTGTGTATCGCTTCTAGCCTTTTCAATGTGGTGAATAAGGTAGCTAATTTGGTTTTCCGTTCTTTCTTGATCGCCGCCATTAACGAGATCAATTTACCCCGCACTACACATTTGTGGGCCTCCCATTGTGTTAACTTTGATGTGTCAGGGGTGTCATTGTCTGTGAAGTAATTTGTTAAACAGTTGCGGATTTCCTGTTCATTTTTGATATCTGTCAGGATAGTTGGGTCTAGTCTCCATATGTAGGTGTGATCGAATTTGTCTGGAAAAGTGAGTGTCATCGTGACAGGGTGATGGTCTGAGCATGTCATGGGTTCTATGGTGGCCCTCGTCAGTGTTGGTAGATCTTGTTGAGTAAGAAAAAAGTAGTCAAGTCTTGAGTATTTGTTGTGTGGAGTAGAGAAGAATGTAAAGTCTTTGTCACTCGGGTGGAGAGTTCGCCAGGTGTCGTGTAAGAGAAGGTCTTGGAAGCAGCGTCTTATTTGTTTAAGTGCTCTATAGGGTAGATGGGATTTACCAGAGGAGGTATCTATGAGGGGGTCCAGTGGGACGTTCAAGTCTCCTCCTAGAATCAGGATACCTTCCTGAAAGGCAGACAGTTTTCGTGAGATGTCTCGGAAGAAAGGAACCTGTGACGAGTTGGGACTGTATATGTTTGCAAGGGTTATTTTTTTGTTACTAAAGGTGCCCTTAAGAAATACATATCTTCCCTGGTCATCAATAAGAGTATCCGAGATTTGAATGGGGACTTTTTTTGAGAGAAGCACTGAGACTCCTTTGGATTTTGAGATGGGGGAGGTTGAGTGGAAGCTGTGGGGGAAAAATTGATCACAGAAGATGGATGTTTTTTTTGAGCTGAAGTGGGTTTCCTGTAGAAATATTACATCTGCCTTCATGCTCCGCATTTGAGTAAGTATTTGGGAACGCTTTTCTGGGGTATTTAGGCCCGTAGCGTTTAGTGAAATTAACTTTAGCGACATGTTGGAGATTTTTGGTTCGTGAGATGCCATGGTAAGTGTAGAAGTAGGAGTTCAGGACGGTTTAGGGAGGTTCAGGGGAGACAGAGACAAAGGGCGGTGGGGTGGAGCGAGAACGAAAACCAAGTGGGGAGGGGGGGTGGGAGGAAGAGGGGTAAGGGGAGGGGAAAGCCCGGTTAAGGTTGGGAAGGCAAAAGAGGGAGGTCAAGGGCGTATAGTACGCTCCCTTCCCTAGAGGGGTTAGGGGGTTATACCGGATGTGGGAGTTGACCTGCAAGCCCACTGAAAATATGTGGAAAAGTCCGGCTAGGGTCAGTGGTGTCTACCAGAGTCCACTGCGGGAGATAACAGTATGTGTCGATCAACGAGATGGGTGAGTTCCGAGTCCCTTGAGGTCAGAACATGCGTGTGAGTGGTGGTTAGTGTATGTACTGTCAGGGAGCGGGTGGGGAATGTGTTTCCCCGGTGTTCCTTGTGACAGAAGGTGTGGGGTAGGGAGACATGGTGAGAAGAAAAAAAAAAGATATGGTTGGTCCATTGAAAACGGTCTTTTACCTGCCTTTAGTTTAGTGAGGAGTAGTTTCAGGGCTTAGGTGGTGCAGAGTAAGGTATAAAGAAAATTTAACATATAGTGTGGCATAGGAAGGTACTGTATGAGTAACGCGGAAGAGGAAAGTGTAAATTTTGGGGTTACTGGTATCTACAACTTGAAACATCAAACATGAGTGAAAGCTTTCACCTGACACTGAACGGAGAATAGAATTCTTATCTAAAGCATTAACTATTTGCATAACAACAGCATTAATCGCAACAATGGCCTAACATAAGATAACATTACCCTGGGGGGGTTAGTGTCGGCCGGTTGGTCCCGAGGGGGGTACGCCCATCTTCGGGTCACTACACCAAGCTTTGTATATCTCTCCCTTACTTTCAATAATGAGGGAGGAGGTGTGAGTCTGGGAGAGATGCCAGTGTTAGGTAAGCGGATCTGTAAGAGCATAGCCCCCTCGAGTCCCCGACCATGGGTCAACAGTTGGAGAAGCAACAGATTTGGAGTCTTCTCTTTCCCTGTGGATTGAGAGGGGGTAAAAACATTGAGATAATAAGTGCTTACATCATCAAACTAACCCAGTCCCGAAGAGGAGTGTAGGGATGGGGAAGGTAAGGAATGAGGGGGGGTTTTAAGGAGAGAAAGGGGATAAGGGGGGAAGACATGTCCAGCCTATGAGGAGTAAAATGAGCAAGGAAAAAAAGGGGGAGGAAAAAAACTGAGGGAGGGGGAGGTAAGTGAAAGGGGTCTATACTTAGTCCAGCTGCATTTGCAATACTTTTCGGAGTGCTGCACGTCAGATACTCGAGTTGTCTGTAAGAGAAGACATCTTGGGGTAGGTAGTCTTTGGTAACAAGATGGAAGGATTTTGCGAGTAACCAAGCGATGTCCTTATGTTGAGCTCCAGGGATAGTTGAACACGTGGATTGTTCCGGGGTATTCGTCCATGTGCTGTTGACTCTTTGCATGGCAAGTCCCTTTCAATAAGTCACTGGTGTGAACAATGGGAAAACAGCCTGGGTCCCACAGGGGGAGTCTAGGGAGTTAGTGTTAACGGGGTAGCCCGTATGGTGTAGCAGAGGGCTGGCGGGTGAGGTTTGTTGATATCAGCTGGGTAAGATGTAAGACAAAGAGTCTATGGATCAGATCTTCTTATGGCATATATGTCAGGTCCTGGGGGTTTGTCTGCATTAGCAAAAATAGGATAGGTAGGTTCTTGTCAGAAGAAAATGTCCTTGGGGTAACCGGCTGGTACAGGAGGGATTCAGTTCATTGGGGTATAAAGCAAGGGTATGAAACAAGAGTAGAGGGAAGTGACTATCAATTGCTGGACAGATGACAGCAGTACAGGGGATCTTGAAAAGTTTACACTATGGTGGAAACAGATAGTATATCCAGGTATAAAAAGGCCGAGCTTGAGGGTTAAGTCTCCATGTCAGGTAAAAAAAAGAGTGAGGGAATGTGTACTGGAGAGCAAATACCTGTCTAGGTGAAGCGAGCTCTGCGGTGCACTGGTGAAGCTGTCGGGCTGCCATTCCGAGGGACTCCATTTTTCAGCGGCGTGTGAGGAGGAGGAGGGTGGGAGCGGCGTCGGTTGTTGCTGTAATTGCCCGCTTCATCTATGCCGTCCATAGAGGAGGCTCTTGTAGGGGATGGCAGACGGAAGTCACTGTACCAGTCTGGTAGGTCGACACGCTGGATGCCTATAGCATTGCAGAAGTGTTCCAGGTCCTCCGGAACTTTAAGGTTTGCCGTGCGGCCTTGATGTGTCAAGGAAAGGCAAAATGGAAATTTCCAGCGGTATACGATGGATTTGGTTCTCAGGACGTCCAGTAGTGGTCGCAGTTCCCTCCTGCGCTGTAGGGTGATGCCTGATAGATCTTGAAAGATCTTAATTACATCCCCGCCAAAAGCTAGCTGATTACGGCTCCGTGCTCTGCGGAGGATGTCTTCTTTTAGCTAAAAGTCCATAAGGCAGCATACCACATCCCTAGGGGGATCTGTCTCCTTTCCCCTGGGGCGCAATGCTCTGTGGAATCTTTCAAAAGCGATCGGCGTGTCAGGGGGTCTTTCCAGGAGATCGTTAAAAATTTTAGCGACTGTCAGGGAGAGCTGGCTGGGGTCTACATTTTCTGGGAGTCCTCTTACCCTGAGGTTCCGGCGTCTCCCTCTGTTATCTAAATCTTCCATGTGGCGGTTGATTTCTCTGAGGTGTATGGCGTGGGACTCCGTGATCTGTTGTACATGGCATAGTGAAGTGTCATGGCGGGCCTGTGTTATTTCCACCTCCTCCACTCTGATGGCCATCGCCTGCATGTCAGATCTCATTTCTGATATTGCCGCCATCAGAGTGTTCTTGATGTCTGCAGCCACGCTGCGGAGATCGTCCAGGTTTACCGCTGGGGGCTGTCTCCTCTCTAATTCCGCTCCAAGCGATCTCCGCGAGCCAGGGCGTTGTGGGCTGGGGCTCTGGGGGCGTGCCTCACACGAGGAGGCTGCCTGTGAGGCCTGCATTCTGTCTTTAGGCCGCGATCTAAAGATCTCGGGAATATGCTTGCCTAGCTGCGTGTCCTGGCTCAGTGGCGATCGGGACCTTGTAGCTGAAGCGCTGCGGGATGTTCTCACCATGTCTGAGGCGGTTTTAGGGCGAATAGCTGAAGTAGCAGGACCTCTGGGAGCGGGAGCTCTGAACTTACACATCCATCTTGGATCGGCTCCAAACCACGCCCCCCCAAAATGTATTTTGGGGTGTAATTTCACATACTGTATGCCCATGGCATGTGTGAGCAATATATCATTTAGTGACAACTTTGTGCAAAAAAAAAAAAAAGTTTGTCATATTCCCGCAACTTGTGTCAAAATATAAAATATTCCATGGACTCAACATGCCTCTCAGCAAATAGCTTGGGGTGTCTACTTTCCAAAATGGGGTCATTTGGGGGGGGTTTGTGCTATTTTGGCATTTTATGGCCTTCGAAACTGTGATAGGTAGTGAGGAGTGAAATCAAAAATTAGCGCCCTTAGAAATCCTGAAGGCGGTGCTTGGTTTCGGGGGCCCGTACGCGGCTAGGCTCCTAAAAAGTCCCACACATGTGGTATCCCCGTACTCAGGAGAAGCAGCATAATGTATTTTGGGGTGCAATTCCACATATAACCATGGCATGTGTGAGCAATATATCATCTAGTGACAACTTTTTGTATTTTTTATTTTTTTGTCATTATTCAATCACTTGGGACAAAAAAAATATTCAATGGGCTCAACATGCCACTCAGCAATTTCCTTGGGGTATCTACTTTCCAAAATGGAGTCATTTGGGGGGTGTTTAGTACTGCCCTGCCATTTTAGCACCTCAAGAAATGAGATAGGCAGTCATAAATTAAAAGCTGTGAAAAGTCCAGAAAATATACCCTAGTTGTAGACGCTATAACTTTTGCGCAAACCAATAAATATACGCTTATTGACATTTTTTTTACTAAAGACATGTGGCTGAATACATTTGGCCTAAATGTATGACTAAAATTGAGCTTATTCGATTTTTCTTATAACAAAAAGTAGAAAATATATATTTTTTCTAAATTTTCAGTCTTTTTCCGTTTATATCGCAAAAAAAAAAAATCGCAGAGGCAATCAAATAACATTTAAAGAAAGCTCTATGTGTGGGAAGAAAAGGACGCAAATTTCGTTTGGGTACAACATTGCATGTCCGCACAATTTCCAGTTAAAGCAGCGCAGTGCCAAATTCTGAAAACACCTCTGGTCTTTAAGCTGCATAATGGTCCGGGGCTTAAGTGGTTAATAATGCTTAAAGGGAAACAATAAAAGTGAAATATTCCTTTAAATTTTGTGCCTGGGGGGTGTCTATAGTATGCCTGTAAAGTTGCGCATTTTTCCCGTGTTTAGAACAGTCCCACAGCAAAATGAAATTTCTAAAGGAAAAAAAGTAATTTAAAACTGCTCGCGGCTGTAATGAATTGTCGGGTCCCAGAAATATAGATAAAACTCATTGAATAAAACGGCATGTCCGAAGAACAAAAAAAAAGCCGCAACAGTTCCGCCTCCATGGGAGGCTCCCGCCAACTGACCCTTCTCTCGCATTGACAGCTGTTATATAGCTGAGAGCGGGGCCCCAATCGATCAGTAAATCATTCTATCACTTGTCTTATGTGCTGCAGCTCATGCTGTTGCCGTTGCCATCCTATGTGTGGGCATCTGAAGCCCAGTTCCTTTTTTTTACTTGTTTTCGTGGAGAGGTGCATGCTGGGTAACCAGCATGCACCTCTCGATCTCGCTTGTGCAAAGTAGAGCGGCGCTCGTAGCGCAGGTTGTTTATTTTGTTGTCATGACAACGGGCGGCGGCGGAGGAACGTCCCGCCCCGTTGTTATGACAACACAGATAACACAGGCAGAGAAAAGCGCATAGTCTCCTGGGAAATTATGACACTCATTTCCCAGGAGTTAGTGTGGCTTAGGTAGGATAGGAGAACCACCGCGGTCCAGGATAAAGGCAGATTAGCAATTCTGCCTAGCAACGGGGTGATCAAGGCAAAGTAAAACAATTTTTTTGCACAGAATCTTTTTAAACATGTTAAAAGGAAGCTATAGGCCCTTTCATACGGGGGGGACATTTGACTCTGTTCCAATCAGCAGGGGATCCCCTCACAGATCCCCTGCTGATCAGAGCAGAGTGAGCAGATGACAGGTCTGTGTCCCCTCAGTTTATGCAGAGCGGACACGGACAGAGCCCGCTCTGCTCTATGAGTGGCCAGGTGTAAACAGACCCTGTGGTCCATTTACACCCGACTGCCCTCCAATCTGATCCTCCAACACAGATTCCTTCTGTTTGTGTTTAGTAGCCCGGATCAAAGGTAGGCGGGTGTAAATGGACACAAATCCCCATGGGGATGAATAGACCATCTGACCAGAAAAAACTGACAGGCGGATCTAATGATCTAATGATCAGAACAGTTGTGTGAAAGGGGCCTTAGGGATGTGCATGTGTAACATAGACCATAATAGGGTAAAGCCATGAATTTGTTTGCTTCAGAAAAAATTAAGAAATTGTTGCTAATCTACCCATTAGTGATATTTCTATGTGGGGTCTGGTGGGTTAAATCATCTGTTGGTTTCCTAAATCTTTTGGGAAATCCAGCAGTAGAGTAAGCTTTTATAATTTCTATCTCTATTATCACCCATTGCTGAGTCATATAGTCCACTTTAGGGTCTTCTAATAATGCTAGAATCCTTTTCTATAATAGAATACAATAAAACAAAATTAACGGGAGTGTGAGGTATTCATTAGAGCTAATCCAGGTATGTAGACTCTAAAATAGATATAGGAGACTGTTATGTTTAGTTCTCCGCCATCTGAAATAAAATGAAATATCAGTTTCCAATAGACTGGCCTTTAAATGATTTTTTTTACACATTTTTCTAAACTGTAATAAATCTGTGCCATAACCTCCTGGACATTGAATTATCCACACGGTGCAGCTCAAATTAAATTTGGCACAAAAAAGGTGCACATTGGGAATGCTAGAAAAAACTGTCACAAATTGCTCTTTAACCACTTAAGCCCCGGACCAATACGCAGCTTAAAGACCAGAGGTGTTTTCACAATTAGGCACTGCGCTGCTTTAACTGGTAATTGCACGAACATGCAATGTTTTACCCAAACAAAATTTGCGTCCTTTTCTTCCCACAAATAGAGCTTTCTTTTAATGGTATTTGATTGCCTCTGCGATTTTTATTTTTTGCGATATAAATGGAAAAAGACCGAACATTTTTGTTATAAGAAAAATCCAATAAACTCAATTTTAGTCATACATTTAGGCCAAAATGTATTCAGCCACATGTCTTTAGTAAAAAAAATGTCCATAAGCGTATATTTATTGGTTTGCGCAAAAGTTATAGCGTTTACAAACTAGGGTACATTTTCTGGAATTTACACAGCTTTTAATTTATGACTGCCTATCTAATTTCTTGAGGTGCTAAAATGGCAGGGCAGTACAAAACCCCCCCAAATGACCCCATTTTAGAAAGTAGACACCCCAAGGAAATTGCTGAGAGGCATGTTGAGCCCATTGAATATTTTTTTGTCCCAAGTGATTTAATAATGACAAAAAAAAATAAAAAAATTACAAAAAGTTGTCACTAAATTATATATTGCTCACACATGCCATGGTTATATGTGGAATTGCACCCCAAAATACATTTTGCTGCTTCTCCCGAGCACGGGGATACCACATGTGTGGGACTTTTTGGGAGCCTAGCCGCGTAGGGGACCCCGAAAACCAAGAACCGCCTTCAGGATTTCTAAGGGCGCAAATTTTTGATTTCACTCCTCACTACCTATCACAGTTTCGAAGGCCATAAAATGCCAAATTAGCACAACTTCCCCCCAAATGACCCCATTTTGGAAAGTAGACACCCCAAGCTATTTGCTGAGAGGCATGGTGAGTATTTTACAGCTCTCATTTGTTTTTGAAAATTAAGAAAGAAAATATATATTTTTTTTCAATTTTCAAAACTTTGTGACAAAAAGCGAGATCTGCAAAATACTCACGATTCCTCTGTGATAGGCAGTTAGGAGTGAAATCAAAAATTTACACCCTTAGAAAGCCTGAAGGCGGTGCTTGGTTTTCGGGGGCCTGTACGCGGCTAGGCTCCCAAAATGTCTCACACATGTGGTATCCCCATACTCAGGAGAAGCAACAGAATGTTTTTTGGGGTGCAATTCCACATATAATTTTTTTAATTTTTTTTGTCATTATTCAATCACTTGGGACAAAAAAAAATATTCAATGGGCTCAACATGCCTCTCAGCAAATAGCTTGTGGTGTCTACTTTCCAAAATGGGGTCATTTGGGGGGGGGTTTGAACTGTCCTGGCATTTTATGCACAACATTAGGAAGCTTATGTCACACATCATCCACTCTTCTAACCACTTGAAGACACTTTCTGACACTTTTTGGTTACATAAAAACATTATTTTTTTTTTTTGCAAGAAAATTACGTAGAACCCCCAAACATTATATATATTTTTAAAGCAAAGGCCCTACAGATTAAAATAGTGGGTGTTGCATTTTTTTTTCCACACAGTATTTGCGCAGCGTTTTTTCAAACGCATTTTTGGGGGGAAAAAAAACACTTTTTTATTTTTGATGCACTAAAACACACTATATTGCCCAAATGTTTGATGAAATAAAAAAGATGATCTTAGGCCGAGTACATGGATACCAAACACGACATGCTTTAAAATTACGCACAAATGCGCAGCGGCGACAAACTACATACATTTTTAAAAGCCTTTAAAAGCCTTTACAGGTTACCACATTAGATTTACAGAGGAGGTCTACTGCTAAAATGACTGCCCTCGATCTGACCTTCGCGGTGATACCTCACATGCATGTGCAATTGCTGTTTACATATGACGCTAGACTGACGCTTGCGTTCGCCTTTGCGCAAGAGCAGGGGGGGACAGGGGTGCTTTTTTTTTATTATTATTTATTTTGCTTTTTTATTTTATTTTTAAACTTTTACTTCCATTTTTTTTTTTACCATTTTTATTGTTATTTCAGGGAATGTAAATATCCCGTATGATAGCAATAGGTAGTGACAGGTCGGACTTTTCCACGGGCAAGCCTCTGTCGGAATTTCGACCGTATGTACGTGGCATAAAAGGTTATGCTGCGTACACACGGTCAGACTTTTCCACAGGCAAGCCTCCTTCGGAATTTCGACCGTATGGACACAGCATTAGGAGCAAAATCGCTCCTCCGCCCCTGCTGCCCCCATGCTTCGGCATATATGCTCTTTTTTTAACTGTGGTGATGAAATCACCTCCTACAGCACTGGAGTCACGGCTTTATGTATCGTGGGAGCAAACGCTGTTGCTGTCAAGATAAATAATTCCGCGCTGCAGCTGAATGGCGCACCTGAAATGACATACCTGAAAAGCAAGCATGATAAAACATTGCAGAATAGAATACAGTAAAAAAGAGCAGAACAATAGAGAGAAAATAGAGAGAGAGAGAGAGAACAATAAAACGACAACTATTTTTTTTTTTTTTACACTTTTTTTTTTTTTTTTACACTTTTTTTTGTAACTTTAACAACTGTAACGGTTCGGGTCTCTCAAAATGTGATGGCATCTTGGGAGACCCTTGTAAGTGTGTCCTAGTCTGTGAAATGCTGTACCCTACGCTAAAACTTCACTTTTGTGTGGTAGCGTTCAAAACATTTACCAATGCAAAGACCAGGATTGTCAGGACAGAGTGGACAAAAATAACGGGTGTCACGCCTAAATCCGCGCTTGCTACAGACACAACATCTTTTTTGGGGGGCTCGTTGGGTAGGGGTACTCTCGAGGACATACAGAAAATGCCTCTCATGCAGCCGGCTTACTGCATTTGGTTGGGGATGGTGAGGTGCAGAACCGCCTGGATACAGGAGGTCTGTGACTATCTCATCCTGGAATTTTAGGAAGGATAAAGTCCCGCCTGAAGCTCTGTATAGCACATGAGCGTTCAGCAAAGCCAATTGAAATAAGGATAGAGACACTTTTTTGTACCAGCGTCTCGCCTTACGGGCAATGTGATACGGCACCAACAACTGGTCGTTGAGGTCCACCCCTCCCATATTTTGGTTATATTCGTGGACACAGAGGGGTTTCTCCACAACACCAGTCACCGTACGAATTTGGACTGTCGTGTCTGCGTGAAGGGAGGTAAGAAGGAAAACATTCTTATTATCCCTCCACTTCACAGCGAGCAAATTATTACACCTTAAGCAGGCTCTCTCCCCCAGCCTAAGACGGGAATCTACAAGCCTCTGGGGAAAGCCCCGGCGATTAGGTCGCACGGGGCCACATGCTCCAATCTGATGATCAAACAAGTGACTAAACAGTGGCACGCTTGTGTAATAATTGTCCACATACAAGTGGTACCCCTTTCCGAATAAGGGTGACACCAAGTTCCACGCTATCTTGCCAGCGCTCCCTATGTAATCTGGGCAGTTCTCCGGCTCTACCTGACTATCTTTTCCCTTATAAACCGTAAAGCTCCATACATAACCTGTTGCCCTGTCACAGAACTTATAGAGCTTCACCCTGTATCTGGCATGCTTGCTGGGAAGGTACCGCTTGAAAGACAAGCGGCCAGAAAATTGAATCAGGGACTCATCAACGCAGACAACTTCATTGGGAATAAACAAGGCTGCAAAACGTTTGTTGAAGTGGTTTATGAGGGGCCGAATTTTGTAGAGCCAATCGTATTCAGGGTCTCCACGTGGACAAAAAAGTTCATTGTCGTTGAAATGCATGAACCGCAAGATCTGCTCATATAGTTTCTTGGGCATGGAGGCAGAGAACACGGCATATGGTCAATTGGGCAGGTGGACCAACAGGGGCGCAATGACGAGAATTTATGTGTGCCCATGTTGAGGGAAAGGCCCAGAAAGGTTTTAAATTCGGAAACCGTAATTGGTTTCCAATCTCTGGCAATGGAAAGCAACTGGGGACTAGCGGCGATGAATTGACCAGCATATAAATTACTCTGGTCCACAATAGATCTATAGAGATCTTCCGTGAAAAACAGCGAATAAAAATCAAGTGGCGTAAAATCAGCTGTTTCCACCTGAATACCGGGTTGGCCAGTTAATGGGGGAAGTACGGGTTCTGCAGAAGTGTTGGGCACCCAATCAGGATAGGCAAATTCTGCAGGAAGGGCACTATGGGCACGACGGGCCTGCCTTTGTCTTCTTCTTGGTGGCAGCGGGACACTACTTGTGCTTGCCACCTCGCCATGCTAGAACTGCACTTATGGGACTCGCCACGTCACCAAGTGTTACTGCAGTGCTGGATGTACGCCCAGGCTGTACTAGGCCGCTGGTGCTTGCCAGTTCACCAGAAGAAACAGCGGCGCTAGTACTACTCTGCTCCATAATACGAGAGCCCTGCGGTTCTTGCTCCTCAACAACATCAGAAGATCAAGATCGGGTACGCCTGACCTTAGCAGGGACCTTCGTCGTCAGTGCTATCTGACATGGAGCCGCTGTCTTCGCTGTCTTCTACAGGAATGTATTCTGAGCCTGAATCTGACAGATGCATGACCTCCTCTTCACTATCTGTCATGCTCAGAATCTCATAGGCCTCTTTACTAGTGTACCTTCGATTTGCCATTTTGGGCTCTAAATTTAGTGGTACACTAGTAAGATTCACAGGTAAAAAAGCACCTGACTGTTAGCAAAAGTATCAAACACTACAAAAAAAACTGTTAGCGATCGCAGGGATCAGGCCTGTCTCTGCGAATGCTGCAGTTATGTGTGTTGTGTTTGGTAAGTGACAGTGATCGATCAATACTGCACTTGGGTGGGCTGGGCTGGGCGGCGGGGCTAAATGCAGGTGGTAGCAGGTATCTGGGCTGATCCCGCTAACACTGCGTTTTTGGGAACCCTAAACCGCTGGGGACGCTAGTATAGATCTGATCAGATACTATACCACTAAGGGAGGTGTATGCTTTGCGCGTGGGTGTTAGCATTACTGGCACTAACCTGATGCTTCCTGGGGCGACGCAGACCCTCTCTGAGTCTAAAACCTAATTGATATCACCCGCCGGGCGATCAGGGGGTTAAACCTTTTTTGGGTTATATACAGCGGGTGCCCTGATGCTACAAAAAGCAAACTAACCAACCAGCGTCACCCGTAACACTTATACGGTGATCACTGGTGAAAGGTTTAACTAGGGGCAATCAGGGGGTTAAAATCTTTATTAGGTAATATATGGGGGTACCTGACGATATATAAAAACCTGACGGGTAACCTAAATATCGAAATAACTAACTGGCTAACCAGGGGCACCACCGACACTAATACAGCGATTGGAAAAACGATTGCTTAGTGACGCTGGCGATATGGGGTGAAAGGGTTACCTGGGGGGCAATCAAGGGTTTAAACCTTTATTAGGGGGGGTTAGGGGGCTACCCTGGACCTAAAGGGGCCTAAACCTAACTGCCCTGCAACTGTTTACTGTCACAAATGACACTGATTGCAGTGATCAGTAAAAAAATGATCACTGCAAACGGTGACACTGTGACTGGGGGTACTGGGGGTGATCTGGGGGGTGATCTGGGGGTGACTGGAGGGTGTAGGTGTGCCTACGTGTACTGGTGTCAGTGTAGTGTTGATGCACTTACTGTGAGATGTCTTCTCTCCTCGCACCGGACCGAAAAGACCGCCGCATGGAGAGATGACATCACTTCCTCTGCCTGTGTTTACATTACACAGGCAGAGGAAGCATCCCATTCGCCGGGAGCGATCGCGAGGGGGTGCCCAGAAACCAATGGCCGCCCCCTCATCCTCGATCGGACCCCCCACCCATACGAAGGCAGTAATGTACAGGTACGTGATTGTGCCTGTCCGTGCCATTTTGCCGACGTGTATGTACATGGGGCGGTCGTTAAGTGGTTAAGCATCATGTGGCATCTAGGCATTAGGTAAAATATTTTTACAGTCCTCTATAAACACCTCCAGCCTTTAGGCCATTTTTATACAGCATTGGGTGAAAGTGTTTGTAACAGGATCATGGCTGCAGCTGAGCAAATATTGCGCAACATAAAGAATTGCAACAACCTTTTTATTCTCCAGGACCTCTGCCTTCAGAAAATACTGTATATAATGTTTGGGTGTTCTAAGTAATTTGCTAGCAAACTTTTTCTAGTTTTAGCATACAAGCAAAGAAAAGGAAAAGAGCGCACAGTAATTATTTATTATGGCACATGATAAAAACTTTTCATAAGTTGCACTCACATTTTGAAGCACATATACAGGCATGAAGTACACATGTTCTCCTCTCCCGGATGTTCACTGCAAGAAGTGTCGATGGATGAGGGACATCCAACCTCTGGAACCTTATCTCCTGTACCACATTCCAAAGCGCTGTCGGACTTCCCATTGTGGTCTGTGGAAAAATGTTAACTTCTCCAAGTACTGACTAAGACTGACGCTTTGCTGTCCTCACATGCACAATGTATGCTGGGACTTGTAGTTCCTTAGTGGGGCAGAGATTGGTGAGTATAGCACAGTGTATACATGAGGCCACCTGCTACACAGAGAATACTTGACCTGTCTATACTGAATGCTATCTCCTGTGCCACATTCTGCTGCCAGAGCTCCCATCGAGCTCTGTGATGAGATGTTCACTCGTCTATGGTTTGCCGTAGACTGCCCAATTTTAATTTTAAAATGTATGTGAGAAATGTCAAAATTGGCCTGGGCAGCAAGTGGTTAAAGATATGTAGTAAAATGTATTAAACATCTATAAAAATGTCAGTCCATATTGTTTGGTTTAATTGAATCTTCTAATAGTAGATGAAATCCCTGGGTTAGGACAAACAGCACCCCAGTGAATCAACTATTTAAGTGTGCACCGCCACCTTAAGAAAGATGGCAAGCAATGCAAGCATATGGCTATAGCCCAGTCAAGGCCTTGTATGCTTCAGATGTCTGCGAGGATCGGGACCAGGGAATGAGCCTCTGTTCCGGGAACCTCACTTGCGCTATGGGATGAGCCTCTGGTCCGGGGACCTGCACTCACGTATCCAATCGCTGAAGTGGACCAATACTCATTCGGCAGACATAATCAAAGAGAAAGATCTCACCATAGTGTAAGATTGTTAAATTTATTGTATTAAAAATATATATAATGCACTTACAGCAAGGTTGTTAAAACTTGCGTGTTGTTAAAAGCCAGCTGGCTAAAAGGTACACCCATACTTCCGGGATAGCAAACAGCATGGTGACATCAACACATCCCTCCTCCCAACACCTTTGCTCATAGGCTGACGTCGTCCTGGGGCATGGGCGATGTGTTTTGATACACCACTTTATATTCACACAGCCACGTCTCGATCTGAGTCCTGTGCAGCTGGCCAAAACCTGCCATTTTACTAGTGGCCATCCCCTATATAGAATATGCGTGACTAGCCTGGATGCATCACTACACAAAAGAGCTTCCTCTTAGATCAGGATTATCACAAATAATGATAAATAAAAATAAAATAATTGAATCCATCAAACAATAAATTAAATGACCAATTAAGTTTCACTCACCGTGTCAGGTCATACCCTAACTACCTAACCCCGAACCAGAAATTGTCATTGAAAGAGGAGACACAGTCAGCCATAATCACTTATAGCTTCCTCAGAAATTTTTAAATATCCCAAGTCTAACCAAAATTACATCACAACAACTAATTTATATTGTAAATCTCTAAATATTCATAAATTCACATTTAATCACCTGTGAATTAACCCAGGGACTAGTTCCATACACCCCCCCATAACTGTAGAGACCCCCAGGGGATAATTTATTCCTGACCTAGGGCAAACCCACTGGGTAACAAACTAAATAAACACCACTCAAAGTACATTAACATATCTGGGTCACCAACAATACGATGGAGATCATGATAAGCCTGCCATGTTAGAAACCAGATAGTGGACTCAAAACCATCTATGAGGACATCTAGTTAGTACAAAAATCATGCCCATTACAGTAATGGGATTAATCCTGAAACATTGGTCATGATTAAAGTACTTCCAGTGACCCATACTGGACAATCAACGAGGATTGCATTAAAAAGGATTATGGTAAGAAAACTCCCTTAGTGACATTGAATAAATATTCAAATACATAATCCAAAATTCAAATTGATTGAATATAAGGCCGATACGTATGACTCAGAACAAGTGTACAAAAATCGATTTAGGTATTGTTGATAAAGGCATTCACATCGACACCTACATTCAACCCATATGGAACATATGTCTTGGATCCTTAACCTATTGATCCAAGACATTTCCAATTAGGATATTACTCAAACCTTAGAGCTCCCCCTCCAATGAGGGCACACTTAAATAGTTGATTCACGGTGGTGCCGTTTGTCCTAACCCAAGGATTTCACCTACTATTGGAAGATTCAATCAAACCAAACAATATGGACTGACATTTTTATAGATTTTTAATATGTCTAATTAGCGCGATTCCGTTTTTCCTTTTTCTGTTGCTAATGTGTGTATCTCACATTTGAAGTGCAGCTTTTAATTTAATTGAATTTGATTAGTATCTGTACATTAGCACGATATACCCCTATTTTTACTGTTATCTTATGTTTAATTAGCGTGGTTCAGTTTTACCTTTTTCTGTTGCTATTGTGCGTTTCTCACATTTGAACTGCAGCTTTTAATTGAAATTAGTTTGATTAGTATCTTTACATTAGCGCGATATACCCCAATTTTAATGTAGTACATTTTCCCTGAATACATTCTTTTTTTAGTAATAGATTTTTACTGTTATGTAGGGCTCTGCTCCCCTTCACTTATTGTCTAGACATGTGGTTTTGTTCCGAATTAGTTTTTTTGACAAATTAGTTAATTCGGAAATATCCGAATGAACAAAAACACATTTAACAAATGTTTCCGAATATTCGTTAATTAGAATATTCGATAATTTGTAAATTCGAAAATTATTATATTCGGAAATTTCGGAAATTTGAAATTCATCAATTCGAAAACCTAAAGATTCGAAAATCTGAAATAATAACTAACTAATAATAACTTAACTCTTACTAACTATTCAATTATAGGTATTGGAATTTCCTTTCAAATTTGTCTGTTAACTAATAAAACGTTACGAATTAACAGAAATAACGAATGCCGTATCTAATAGAATGGAACATAACAAATTAATAATTATAAATAACAATAATAATAATAAAAACTTTGTATTATTATTATTATTATTATTATTATTATTATGTATTATTAATTTGTTCCATTTATTTAGATGCAGCATTCGTTTTTTTGGGATAATTCGTAACTTCGGATAAATTCGTATTTGTTACGTTCACTAACAGCTAAATTTGAAAGGAAATTCCAATACCTATAATTTAATAGTTAGTTATTATTAGTTAGTTCGTTAATTAGTTCCTACTCTAATAATAAAATGCATTTTTGATTTCAGTCTGTATTGCTCTTGGAGATTCTTATCTTTCACCACTTGAATCCTGAAAAGCAAAGTTTTGGCCGTACACTGTTTAGCTATTCAGATCTATTAGCTATTCAGATCATTACCAGTTGTGGTTATAGATGAATATATAAAAATATTAATAGTGCGCTGTCTCAAATAACAATGTGTGAATGTAGAAATCACATGATGCTCACTGATATACTACAATATCAAATATCCACTGTTGTGTAAAAATACAAGTTTTAAAGTGCAATTAATGTGCAAAAATTCATATAATAAAGCCCAAATGATATGCAAAAATTCATATGATAAACATTTCATATAAAGTGCAAAGTGCAAAAATCCACAGAATGAATAACTGTAATGAATAATCAATAATTCATACACAAAAAAATGAACCGTAAAAGTCCTAACAAAGTCCATCCAGGTGCAAGAAAAGTGCTCTTGTGCTGAAAAAAGTTTTAAATAAAGTGCTTCTTTGTCACCACCGTGCTCCTGAAGGCATACAGGCTGCTTACCAGACCATAACATCCCACAAATGAGATCCTAAGCACTTAGGAATATTTCCCTCTGGAGGACCACAACTTGCTCCAGAACAGTCCCTAGTTATTGTGATGTGTTCCATCCTCCGATTCCCACAAACTTGTGCATTTAAGAATAAGGAAGAGAGCTTATGGTGCTATGCTGCTTAAAAGGTTTATTTATTAAGAAAGTATTGCACTTACAGAGTAAAACTGGTATACAGGCAAAAACGATTTCCAATAACCATGGTGACGTCACACCGCTAGCTCCGTCCTGCTTGTTTCCCCTTAGAAAGCATCATCTGGGATTGGAGCCTCCACTCCGAAGCTACCCAAACCGAAAGTCTTTATTGTAAAGGGAACAATATATGAGGTTTGGGCACATTTAGGCTCCATGAATACTAGGGCTCTTCTAAATGCTCTTATCCTGGCAGGACAAAAGCAGCTTAAAAATGCACCTAAGGCCTGGTTCACACCTATGCGTCTTTTTGTGGTTTTTGCAGAAACGCACTACAGTTCATTTAACCACTTCAGCCCCGTACCATTTCGCTGGCCAAAGACCAGGCCACTTTTTGCGATTCGGCACTGCTTCGCTTTAACTGACAATTGCGCGGTCATGCGACGTGGCTCCCAAACAAAATTGATGTCCTTTTTTCCCACAAATAGAGCTTTCTTTTGGTGGTATTTGATCACCTCTGTGGTTTAAATTTTTTGCGCTATAAACAAAAAATAGAGCGACAATTTTGAAAAAACTGCAATATTTTTTACTTTTTAAAATAAATATCCCCAAAAAATATAATATAATTTTTTTTTTCAGTTTAGGCCGATACGTATTCTTCTACATATTTTTGGTAAAAAAAATTGCAATAAGCGTTTATTGATTGGTTAGCTCAAAAGTTATAGCGTCTACAAAATAGGGGACTGTTTTATGGCATTTTTATTAATATTTTTTTTTTTACTAGTACTACTATCATGACTGCGACATTATGGCGGACACTTCGGACACTTTTGACACCATTTTAGGACCATTGTAATTTTTACAGCGATCAGTGCTATAAAAATGCACTGATTACTGTAAAAATTACTCTGGCAGTGAAGGGGTTAACCTGTAGGTGGCGCTGAAGGGGTTAAGTGTGACCTAGGGAGTGCTTCTAACTGTTGGGGGGCGTGGCTTGCCGTGACATGTCACTGATCGCTGTTCCCGATGACAGGGAACAGACGATCAGTGACATGTCACTAGGCAGAACGGGGAGATGTTGTGTTTACACTAACATCTCCCCGTTCTTCAGCTCCGTGACACGATCGGGGGACACCGGCGGACATCGAGTCCGCGGGTCCCGTAGCTCGCGGCAGGGTCACATATATATACGCCCATTTGCCTGTCCGTGCCATTCTGTCGACGTAAATGTTTGTGCGGCGGTCGGAAAGTGGTTAACATGGTTTCCTATAGGACACATTCACATCTCTGCTTTTTTCAGCCGCTGCATTTTTGGAAAGGGTCAGGGACTTTTTTAAACGCAAAATTGTGCATTTTTAGTTTAAAAGACTTCAATGGAGAAGCATCAGAAAAGGAAGTAGTGCGTTTTTGCTGTGATTTTGCCGCAATTTGCATTTTTTTTATCTGCCCAACAACAAATTGGCCCAAAAAAAAGCATAAAAAATGCAAAACACATGAAAAAATTTGTGAAAAATGCATCAAAAATGCACTGCAAAAGCGCTGCAGAAATGGATCATAATCAATCTGCATAGGTGTGAACCAGCCCTAAGCCACATTTTTGTAAATGCATTTAGGCATGTCAGACACATGGGCTGTTCATTCATTTCATTGGCCAGAATATTCATTTACTCTGCCTATTGAAATTAATAAACACTCAAGCGCGTCTAGCACTTAGGCACACTTAGACATGTTTGCACACATTTTTTCAGCCAAAATGCTCCTCGCTTGATGCAAAAGTGATGTTTTTTTTCTGCCTCTAAACATTCCTATCTCTATATTCCTGTAAAAACCTATGTCTGCATGGATACAGGCTAAAATGGAGGGGCGTTTAAATGCAGAAAGAAAATCTAAACGCCTGTAAAATAGGTGTTTTGGTGCCCAATGGTGCATGAGGCCTAAAAAATTACTGCTACAGTCACATGACCAGGTTCACCAGTTTATCCTTTGCCATTTTTTTTTTCTTTTGGAAGTGTCATTTTTACTTATCTTACGCATTTTACCTTAGCTGAGTTGGTTTAAAATGGTTAAATCTTCCTCCTTAATGGTCATTGTTTAGGCACTTAAAGAGTCAGAAAGGGAGAATGAAATGAGTTGTCAATAGGTGTAATAGACTACAAGCTTTAATAACATCTCTTGCCTTTAATATTATGCATTTCTTTAACATAAACACGTGAGGTCTAACCCTGTGATGTTGCTATTTCTAATAATAAAGGCGGATGTCAAAAGTAACAGTCTGAGCATGGACACTCCAGATGAAAGTGCTGAGAATATATTTCTCAGAAATCTTTCTCTTGCATCTGTCCTTGGTATGCTTCAATTTAATTTACTTCTCTAAGTTGCTCCTTCTTTCAAAACAGAATTAATAGTCACCAGAGTTCAGTGGCTGTGTGCTCTTGCCAGTTATCACTGTGGTAACAGGATTTATTCTCTTTGTCTTTTTCAGGGTCCCTGAATTCTTCCTCCTTCCCTGTAAAACAGTCTTTCTAGACAGGCTTATTAAAATAACAAGATAAATTGCTGAGAAGATTCATGATTCTACCAAGCAGCCCAATTTCTACACAGACGTAATTCATTTAGTGAATTTCTATGAAGGCTCCAGGAGACGGAATGGTTCCAAATCTTTATATCTCTTTGGTTACAGATAAGTGTATGCTTTTGAAAAGTGTAGTTTTGTCCCTACCAAGAAATGTAGATGTATTTTGAATAGCTTTTTGAGTCAAGTAGCATAGAGATTTTATTGAATTTAATAGCTAACACATTTCAGGTATATATAAAAAAGATTCTTCAGTTAATTTATGTCTTATACATGTAAACCTTGACAAAGCTTAGCATTTTTCTGTCTCTGTCCATGTCTCTGTAGCTACAGGCACTGTGGACCAACTCATCCCTAAAGTAACTCTAAAGGATGAAGGTTTTTTACTTTCATACATTCTATGCATTAAGGTAAATAAAAACTTCAGTATGCCGCTCCCCCAACCAAGCCAACCTTATACTTTCCTGAGCCTGATCCCAATCCAGCAATGTGCAGAAGAACTGAGGTTCTCCTGGCCCTCTGCCTTCTTATTGGCTCAGAGACAACAGCGGGAGCCATCATAGCCAGTGATATAGACACACAGAGCGGGGCTCAGGAGCAAGCATGCACGAGTGCTCCCAAAGCAAGTGGCTTGCTGTGGGGGAACTCAACAGGTGGGAGGAGCCAGGAGCACCGGCAAGGGACCTAAGAAGAGAAGAATCAGGGCTGCTCTGTTTTTTTTTTTACATTTACCTCTATGTGTTGCATTTGATATATATGTCACAGATCAGCTGCGGAGCTGATCTGTGTCTTACATATACTGCTGTAGGTCGGCTGGCACCTGTTGTTCCACAAGCTTGTGTTCAGCTCTGGCTGCACTCAGCAGCTATGGGTGTCGCCGGCTTCACCTGTGGCTTAATATATCCTTCCTTTCTGCTACTTCCTGTCCAGCCTCCCATGTGCCTCACTATTAAAATTGCACTCAGACCAGTTTCTGGTTGCTTGAGCAACACTTGTTTCAGAGCTCCCTGCCTGTAACCTACTTAACCAGACTTCTTGTGTACCGAATCGGCTAGTCCTCCTGTTTACGTTGTCTGCTGCCCGCCCCGACCTTGGCTCGATATCCGGCTCTCCTTTTGCTTTATCCATCCATCCATCCCTCTGTGTCTTCTGGTACTCTCCTCGCGAGCAGGGTGAACCTGGGGGTCGTGACCTGGGGTCAGGTCGCAGCTAAGCCCAAACCCTCGTGAGGGGGTCCCTGGCGGAATACCATCTGGCCCTTAGATTCCACGCCCTGGGGGATCCCGTGTCACCTGCTCGCCTGTGGGCTCACTTCAGTACCATTGTGACAGTTTGCTCAAGCCATGAGCTCCTCAGAGATTCGGCCACTGACTGAGGACCAGATGCAATATCTAGTTCAGCGACTTAACTCCCAGCAAGCAAATCAAGAGCAAATAATGCTGTTTCTACAGGACCTTGCCTCCCACCTGGATCGCCTGCAAGTCGCTGCAACTTCAGCTCCTTCGGCTCCTGCTTCTGCCTCATCTGCTCCCGTGTTACCTGCCTCACCTGGCAATCCCTGCTTGCATCTGCCACCACCACCTAGTTTTTCTGGCGACCCTAAGGCTTGTCGTGGCTTCATTAATCAGTGTTCCATCCACTTTGAACTTTCCAGCCACCATTTTCCAACTGATCGCACCAAAGTCACATATATCATCTCTCTACTTTCTGGTAATGCCCTAGCTTGGGCCTCCCCACTCTGGGAACAACACGATTCTATCACCTTTGACCTCCAGGCCTTTTTGGATGCTTTCCGGAAAACTTTTGATGAGCCCGCCAGAGTGTCTTCTGCTGCTGTGGCCTTCCTTCGTCTCCGTCAGCAAGGAATGACAGTCAGTCAATACGCAGTTCAATTCCGAACGCTGGCCGCTGAACTCAAATGGAATAATGAGGCTCTTACCGCTACCTTCTGGCAAGGCCTATCTGAGCGTGTAAAGGATGAACTCGCTGGACGCACCATTCCTACCACATTGGATGATTTAATCGCATTAAGCGTTCAAATAGACATTCGTTTCCAGGAGCGGGCCCTGGAGAGATCCAGATCCAGTCACCCCCCGGCTGGCCGTCCAGCACAGGCACTCCAAAGACTTGTGGAACCCTCTCCGTCTTCAACCTCTCAAACGTTGGTGGAACCTATGCAGCTTGGGCGAACTCGCCTCACTCCAGAGGAACGTACCCGGCGCATGGGTTTGGGCTTGTGCCTTTATTGCGGCGATAAAGGACATCTCTTGAACTCCTGTCCAGTCCGTCCAGGACTCCAGGGTCTAGGTGATCTGAGCCGTTCCTTTAATTCTGTCAGCCTCTCTCGTTTCACCCTACCCGTGTCTATCCACTGGGCTCAAAATGCCTATCAACTCTCTGCATATGTGGACTCTGGAGCAGCCGGGAATTTCATTGAACAATCTTTGGCTTCCAAGTTGGGCATTTGCTTTGTTGCCCTGGCTATACTGCTCTCTGTGACTGCAGTAGATGGCTCCTTCTTGCCAATGAGCCCCATCCGGTTTAAAACCCCTCCTATGGCGTTACGCATTGGGGTTTTGCATGGTGAGGAAATCTCTTTCCTAATCCTGCCTAAATCCTCCAGTCCCATCATTCTGGGTCTTCCATGGTTGCAGAAACACTCCCCGCATCTTGATTGGAACTCTGGACAAGTATTGGCTTGGGGTCCTCAGTGTCAGCAACAATGCGTTTCCAAGGTAATACCACCGCCTTCCATTCCTCTGGCTGAAACCTCCACTACTCCCATGTTGCCTTCCCAATATCAGTTCTTCCGAGATGTTTTCTGCAAAAAGTCAGCTGATCGCCTTCCTTCTCACAGAAACTATGACTGCTCCATTGATCTGTTACCAGGGACCTCTCCTCCTCGAGGCCAAGTCTACCCTCTATCCATCCCAGAGACACAAGCCATGTCTGAATACATTCAGGAAAACCTGCAAAAGGGTTTCATCAGGAAATCCAACTCACCTGCCGGAGCCGGGTTTTTCTTTGTAGGGAAAAAAGATGGTTCACTCCGTCCATGCATAGACTACAGGGGCCTTAACGCCATAACCGTGAAGAACCGATACTCTCTTCCTTTAATTTCGGAACTCTTTGACAGACTGTGAGGTTCTCATGTTTTTACCAAATTGGATCTTAGAGGGGCCTACAATTTAATAAGAATCCGGGAAGGAGACGAGTGGAAGACTGCCTTTAATACCAGGGACGGACATTATGAATATCTTGTGATGCCCTTTGGCTTATGCAATAATCTCCCCCAGCTGTCTTCCAAAATTTGGTTAATGAGATCTTCCGCGACCTTCTGTATGTCTGTGTTATTGTATATCTGGATGATATTCTTATTTTCTCACCAGACTTACTCACCCATCGTCTCCATGTGAAAGCTGTGCTACAGCGCCTACGGGACAATTGTCTATATGCTAAATTGGAGAAGTGCCTATTTGAACAAACACAAGTTCCATTTCTGGGCTACATTATCTCGTCACAGGGCCTCCTCATGGACCCAGCCAAACTTTGGGCCATCTCTGAGTGGCCCCAGCCCTCTGGTCTTAAAGCCACCCAACGCTTTTTGGGCTTCACCAATTACTATCGCCAATTCATTCGTAACTACTCCACCTTGGTATATAGGAATATGAAGGTATTGGGACTTTTAAGGTGCAACAACTACACAATATTCAATATAAAATATAATTTTATTACAAAAAAATATATGAAAATTCATATGTACAAATATACATGAACCATCAAAATAAACATAATAGAGTTTCCAAAGTGCATACAGACAAAATTCTCTACATGTTTCGCCATTTTGTAGGCTTCCTCAGGAGTTTGTCATGCAAATACTGGAAACAAAGAAAGAAAAATAATAAATACATAATAATATTTACTCAAATTTCAAACTCAAAATTACAAAACAGAATATTATTAAGAAAAAAAGGATAACTGAAAACCATAACCAGCCCAATGGTTGCTCAAAAGTTCATCTCAAAATTAGATCTATTTATTCAAGGTATATGACCTTATTAGTATCAGTTGTAAGTACATTACCTGTAAATTTTGATGGTACAATCTAAAATGAAGAATGACCAGATAGCCAATGAGCTATCCCACACGGGGGCGCCCGTAAGGAGGGGATCATATGGTGTATCATAGAGGGGGAGAAATACTGGCACAAATAACCACCCGGATATTACTAGCACAGGAACAGAGGGCCATCTGGGGGAAATTACAAAGAAAAATCAAATGAAGTCAAATAACAATCTATGTATAAGAGTAAAGGCGTCTCCATCTAGTTATACGGCACATACCCCATCAGTATTTACCTGTTTATGGCTGTTGATAGTAAAAAATATTAGAATAGGCAAAAAAGGGGGCAGTATCTCCAAAGTACCCCAATCAGTGTCCACTCTAAAGGAAAAAGAATTAGTGGAAATTACTATAAATATATAATAATCCCCTCTAGTTGGTAATCAGAATTTTATTTTTTTAGCCATATACTTGCTAGCTGATATATACCTGGTTAATCCAATTGGATAAAGTGTGTCCACATTAGGGCATCTCTGCCAAAAAACTTGTTTTACAAAACCGATCAATCAGTTTACTGAAAAAATATATAAAATATAAAAACCATTTTAGATTAAAGACCAAGTAAACCAGACAACAGGATAAAAACCAATGTTGCCCATAAAGAGATCTAGTGCCTAAGTAATTTACCTTTGACTGATATCTAAGAACGTCTTCTCCCCAGAATGTTGGTCATGCTACTGATTTGCAAGGCTGCGATCCGGACTATATACCCCCCCTCCCCCTTCCCATTGGACGCACAATGGCGCCAAATCAATGGGCGGAGCGGGCACGTCAGTTCCGACATCCGCCCATCGTCAGATCCGACCCAGAAGTGACAATTCCACCACTGAAAAACCGGAGACGTCCGCCGGAAGCGCCACCCCGCTCATCAGGAGAAAACATCCTGACGAGCTGGACGCACCATAAGACGGATCCGGAAGGGGAAAACATGCCTAAAGTATAGAAAAGGGCAGACTTCCCTTTAAAATCACGGCAGAAATGGCACATTGGATGTTAGAAAAATGGGGTCAGGATATCCGGTGGGCTTAGTCAGATGGCGCTCAGATTGTCTCCCAAAGGAGAACAAAGAGAAACGCCCTGGGCGCCCATATGATCACCAAATCCCCCCCAAAAAAGAAAAGGGAAACGCCACCCTAAAAAATGTGGTAAACTCCATTGAAATCAATTACATATAATGTAGATTTATCAATAATTAAAAAGAGCCCCTATGGAATATAGAAATGGTACATTCAGTCACCTGTACATAAAGACAAATTTAATAAACAAAAATAAAATAACAAAACAAAATATTATTTGTTTTAAACAGAGTCTACATATACAGCATAACTATTTTTATCCTACAAAAAGGGTTTGAAACTGATGGACTCATTTAACCCGGGATACATAGTAGCTCTCAAGGTATGTATCCATCTGGTTTCTCGTTGTAGGAGATTTTTGTCCACATCCCCACCTCTTTCATTAAGAGGTATGTATTCTAAAGCAAAGAATTTAATCTTTGACAGATCGAAGGAGTGGAAAAGACCACTATGTCTACTAATAGGAGTCTCCATTTTTTTCTTTTGAATGAGAGATACATGGTCTCTCATTCTGTGAAAGAAAGGCCTCTTCGTTTTACCAACATAAAAGGCCTTACAATCACAGATCATCAAATAAATAATGCCAATTGACTGGCAATTGCTAAAGAAATTTGGTCTATACGTAACTCCATTAGGGAGAACTATTTCAGTAGAATCATATATAAACCTGCAAAATTCACAATGACCACATGGGGCCGAACCCTTTCTACTCTCAACCCTCTTGATTTGGAGATGGCTATGAACTAGTTGATCTTTTAAAGACCTAGATTTTCTATAGGTAATTTGGGGAAATGGCTTAATATATTTGGAGATAATCTCATCTGTTGCTAGCAAAGGCCAGAATTTTTCAATAATTTTTCTTACTTTCTGATGTTCACCAGAGAACCTGGTAATTAATCGTACCGATTGGTCAGTAGTTTGAGATTTCTTAGGATGTATTAGATCTTTCCTGTTTTTATTTTTTGCTCGTTTGTAAGCTTTTTTGAGGGTTGAACGACTATACCCTCTAGCAATTAGTCGAGATTGGAGGGCAGAGGCCTCCGTCTCGAAATCTACTTCCTTACTACAATTTCTTCGAATTCGTAAGTACTGACTGTATGGGATACTTTGTACCAGAGTCCTGGGATGAGAACTTGTGGCATGCAGGATGGTATTGCCTGAAGAGGGCTTTCTATATAATGAAGAGCCCAAGGTGCCATCAGAGTTTAAGTAAATAGAAATATCCAGAAAATTAATCACATTCTGGTCACAAATCATCGTAAATTTGAGATTAAAGGAATTTACAGCTAATGAAGACATAAAAGATGTCAATTCCTCTAAGGAGCCAGTCCACACAACAAAAATGTCATCGATAAAGCGTCGCCATATCAAGACTTTATCAAAAAACATTTCAAATGATTCTAAAGAAAAAATCTCCCGTTCCCACCCCCCCAGGTACAGGTTGGCGTACGATGGGGCACACTTGGTCCCCATCGCAACACCCTGCACCTGGAGGTAGTGGGAACGGTCGAAAACAAAAATATTGTTGGTAAGTATGAACAGCAACAATTCCAAAATAAAATTGTTGTAGGGCCTGGCTCCAGGTCCTCTCTCAGAAAGGAAGCCGTCTATAACTTTAATACCCCTAGTGTGGGGGATAGAGTTATAGAGGGCTTCAACGTCTATAGCTACTAGCCATGACCCCGGTGGTACACATAGACCATCCAAAGATCTCAGTAGATCGGCGGTGTCTTGAATGTAGGAACTTAAAGAACCTACATGGGGCCTCAAATAGTCGTCTACCAGCTTACTAGCTGGTTCTGTAAGGCAACCAATCCCTGACACAATCGGACGGCCAGGGGGATTTTCCAAATTTTTGTGCACCTTTGGCAGAGCATAAAACGTGGGAAGTCTCGGCTTATCAATAACCAAGAATTCACACGTCTTCTTGTCTATAAGGTTATCACAAAATGCCCGATTAATGAGAATACGGTATTTTGTCTCCGCATATTTAACCTGTGCAAAAGGAATAGAGCGATACCAACTTTTATTTGAAAGGAGGTTCATGACTATCTGCTTATATATGTTTAAATCCATTACCACTATGTTACCTCCTTTATCAGAGGGTTTTATCACTAAATGTTCGTTCTGTTTTAAAGATAACACGGCTTTTTGTTGGGATGGCTTAAGGTTGGTATTTCTTCTAAACCTTTTCCAATTGGTACTCTGTAGTTCCTTTGTAACTTGTTGGGTGAATGCCCAAATGTTGGGGTTTCCTTGGAGAGTAGGAAAGGTCCTGGATTTCGGTTTATATAGATTAGGTGGAGGAAAGATTCTCTCCGTGGGAATCTCATCTACGAGGCCAGACTGGGGTTCCTCAAGGGGGTCATCTAGTGGATTACCTTCTTCCCATAATTCCATTAATTCGTTTATTGCCTGAATCTCCTTAATTGTTTTATTTTGCCAGAGATCTTCCCCCATGGAATCCATCGGAGAACGTTTATAATCCCTGTCAAACATAATCTTAAAAGTAAGTTTTCTCGCAAAGAGATTGACGTCCTTTATAATTTCAAAGGCATCAACCTCCTGATCAGGACAAAAAGTCAGGCCAAGGCCCAAAACCTCCGTCTGATCCGGTGTAAGTAAATGTGAAGACAGATTAATTACTTGGAAATTACTTTGGAAGTTACTTTGACTGCCTGTGAAAGAATGGGTGTCTTTTTGGTGTCCACAATTGGGGGTGGTGAAAAGATTGGCGCAGTGCGAAGATCCCCTATATTGGGGATTTGAAAGTCCCCCGAAGGGGTAACTATTGATTGATTTAACTTCGGTGCATTAAGAATATTAGAAAAACTGGGTGTGGATAAATTAAGGTGACCATCACCTGTGGGATGAGTGGGAGGGGGTACATTTTTGGACTGTGAACGTAAACCCTGACGATTCATGTCCTGTTGAGTACGTTTAGAAAGCGCTGACATCGAAGGTGCTCGATCAGTCTTTCTTTTATTAGAACTAACTGATGTGTTTGAGGCATTACCTGGTAGGGACAAGAAACCAGATGGATACATACCTTGAGAGCTACTATGTATCCCGGGTTAAATGAGTCCATCAGTTTCAAACCCTTTTTGTAGGATAAAAATAGTTATGCTGTATATGTAGACTCTGTTTAAAACAAATAAAATTTTGTTTTGTTATTTTATTTTTGTTTATTAAATTTGTCTTTATGTACAGGTGACTGAATGTACCATTTCTATATTCCATAGGGGCTCTTTTTAATTATTGATAAATCTACATTATATGTAATTGATTTCAATGGAGTTTACCACATTTTTTAGGGTGGCGTTTCCCTTTTCTTTTTTGGGGGGGATTTGGTGATCATATGGGCGCCCAGGGCGTTTCTCTTTGTTCTCCTTTGGGAGACAATCTGAGCGCCATCTGACTAAGCCCACCGGATATCCTGGCCCCATTTTTCTAACATCCAATGTGCCATTTCTGCCGTGATTTTAAAGGGAAGTCTGCCCTTTTCTATACTTTAGGCATGTTTTCCCCTTCCGGATCCGTCTTATGGTGCGTCCAGCTCGTCAGGATGTTTTCTCCTGATGAGCGGGGTGGCGCTTCCGGCGGACGTCTCCGGTTTTTCAGTGGTGGAATTGTCACTTCCGGGTGGGATCTGACGATGGGCGGATGTCGGAACTGACGTGCCCGCTCCGCCCATTGATTTGGCGCCATTGTGCGTCCAATGGGAAGGGGGAGGGGGGGTATATAGTCCGGATCGCAGCCTTGCAAATCAGTAGCATGACCAACATTCTGGGGAGAAGACGTTCTTAGATATCAGTCAAAGGTAAATTACTTAGGCACTAGATCTCTTTATGGGCAACATTGGTTTTTATCCTGTTGTCTGGTTTACTTGGTCTTTAATCTAAAATGGTTTTTATATTTTATATATTTTTTCAGTAAACTGATTGATCGGTTTTGTAAAACAAGTTTTTCGGCAGAGATGCCCTAATGTGGACACACTTTATCCAATTGGATTAACCAGGTATATATCAGCTAGCAAGTATATGGCTAAAAAATTAAAATTCTGATTACCAACTAGAGGGGATTATTATATATTTATAGTAATTTCCACTAATTCTTTTTCCTTTAGAGTGGACACTGATTGGGGTACTTTGGAGATACTGCCCCCTTTTTTGCCTATTCTAATATTTTTTACTATCAACAGCCATAAACAGGTAAATACTGATGGGGTATGTGCCGTATAACTAGATGGAGACGCCTTTACTCTTATACATAGATTGTTATTTGACTTCATTTGATTTTTCTTTGTAATTTCCCCCAGATGGCCCTCTGTTCCTGTGCTAGTAATATCCGGGTGGTTATTTGTGCCAGTATTTCTCCCCCTCTATGATACACCATATGATTCCCTCCTTACGGGCGCCCCCGTGTGGGATAGCTCATTGGCTATCTGGTCATTCTTCATTTTAGATTGTACCATCAAAATTTACAGGTAATGTACTTACAACTGATACTAATAAGGTCATATACCTTGAATAAATAGATCTAATTTTGAGATGAACTTTTGAGCAACCATTGGGCTGGTTATGGTTTTCAGTTATCCTTTTTTCTTAATAATATTCTGTTTTGTAATTTTGAGTTTGAAATTTGAGTAAATATTATTATGTATTTATTATTTTTCTTTCTTTGTTTCCAGTATTTGCATGACAAACTCCTGAGGAAGCCTACAAAATGGCGAAACATGTAGAGAATTTTGTCTGTATGCACTTTGGAAACTCTATTATGTTTATTTTGATGGTTCATGTATATTTGTACATATGAATTTTCATATATTTTTTTGTAATAAAATTATATTTTATATTGAATATTGTGTAGTTGTTGCACCTTAAAAGTCCCAATACCTTCATATTCCTATATAGCTTCTTAATGAAGGGATGTGGTGCCTATGAGATACAGGTGACAGGTATTATTTTCAATTTCTCCTTGTGAATATACCGGGTGGCAAACGCTCATTTTTTTACCTGTCACCTCTATATCATTTTTGTAGTTCATTAGATTATTCTTTTTAATTGGGTTTAAAGATTAATCCTTTTATAGTTTCTATTTTGTATAACAGAGTCTTTTTTTCAATCAGCATGGCTACCTATAGAGGGTCGGCATTTGATGGCCTTATGACTAAAATCCATCTAGCCCAAGGGTCTACATTTGGTGGGATTACCCTTGAACGCTTTTTCAATAGCCTTCAACGTTTATTGGAAAAGAAAGCACGTATTTTTTGGAATCGCAGGTATTTCTTGAAATATTTAGAGGATAAAATTGTACCGTGGGGATTACGCATACAGATTTTTCCTAATATATTTAAAGTGGAGACAGAATTCAAATTAGACTGGGAATCGAACTTACAGTCATGTTCATTTAAGATGATGGAGGCTCTTTGCCAAAACTATGCTAAAGATTTAGAGATAGTCAATAACGACATAGAAAAATTGTATGTTGAAAATTCCAACTTGACTACGGAGGAAACCTTCTCTAATAGAGAGGCTCTTTTAGAAAAACATTTGGAGTCTTTTGTCTCCAATATCCTTAAAACTAAGGATAAAAAATACTATAGGGATCGTCTGGCATATGAATCAAACACAGCCTATCGGTGAACTACTGAAAACCAATGGAGGAAATCCAAATCCTCAGCTCGTAAGCAAACAAATAAAAATCAGGAAGCCACTGATTCCGATGAATCATCTTTATCTTCCTCGTCCCTACCAGGTAATGCCTCAAACACATCAGTTAGTTCTAATAAAAGAAAGACTGATCGAGCACCTTCGATGTCAGCGCTTTCTAAACGTACTCAACAGGACATGAATCGTCAGGGTTTACATTCACAGTCCAAAAATGTACCCCCTCCCACTCATCCCACAGGTGATGGTCACCTTAATTTATCCACACCCAGTTTTTCTAATATTCTTAATGCACCGAAGTTAAATCAATCAATAGTTACCCCTTCGGGGGACTTTCAAATCCCCAATATAGGGGATCTTCGCACTGCGCCAATCTTTTCACCACCCCCAATTGTGGACATCAAAAAGACACCCATTCTTTCACAGGCACTCAAAGTAACTTCCAAAGTAATTTCCAAGTAATTAATCTGTCTTCACATTTACTTACACCGGATCAGACGGAGGTTTTGGGCCTTGGCCTGACTTTTTGTCCTGATCAGGAGGTTGATGCCTTTGAAATTATAAAGGACGTAAAAAACAATTAAGGAGATTCAGGCAATAAACGAATTAATGGAATTATGGGAAGAAGGTAATCCACTAGATGACCCCCTTGAGGAACCCCAGTCTGGCCTCGTAGATGAGATTCCCACTGAGAGAATTTTTCCTCCACCTAATCTATATAAACCGAAATCCAGGACCTTTCCTACTCTCCAAGGAAACCCCAACATTTGGGCATTCACCCAACAAGTTACAAAGGAACTACAGAGTACCAATTGGAAAAGGTTTAGAAGAAATACCAACCTTAAGCCATCCCAACAAAAAGCCGTGTTATCTTTAAAACAGAACGAACATTTAGTGATAAAACCCTCGGATAAAGGAGGTAACATAGTGGTAATGGATTTAAACAAATATAAGCAGATGGTCATGAACCTCCTTTCAAATAAAAGTTGGTATCGCTCTATTCCTTTTGCACAGGTTAAATATGCGGAGACAAAATACCGTATTCTCATTAATCGGGCATTTTGTGATAACCTTATAGACAAGAAGACGTGTGAATTCTTGGTTATTGATAAGCCGAGACTTCCCACGTTTTATGCTCTGCCAAAGGTGCACAAAAATTTGGAAAATCCCCCTGGCCGTCCGATTGTGTCAGGGATTGGTTGCCTTACAGAACCAGCTAGTAAGCTGGTAGATGACTATTTGAGGCCCCATGTAGGTTCTTTAAGTTCCTACATTCAAGACACCGCCGATCTACTGAGATCTTTGGATGGTCTATGTGTACCACCAGGGTCATGGCTAGTAGCTATAGACGTTGAAGCCCTCTATAACTCTATCCCCCACACTAGGGGTATTAAAGTTATAGACGGCTTCCTTTCTGAGAGAGGACCTGGAGCCAGGCCCTACAACAATTTTATTTTGGAATTGTTGCTGTTCATACTTACCAACAATATTTTTGTTTTCGACCGTTCCCACTACCTCCAGGTGCAGGGTGTTGCGATGGGGACCAAGTGTGCCCCATCGTACGCCAACCTGTACCTGGGGGGTGGGAACGGGAGATTTTTTCTTTAGAATCATTTGAAATGTTTTTTGATAAAGTCTTGATATGGCGACGCTTTATCGATGACATTTTTGTTGTGTGGACTGGCTCCTTAGAGGAATTGACATCTTTTATGTCTTCATTAGCTGTAAATTCCTTTAATCTCAAATTTACGATGATTTGTGACCAGAATGTGATTAATTTTCTGGATATTTCTATTTACTTAAACTCTGATGGCACCTTGGGCTCTTCATTATATATTCATTTCGTCTTCATGGGATGCCTTCACATACCGTCTCTGACAGGGGAGTTCAATTTACTGCTCGGTTTTTGGAGAGCCTTGGCCAAATCCTTTGGGATTAAATTGGATTTTTCTTCTGCCTTTCATCCCCAGTCCAATGGGCAAACGGAACGTGTCAATCAAAATGTAGAACGCTTTCTCCGTGCCTTCATCTCAGCCCACCAAGATAACTGGGTGGACCTTTTGCCCTGGGCAGAGTTTGCCTTAAACCAACACTCCAATGCCAGTTCTGGAAAATCTCCCTTCTTCACTGTTTACGGGCAGCATCCATCTGTTCCCTTCCCTGTTCCCATTTCTCCCCTTGTACCAGCAGCAGTTGAAACCCAAAGGACCTTCAACTCAATCTGGGCAGAAGTCTCCAAGAATCTTCATCTGGCTGCTTCCAGGCATAAAACGGCAGCAGATCGCCATCGCTGTCTGGCTCCTAAGTTCCTACCTTGCGATAGAGTCTGGCTCTCTACCAAGCACATGCGACTCCGGGTGCCCTCAATGAAATTTGCCCCTCGCTTCATTGGTCCCTTTCCCATTCTCTGTCAGATCAATCCAGTTGCTTTCAAGCTCCGTCTGTCCTCTCATCTCAGGATCCCCAATGCCTTTCATGTTTCTCTGCTCAGGCCACTGGTCCTCAATCGCTTCTCTCGCCCTTCTTCTCGCCCCGCTCCTGTGGCCGATACCACGGATCAGTATGAGATTAAAGATATATTGGACTCCAAATACTCCAGAGGGAAGCTACTCTATCTGATTGATTGGAAGGGCTACGGCCCGGAGGAGAGGTCTTGGGTTTCTGCTGCAGATGTCTCAGCCCCACGCTTGGTGACCAGATTCCATCGGAAATTTTCCTCCAAGCCAGCCCCCAGACGTGTAGGGGGACCTCGTAAGCGGGGGGTACTGTCACAGATCAGCTGCGGAGCTGATCTGTGTCTTACCTATACTGCTGTAGGTCGGCTGGCACCTGTTGTTCCACAAGCTTGTGTTCAGCTCTGGCTGCACTCAGCAGCTATGGGTTTCACCGACTTCACCTGTGGCTTAATATATCCTTCTTTCCTGCTACTTCCTGTCCAGCCTCCCATGCGCCTCACTATTTAAATTGCACTCAGACCAGGATCTGGTTGCTTGAGCAACACTTGTTTCAGAGCTCCCTGCCTGTAACCTACTTAACCAGACTTCTTGTGTACCGAATCGGCCAGTCCTCCTGTTTATGTTGTCTGCTGCCCGCCCCGACCTTGGCTTGATATCCGGCTCTCCTTTTGCCTTAGCCATCCATCCATCCCTCTGTGTATTCTGGTACTCTCCTCGCGAGCAGGGTGAACCTGGGGGTCGTGACCTGGGGTCAGCACGCAGCTAAGCCCAAACCCTCGTGAGGGGGTCCCTGGCGGAATACCGGCTGGCCCTTAGATTCCACGCCCTGGGGGATCCCATGTCACCTGCTCGCCTGTGGGCTCACTTCAGTACCATTGTGACAATATATATATATATATCTATCTATAGATATATATATATATATATATATATATATATATATATATATATATATATATATTAATTAGATAGATAGATAGATAGATAGATAGATAGATAGATAGATAGATAGATATACAGTATCTCACAATAGTGTGAGTACACCCCTCACATTTTATTATATCTTTTCATTTGACAACACTGAAGAAATTACACTTTGCTACCATGTAAAGTAGTGAGTGTACAGCTTGTATAACAGTGCAAATTTGCTGTCCCCCTCAAAATAACTCAACACACAGTCATTAATGTCTAAACCGCTGGCAACAAAAGTGAGTACACCCCTGAGTGAAAATGTCCAAATTGGGACCAAAGTGTCAATATTTTGTGTGGCCACCATTATTTTCCAGCACTAACTTAACCCTCTTGGGCATGGAGTTCACCAGAGCTTCATAGATTGCCACTGGAGTCCTCTTCCACTCCTCCATGAAGACATCACGGAGCTGGTGAATGTTAGAGACCTTGTGCTCCTCTACCTTCCGTTTTGAGGATGCCCCACAGATGTCCAGTCCATCATCTTTACCCTCAGCTTCTTTAGCAAGTGGTTGTCTTGGCGGTGTGTTTGGGGTCGTTATTATATTGGAATACTGCCCTGTGTCATTTCTTCAGTGTTGTCACATGCAAAGATATAGTAAAATATTTACAAAAATGTGAAGGGTGTTGTCACTTTTGTGAGATATTGCATATATATATATATATATATATATATATATATATATATATATATATATATATAGTCATAGCTGAAATTGTTTGCACCCCAGAAAGTTTTCCAGAAAATCAAGTATTTCTCACAGAAAAGTATTACAGTAACACATGTTTTGCTATACACATGTTTATTCCCTTTGTGTGTATTGAAACAAAACAAAAAAAGGGAGGAAAAAAAGCAAATTGGACATAATGTCACACAAAACTCCAAAAATGGGATGTTTAAAATTCTTGGTACCCTTAACTTAATATTTGGTTGCACACCCTTTGGAAAAAATAACTGAAATCAGTCGCTTCCGGGGGCGTGGCCGCGGCATGAGTGAGTGAGGACGTGCTCTCCCTGAGCTCCGTGTGACCTGCGCTTTCATACAGCTCGAACGGCGGCTTCCCTGGGGGGATTCGACCAACAAACTATGCCTTCAAAGCACAAATCTTCTCCGCAGCCTCAGCGTACATCTCGGGGCCGGTCTGGATCGCTGGATAACTACTTTGGGACCCGCAGCGACACGGCAAGTAATCCCAAGATGGCGCCCACGCTGCTAGCGCTGCCTCCCCCATCAGCTCCCCTCACATGCCTATGTCTGCTCTACTTTCCTCCCCCTCTCCCTCCGGCTCTGAAAGCATTGAGGAGCCCGCAAATGGAGGTGATCCGTGGGAGGATAAAGACATTCGCTCACACATACTCTCTCTCCCCACTAAGGCTGACTTGGAGCGGTTTGCTAATAAAGTGGAGAAGGCCCTGAGACAGGACATTAAGGACTTGCAAGTAGATACAGCACACTTGGGGGGTAGAGTGGAGACCCTGGGAGCACAGTGGGAAGAAACTACTCCTACACTGCAGGCTCTCACTGATCATTGTAAAAGGCAGGATCGCAGGCTTGAGGCCCTGCTTGATCAAATGGACGATTTTGAGAACAGGAGCCGCAGGGTCAACATTCGCATTAGAGGCCTGCCTGAGGCGACAGGCCCGAGAGACATTATCCCCACCCTGCAAGGGGTCTTTAAGCAAATACTGGGCCGCCTAGCACCCGACTTTATTGAAATAGACCAGGCTCACAGAGCCCTCCGCCCCCCCTCTGATGATCCTGATAAACCTAGAGACATTATCTGTAAACTACACAAATACTCGCTTAAGGACCGCATCATGAATCAAGTCAGAGGGGTTAGACATGTGGACTTTGATGGTGCTAAGTTGACCTTCTTTCCGGATCTCTCTAGGCGCACGCTGATGCAACGCCGCGCTCGTAAGCCGCTACTGGAATCCATGCAGGATGCCCAGTTGCCTTACCGGTGGGGCTTTCCATTCAGCCTCTCCGCTACCAAGGATGGCCAGACGCATACTCGCTGTAACAAGGATGATTTACCCCGTTTCTTGGAGTCCCTGGGATTGCCTCAAGTGGACATTCCAGATTGGAGGTCATCGCCTGACATACCTCTTCCCACCCGCTCTGAACAGTGGCTCCCAGGCTGTCGCCGCAAGCGCCGCCGTGGTCCCAGGCGAGGCCCCCCTGGACACACTCCGCTCCCCCACTCCCCAAGGGGGGAGGTGTGAGCTGCTGCATTTTCTACTGATGGCTCCTGAGACGTTTTCAGTTGGTTCCTGAACCCCCCCTAGCTGCCGTGTCAATGTTCTCCCCTGTATTTAGGGGTTGATTTCACACTACCTACTGTCCGCGGGTCACCTAACGGACTCGCTCCCTGTGCCTCGTCACTTTTCCCCCCATAGGTCAACTCCTTGGAGTTATGCCCCCTTTTTGGGGACTGCCTCTGCTCGCTGGCCTCCGCCGTCTCCCCGTTTTGGGAGAGGGGTGGTGGCTCCCGACCAGTGGCACAGTTGTACTATGTTGCGCCCTTTGGGCCTCTTGTTTTTTCTTGTTTATATGTTCTTGTTCTCAATGTTTTTTGTGCTTTTTGTTTTTCACATCTGCTATAATTGTAATTTGTTTTTTAGGCTCCTGCACATGCTCAATGTGCTCCGTGTGCTCCGGGCTGCTGGCTGGGGTGTGCGGTGGGTCCCTTCTCCCTCCCGTCGCCGGTTGGGTAGCTCCACTCCCTGATTTTCTACCATGGCTGCCTTGAAGGTCGTATCCTACAATGTGCGTGGTCTGGGCTCCCCGTCGAAACGCAGTAAGTTGTGGCTTGAGATGAAACGCACGGGGGCACACATCCTTTTTTTGCAGGAAACACATTTTTGCACTGACTCGGTCCCCCGCCTTCCCACGCATCTGTACACTTCTTGGTTCCTCAGTAACTCTCCTCGTCCTAAATCAGGGGGGGTTGCCATAGCAGTACACAAACATTGTCCCTTTGTCATGACGGATCAATTGCATGACCCAGAGGGCCGATTCGTGTTTGTTAAGGGTACCTTTTAATAACCATAAATTTACTTTTGCCACTGTGTATGCCCCGAATAGCGGACAGATTACCTTCCTAGACTCTGTCTTGGAATCCTTGTCTACCTTCCGGGAAGGCCAGCTCATCCTGGGGGGAGACTTCAATGTCAGCCCTGACCCATGCATAGACACGTCCTCGGGCAGTTCAAAGCACTCATTCGCCTTTCTGAAACATTTCAGAAAATCCCTGCAGGCACACCATCTGGTGGACTGCTGGAGATTGCTTCACCCGACTGACAGAGACTACAGCTATTTCTCGGCCCGCACAACGTCTATACCCGTATAGACTTTTTGATGATGGACCAGTTCTCCCTTAATTCCCTGTATGGGGCCTCCATTGGGTCCATTACCATTTTTGACCATGCGCCAGTCTCCATTTCCCTGTCTCCCCCATCGGTGGAGGCACGGACATGGACGTGGCGATTGAATGATGGAATCCTGGATGATGCGGTCGCTCAAAAAAAGGTTTCAGACACCATTTCCCTGTATTTCGCAGAAAATAAGCCGGGAGAAGTGGGCATGGGATCCGTTTGGGAGGCCCATAAGGCGTGGTTCGGGGGGAACTGATATCCCAAGGGGCGAGACTGAAAAAAGCTAGAGAGGGGGAATTACAGACCCTATTGGCCAAAATCCGTGCGGCAGAAATGACGCATAAGAGAAATGTTACCCCGGTAATGGCGGTAGAACTACACTCCCTTCGCCAGGACTTAGCTACATTACTCAATACTAAAATTAAGGCACGTTTAAGACACATTGCACACAAATTTCACGAATTCGGTAATAAATGTGGGAGGATGCTGGCTAGAGCCTTGAAGAGTCAACGTGCTTCAGGCCACGTGCATAAACTTACCTCAGCGACGGGGACACCGGTTGTCCACTCCTCCAAAATAGCTGCTGCATTCAAGGATTTTTATGCTCAGTTGTACCATCTCCCAGATACATTGCCCGGCTCCTCAGAACCCCAACGGGTGGCCCGAGTCCTCCAATACCTCGCAGAAGCGCAGTCCCCACAGCTGGAAGCCTCAGTTGGCGAGCAGCTGGATGCCCCTATTGCCTTATCGGAGATTCAGGCGGTGGTGAAGGACCTCCCTAATGGGAAAAGCCCTGGCCCTGATGGCTATACCAATGCCTACTATAAGAAGTATGCGGAGGTGCTGTCTGGCTCCATGTGTGCTTACTTTACGGCCCTGGCCTCCGGTACAGCAATGCCCTCTGAGGCGCTTATGGCAAACATCACCGTCCTACCAAAGGAGGGGAAAGATCTCTCCTTGCCGGGGAGCTATAGGCCTATATCGCTCTTAAACACAGACATTAAGATATTGGCGAAAATTTTGGCCAATAGACTTAAGCCGATCCTCCCGACGGTTATCCACCCTGACCAAACAGGATTTATTATGAGCAGAGAGGCCAGGGACAATGCCAATAGGGCGCTCCAACTGATACACTGGGTCGAATTGCAGGCAAAGACACACCCTTGTCTCTTGTTTTCCACTGATGCCGAGAAGGCATTTGACAGGGTGGATTGGACGTACATGAGAACAGTGCTGACCAGGCTCGGTTTGGGTCCCAACATGCTGGCCTGGATATCCTCCCTGTATAGCTCCCCGTCCGCCAGAGTAAAGGTGAATGGGCTTCTATCTGACGCCTTCCCGATTAGCAATGGGACACGGCAGGGCTGTCCGCTGTCCCCCCTCGTGTTTGCTCTAATACTTGAACCACTGCTTAATAGGATTCGCCTCAATAATAATATTAAAGGTTTTACGGTAGGCCCGAACCCCTAATTTCACTCCCTGACATTATGGCAGAGTTGAAGGAATTTAACCTATTACCCAACTTCAAGATAAACTATGCCAAGTCGGAGATCCTGTCCCTGAATATCCCACCGGGGTTACGCACTCAGTTGCAATCGGCCTTCTCTTTCACCTGGTGCCCAACGTCTCTGAAATACTTGGGGGTCCATCTGCCCGCAGCCTGCTCTCGGCTCTATGACTGTAATTTCGCGCCACTGCTCTCCGCTGTTAGAGTGGATTTGAAAAGATGGGACAAAGCTGCTTTTTCATGGATGGGCCGAGTCAGAGTTCTAAAAATGACTGTGTTACCTTGTATATTGTTTGTCCTGCAGATGGTGCCGAACGCGTTACCCCGGGCCTTCTTCTCAACCCTCAATAGCCTATTTATTCAGTATATCTGGAGTGGGAAATGCCCACGGCTGGCACTCCGCACGTTACAGCGGCCTAGATCGGGGGAGGAATGGGGGTCCCAGTGGTCCATAGATACTACGAGGCTATAGCCCTACAGCGCATTTTGGACTGGTATCATAGTGTCCACCACAAACTGTGGGTGTCCCTGGACAAGTTCCTGGCGGGGCGCAATCTGTCCCACGCCCCGTGGGTTCCTCGGGAGAGTAGGGGCCTATCAGCACTGGTCTCTCCGTTGGCCGCTCACGCCCTGGCGACTTGGGATGCCTTGAACAAGGGGGGGATGCTCGCTCCTGCGACTTCCCCTTTGGCACCCCTTGGTGGCTTCCCCTGGTTTGCTCCTGGGGAACACCCATTCTTCTTTCGGACCTGGGCGGCAGACGGGGAGTCCAGATGTGGCAGATTTATACAGGACCATGGCCTGCTGTCTCTGGTCACTCTGAGGGAACAATACGCCCACTTCCCCATGGACGAGTGGCGTTACCGGCAACTTCAGCACTTCCTCGCCAGTCTACCCCAAGGGGTTCGATCGCCCACCCTAGCCTCTCCCTTCGAACGACTATGTATGTCGACTTCTGCTATCCCCCACGCCATCTCAGTGCTATATAACTTGCTACAATCCCTACATACTGAAGGGAAACCGGGGTTCATCCGGGACTGGGAGAGGGACCTTCAGCACGTCTTTACCGAGCCTCAGCTGGACCACATGTATAGACTCACACATTCGAGCACGGTTGATATGAGAATGCAGGAGAATAGCTATAAAGTCCTGACCAGGTGGTATAGGGTACCCTCCAAACTCACTAAGATCTATCCTTCTCTCCCAGACGCGTGTTGGAGAGGATGTGGCCACAAGGGCACTTTCCTACACATTTGGTGGGAATGCCCCAGAATACAGCCCTTCTGGCAAGATGTCCATGTGCAAATTAAGCTCATTCTAGATGTGGAATTATCAGATTCCCCGTTGGAATCCTTGCTACACTTCCCCACTATTCCCATTAGCCAGTATCGCAAGTCCATATTGCCCCATCTGCTCAACGCGGCCCGTCGGTTAATTCCGATACATTGGAAGACACCACAGGTGCATACCCGTTCTGAATGGGTGGCATTGGTGAATAAAATCATGGCCGCGGAGGAGTGGATGGCGCAATATAAAGACAAGTATGAAAAGTTCTACTCCATTTGGGCCACCTGGATACATTATGCAAGCCCGGATGGGCTGACTAAACCAGGGCCCCTGCCGGACTCGGCCACCTCGGGTGTGAGGCCGAGCAGGCGGGAGTCCGATTTGCTGGAAGTTCAGGAGTAGAGGAGCGGTAGAGCCTCGGGAGATTTGCTACAGTTTATACCTTGCATAGTGCAAGTAGCGGATGTTTTTCTTTTTCTTTTTGTCCCCAGTTTATTGTCCTCGTATGATTTCTCTCCCCTTAATTTGTGTTTTTCCCTCTCTACTCCTCCATGGTATATGGGCACGATACCCAGTGGTTCGGTCTGATTTATATGTTTGCTTGGAGGCATTTACCCTCCACAGGTGTGGGTGTGCCCGACAGGGATGACAGGGGTGACCCACTGCTGAGCGAATTTATAACATGGGTAAAATATGTTAATAATCATTCCCCCAGATGTGTCTCCCGAAATGGGTAGGCCCATAGACTGTTGCTACGTTTATACTGAATATGTGTACCCGGTATACGGCCCGATGTGTTATGTGATGTCCTTGTCTCCCTCTTTCTGTACTATGTTGAAAGTCTATTTGTCTGATTACTTGAAAAATTTCTAAATAAAGATTACATAAAAAAAAAAATCAAACGCTTCCTATAACCATCAATACACTTACACCTCTCACCCGGAATTTTGGACCACTCTTCCTTTGCAAACTGCTCCAGGCCTCTCTTATTGGAAGGGCGCCTTTTGCCAACAGCAATTTTAAGATCTCTCCTCAGGTGTTCAATGGGATTTAGATCTGGACTCATTGCTGGCCACTTTAGAACTCTCCAGCGCTTTGTTGCCGTCCATTTCTGGGTGTTTTTTGACGTATGTTTGGGGTCATTGTCCTGCTGGAAGACCCAAGATCTTGGACACAAACCCAGCTTTCTGACACTGGGCTCTACAGTGCGACCCAAAATCCTTTGGTAATCCTCAGATTTCATGATGCCTTGCACACATTCACGGCACCCAGTGCCAGAGGCAGCAAAACAACCCCAAAACATCATTGAACCTCCACCATATTTCACTGTAGGTACTGTGTTCTTTTCTTTGTAGGCCTCATTCCGTTTTCGGTAAACAGTAGAATGACGTGCTTTACCAAAAAGCTCTATCTTGGTCTCATCTGTCCACAAGACGTTTTCCCAGAAGGATTTTGGCTTACTCAAGTACACTTTGGCAAACTGTAGTCTTGCTTTTTTATGTCTCTGTGTCAGCAGTGGGGTCCTCCTGGGTCTCCTGCCATAGCGTTTCATTTCATTTAAATGTCGACGGATAGTTCGCGCTGACACTGATGCTCGCTGAGCCTGCAGGACAGCTTGAATTTCTTTGGAACTTGTTTGGGGCTGCTTATCCACCATCCGGACTATCCTGCGTTGCAACCTTTCATCAATTCTTCTCTCCCATCCACGCCCAGAGAGATTAGCTACAGAGCCATGGGTTGCAAACTTCCTGATAATGTTGCACACTGTGGTCAAAGGCAAATCTAGATCTCTGGAGATGGACTTGTAACCTTGAGATTGTTGATATTTTTCCACAATTTTGGTTCTCAAGTCCTCAGACAGTTCTCTTCTCCTCTTTCTGTTGTCCATGCTTAGTGTGGCACACACAGACACACAATGCAAAGACTATGTGAACTTCTCTCCTTTTTATCTGCTTTCAGGTGTGATTTTTATATTGCCCACACCTGTTACTTGCCCCAGGTGAGTGCCAAGAATTTTGACCAGCCCATTTTTGGAGTTTTGTGTGACATTATGTCCAATTTGCTTTTTTTCCTCCCATTAGCAAAACATGTGTTACTGCAATACTTTTCTGTGAGAAATTCTTGATTTTCTGGAAAAATTTCTGGGGTGCCAACAATTTTGGCTATGACTGTATATATATATATATATATATATATATATATATATATATATATATATATATATTGTTTAAGTGGACACTTCTCAAACAAATGCTGTTAAAAAATCTTTACACCAGCTGTGCTTGTGAACAAAGATACTATGTTGTATGTTGTATGTTGGGCATATGTCAGTTGGCAGTTAAATGTTTTCATTGTATTCTGTTTACACAATGCAGGCAGGTAACGAGGTCCACATAGCTTGACCTTTTGACATATATGACCTATGGCATGTATGATACAACATTGCCATCTAGAGGTTGAATTGGGAAATGAAAGTCAGTATTGAAAAAGGGGCCAAACCCATATGTGGATAGTAAGACTTTCTAAATAAAAAAGGTTGCAACTTAAGCTAAAGGACAACTCTATAATGAGATAAAATCACAGAAGCTCTGTGCCCGATCTCCTGCAATCACTGTTGAGTAAGCCTGGGATCCTGGTTGCCTATGGAGATCATGAAGCTGCTATGAACTGAGCAAAGTAGCTTTTTAGCAGCTTTCTATAGTTCTTGCTTATTCACTAGGAAGTAGGTAGAATTTTGCTTGTTGTATGTATATCTGTCATTCTTGTACTGTATTCCTTTAATTGTAATAGTTTGTATGTACAGAATTTTTGTTTAGTAAAAGCACAATAATACACTATAGAGGTCCAAGCTTCCTTGCTTATGCTGCAAAGAACCTTAAAAGACGCAAAACACTTTAAAATCACTTTAAAGTTCCCAGCAAAAACACTAATGTCATACAAGTTGTTCTCTCAGCTGTTCAGCTCACCCTGCTACCAGCAGTGTCTCAGCAGCCTTACAATCTCTATTGTAAACAAGCAGGTGTTTTGGGAGGGGGGAGTCAAGCTGCTATGGAACAACTTCAGTGCTTCTCTTGTGAACGTTAAACCTTGAAGACACATTTATCCAAACTGCTTGTAGCTACAGAGATCAGTGAAAGCTTGTTTAAATCAAATGTAATGCGTGTGTAAATACTTTAATTTATAAAGCATCAATGAATATAGAATTATACCTCATGCATGTGTAGCTCCCAGGGTTTTTTTTTCCTGGGGTGGGGGGGGCTTCACTCACTCCTTCCACCCCTGCGGCTACGCCGGATTCACACTTTGTTAAGTATGGAAATCCACTGTTTAATTACCTTTGGGTCTGCAGCAAAATACCTCTCACGAGTGGATCCTTCAGCTCCATTGTCTAGGTACACCAGTGTATTCAGGAATAAGGCCAATGTCCACACACGAGTAAAACCTAATCAGCAAGGCTTTATTCTTTTTCTTACTTTTGAGTCAACTTGAAGAAAGCAAAGGCAGGAAAGTTTAAGATGTAGGAGAAGGTTCAGGCACGCAACACTTAGATCCCAAATATATACACACTCGTCGCCACTCAAGCCTGAGTAGGTATTGCTCACTCGGATAGTCCCTATAAGAGCAGTCCTAGCAGCCGGGATGGAGCACGGATGTCAGAGATGATGGATCCCCCTTTAGGCAGGCCTCCAGGCCTCCCCCCGAGACAGCAGTACCGTCGCTATCTCCGCCGGGACTGATCTTCCCCTGGAACTCATTTCCCAAAGATGGGCCCCCTTACAAACGGGCAGCCTGGGGTCCTTCTCCAAAGCATAGGCCCTTGTTAGGAAAGCTGGGCCTACAATGCAGCAGCAGAGCCTCGGGCTAAAGGTGCCCGAGGCCTAAACACACGCGCGCACCTCGTGCCATGGGGGGCCACAAGGCATGCTCACTGGACCAGAGGTCCCCCTGAATGCCTTGGGGTCCCCCTGGAATCGCCTCACGCCAAAAGGCGTCTGCCCCTCTGGTGCCCTCTCCCAGCATGCACAGCGGGTAGACCACGTCCACTGCATGGCTGCCGAGAGAAGACACCCAAGGTGCTGTGATACCCCCATGATCCAGCCTGTGCTGGCGGTGACAGTGCCACCTGCAGGCAAAGGAGAATAACACTGCCGGGCAGTATCACATCCAGAACAGAGAAAACAATTTGAACTATAATTGGTCTGAGCCCAACTACTGGCTCAGACTGCCCCTAAATTTCCATATAGTGCCCCCAAATATTGGGGGGCGCTACACATGCAAAGTGATTTCTAATATATGTTGTGTGGGAGTCTTTTATGCATAAGTGCAAGCTCTATGCAAGTGTTTGTATTTGCGTGTTCGTTGGTGGGCAAGGGGGTGTTTAAGAATTTTTTGAAGATCCATTTTTACTTATTTAATTCAACTTTTTTTTAATTGCTTGACCTCATTATTGCTAATTCAACAGGACTGAGGGGTCCCTATGTGAAAGCAAAATGCAAATGACATATTCTCTTCATTAAACCCCTAATGTCACCCCTGTAGATCATCAGCAGGAACTGCACTTAGTCTGCTCTTTCCCCAGGTAGAAACCACTGGGGTTTACATCTCTGAATGTGGAAGTGCTCCATCCAAGTTCTTAGTATATAATCTCTGCCTGCTGTTACTTCCAGTTCTGTAGTCTCTAATATGAATCCAGTAGGAATGTGCCCCTATATTGTACAGTATATCCTTTATAAAACATTATAGTTTTATGCAAATGACACAGTTTAATGTATAAATCTGTTTAATGTATAAATTTCCTAGACCAGGGGTCTCCAAACTTATTATACAAAGGAAAAAAAGTTGCGCTAAACATACAAAAATTACTTGTTGTCTTAGTGAAAAATTAATTTAAAATAAGAAAACTAAATCAGGAAGGATGAATAAACATGCAAAATTAAGCCAATATGTGATATAAAAGTGAATACAATAAAAAACCTTATGAAAAGGATCTAACATGTGAAGAACACGACAGTTCTCCAAATAAACACTGTGAGTAATTAAATTGACCCCTAAAAAAACAAACAATAACACGGTTCACAAGTGATATGACTAACAGTCAGGAGGAAACCGGAATATGAAAGTTCATGAAAGTTAATTCAAAGGGGTCTTCCGCTGGGTTCTAAATAATCCGTGATGGAAGCACAACACCAATGGAATAGTGATAAGTAGAAAGAACCTGCACCGATAAAAACACTGCCGCTTACCACAGATAGATGATCCCTTATGACAGGGCTGCTTTTATTTTGAGCCGGCCGGCTCTCTACTTTTGACTGATTTTATGCGACATACTGTAAGTGTGCATTTGTATATTTGTGGAATAAATGTGTAAGGATTTACATTATTAGTCCTTTTGTTTTCTTTGGTCCTTGGGTCGATTGGAAGTTCATGCCGGCCTGCCTATCATTTGAGATTCGGCACTTCCTGGTTAGGACGCCACATTCATCCTTGGAAACCACTGTCAGACGCAGTTGCCAGACACCCTTGGCTGGGGATTAAGCCATAAGCGTACGCAGATCCCTTGTCATAAGGGATCATCTATCTGTGGTAAGCGGCAGTGTTTTTATCGGTGGAGGTTCTTTCTACTTATCACTATTCCATTGGTGTTGTGCTTCCATCACGGATTATTTAGAACCCAGCGGAAGACCCCTTTGAATTAACTTTCATGAACTTTCATATTCCAGTTTCCTCCTGACTGTTAGTCATATCACTTGTGAACCGTGTTATTGTTTGTTTTTTTTAGGGGTCAATTTAATTACTCACAGTGTTTATTTGGAGAACTGTTGTGTTCTTCACATGTTAGATCCTTTTCATAAGGTTTTTTATTGTATTCACTTTTATATCACATATTGGCTTAATTTTGCATGTTTATTCATCCTTCCTGATTTAGTTTTCTTATTTTAAATTAATTTTTCACTAAGACAACAAGTAATTTTTGTATGTTTAGCGCAACTTTTTTTCTTTAGATAACTGGTGGTGTAGTATAGCACTTATTGTTGCAGCTTTAGTCTTTACAACTTTTTGCTCACGAATTAGCGCAGTTTTTTTCTTACCTACCTTATTATACAAAGGGCCAGTTTACTCTCCTTAAAACTTTAGGGGGGTCGGACTGTGGCCATCGGGAGTAGAAAAAGCTTCCAGGTTTTATTACCAGGCTTAATTGAACAAGCTGGGGTTAGAAGCTCATTGGTTTCTATGCAGAAGTGAGCCTGATTTTGGGCTTTCCAGCTTTAGTAAATAAAACCCATTGTGTACTTAAAAGTGGGGTATGCCTGTACTAGACTCTCTCCAGCAGCTGCATCCTCTGGTGCCAGCCTCCTAACTACTTATTTTTGTTTTTTCTCTCTTCCAGGGGTATCACCCCTCTATTTACCTTTCCTGTATCTCTCTGTTGTAATTTTTTCTCATATATCTAATCTCTCCTTCCTCTGTCTATCCCTCCCCTCCCCCCTCTCCCTCCTACTCCCCCCTCCCTCCCTTCCCACTCCATTTATTTTTGAATCAATATAACTATGGGTGATATCCATGTAGTGTCCCTCAACACCAAGGGTCTTAACACCCCGGGGAAGCGCCGGATGTTGATGCACGATATGCGCCGCAATAAGAGCGGATATAGTCCTACTACAGGAGACGCACTTCCGGGACAATAACCTACTGCTACTTAAGAATAGGCACTACCCCCCTATCACTCTAAATACACAGAGGCTAAGTCACGAGGGGTGTCCATCCTCATCTCTGCCAGGGTGCCCTGGAAACATATAGACTCACAGACTGACACTGGGGGCCGCTACTTATTCTTGAAGGGCCTGATTGGGGACAGGAGGGTCACCTTGGCGAACCTTTATGCCCCGAATGATCATCAGGATGTGTTCCTCAGGCGGCGCGTGGACCATCTCATGCGCTTCTCAGAGGGACAACTCATAGTGGGGGGTGACCTGAACATGCCGCTGCTACCGGCGGAGGACACCTCTTCTGGGAGGTCCTCCACTTCCAGGGACACGCGTACACGTATCGGCTCCACGCTACACTCTGCACACTTGGTGGATGCCTGGCGTCTTCAACATCCAGGAGAACGTGATTACACTTTCTTTTCAAAACCCCATCAGACGTACTCGCGTATAGACAATTTTTTGATACCCCACGGACATTTACACGCGATCACAGAGACCTATATCGGCTACATAACGTGGTCAGACCACGCTCCGATAGGTATTCAATACTCATTATCCGCTGCCTTGACAGGACAAATACCTCCGTGGAGACTTAATGAGGGCCTCCTCCAGAACCCAGACGTCCTGGCCGACATAATCAGGGAGTTGGGACATTATTTTGCCACGAACAAGACCCCTGACAGTGACCCCGGGGTGGTTTGGGAGGCTCACAAAGCTGTGATCAGGGGGTCACTTATCAAACATGGTGCGAGACTAAAACGTGAACGGATGGCGCAACTAGACCTGCTCCTCGCCAAACTACAATCCCTGGAAGCGACCCATAAGGCGACCCCATCCAAACAACTAGGTCTAGACCTTAACACTGTCAGGCTGCAGATAACCGACCTCCTCAAATTTAAGGCCAAAGCGGCAATCCAAATCTGCCACAGGAAGTCTAACGAATCGGGCAATAAATGTGGGAGACTCCTAGCCCGAACGCTGCAGGCACAGCGAGTGGCCTCCTACATACCACATATCCTGACCGTTACCGGGCAGAAGGCATGCCTACCCCAACATATTACCCAAGAATTCAGGACCTTTTATAGCACCCTATACAATATACCTGAGACTCCGTCCACGCCTGAAGGCACGGGGGACTATCTAGACCGGTCCCTAATGCCCTCACTACCAGAGGAGACACGAGCTCTACTGGAGGAACCCATTACATTGCCTGAAGTGTAACAAGCCCTGAAAAATACTAAGCACAGCAAAGCCCCTGGCCCTGATGGACTGACCTTCATGTACTATAAGACCCTTTTACCCTCCCTAGGCCAACATATGGTGAATTTATATAACAGTGTTGGGTCGGGACGCATTTTCATGACTCCACGCTAATGGCGCAGATTTCGGTCATACCGAAGGAGGGTAGGGACCCGGGCCAATGCGGGAGCTACTGTCCGATCTCCCTCCTAAATGTAGACCTCAAGATCTTCACTAAGATCTTAGCCTCCAGGCTACAGCAGCACCTCCCAACCCTAATCCATCTCGACCAGATGGGCTTCGTCCCTTCCAGGGAGGCCAGGGACAATACTACCAAAGTCCTTAATCTCCTCCACATAGCGGATCAAAGCAAAACGCTGTGCGTCTTCCTTGGGACCGACGCGGAAAAGGCATTTGACCGGGTTAACTGGAGCTTCCTGTTTACTACGCTGAGACACATAGGGTTGGGAGAGACGATACTGAACTGGGTGACTGCTGCCTACACAGCACCGAGGGCCAGGGTGAGAGCGAACGGGTTTCTATCTGAGACATTCTCGATTAAAAATTGAACTAGGCAGGGCTGCCCCCTATCACCCCTACTGTTTGCCCTGACCTTAGAGCCCTTCCTCTGCCACGTCTGACTGAACTCGGATATCACTGGTGTGGAAGTAAACGGTACGCAGTATAAGGTTTCTGCATACGCAGATGACCTGCTTTTCTCCCTCACAAACCCCACAATCTCCCTTCCAAACCTTCTGAGAGAATTTGACATCTATGGCCGCATATCAAATCTAAAGATAAATTTCACTAAGTCGGAGGCAATGGGCATAGGGATAGCGCCACACCAACTTAAGCTACTCAGGGACAGTTTTCACTTAAAATGGACTGACACAGCCCTGAGGTATCTGGGCACATCTATACCTGCGAAATTGTCCAAACTGTTCACTCTTAACTTTACACCCCTTTTGAGGATGGTCCAGGGATTATTGAATGGATGGGACAGCGGCCTCCATTCGTGGATCGGCCGCTGTAACATCCTCAAAATGTCGATACTACCCAAATTATTATTTTTTTTTTTTTTCACAATCAAATTTTTATTGAAAGATGAGTAATACAACATGTTAACAGTGGCATTACATCGGAAAATTACGTACTCAACATACATGTTCCACTTCCCTCAATCAGGAAAGCAAAGTTTAAGGAATAAAGAGCACTTACAATGTAGGTTGGGGTGGTACAATTGTCAAATTAATCCTTATTTGTAGAGGGGGGAAAGGAATGAAAATAGGGGGGTTATAGGAGATCAGGTTTAGATAAGGAAGAGAGTAGGAGGAGGGAGGGGGGGGATATGGGAAAAAAAAAAGGGGGGGGAGGAGGGGGAGGGGGGGGAAGCTGTCGGAGTTAAAGACTTCAGAGAGGCAGGAAACATAGGGACAATACAGGATATGAGTTCTCTATGCAAATACATTGCCGCAAATCAGTCTAGGTTACAATCTGTCACAGACACAATATGTTTATGTCATTATGCAAGGGGAAAAAAGGAACTGCTACAGGGGAACAGGGTATCAGCAGATAAAGTGCTAGAAATGTATTTCTATAAACATCTTATTTCATCAGAGTTTGGAATTCAACAGAATGTAGAAATAGCTCCCAGGGCTGCCAAAGTGCATGGAAGCTTTCAGTTGTTTCTTTTTTCATTGCTACCATTTCGTCCATTCTGTGTATGAACATTACTCTGTCCAACCAATCCTTGACCGTCGGTGTGTTAGTCGTTCTCCAATGCAACGGAATGAGTGTTTTAGCAGCAGTTAAGAGATGCCTTGTTAACGCTTTTTTGTATTTGCTAATTTTAAAGTGATTAATATGTAGAAGGCATGCGGCTGCGTTTAGATCGATTTTAGTTTCTGTAATGTGTTTTAACCAAAACTTTACTTGTGACCAATAGTCAAGGATTGGGGGACAACTCCACCAAATGTGCAGAAAGGAGCCAGGCTCTCTATTGCATCTCCAACATGTGTCTGATATAGTATTCGACCCTTTTTTGGATAACAACGGGGTAACATACCACTGGGTCAATATCTTATATGAAATTTCCTGGTATCTCGTGCTCAGAGAGCATTTATGGGCAAAAATGCAAGCCTTTTCCCATTGTGTATCGGTAAAAGTAAGACCTAGTTCCGTTTCCCATTTGTTTTTATGTTTGTTACATGTGTCTGTTTGTGTGTGACCCAGCCAGGAGTATGCCAGGGATGTTGTCTTAGAAATCTGAGATCTTGAAAGGCAGATATTCTCTAGCTGGGTCAGGTTCTTGCTGTATGCAGTTTTATGTTTGCTATTGATCAAAAAGTCTTTCAGCTGTATATATAGCCAAGGATCGAGTGATGGTTCACCTAATTCGTTTCTGAGAACATCTGTTGATTTGACTCTGTCATCAGTCAAGCAATGGGTAACCAGCAATTTATTGGTAGTAGTGGGGATTGGAAATCTCAGCTTGATTTCACCTGGTGGGAAGTCTGGGTTGTCCGCAATCGGTGTCAATGGTCCAGGAATTGTGGCTAGTTTATAAGGTATAGCTATTTTGTGCCAGACATCAAGTGTGGCTGCTACGAAGGGATTAGGTATTTTCTTAGTGAATTTGGAGGAGGTTGACCAGGGGAAGTATAGGATGGGTTTCTTATTGTGATCTCGCTCTAGCTGTACCCAGTCTTTGTTAGTGTCGTGGCAATGCCAGTCTATCAGTCTTGTAATATGGGAGGCTACATAATATTTCTTATAGTCAGGTAGACCAATGCCCCCCTTATTTTTTGGAAGTGTGAGGGATTTCAAACTAATTCTTGGTTTTTTCCCAGCCCAAAGGAAGTGTCTCTGGACTTTTTGTAACTTCGAGAAGAAGGAGGGAGGTATCTTAATTGGTAAGGCATTGAAAAGGTAGAGCAATCTCGGGAGGATAGTCATTTTTAGAATAGACGCTCTTCCGAACCAGGAAAAGAGCTTGGGAGTCCATTTTTGTAGGTCTACAGTGATAGAATGTAGTAAAGGAACAAAATTTGCCGAAAAGAGACTGTCAATAGATGGGGTCAGTTTGATTCCTACATATTTAAGGGTATTCGATTCCCATTTAAATTTGTGGTTATTCTTGATTAGGTCATAAGTTTTGGGGTCTAGGTTCAGATTGAGGGCTTCTGATTTTGACTGGTTAATTTTGAAATTTGAAACGAATCCAAAAATTTTAAAAATTTCTGTGAGGTTGGGGATAGATAAGTGTGGCTGCGTGATAAAGAAGAGAAGATCATCTGCATATGCAGCTACTTTGTATTCCTTCTTCAGTACAGTGAATCCTCTAATGTCATGTGAGTTATTTATAGTCCTAATCAGGGGTTCTAGTGATAGAATAAAGAGCAGGGGGGAGAGGGGGCATCCCTGGCGAGTGCCATTGTGTATCTTAATAGGGTCAGATAGAACATTATTAATTTTGATTTTGGCCTGAGGATTGACATAAAGGGTCCGAATCCAATTCAGCATGTGCTCTCCAAGACCTACATGAGAGCACGTGGCTAGCATAAAGTCCCATGATATCCTATCGAAGGCCTTCTCCGCATCGGTAGACAGGAGAAGGCCCTCGATTTTCGTGCATTTTGCCTGATGAATAAGGTTAAGGGATTTGGTGATGTTATCTCTGGCTTCCCTACCCGGCATAAAGCCGACCTGTTCAGGGCCAATTAATTGGGAGAGTAAAGGTTTCATTCTATTAGCCAGAATTTTTGCCAACAATTTAATGTCAACGTTCAATAATGAAATTGGTCTAAAATTAGAGCAATCAGAGTGGTCTTTGTCTGGTTTGGTACAACTGCTATATGTGCGCTGAGTAGAGCATTAGAGTCATGTTTATTTTTGGATAGATGGTTGAATGCCTTGAGTAGTGGACTTGTCAGAAGCTGGGTAAAGGTCTTATAATACTGGGATGTAAATCCATCTGGACCTGGGCTTTTCCCCGTTTTTAGATCTTTGATCGCTCCCTGTATCTCAACTGCTGTGATAGGGTCTTCCAGGGATGAGACATCTTCTCTAAGGAGGGAAGGTAACTTGCTATTTATTAAGAATTCCCTGATCACTGCATCTCTGGGCGCCACAATGTGGGAAGGCTTGTGTTGAGTGGGTAGGTTATAGAGTTTATCATAGAAATTATAGAATATTTTTGCAATATTTTCTGGTTCGTATTCTAATATACCTTGTTTGTTGCGAATGGCGTGTACATGGTTCGCCATCTTAACGTCTTTCAGGGCTCTGGCCAGGAATTTTCCACTTTTGTCCCCGTGCTCATAGAATAAGTTCTTTTTAAACAATAATATTTTTTGAGTATGTAGGTCTAATATACGTTTCAAAGACTGCCTATTGTGATTAAGTTCAGCTTCTACCTTAAGGGACAATGATTTTTTATGTTGTAGTTCTAATCTGGCTATTGTGTTAGATAATTGAGTTATCTCCTTTTCTTTATCTCTTTTCTTCCTGGCTCCCCATTTCATCAGTTCCCCTCTAATCACCGTTTTATGTGCTTCCCAGTTATTTAGGGGGTTGGTATCGGAGTCAAGGTTAATCTGAAAGTAAGTCTGGATTGAGGTCTGGATGCTGTCATGGACTGCTTGGTCCGTCAATAGGGCCGCATTGAGTCGCCAGTTGAATGTTGCGCTTTTGGGAGGATTAAATTGCATTGTAATTGCAGTAGGGGCATGGTCAGATAGGGAGATGATACCTATCTCTGCTCTCATCAGGTTAGGTAAATCTCTTTGTGTGAGGAAAATTAAGTCGATTCTGGAGTACCTCTTATGAGGAGCCGAGAAAAAGGAGTAGTCTCTGTCAGTGGGGTGTGTCGATCTCCATGTATCCACTAGTGACAGAGATTGCAATAAAGCTTTAATGCGTTTCAATATTCTGTAGGAGACATGTGAGTGTCCTGTGGATGTGTCATGCAATGGTGAAAGCGGGACATTAAAATCTCCACCCAGGATAATGCAGCCCTCTGCAAACCACTTTAGTTCATTCATTATTTTACTGCAGAATGTGATATGAGATTTATTTGGGAAGTACACGTTAGCTAGCGTGACCGGAGTCCCTTCCCAGGTACCTTTTAATAAGATGTATCTGCCTTCGGTGTCTATCAGTTGGTGTTTGATTATGAATGGGGCATTTTTGTTGATTAGTATTGAGACCCCTTTCGTCTTAGCCAGGGCATTTGTCGCATGATGAGCCATAGTGTAGAGGTTGTCAGTTATTTTAGGAATGTTCTGTCCTTTAAAATGAGTTTCTTGTATAAATATGACTAAGGGTTTGACCTTTCTGAGTTCCCTGAGCAGTTTGGCCCGCTTTTCTGGAATATTAAGACCATTAGCATTATGTGATACTATTGTGGGCGAGGGCCCTAGGTAGGAGAAGGACATTTTGTATGTTTTTGGGTGTATAGTTGACAGCTGTCAGATAGGGAGTATGGGGAGCCAGGAAGAAGGGGAAAGGGGGGAGGGAGGGTTTGTGGAAGAGAAAGAGTATAAGTCCCTAAACTATGAAACCGTCAGACCCAATAGGTGGGTCTGATTCAATAGTAACTAAGGTGAGTCCGGGCCTCAGTTCTCCCAAAGAAGGGAAAGTGGGCCACGGGTTACCTGTGTCCCCCAAAAAAAAAAAAAAAAGGGGGGGAAGCACTTAGTATTTAAGGTAACCACGAACGACTCTCGGGGGGTGGTGGGAGGAGGCTTCGCGGATGGAAGTAGGATTCCGTACAAATTTGAGGTATGTGTAGACGGTGAGGTCTACGGGAGTGGGACGGAATATTTGTATTAATTATTAAAGCATAGTTCTGAGCCTTGTAATTACGGGGTAGACCATTACCCTAACATGTAACGTAAACCTGTAAGAGTATAAATTTAAAGAACAATTTGTGTCAACTCGTGCTAACCAAACAACATTTCAACAGAGTTATTTAACTGAGTTCCTAACAAGACCCCATCGAGGACCCAGCCAGACTACCTGTAGGCAGCCACCATTCTAATGGGGGGTCAGCCCCCACGTCGCCTCGCCACGTCCCCCCTGTACCTTTCAGTTAGGCACGTCAGGTTTCTCACATTTTCCTGTAAACAAAAAGGAACCTAGAATAATATGAACATCATACTACAAAATTTCTGTCACCTAGTGCCTTCTTAAAAATTCAGAAAAAAAAAAGAAAGAAAGGGGGGTGTGGACGTCCATGCAAGTAGTGTTCTCTTCATATATACGGACAAAATCCATCCTAAGGGATACATGTGTACTCACAGTTCCCGTAAATGGAGCGGTAAGTCCATTTCTGATCATGAAGAGAGGCTGGATGGCTTGAGCCTGCTGGGTCGATGGTGGGGCTGCTTTCCACAAGCCTGTGGTAAGTTTTTCACATATAATGGAGGGTGCATAGGGAGAGACTAAATTAGTGGGAAACAAAACAAAGAGAAATAAAAGGAAAAGTCAGTAGCATTGCAGGGACCAATTATGTTGAGCAGTGGCAGAGTTCTCTGTATTCCTTCCCATCCTTTATGTGAACATCGTGTGATGGGTGAGTAGGCCATATGACCTTCAAAGTCTTGCAAGTTGGAGGCATTCACATCTTGTTTTATCAGACTTTTCTAATTGGTCATGAGGAAAAAAGATTTGTTCAAAATCATTTCTAGGAGAAGGTGATATCAGCTTCTTGGGAATATCTGTGTGAATGCTGACCTCTAGTGGCTGGTGTTAAGAACACAGTTTACTTTCCCTTTCTTCCTCTCCTTCTTTTCCTTCTTTTCTCTTTCCTTTCCTCTCTTCCTCCTTTTAAATGGCAGCGTGTATGTTTAGCAGGTGTGCGTTTACGCAGAGGTCTATGTAAGCAAGGGTAGCTTGATTAACAGAACACAACAAGTGTTAATCAAATAGTACAATATATGGGGGGCAGCTTTAACCGTATCTTGAAACCGCAAACTGAATTAAGTGCAGGACTATCTCTACCTGTCATCTCTTTGTCTGGAGCCCCTAGGAAATGGTGAGTGAAAACTGTTCTTATGGGAGCTTTTTCTGGACTGACCAGGACGAAATGTAGACTTATCCGGAGAAGGGCCAAAGGATGTTGGCTGATTGTTGATCGGAGGAGGAAGCATGAATTCCGCATACCAGTCGGGAAGATCAATGGGAGTAATTTGTAGACTCTCACAAAATCCATTTAGGTCTTCTGGGACTCTCAGTAGGTACTGCTTGCTATTATATGTAGCTTGGAGTGCAAAAGGAAATTTCCACCTGTATCTTATTTCCTTCTCTTTCAGCACCTCCAACAAAGGTCTCAGGGCCCTCCTATTCTTTAAAGTGATTGGTGATAAATCCTGGAATAAATATATTTCCGTCTCATTAAAAATGATTTGGTCACTCGCCCTGGCTTTTTGCAGGATTTCTTCCTTCAGGGTATAATTAGGGAGACAGCAAATCACATCTCTTGGGGGATTGTTGTCTGGAGCTCTGAGCTTAAGAGCTCTATGCGCTCTATCAAATTCAATAGGTGAGGCCTCAGGCCTATCCAGGAGGCCATTAAAGATAGAAGTGAGAGCCGGCTTGATTTGATCAGGCAGGGTAGTTTCTGGTATGCCCCGTACTCTAATGTTTTGCCTACGGCTTCTATTGTCGAGGTCTTCTAAATGCCTATTGGTAGCTATTAGGTGTTGGGAATGAGACACGGCGATATCATCCAGTCTGGTAAGGGCCCTGTCCCTTCTCCTCCCTGATTTCTCTGCAACCGCCATTTGCTCAGAAAGCCTAAGCAGTTCATTTTTTATGTCAGAAATGGCGATTGAGAAAGAATTCTTAATGTCAGCAGCGATTTCTGTCATAGAAGCGTAGGTCAGAGGGCAATCACCCTGTACAGTACCTCCCATGGAGTCTTCCGATGCAGGTAGAGAAACCTCATCATCTTCCATGTCGTCTCCCCTGTTCTTCCTCGCTGCCGGCGCCATCTTTGATTTTCGTCCGCTGCCTGTGTAGCGATATTTACTCAGATTTGCCGATGAGAGTTTGTTTTTCGGCGTTCCCATCGAGCGCAGGAGTCTTCTAGGTGTCCCCCTCGTACAGTATGTGCTCATAATCTTCCTGTCAGAGGCCGATTTAGCACCCGTCCCGAGCCGCAGACCAGGAGCTCTCTCAAGCAGCGTCCATCTACGCCGCGCTCCAAGCCACGCCTCCCAAATTCTTATACCTCCTACAAGCCCTTCCGATATCAATCCCAGGGAGCTATTTCAGGCAGGTCCATGCAGCTTTCACCCGATTCCTCTGGGCTGGGAAACATCCATGCCTGAAGAGGAGCATACGCTCCCTACCGAAGATGCACGGGGGTCTGGCATTGCCAGATGTCCGCACATATTACCACGCAACACATCTCAGTAGGCTCCTGGACTGGTGCAGACACAGGGACACCAAACTGTGGACATGCCTCAAACAGGGCCAGAGTGACATACCCCTCCCCGGAGCACCTTGGTGCCATCCAGTGCTGCCACCGACACTCAAAAGACACCCCTTGATAGGCAATACCGTGAGTGTTTGCTCTCGACTGCTGACCCGACCCTCCCTGTCTTCCCCGACGTCACCTCTGTGACCGGTGATTGGCCACCCCCAGTTCACTCCGGGACTGCATGACAAGAAATTCCTCATGCTACGAGAAGCTGGGCTCTATCAGGCATCCCACTATAGTGTACAGGGGAGGTGGAGGACACACGCGGAACTGTCAGACCAGGGAGGCCCGTACAGACTGGACTTCATGAGGGCCCTACAGCTCAGCCATTTCCTTACTAGCCTCGCGCCACCCCCTAATGATTCACATCAGCCCATCACGACTCTGGAGGAACTATGTATGGAGTCGGGGACGATCCACCATATGCTATCAGTGACCTATGCTATGCTGAATGAAACGCAGGGAACCTATCAAATTCCGAGCCTTACTAGGTGGGAGAGGGACTTAGACTGCCACCTTTCTGACAATAGGAAGCAGCACATACTTAGGTTCACTCACAAATCTTCCCTGTGCACCAGAGCCCAAGAAACCAACTACAAGCTCCTTACGCTTTGGTATAGGACCCCCTCCCTTCTACACAAATTGTTTCCTACAACCACTTATCGCTGCTGGCGGTTCCAGGAGGGGGAGGGCACCCTTCTACACATCTTCTGGTCCTGTCCACGGCTGCGGAACTTCTGGGGTGAGGTCTGCCGCATCACACAGAGCTTCTCAGACCATACTGTACCGGACGAGCCGGCCTATTTCCTCCTCCATGCGAATGACACACCTGCAAAGGTCTATAAAAAAATCGGTGGTTCGCCACCTTCTCGACGCGGCCAAAGCCTGCATTCCCCTTAATTGGAAATCCCCTAACCCACCGTCAATTGCCCAGTGGCTCCACAGAGTAGACGACAATAACCACATGGAAGACCTAATTCTCACCAGCCAACACAGACAGGAAACATATACTAGGACGTGGCGACTGTGGAATATATTCAAGTACTCTGACGAGGGACAGTCCCATAGAGGGATTGAGCCACCCACATGACGTTCTGCCCGACATCTACTCTCCTAGACGCTTGATCACTGGCAAATTGCGATGCTCTGACGACCTATTGGGGTCTTACCACCCCCATGGGGTAATCACCCACACCCTGATTTTCTGCTTACCCCCCCTTCCCTACCCACCCCTTTCCACCCCCTCCTCTACCACTCTCTGTACTATTCCCACCTATATCTCTATGGTATATCTCTGAGTATCTTATCTCTCCCCCCTTTTTTTTTCTCTTCTTCTTTTTCTCTTTTTCTTATCTCTTACTTTTCTTTTTCGCTCAGGGGTACTAAACCCCCTGTTACTGTAATTTTGTTTCTATGAGTAAACGGGAAAACTAGAGGGGAGCCTGTATCCACGGGACTCGGACACTCTCATACCTTCTTCCCACAGACATGCGTACACATAGCTGTCACAGTTAGAGGCATCACAGCCCTGCTGTGGACCCTCCTCTCAGGGGAGGTACACCTCTGCAGGACTTATTAGGCGGCACAGTGTTACTGGGGTATATATCTCTCTGTGTTTCACATTGCTTTATTGTATTGATGTATGCGATATCTGTCTACTGTTGGAGTCCGTGTGGACCAGTTCCTCTGTTATAAATAAAAAAAAAAACTGGAGCGTGCAAAATCTGGTGCAGCTGTGCATGGTGGCCAATCAGCTTCTAACTTCAGCTTCTTCAATTAAGCTTTGACTGAAAACCTGGAATCTGATTGGTTTCTATGCAGAGCTGCACCAGATTTTGCACCCTCCAGTTTTAGTAAATAAACCCCATTATGTCTTCATAAAGAGTATCTGTCATTACCCAAAGTTATCACAAGAGGTCTTGCTCACCCCTTGTGATAACAATAAAATTTAATTTATTTATTTTTTAAAACGTACAAAAAAAAATGTAAATAAAAATAAGAAAAAAAAATTAAAGCACCCCCCTCCCCCCGTGTTCAAATACAAACATGCATGTAGGTTCAGCACGCATATATAAATGGTGATCACACTACACATGTGAGATATCGCTGTAGTCGGAGTAAGAGCAATAATTCTAGGGCCATAGCTCATGTTTACTTCTAAATCGTATAACCTTTACGGGCTTTTAAAGTGTCACCTATGGACATTTTTAGGTACTGTAGTGTGCTGTCATTGCATAGCCATAGACACTCTCAGCCTCATCCTGCACAAAACATTTCCAGCACCACAATACACTTTAACTTGATAACAACACTGCCAGAATATTAGTTTGTCTTTTTTACTATCTTAGAACAGTGTTTCTCAACTCCAGTCCTCAAGGCGCCCCAACAGGTCATGTTTTCAGGCTTTCCATTATTTTGCACAGGTGATTTTATCAGTTTCACTGCCTTTGTAATTACCCCAGCTGTTTCACCTGAGGGAAATCCTGAAAACATGACCTGTTGGGGCGCCTTGAGGACTGGAGTTGAGAAACACTGTCTTAGAACATCAAAAAAATACACCATTATTGTTGAAAGACATTATATACAGCATTTATAAAGACTTTTAAATGTTTACAATGTGGTCTTACCAAAAGTGAACCTTTTACCTGCCAAAGGATTTGCAATTCTGTCCAATAAGTTCTGTGAATAGCAAACACCACACAGTCCTATCTCTCAGATCAAAATACCCAATTTTTTCTTTGGAGCTCAGTAACACTCATAGGTCTTGGTCCTCCCCTAGTCTGTGACTGGACGTTGAAAGGAAAGAAGCAGAGGCAGCTCATCTCTGCTCTCTTCTTCTATCTGCATGCACCTGGCACCTTTGCATGAACTTTGCTGTACAGGGACTGCAAGAGGCTGATATCAAGTCAAATTTGGACACTTTCACTTAGGGCCACCATTAAAAATCATAGGGCCTCTCAAAGCCTGCTGCTCATCTAGGTGCTTAAAATATTGTAGCTACCCTGAGATACAACAGAGCCCAGGGTGAGGTGAGGAGCAATACAAACCAGGGCCTGGCAGCAGCAATAGCAGCAAGGCGACAGCTAGGCCTGGTATGGAAGTATTGCCCATAGCCCCTCACTGGCGACCCCCAATTACATTGTTCGCATTTAAAAATACTATTAAAAATACTATTAAGGATGTATACATTAAGTCTTATTGGTGAATTGGAAGCATAATGAATCGTACATGTCCTCAGTTTTGAACACGAAAAAAAAAAAAAGGTTGTGGGGTCTCCTCCAAATCCATACCAGACCCTTGGGTCTGGTATGGATTTTGAGGGGAATCCCATGCCAAAATGTAAAGAAAAAATGGCGTGGGGGTCACCCCCAAATCCATACCAGACCCTTATCCAGGTCTCCGTCTTTCAGTTCTTAAATAGCTAAGGGGTGGGGTTACCAAATAACATAACTGGATGACCTCACTACTTTGTGATGTCATCGACCCAGCCCATTGTGACTGTCAGACAGCGGAAGCCAGCGATGGTTGCGGACCCCTTTTCTTTTCTTTTTTTTTGGTGACGTTCGTTGTGAATAATGCTGGATCTACACCAGGGGACATTGTTTTTATGTTTTTGTTTTTTTCAATAAAGGAATTGTCGAACACTGTCTCTGTGTATTTATTTATTTTTGACACTTTTTTGGGTGAATGTGTAAGGGTACCCCATACTCATTCACATAGGGGGGGGACCGGGATCTGGGGGCCCCCTGGTTAAAGGTGGATTCCAGAATCCGATAAGCCCCCAGCCTGCAGACCCCCACAACTAGTAACCAGGGTTGTTGGGAAAAGTCCATTTGTTGGGAATTTGGACACAGCTATCTATCACCAGCTATACTAAATACAAATCTACAGGTGTTATCTGTGTCTTAGGTTTGCCTCTGTATTGGTGCTAAATTTGCAAGATGTTTGAATATGATTACGAATAAATAATTTGACTAGCAGCATAACAAAATATGTTCTCTGTAATATTGTGTAAGCATAACTGCTACTGCAACATAAGGTCCAGCATGCAATTTTTTGTTTACATTGACACTTGCTAACCATGGATGAACCAGAAAATTACAATAATTCCCTGCAATTTCTGTTAACACTGATGTGTAAAATGCACTAATTTCAGTCACAGATAATAAGAATATCTATTAGTTGCACAATCTCAATTAAGATTTATGCAATCAGACTGTAATAATGTATGTAGTGCTAATAACCCTGTTCTCAGATGACTTATTTATATCTAGTACTTTTTACTTCATTAACTATTATTATTGTTGTCAATGTATGAAAAATTAGATTACCCCTGAGAACTGTTTTACACCTGTCTGTACTATCTTTGCCATAATTGCACAGCAGTCTACTAAACTGAGAAAGGTTGAGATAAAAGTAGAACACAAGATATCTTGCTATAGCATGTGTTTCCATGGTGGCCGGCCTAAAATCCCTGATGTGTTTCATGTGGGATTTATTCTTTACATCCTACGTAGCGTCTTTGTAATATCTCTTCTGTATTTCAATTCAAAAATAATAACATTTGTAGCTCTATTTTTAACTAGTTAAATATTGCTTAATAATTATTGCATACTTATATACAAAGTATAACATCCAAGAACAAAAAAAATATTTAAATTGCAGATTACCAATCTTCAGATACGGTGGTTGCTTTACTCTTCTTTTTTTAGGCTTTTTGCTTTTTTTTTTTTACCTTAACACATTTCCTGTACTAGGATGATAAATAGTGATGAGCCAAACTGCCCTGGGCTCGGTTCGATGAACTTCAAAGAAGTGATCAAATACCACCAAAATAAATCTCTATTTGTGGGGGAAAAAAAAGGACATTTATTTTGTTTGGGTACATCGTCACATGCCCGCACAATTGTCAGTTAAAACAACCAAGTGCCGTATTGCAAAAAAATGGCCTGGTCATTAACTAGGTAAATCCTTCCAGGAGTGAAATGGTTAAAAATAAATAAATAAATAAATAAATAACAGAGCACAGATATGAAGAGACTGCTTTGTATTTTGTGGGGCATTTGGAGGGGTACTTCACATACAAAAAAAAAACAAAAAAGAAAAATGTGAGGTCCTCCAGGAAATCCATACCAGACTCCTTGGGTCTTGTACAGATTTTAAGAGAGGGTTCACACAAAAAAAACAATAAAATGCGTGAAATTCCCCTAAAAATCTATACCAGAGCCTTAACCCGAGCATGCAGCCTGACTGACCAGGAAAGCAGGAGCAAGGGTGTGCTTTTTGTGAATCTTACCAGGCCACATGCTATCAACATGGGGTGGCTGCCTTGCCAGGGGAAAAATAATCCAATCAAACGATCTCAGGTTGATCTCATGGTTTTGAAGCCAGAAGAGAGATAGAGGGTCTAATAGATCTCTCCATAAAGAGGACCTGTCATAACCCATGTTATCACAGGGGATGTTTTTTTTTTTTTTTGTGATAGCAATAAAGTTGATAAAAATAATTAAATGTGCAGTGTTAAATAAATAAATACATGCTTAAATAATAAATAAATAAAATGCCACAGCTCATGCTAATGCTCAAAGGTGAATGTGTGCGTTGTTCCCAAGCGCATATGTAAACAATGATCTCACCACACATGTGAGGTATCACTGCAAACATCAGAGTGAGAGCAATCATTCTAGTGCCAGACCTTCTGTGTAACCCTAAACTGGTAACCTTGAAAGGTTTTTGAAAGTGTCTCCTATGGAGATTTTTAGGTATAATAGCTTTGCGCCGTTCCACAGTAATACACAATTTTAAAGCATGACATGTTGTTTGGTACCTCTTTACTCTTATACCAAACTATTTGGTATTATATTGTATGACAAGGAAAATGTGACACCCACTATTTTATTCTATAGGGCCTCTTTATAAAAATATGTAATGTAATTGGGGACTCTAAGTAGTTTCTAGCAAAAAAAGTACTGATTTTTACATGTAGGAGAGGAATGTCAGAATTGGCCCTAGACTGGAATTGGTTAATCTGAAAATATAAACTTTAATTTGTCCTACAGATGTAAAGAAGGGATGTAGTTTGGTCATTGAGGCCTACACCAAGTTATTAAAATAATATGAATGCAGACTATGCCATATTACTTATGTTTTAATGTGAAAAATATATATTTTTCTCCAAAGCTAAATGAGGTATGTGGTTTAGCCAATGAGGTCTACAAGAGGTTATTGAAATAATACCTGTGCACCGTATGACATATTGCTTTTCATATTACATACTTTAGTACATATTTATATATAACATATAGAATTAGCTTTTTGGTCCAAAGGAATGTGGTTTAGTCAATGAGGCCTGCAAGATATAGTTGAAATACTGCATACAATAAGCCTGCACAATATTTTGGATGCTGTCTCTGAAATAAGCATCTCTAATTTGTATTTTATGATAAAAACAGTTGCTAAGACTGTACTGCATGTGTGCAATGTACAAAGACAGCTATAGATTGCCAAATAGAGATTAGAAATTAGCCAAACTGCCTGGGGTTGTTTCAAGCATTGTTTGGCTAACCTAAAAGAAGTTCAGATGCTTAGCCTGAGAATGCAGTAGGGGATGTACATGCAAAACAAAAAATATGAAGTCCCTCTAAAAATCCATGCCAACCCCATTCATCTTGGCATGTAGCCTGGCTTGCCAGGAAATCTAAACCATGCCAGTCCATATACCGTCAACATGAGAAAGCACCTTGGTACCCCCCTACCAAAGTACCTTGTCCCCTCATTAATGAAGACAGGGCCTCTATCCCAAAATCCTGGCCTGGTGGTTGTGGGGATCTGTGAACAGGGGGCTTATTGGAATCTGGAAGACCACTTTAATAATAAGGCTGCCCCCAGATACCCCCCCCCCTTACTCATTCACAAACAAATAACCTAGAAATAAAGACACCCAAACATTTGACAAGACTTTTAAAAATTGAAATCCCCCAAAAATGTTCTCCATTGTGCATCAAAATCAATCACAATAACCGCTGCCTGCAGACTTGTTAAATAAAAATACCTCACAGACCCAGCACACACAAATGATTTTGACAATACCACTAGTCGAATGATATAGTCGAATGACTATAATCAGCTATATAAGGGAAGGGGTAGGGATGGCTAGTGGATATATTTGGGCAGTGATGTCACTGCTGTCCCTGTCCCTTTGCTTATGTGACTGGGGAATACCAGCCATGTAAAGCAATGCATAGTAGTTCCTAGGGACATGGCAGGTGTACCCGCTGTCTCCTTAAGAACCAGTAATAGTGGGAAGCTGTCAGAGCATAATCCAACAGTTAGGTCTGAGTTAAGGTTCGGGCTAAACTTTGGCTGTTTGTGTGTACAGCTAAATGCCCAGACTTTTGCCCATTCAGCCCCCTGTTCCGTGGGTGCTGAGCATCACTCATTAGCCACTTCAATATATGACAGCTTCCTGCTGTTATGGATTCAAAGGACACAGTGGGTGCTGGCATCCCTAGTAACCGCTGTTGTCGGAATCTACAGCCCCAGCTAGTAAGGGCGAGGGAAAGCAGTGACATCACTGCCCATATCTGGTCACTGACCATATTTGGGCAATGACAATTATCTAATAGGGCCATAGCCTTATTTGGTCTGTGACATCACTACTATCCCCACCCCATCCTTTATATAGCAGTCGACAGCTTGGGATTCAATATGCAGTACCATTGGGATCGGTCGCATGGTCCAGGTCTATTGTGTTTTTAATATCAGCGAGTTGGCGGGTGCATGCTTCATTATTGAAAGGCCCAGAGTGTGGCAAGTAATGCTTTTTCACAGTCACTAAATTTTATTAAGGACTTACTGGCATAGGCAATAATTTTGGTTAAATCATCCTGTTTTTGACAAAGTACCGCACTAATACTGAGGTTGGTATAACCAGTTTCCAAATAAAAAGGCTTGGGTGAGTTTTCTTTTAAGCTCATTCATGGCCTGCTCTTGATCCTCCCCCCACCTCCATAGTATATCCTTTTTGAGTAGTGTTAAAAATGGTTTACTGATTTCGGCATCATTTTCAATAATATTACGTGAATAATTCATCATACCCAAAAGTTATCTCAGTTCACTGATATTGGTAGGTGTCTTTGATTTCATCACAGCCTCGACTTTCTTCTTTTGAGGATTAAGGCCTTCAGAAGTAACCTCATGTCCTAATAAATTTACCTTGGATCGGCACCATTGGGCTTTCTGTAACGAAATTTTAACCCCTGCCTCTCTCAACTGATTAGGAACATGTCTAATCTCTTTGATATGTTTTTCAAATGTAGTACTTTTTATCAGGATATCATCCACATAAGTTAAGTTTCCTCTTTCAGTGGCATCAGGCATAGCTTTATGTAAAAATACAGCAAATTTATGACCAGAATTAATATAACCAAACGGCATTCGATTCCCGGTATATTGTTCCTTACCAAAGGTGAATGCCAACTTGTATTGGTCTTCCGGACTTACCTTTATAGTCCAATACCCTTGAGCACAATCTAGTGTAGTTTAGGGCCGCCATCAGGGGGGTACAGGCAGTACACCTGTAAGGGGCCCGGAGGTCCCCAGGGACCCGGATGCCCCTCCTTTTTTTAAATCTTTTTTAAAAAAAAATTATAATTGTTTTTATTTTTATTTTTTGTAAGGGGCCCAGGGGTCCCCAGGGGCCCTGAGTTCCCCAGGGCCCTGAATGTCAACCCCTCCTTTTTTTTAATGATTTTTTTTATTATTCATATTTTTATTTAATTTGTTTATTTTATTTATTTATTTAATTTAATTAATTAATTTATTTTTGTAAGGGGCCTAGAGGTCCCCAGAGGCCCGGAGGTCCCCAGGGCCCCGGATGGAAACCTCCCTTTTTTTGTTTATTTTTTATTAAAAAAAAATATTATTAATTATTTTTTGTTCTTCTGGTTTTTTTTTGTGTTCGTCAGCACCCAAACCCCCTGCTTCTCAATTAGTGGCACCCCCCCCCGCTTCTGAATTTGCGGCAGCCCCCCCGCTTTTCTCGATTCACATGACCCCCCCCCCCGGTTCTCCTCGGCTCCAGGGGGCCCATGCCTGAAGCTGTGTAAGGGGCCCCAAAATTCCTGATGGCTGCCCTGAGTGTAGTAAAGTACTTAGCACCTTGCATCTGTACCAAGCATTGGTCAATGTATGGCACAGGCCACCCAGACATATATACTCGTTTATTTAGCTGTCTAAGATCAGCACATAACCGCCATTGACCATTCGGTTTAAGGATCCCAAGTATAGGATTGCTATAAGAACTGTGCACCAGTCTTATAACGTCCCTTTCCCTGAGATTCTTAATAATTTCCGCCAGTGAATCATAACAAGCTAGGGGAAGACGGTATTGCTTGATATAAACAGGAGGTGCGGCAGGGTCAGTCTGAATCCTTGCAATGTGTATGTCTGTTAAACCACAATTATAGGAATCTTTTGCAAACATATCTTTGAACTCCAAAAATATTTATTTTAATACCTGACGTTCAATATCATTAGAGAATAGATCAGCTAACAATATATATTTGTTCTTGGACCATGTCCAGAAATCCCGGGAATACTTCAGGTTGACCTATTTCATAGGTTTCTTCAAGCCTGTCAGTGAGATCATGATTCGACTTACTAGTCTTTTCAGTGTACTGATGATACTCCTCGGCTCCCTGCTCTTGTATGGGTATGACCAAAGGTAATGGAGGTTTCCCCCACCTTGCAAGTGCCCTCTTCAGGATTGAAAGGATATGCTGAATCTATAGTGAACAATCCTTCTGGAGAAGAATTAAATGTTTGTTCAACTATTTGCTCTTCAGTAAGATATTGTTCAGGTATTAGGCCAATAATTGTATTATGAAACCCAAAAGTGTAATAATAAGAATCTAGGGCTAGACCAAGTATGGAGTCCTTAGACAGAGAAACTTAATTTGGAGATCTATTATTAACGATAATTTGGGTTTGATATAATAGGATATTTACTAAGGGTGTATGATTTACAGCAATTCCTATTTGTTGCATCCTGTCTTAAAGACATATTAATGCTTCAGGATTCCTGAGTTTTTGGCCTTTCTGTACCCGGACAGGTAACAGAAAATTATTAGCGCCTGGAGGAATGATAACATCATGGGGTACTAATATGCTTACCGCATATGACAGCATCTGAGATGATTTGAGGGTTTTGTGTTCATTTACAAAACTACATGGATTTTCTTTTAATCTGGACCACAAGGTTGAATTTATTAAATCCACATGTATTGCAAAACGATGTAATACATCGTTACCTGTGTAAACGTAATTCTGTGGGTCATTGATTACCAGGAATAAGTGATTGGCTATTTTACCCCCAATAGAAATTGATAACATGCATTTCGCAATAATATTATGACTGTAAAGCCCTGTACACACGATCGGTTTTACCGATGAAAACCGTCCGATGGATTGTTTTCATCAGACAAACCAATTGTGTATGGGACCCATCAGTCTTTTTTCCATCGGTTTTAAAAAATAGAACTTGTTTTAAAATTTTCCAATGGATCAAAAACCGATGGTAAATTCCGATCGTCTATGGGCAAGTCCATCGGTTAAAAAACCCACGCATGCTCAGACTGAATTAGGAGACGGGAGCGCTCGTTCTGGTAAAACTAGCGTTCCTAATGGAGAGAGCACATTCGTCATTCTGCAAGTTATTGCCTCGTTTAATGCAGCGCATCGTTTTTTGCTTTAGAATGGTGTTTAAAATGTTGTTTTTGCTGCAGATCTTTATCACGAGTTCTGACAAACTTATGTCTTTCTTCTTTCTTGTGATCTTATGAATAATTAGTTTGATTAGTTTGAAGGCCGACCTCACAAATTACACCAAACCTTTTTTTTTTGTTTTTAAATTTGTTGTGCATTTTTTGTCAATTTCTCACAACAACATTTTATATTTTCACGTTTCCTCATGGAGGTTGGTGTCCCTTGTTATTAATTACACATTGTATTTATGAAATGTTATTGCTACTCTTAAAAAAAAACACATTAGGCATGTATGTTGGCTGAAATCAAATCTCCATTTATTTTGGCAAAAAAGCAAACAAAAAACGAAGGGCAACAATTCAGAAATTAGCAGAAAATATGAAGTCATTGGACCCCAAATGCAGACATGACTATGATGAACAATAAGATATAAACAACAGCATGAAATCAGGAGCAGCAGCCAAAGACATACATCATCCCAAGCTGTGGTACTCCATCAAACTGCAACTTCTGGAAGAGCAGCTCGAGGCCAGAGAATCACCTCCTGCTCTTCGCTGTAGCCTTCCTTCCACGCTTCCCTGCAGCGTTCTCTCCACGGCCCCGTCCACGCACCCTTGCAGGCCGGGCCACTGTGGGTGGTAATGTGGCAGGAGAAGGAGGAGAAGGATTGGCCTGATGAGAGATATGGGTGGCCTCAGTCAGCTGCCCCCTCACCCCCATGTTAACTGCCATATAGATAATGTGCTCACAGAGGGCCCGTTAACTACTAAAACCCTCCGTAGGGTTGAGGGGGCCCTCAAGATGGAAGCAGCCTCACGGATCAACTTTAGTGACTCCTCCTCCACTTGTGTCATCCGCCGATGTTTTGGCGGTCTGACGTGGAGGGGAGCCACTTGTGAGACTGTGCTGCCACTAGGCCTGGGGACCTGCTGAGTCCCACTTGGCCCTGCCTCCTCCTGCCTGCCACATTCCTGAGCCTCTTCCTCCTGGCTGGCCTCATCCTGTTTTTAAATAAAAAAACATAGTTAGATTTTTTGGGGAATCTATCACACACAATTTGGATATCATGTGCAGTATAGGAGGCTTCAAAAAAGCATGTGTAGCGGGGTGTTCCCCTTTAATGCAGAGAGACAAGAAGTTCCAGGTGAGAGGTGAGTCGGGAGGAAGTAAAGAGACATTATGGAAGTGAAAGCAGAGGAGAGAGAGACTACATCTCCCAGTACATCTTGCAGCACCCAGGGTACATTGCTCCGGAACAGAGACTGCTGGGGCAGACTTTATAAAGGGGAGGTGGAGTTTGTTCGGTCTCTTTGGACACCCCCTCTCCTAGCAAGAGGATCTCTGTGCTGAACTGCTGTATGCACAAGGCCTGAAGCCTGGGCCTTGTGCTCCTTTCCAAAGAGCCATCTGCCAGCCTAGCAGAACCTTAGAGACATCTTCTCATCCTTGCTGCAGTACACCAGAAGGATTGAAGACTTGGATGTCGGTGGATTCCTGTTCCTAGACGAATCGATGGAGGAAACGGACTTGGACTTGTCCGGGTGGTGAGAGCTGTTTAAAGACAGATCCTTTATCTTTACTATTCGTTGGGATTACAAAGTTGTTCTTCAAGTGCACCACCGAAAGATTGCTAGCGAATATTGTTTCACTGAACTTCCATTTAGATCAGTCAGGCCTGACTGCATAGGTAGACATTGCTGGGTGTTAGTCTACCCATGAGGGGAAGTAGCTGTAAAAGGGCAGCGCTAGAGTTGCATAGCAATACTTTATTATTCTGATTACTCTGTTTATCTTTATTACTGTTTATTGTAGGGATCTGCAACTTGTTATACTGTTGTTTATTACTTGTCCATTAGCCTCAGTAAAATATCTGGGTCAAGTACATTGGTGTCAGTTTCACTTACTTTAATAGAAGTTTTAAAGTATATCACTGTGTGTGTTTGCCATAGGACTGCGTCACCTAGAGTTGCGGTCACGCGGTCCTATCTCCCCTTACTAGCTGTGCCACGGGAGGTTAGAGCCGATTGCCAGGGGTTGACAGCGGTGCACTACAGGGCCCAAATCAATACCAGCGGCTCTCTTAACTGGGGGTAGCGCTACACATAGAAAAAAGCTTTTATTTTTACTGTGTTCTTTCACATTGTAATATGTATTCTTCCATGTTTTGCACCATGTGCTTGGCTTGACTGGTTCCACATTTTAAAATGACAACTTTTATGTTAAGTTGAGAGTCCACTTATTTGGTAAATGTGACGTAAAAAACACTTGATCGTCTTCCCCAAATACATGTTTGGCACATATCCACGTAAACTACATGTGGACATGCCTCATTTTAATTAAACAATGTTTATCTACACATAATGGAAAAATAGGATTTTTATAACAGCTTACCTGTAAAATCCTTTTCTTGGAGTACATCACGGGACACAGAGCGGCATAGTCATTACTATGTGGGTTATATAGATACCTTCAGGTGCTGGCACTGGCAACTTCCAAAACCGGAAGTACCCTCCCCTATATAAGCCCCTCCCATCCGGGAGCACCTCAGTTTTGTAGCAAAGCAATAAGTGTCCCCAAAGAGGGGTGGTAGCTCTGTGTCCCGTGATGTACTCCAAGAAAAGGATTTTACAGGTAAGCTGTTATAAAAATCCTATTTTCTTTCTCGTACATCACGGGACACAGAGCGGCATAGTCATTACTATGTGGGATGTCCTAAAGCAATGCCCAATGAGGGGGGGATACACCATACATAAGCTGAGCGCTATCAGACATGAGGATCTTTTGCGGCCTGCAACACACTGCGCCCAAAGGGGACATCCTCCTGACTTCTAACGTCCACCTGGTAGAACCTAGTAAACGTGTGTACTGAAGACCATGTTGCGGCCTTACAGATCTGAGCCAGGGAGGCCTGGTGATGCACTGCCCATGAAGTTCCAACTGTTCTCGTGGAGTGCGCCCTAACTTTGAACGGAGGCGGTCTCCTTCTCAAGCCATAGGCTTGCATTATGAGCTGTCGAATCCACTTGGCTAAAGTAGATTTTGACGCTGCCTGACCCCTTCTGGGGCCTTCCGGCAGAATAAACAAAGTATCCGTTCTGCGAATCTGAGCATTGGCTTTTAGATAAGCTTTAACTGCTCTTACTACATCCAAAGAATGCAATAACTTTTCCTCTACCGAACTAGGTTTGGGGAAAAAAGAAGGAAGAACCACATCTTGGTTCAAATGAAACCTCGATACCACCTTAGGAAGAAAGGCTGGATGAGGACGTAATACTACTCTGTCCTTATGGATAACCAGATATGGCTCCCTACAGGACATAGCGGCTAATTCCGACACTCTTTTAGCCGAACAAATGGCTACTAGAAAAATCAATTTCCTGGTGAGAAGAACCAGGGAAATATGCTGTAATGGTTCAAATGGTTGTTTCTGTAGAACCGACAGAACCAGGTTTAAGTCCCATGGACATATGGGAATATTAACCGGAGGGCTAATACGCATCACTCCTTGTATAAAGGCTTTGACTAGTGAATGCGAAGCCAAGGGCCTTTGAAAAAATATTGACAAGGCCGAAATCTGACCCTTGATAGTACTCAAGGCAAGCTTCCTATCTACAGCCCATTGTAGGAAGTCCAGAATCCTACCTATTACGTACTTACGTGGATGTCATTTCTTGGCTTCACACCAGGCGATGTACGCCTTCCAGATTCTATAGTAGATCTGCCTGGATACCGGCTTCCTGGCATTGATCATGGTAGATACCACAGAATTAGAGAGCCCTCTCTTTTTTAGAATGTGGGCTTCAATAGCCAGGCCGTCAAACCTAGGGCTGGTAAGGAAGGGTGGTATATCAGTCCTTGCAAAAGCAGGTCCGGACGATGTGGGAGGGTCCAAGGACTCCCCACAGACATCTTTACAATCTCCGCGTACCATGCTCTTCGGGGCCACGCTGGAGCCACCAGAATCACTGGTTTCTTTTCTACCCTGATTCTGCGGAGTAATCGAGGTAACAATTGTGGCGGTGGGAATGCATATATCAGCTTGAACTGATCCCAAGGGAACACTAGGGCATCCGAGCCGCAAGCTAGGGGATCTCTTGTCCAAGAGACAAACCTGTCCACTTTTGCGTTGAATCTGGATGCTAGCAGATCTACATCCGGTGTTCCCCACCGCTGACATATTGTCCGGAAAACCTCGGGATGAAGGGACCATTCCCCTGGGCATAATTGTTGGCGACTTAGAAAGTCTGCCTTCCAATTCTCCACTCCTGGAATGAATACCGCAGATATGGCTGGGACATATCTTTCTGCCCATTTCAGGATGCAATTTACTTCCCTCTGGGCTGCACGACTCCTGGTGCCACCCTGATGATTGATATATGCCACTGCCGTGGCATTGTCGGATTGAATTCTGACAGGGGACCCTTGGAGTTTGGATGTCCATGCTACTAGGGCATACCGGGCTGCTCGTATCTCTAAGAGATTGATGGGCAGGGCCTTTTCTGCATCCGACCATCTGCCCTGGAGAGACCATTGCTCCAGTACTGCTCCCCAGCCTATAAGGCTGGCATCTGTAGTGACCACCTTCCAAGAAATCGGACTGAAGGATTTCCCTCTTTCCAGATTCTGGGGAACCAACCACCAACGGAGGCTCTTGCGAACGGAAGGGGACAAGGACATTGGTAAGTCTAGGGCCTGAACTTTTTTGTTCCAGGCTGACAGTATGGCCCTTTGCAAATTCCTTGAATGGAATTGACCGTAGGGTACTGCTTCGAATGATGCCACCATTTTTCCCAGCAGCCTCATGCACAGGCGTATGGATGGCTGTCTTTTTGTACCCACTAGGTGGATCAAATCTCTCAATAACGACCCTTTTTCTTGAGGCAAGAAAATTTTCCTCTGGTCTAAATCCAGCCTTAGCCCCAAGTATTCCAGACTTTTGACTGGTTTTAGGGCTGACTTGTCTCGGTTGATAATCCAACCGTGATATTCCAGATACTCGATTGTCTCGTGAACAACCACTTCTAGTTTTTACACTGAGTGGTCTATCAGCAACAAGTCGTCTAGATATGCCATTATCGTTACACCTCGTGTTCTTAGATTGGCCAATAATGGGGCCAGAATTTTTGTGAACACTCGTGGTGCTGTGGCCAGACCGAAGGGTAAGGCTCTGAACTGAAAATGGCGCCCTTCTACCGCAAAGCGTAGACATTTTTGGTGGGCTGGAAAGATGGGAATGTGCAAATAAGCATCTTTGATGTCGATCGAGGCTAACCATTCCTCCCCTTGTAGGGCAGTGGCCACCGATCGGATCGACTCCATCCGGAAAGTCCTGATATGTAGGAATTTGTTTAGCCCTTTTAGATTTAATATGGGCCTCACGTCCCCGTTTGGCTTCGGGACTGTAAAGAGGTTTGAGTAAAACCCGAACCCCCATTCTTCCAGGGGAACCTCTATAATTACTGCTTGGAGCAATAATTGTTCTAGTGCCAACAGGAGGGATCCTCTCTTCTGGGGATCCCTTGGCACGTTTGACCTTATAAAGTGGGAAGGAGGGGAGTCTTTTAACTCCAATTTGTATCCCAGACTTACTGCGGAGAGCACCCATCTGTCTCTGATCGTGTCCCGCCAGGTCTCTGTGAACAACTGAAGTCTTCCTCCCAGCCGATTGAGTGGGGGCAACCCTTCATGCATTTGACTTTGGGGGAGGTTTTGTACCTCTCCTGATCCAGGGCTTCTTGTTACCCTGCAATTGTCCCTGATTTTTACCCCCAGGATTTGACCGAGGAGGCCGTCGGAACTGTTTCACAGCCGATGTCCTAGGGACTGGAGAAGCAGGCCTCTTAAAAGAGGGACCTCTAACTCTGTTTTTAACCGGCAAAAGTGTACTTTTACCGCTGGAAATTTTCTGGATATATTTGTCCAGGTCTTCCCCGAATAAGCGTTCACCATGAAATGGGAAGCTGACCAGCAATTTTTTACAGGGAGCTTCAGCAGACCAGTTTTTGAGCCATAGAAGCCTGCGCATATGTACTACAGACAGCGTAAGGCGGGAGGCCTGATGGATTGAATCCTTTATAGCGTCCACCGCAAAGCATAAGGCTCTAGGTAGATCAGCTAGGGCAAGAGCCTGCTGATCTGGCAAGTCCCTTAAGACCTGTTTCAACTGATCCTTCACTGCTTGGCAGACCCCAATAGCTGCCACTGCTGGTTGTGTCACCAAGCCTGCTGTAGCAAAAGCAGATTTTAATAAGGACTCTAATTTTTTATCTATTGGGTCCTTGAACATTTGGACATTATCCACTGGACATGTCAGTGATTTATTCACACAAGAGATGGCTGCGTCCACTGTAGGGACCCTCCATTTTTTGACGAACTTATCCTCCATGGGATAGATCACCTGAAATCTCTTGGGAGGAGTAAATATTTTATCAGGATGCTCCCAATCCTGGTAAATGAGCCCTTCCAGTAAAGGATGGATCGGAAAGGAACAAACAGTCTGGGGAGCTTTTAGCGACCCCAACGAGGAGACAGAAGTGGATGATGGCTCTGCAAGGGGCATTTTAAATGCTGATCGGACCATGTTAGTCAGGGACTGAACCCATAATCTTTCAGCATGTGATGCTGAGAATGGCTCTTCCACTGTTGATTCCTCTACAACAGAATCGACCTCATCCTGATCCCCCTCAGGTAGGTCGATCCCTGTATGGGACTGTTGCTCCGCTAACAGGCACTCTGAGCGAGGAGACGGAGATCGAGCGCTTTTTCCCTGTGACAGGGAAGCAGCGATCAATGCTGACAATCTCTCTTCCAGCCCTCCCAGAGCTGAGGAAAAAACCTCCTCTGTTACATACACAGGAGCAGGTGAACTGAGGACAGCCACAGTACCAGGTACTCCTGATGGTGTTCTACGGTCACTAACCTCTGATTCTTCAGGGGAGATTGGTGCAGCCGAAGCATGCCCAAGATCCTCAGAGCCCGATGGAGACCCCCTATGCTTCCTGGGATTTTTAGTCCCGGAGTTTTTAGACGGCATATTCCTAAGCCCAAAGCTGAGGTATTCCAGCCGAAATACACCACTTACTGACAATAGTCAAGCACAAATGCTGCTATAAAACAGTTGGTGTCTACTAATGTGCCTTTCTATGGGGATGCCTGCATCAACCGCTTGCTGTATGCCTTTTTTAAAATGTTGCCAGCTCTGTCTCTGCACTCCATAGCCAGCTCACAACACATAATTGTGTTTTTTAACATGCTGGGACGCCCGCACATGCGCAGAAGCGCTGCGGCGCGCACAGAGCGTCATCCCCCAAGCTCCGCCCCCTTTCCCAGCTCACCTCTATATATAGAGGCGCGTGCTCGCGCACGCGCGCAGGCACGTGCGCCTTCGGCGCTCTTTTTTGAAAAGGGAAACTAGGGACAAGAGCCAGGGCCCCTTTTGCCGCAGGCCGGGGGATGGACGAGCATTGCAACATGGCAGAGGAAGCAGTTTCCCACAAGAGAACTCACCATCTGCCTGGACTTGCTCTGATGAAAAGAAACTAGTCCACATGACAAGAAACATTCCACAGCGGCCTCTAGTGGATTAACACAGGTACCGCAGTTTTTTTTTTTTTTCTTGACCACTATTAAAATATTACATTTTTTAGTAGGTACAGGCATGCATAAATATTTAGCGGGAATACCGTTAGGTAACAGGCAGAAAGACATATTAGGCTTGGGGGTCCCCTCAATAGAACCAAGTTCCTGAGGGGCCCCCACTTACCTTTTCCCCGCCGCAGGACTCTGTTTGGTCCACAGAAGCCCAAACTTCACCTATCACGGCAGGCATTGTAATTAAACCTTCAGGGACCGGGTTCCCAAGGATTCCACTCCCCTGGACCTGTATAGCACCCTGCACAGAAAACATCTTGGTCGTGGGTATGACCAGAGCTCTGGATCCCAGGGTCCAGCTCTCCTAAGAGAAGCATTACAGGCAAAACCTTGCTCTTCTCTGCAAGGCCCGGGTACCGACCGTTTAGCTATGAAGCTTTTTTGGTCGGATCCGGAATAGCTTACTGAGGCCCAAAAGAACCTGTACGCAAGCTCAGTGAAAAACACATGTTACTTCTTGGCCAACACCTTAGACACTGGCAAAAAACTGAGGTGCTCCCGGATGGGAGGGGCTTATATAGGGGAGGGTACTTCCGGTTTTGGAAGTTGCCAGTGCCAGCACCTGAAGGTATCTATATAACCCACATAGTAATGACTATGCTGCTCTGTGTCCTGTGATGTACGAGAAAGAAAGGTAACTGTTAGCGCAAACACAAAGTGCATAAGTAAATGGGGATATGGCAATGAGTCTGTTTAAAATAATAATGGTAACAGGCAGTTCAAGGGTTAAAAGGCAGATAATATGGCTGGTGGATGGCGGCTGCTGTCCTCAGAGAGCTGACTCTTTGGTAGACAAAAAAGGGTAGAGAAAAAGGAAGCGCCACCTAAGTGCAGTATTAAAAGATTATTTTAATGACACAAATATCAATCACACTTACAGGAAAGGAAGCAAAGGAAGGCTCATCTGTAAAGATCCTGTAGTCCTCATCCCGGATCCATGGGCTGCACAGATGTAGAAGATGCAGAGTAGGAAACAGGAAATACAAAGGCTCATCTGTGTGTCAGTGGTCTGTAGGGAAGCTTCAGATCCGGATCCGTTTTTCTATGCAGAGATGGTAAACTGCAGTCGTTGTTGCTGCTCAGCCTGGAGCAGATCCTGTGGCCATCAGGAAGAAGCTGTGGCTGAGGTCACGGGTCACGGGATCACTTCCGGGGGAGGATTCCACAGAGTGAGAAGGGTTGGATAGGCAGGCTACGCGCTCTGAGTCACTGCTCCTTCTGTTGGCCTGATAGGAAGCTGAAAGAACTGGTGCTTTTAAGCCTGTGCTGGAGCCGTGGGACTACGGGTCCCAGCGTGGACCAAAAAGCAGCAAGAGACCAAAAAAAAAAAAAAAAAGGGCTACAGCACCTGGTATTCCCAGGCAGTCTCCCATCCTGGTACTAACCAGGCCCGACCCTGCTTAGCTTCCCAGGTCAGACAAGATCGGACGCTTTCAGGGTAATATGGCCGTGGGCAATAAATAAGTGGACTGACAAGGAATATAAACTAAGTATGGGGCATATTGGTAAAAACACTGGGATATAAAAGGTTTACACGTATATAAAAAAAAAAAAAAAGGGTAAAAAAACCATCATTAGACTATTATAGTTTAAAAACACCATCATTAGACTATTATAGAGGACACAAATAGGAACAGTGTGCTTACATAAAGCAGTGAGCCAATATTATAGGAAGCCTATTCGAAAGAGTTTACAACACACATAAGAGGGAAACTAAGTGGCATAAAATGTCAATATAGTAAAATGGCAGCAAAATATAATATTGGAAATGGGCCAAAAAGTGTGAGGAAATACTATAACCATAGTCACAATTTCGCAGCTAGTACTAACCATGGTAGCAGATCAGACAGAAAGTCTCCATAAGGAGAAGAGATGGGGGACATAAAGAGATCTGGATGATTCGCCACTCGTAAATATGTGCATGTCCATACAAACACATACATGTATAAAAACATATATAAATATATAAAAATATAAAAACATATGCATAAATATTTGATAATAATAATAGATAAACTATATATATATATATATATATATATATATATATATATATATATATCACACATATTAATATAAATGTGCAAAGGTACGTATGATATACATACATATATATATATACATACACATACATATGCGTGCATAAACGCACACACATTATCTGTAAAAATAACATGAATACGATGTATATGCACACATAAAAAGGGTCTATACAGAGGAGAGCAGGATAGGAGTTGGATTCATAGAAGTGTATGAACCTCAATCTCCTCGTTTAACCCCCCAGGGGTCAAAGTGCCCAAGGAATATATCCAATATGTTTCTTGTTGACACAGGCGTTTATACCGCTCAGCGGCAGTGTTGGTGGCAGGGATGGACTCAACCACCCACACCCTGAGGCCAGCTGTTGATTGGCCGTGGTGGGTGAGAAAGTACTCTAGCATTTTTAGATCTTGAGCTTTGTCACGAGAATGGCACTATTTATGCAAAAAAAAATAATAAACCTACTGCAGGGAACCCATTTATCCATTATAATAGTTGTCATCACCCTAGATGGGTCAATAACATTCCCCGCAGCCAGTTTTGTCGTCTACGTAGGAACTGGACCAGAGACTCTGATTATGAGGCCCATGGTCTCTTGCTGCTTTTTGGTCCACGCTGGGACCCGTAGTCCCACGGCTCCAGCACAGGCTTAAAAGCACCAGTTCTTTCAGCTTCCTATCAGGCCAATAGAAGGAGCAGTGACTCAGAGCACGTAGCCTGCCTATCCAACCCTTCTCACTCTGTGGAATCCTCCCCCGGAAGTGATCCCGTGACCCGTGACCTCAGCCACAGCTTCTTCCTGATGGCCACAGGATCTGCTCCAGGCTGAGCAGCAACAACGACTGCAGTTTACCATCTCTGCATAGAAAAACGGATCCGGATCTGAAGCTTCCCTACAGACCACTGACACACAGATGAGCCTTTGTATTTCCTGTTTCCTACTCTGCATCTTCTACATCTGTGCAGCCCATGGATCCGGGATGAGGACTACAGGATCTTTACAGATGAGCCTTCCTTTGCTTCCTTTCCTGTAAGTGTGATTGATATTTGTGTCATTAAAATAATCTTTTAATACTGCACTTAGGTGGCGCTTCCTTTTTCTCTACCCTTTTTTATCTACACATTGTTGGCTAGATGATGTGTTGTAAGTAAAACTAGAATGTGAATGAAAGGCTAAACTGGATTCTGGGTAAAGGAGATGACACTCCAGCAGTTGTGTACTCTGCTTTTTTGTCTGGAGTAAGATACTATAGTCTTGACCACATGACCAAATTTATAAACACACAGGTGGTCCAGTGGATACCTTGGTGGTTATCCAAGTGTATTTGTGAGTGTCCTAAAAAATAACATGCTGCTTTGTAGTGTTCGCAAGATCTCATATGTTCATCTTGGAACTCAGGCCCAAATATCAATTGTACCCCACTTCAAAACAATGAATCCATTTTCAGGCCTAAAATCTCTGTGTGCTAAAGGATACATTATTTTTGCCATTCCCATAGGGGAGAGGAGACTGGGAGGACACCAAGCTGAGGAGACGAGGAACCAAAGACCACAGAAACTCCCCGAAGATCACAAAGCAGACCAAGATCAGCATGTTCAGGAAGCGGAGGTGGAGGAAGGGGAGGTGGAGGAAGGAGAGGTGGAGCTTATCAGCACAACAGGTCAGTGTCTGTCACCACAACTTCAAGGTAAATACAGATGTATTTTTTTTAATTTTAGGGGCTGAACATGGTGGTGTGTCAGGAACTCCAAATCCAACATTCTCGAGTGCTAGCGCCAAAATAATCATTCAGGAAATAATGGAATGTAGTAGCGAAATGGACATTATGCGAACTCAAATGAATGTGATTGAGCAGAAATATAAAAATATTATCAATATTTTTAGGCCAATAGTCTGAACCCCCCCCTTTTAAGTGTGCTATTTGGCATCCAAAATGTGCAACGGTATTTCAACCTGCCCAAATGTGAAAATGCACACAGTGACTCAACATGTGCTATCTGCCATCACAGGATACCTATGTCCCTGTTTTGGGGGTGCAACCTCTTCCTCCCTACTCAAGTAGGTGAGAGGAAGGGTTTTCACCCCCAAAGCACGTCCATTGATCCCCCATGATGGCAGATAGCACATGTTTACCTTAGCCATGGGATCATGTTGAAGATACCCATTTGAGCCCCAAAAAGAAAGTGTGGTTCTTCACATTTGCGATGGATCAGGGGTGACATCACCCCATCTCATGTTTGTCTTTTTCACTGTGTTATTTTTTTAATTTGTTTAAAAAAAGTTTGGGATTTTGACCCATGCATGTTTCTGCAAAAAAAAAACTCCAAAAAAAATAATTTAAAAAAACATTGTTTAATCTAGAAAACCACCAAAAAATTTGGTGCACAAAGTAAAAAGATTCTGGAAGTCAAAAAAAGGTGTGGCTTGTTATTTCTATGCTCAATAGCAGTTCTGAAGATGCAAAAACAAGGTTTTTACCAGTGAGAATTGAGGCTATTTACTAAGGACAAATACACTTGGCACTACTAGAACCTGGGAGACACATAAACCAAAAATACAAGAATGACAAAACAAGTTTGTAGTAAATATAAAACACATTTTTATTAGCAAAAAGCTAAAGGTCAGATGTGGTCTGGCATTGCGATGGCCCCCCTACGCGTGAAGTACTTAAAGTATTTCTCACGTACTTCACGGGCACTTTGGGGGGCCAAGCCAGTACGGGCAGTGTTGAGGCCGGTCAGAATGGTCATTTCTGATGGACCAGCCTCAGGCCCAACTGATGACACATATGTAGATGATAATTGTCTTAGAAAGTTGTGCAATATGCAGCAGCAGTACACAATGTGGTTCAGCTTGTATTCCGCCAAATGTATAGCTGTCTGAAACAGGCGGAACCGGCTGGCCATTATCCCGAAGGCATTCTCCACAACTCTCTGGGCTCTGGCCAGCCGGTAATTAAAAACCCTCCTCTCCGGGGTGAGGGTGCGTTGGGGAAACGGCCGCATGAGGTGTGGTCCAAGTCCAAAAGATTCATCCGCGATGAAAACAAACGGTAGTCCTTCCACGTTGTCTGCATCTGGAGGCAGTGCAAGACCCCCAGCCTGCAGACAGTGAGTGAACTCTGTCTCTGCCAATACTCCACCATCGGACATCCGGCCGTTCTTCCCCACGTCCACATACAGGAACTCGTACCGTGCCGATACCACCGCCATTAACACTATGCTATTAAAACCTTTATAGTTGAAATAGTATGACCCCGAACGGGGTGGCGGCACTATGTGGATGTGCTTCCCATCAATTGCCCCTCCACAGTTGGGGAAGTCCCACCACTGGGCAAATTGATCAGCCACAGTCAGCCATTCCTGTGGTGTGCTAGGGAACTGTGGAGTCAAACAAAAAGAAGACATTAGTACGTTTTCTGTTTACAGTGCAAGCAGATTACACACAAAGACATTGTTGACCAACATCATTCTAACATTATTATTTAAGGGAGTATTTCCTAACAAAAAACAAAGGCCCACTTAGCAGATGCCTCACCCCCGCTGAGTGGACATTCTCAAATAATCTAAGGGGGGGGGGTTGAGGTGATTGTGGGGGATCAAAAAAAAGGCTCTACCACTCTGCTGATCTTGATTGAGAACTAAAACTATTTTAACATTTTTAGGGGGGGAGGGAGGGTTGTCAAACTACGAGGGCACTGACCCAAAAAATTAAAGGAAAAAAGAAGGCTAGCTGTGTTTGGGCCCAGGATAGCATGCTGAAGAGGTTAGTGAAGGGAAATAGGCATGCAGGCCGGAAAAAAGGCCATTACAGGTAAAAGAAAATGGGGACATTACCAGGATATTACAAACAGGCAAATTTGTGAAGGAGGATAAAAATGAATAACATTATCAAACAATCCAAACATATAATGTGATGTTAAAGGAGCAAACTTACCTTCATATAGTCCTTCTGCAGGACCTGAATAATGGCCGAACACATCTCAGGGATAATGATCCTGAGAGCCTGGGGGGAGATGCCTGTTGTGAACTTGAGGTCCTGCAAGTTTCTCCCAGTCGCCAGGTATCTCAACGTGGCAATAAGCCTCTGCTCGGCAGTGATGGCCTGGCGCATCACAGTGTCTTGCCTCGTTATATAGGGGGACAGCAAATCCAACAGATGGTGAAAAACGCACTTCAAACATGGTCTTAAACCGGTCTTAAACGAACTCAAACAGAACGCACCGTGGAACAGCAAGGCCTGAGAAGAACGACCTGAAAAACAGTAAACGAACGGCCAAGAAGGCACTGCAAGGCAGTAACGACCTGACTGCACGCACTGAATAACAAATACGAACCCACAAACACAAACTGAACACCAGGAAATGATCTGCAAAGCACGGAGACTGAAAAGCGCGAATCGGCTCTCACCAAACTTTTACTAACACGCGATAACACAAAATCAGCAAAAGCAGCCCAAGGGGTGGCTCCATTAGATTTGTTCTTCCCTTTTATAGCGGCGTCGTACGTGTTGTACGTGCCCTCGTTTTGTTGCCGTCGGTTTTGGAACTGATGGTGTGTGGCCAAGACTGATGAAAAACTGTTTCATCGGATTTCCGATGGACAAATCCATCGGACGAAAATCCATAGGTTATCCGATCGTGTGTACAGGGCTTAAGAGTCATTGTCCAAATCATGGATCCAGTGATCCTGAGGGTTTGAGTACCTTATTACTTTAGGATTGGCCAACTGTTCCAGTAGATCTCTACTAATATAACTATTTTCCTGGCGTAAATCCAGCTTAGCCCTTTTAGTCCTTCCCAGGTCATTAACCTGTAGGGGAAAGAAAATGTCATCATTCACCTTTTCAATCCCCGTTAGGAATTGCGTATGATTGCTGAACCCATTTGAGTCAACTTTTTCTGGATGTAGGTGAACAGTGGAGGTCAATGTTGCCTGTAAGAAGGAGATATTTGGAATTTGACTATTCCTGAGATAGATTTCAATAGAATCTGGTCTTTCCTCAATCACATGGCAACTACGCCAGCTGCGATAAGATTAGGAATGCTCATAGTTAATGGGCATATTCACTTGGGACCAGATAACTTTATTAATAAAATCAACAAAATCAAAATCAACAATAGGATTTAATCTTTTGAGGAGATCGATTCCAATAATTAATCGATCATAAGGCAAGTCAACTATTAAGGTGGGATGACATATTATTTTGTTCCCTAACTTAAAGTTCAGCCAGGTTTTTCCTAGGACACTAACAAGATCAGCAGTGAATGTTCTTAATCTGTATTTTTCAGAAGATGAGTCCTGAATTTGTTGGAAATATTTCTCAGACATAATAGTAACTTGGCTACCTGTATCCTCCTTGCTGCGCCACCTGTCATGCTGCCTCAGCTCCCGTGCCAGACTGTGTCCTCGGCCGCCTACATGACCCCTGCCGCGCCCATGCCATCACCCGACCTGTGAGTATGGGCTGTAGATTAAAGTGCATATTTCTCTCCCCCCTCTATATAAGCCTAACCTATCAATTGATACTATGTTCTTGTATTGTAGACATCCATTAATAATCAGCTCCTGATGAGCGGCATGATAGCCGCGAAACGCGTCGAGCTTCAGATGCCAAATAATATTTATCATGCAGTTATACCTTATGTTTTTATTGTTTTACTCATTTCACTTACGAATCAATGCTAATGAACTAACTAATCATGTTGGATGATGGAATATGTACCATGATGTCTTATGTATTTTACTGTATAATATTTAATACATTTTATATTATTTGATTTACTAGCTCTGTTTGGCTCTCAATCCGCATGCTTCATACAAAGTCCCGACCCTCTTCTGTCTTCGTACTGATAGGGATGGAGACCTAGTGACTTCATTGTCTCAGGTCTCATTTAAAGTCCCAAACCCTTTCTCTTTTCCATTGAATCCAATTAGGGATGGAAGCATGCGTTTTTGATTAGCATCCAGCTGACACAAGACCCAATGTGCCAGCTGTGTTTCACTTTCCTTCTACCCCTGCCATACTGCGGGATAGCTTTGGATGGGTTTCTCTGAGCATTCTGACACAACACCCCAGTGTCAGAAATAGTTTTCTTCCCCTACCATACTGTAGGCCAAGTGAAGATAATGTTTCTTTGTTTTGATATTCTTTAAACAAAATATGATCTATGTAGACACCCTAGCTCACGGGTCCGGTGTTGTTCGGGGCGTGACGTGGTGGGCCCAGTGGTGTGAGTTGGGGCCCTTTCTGACATTGGGAGCTGCGATGCGCAGCGGGGGCCCCACCCCTTCTCCCCTTCCCATGGGGGTTGGGGCGGTCGCCCAGCTGCGCATCGGCGCCATGCATCCGGTGCGTCATGTCTGGCGTCCACCTAGGTTGACGTCATCACATGAGTGCCGAGTTCTCCACCTGGCGGTCAATATAGGGGGGAGTGAGCTTTTTGGCGCCACTTGCCGGCCACTTGCTGCCTGGGAGATGGCGCCTCTCCTCCCCCATACTCGCCAGCGTCATGTTGGCGGCAACAGGATGTTTGCGGCGAGGCAGGTATCTCTCCCCTGACACAGGCACCAACACACATAGTCAGGGGTTGAGGAACCAGCAACATCTCGCATTAGGCAAAATGCACCCTCAACTCCTTCCATTCAGTTAAACTCATTACCACACACTCTTTTCTGTCCTTCTCCCTTCTCATTTCCTTTCACGCACATTCTTGTTGGCACTCAGTCCCCCCTATTCACTATGACAGTGTCCCTTTCGTTGGAGCATTTTTTTATTGTTTGCAACACAGCTTCACTATCACATATCAATGATAGCGTACACATGTTGGAGTTTTTCCATGTCTCCAGCACAGCTTCACTATCATACACCTCAGGCGGTGCCTTTCCTTTCCTTTCCCTTCTTTCTTTCCTCGATCGAGCGGTAGGGACACACCCACCACCCTCTGTATCAGCAGCCTCACATCATGCCAAAAGGGTTGGATCATAGAACACTGCCAAAAGATATGGAATAGGGAACCCGTTTCAGTCCCGCATCGCCAACAGCGCGGCGAGACTGAGGGATCATATTTGTGAATTACATTAGGCGTTCTATACCAAAACATAAGAATCTTAATGGACGTTTCCCTTTGGGACACACATTGAGAGGATTTGAATGTAGAGGACCATATCCTATCCCACATCTGGACCGTAATAGGTCTATCCAACAAAATAGACCATCTTTTCATGTAATGGTGGGTTGTCTCAGTCAGTGGAGTAGACTCATGAAGGAGACGGTGTATAGAAGATATTAAATGTAGTTGGTATGGACCCTGAGCGCATATGTATTCAAAGGTAGTCGGTTTGTCAAGAATCAGAGTTGGGGACTTGGAGTGGAAAAAATGTCTAACCTGCAGGTAGAAATGGAAAAGTTGGGTGGGTATATTAAACTTCTTACTCAGAGTTTCAAAAGTATGCAAATGTCGCGTGATAGGATGTACCAAATTCCGGAGTTGAAAGAGAGGGGCATCAAGCCATGAGAAAACCCTGCCCAGGGACAAACTGTCTGGTAAATTTGGGTTAAACAATACATTTACAAGGGGAGAGCATGTTGAAGCAAGGTGATGAGTCTTAAGGCATTTACGCCAAATGGTTAAGGTGAAAGCCATCGGAGCAGTACATTGGTGTTTGAAAGTGGAATCCAAGGATGAGACATTGTCCCAGACCAAGGAACATGGGTGGACCGGGTATAGTACCCCCTTTTCAATGGCAGACCATTGATTTGGTGCATGTAGGGAGGACCACGAAACTATAGCCCTCAAGTGTGAGGCGTGGTAGTATTTAAAAATGTCCGGGGCACCCAATCCTCCCCTGGACCTTGGGGCGAATACCACTGAATAAGCTATACGATGTGCTCTATCGCCCCATATGAATTTTAGAAAATTCCTCCGAATCGCTTTTAGTTGAGAGGAAGGCAGGGCAACTGGTAATGTTTCAAAGTGATAAAGTAGTCTGGGTAATATAGACATTTTTAGGACGTTAATCCTACCCAACAGAGACAGGGGATATTTTGTCCAAGCCATCAGGGATTTGTTAATGTCTAAGACGAGAGGTGGGAAGTTGGCTTGATAGAGAGAAGAGTAAGAGGGGGTAAGAAGGACACCCAAGTATTTAATGGAGGTGGTGCACCATTTATAAGGATATGACCCTTTAAGCTGAGATAACAATAATGCTGGAATGTGTATAGGGAGTGCTTCAGTTTTGGAAGTGTTAACCTTGTAACCGGAGATGATGCCAAAGGAGGCTAGTAATTTATGTAACGAAGGAAGCGATATTAACGGATTAGTTACAGTGAGCAGAATGTCATCCGCAAAGAGCGACAGTTTATATTCTCCCTGCCGCATCACCCCCCCATTGATATCTGGATGGTTGCGGATGGACTTGGCCAGGGGCTCCAGACATAAAATGAAAAGTAACGGTGATATAGGACACCCCTGCCGAGTTCCGTTTGTCATGGGGAAGGCAGGCGACAGGAAAGAAGACATCTGAACCTGGGCTGTGACTGTGGAGTACAGGGCCTCTAGGGCTTTTAAAAAGGGACCAGTGAATCCAAACGTTTTGAGGACAGCGAACATATAAGGCCAACTCAGCCTGTCAAAAGCCTTTTGGGCATCTAGACTCAAAATTAGTGCCGAACGGGATGACCTATCCAAAAGATCTATCAGATCTATTGTACGGCGGGTGTTGTCCCCCGCATGCCTGCCAGGGACAAAGCCCACCTGGTCTCTATGGATCAGTTTAGGAATGAGCTTAGACAATCTGGATGTAAGAATTTTGGTGAAAATTTTATAATCCGAATTCAAAAGGGCTATGGGCCTATAATTATCTGGGATCGAGGGGTCTTTACCAGGCTTTGGGATGACTGAGATGTAAGAGTGGGAGAAGTGTGGATGTGGAGATGTGCCCTTAAGCAGTGAGTCGTATAAAGTCAGCATATGAGGAGACAAAATGTTGAAAAAAGTTTTGTAGTAAAAGTAGGGCAAACCATCAGGGCCAGGCGATTTGTGCAGAGGTAGCTCTTTGATTATAGCCAACAACTCCTCAGCTGATATAGCCACATTCAAACTGGCCAAGTCCGCTGAGGATAGTCTTGGAAGGTTTATGTTAGAGAAGAAAGTCTCAAATTTTTCCTGAGTAAAGTTAAAGTGGTTCTCTGGAGTCAGGCAATTATACAGTCTGTGGTAGAATTTGCCAAAAATATTTGACATTTCGCGGGGGCAATATGCTCTAGAGCCGTCGGCCTTCGTAAGAAAATCGGGAAAGGAATTGAATGGGCGTGGTCGTAATTTATGAACCAGCATCCTATGGGGCTTATTCGAAAATTCATAGAATTTTTGTTTTGTCCATAGTAGGGATTTAGACGCCCTGTCGAGCTGTAAAGACTTTATTTGTTCCCTAACCCCCCCTTTCTCCTAATCCCCTCACGACGGTGTTTCTATGTTGGAGCATCCTCATTGCTCTCAACAAGCTCACCGTCATACATTTACCCTTCTTTCATGTTTCATCCCTCTCACTTTTCATTGTGGGCGTTCTCAACGTTGGAGCACTCTATTGCTTTCAACATAGCTACACCATCATATATTTCAGCTATGCTATTCTGTTCATTATTATCCCTGCTCATTCACATCTATTTTTTCATCTTTTCACTGCTGAACGTAGGGCTCATCACCCCTCAGCAATTTAACACACCATTTTCTTTGCACTTCACTTTCATTTTCAGATGGTCCAGGAGTCTCTCTGCATGTGCCCCTTGACCCTGGTGAAGATCACATACTCAGTTTACACAAGGATGACTTCCTCCTTGCTGCACCACCTGTCATGCCGCCTCAGCTCCCGTGCCAGACTGTGTCCCTGGCCGCCTACATGCCCCCTGCCGTGCCCATGCCATCACCCGACCTGTGAGTATGGGCTGTAGATTAAAGTGCATATTTCTCTCCCCCTCTATATAAGCCTAACCTATCAATTGATACTATGTTCTTGTATTGTAGACATCCATTAATAATCAGCTCCTGATGAGCGGCATAATAGCCGCGAAACGCGTCGAGCTTCAGATGCCAACTAATATTTATCATGCAGTTATACCTCATGTTTTTATTGTTTTACTCATTTCACTTACGAATCAATGCTAATGAACCAACTAATCATGTTGGATAATGGAATATGTACCATGATGTCTTATGTATTTTACTGTATAATATTTAATACATTTTATATTATTTGATTTACTAGCTCTGTTTGGCTCTCAATCTGCATGCTTCATATAAAGTCCCGACCCTCTTCTGTCTTCGACCTGTATCCATTAACGCCATGATGTGTGGTACATCGTTAGGCAAACCCACTTCCAGAAAATATCTGGAATCAATTTCCTGTAAGGAACACAAATATTTTGGATGACACCTGAAATTAGCTCTGGGCTGGTTGTGTATCTTACCCATGGAGGACTCAGACCCCCCTTCATTTTTGTTACTTGTCACATTCCTGAAGTCGCTGGTCAGCTTTTCTACAACCAATGGCTTCTTTGGCTGTAAAACAAATGTACAAACAGGTCTCCCTTCCTTGCTGTTATCCAGCACAGGATGGGTTAACTTCACTTCAGATAGACAAATGTTCAGGTTGATTTGCATATTTTTCCTTACTGGTACATTCACAGCATTTTCGTAATTAGATACATTAACCTTTTCCTTACAGTCTGTTATTGATCTGGGTTTTGAACAGGGACCCCCTCTCCTAAAAAAGGATTTTTAGGTTTTGTTGTTAGGGTACTGGACAATTTTTTCATCTGTTCTACCAGTACCTCAAACTGACATTGCATCTGATCCATACGGTCATATAGATTACTTCTATATTTCCCAGGACCTTTTGATGGTGGGTTTTGGGTATCAGAAGTTTGGGGTCTTTCAGACCCATCTGATTCTGAACCATTTTGACTTTTGTTCTGATCAGGCTTACTGTCCCTGTAATACGTTTTCTGATTTCCCCAATACTGATTGAACCGTCTTCTTATAAATGGTTTCTTTTTGTTTGGGTTTTCAGAAACGACAGGGATCTTCTCATCTGAATCAGACCGAACTTTTCTCTGAATAGGAGAGCTGGGGCTCTTAGCCACCTCAGCGTAACTCCTTCTAGGATTTTCAAACTGTCATAATTCCCTTTTTATGTGAGTCTCAGCTGTTACCTGAACAGACTTCTTGCCTCTATCCTGGTATTCATCATTATTTTGGAGAACAGCAAAAAGATTGGTACTCTGAGTTAATACCCAATCCAAGCTTTTCTTGGGATGGTAATCCCGGGCTAGAACAAATTTTAGGCTATTTGGCAAAGCTTCATAAAATAGTTGGGTGAATTCCTTGCATTCAAAATTGGGATTTTTTTCAGCCAAGCTATAGGCATTTTTGAGAATGGATGGAAATTCCCTAGGCGTTTGATTCACTCGGCATTTTAAAGTAAACATGGCCCTTCTTGCAGCAGTAACTGACCTGTAGGAACCAAATTCAGTCTTTATTTCAGAGAGGACTTCAGTCCATTTATTGATGCCTAGATCTTGTAGAGCCTTAAAGAAATATCGATGCTTTTGCTCAAACACCCATGGAATAAAGTCAATTTTATGTTGGTCATGATCTAAGTTAAGGGATAACATTACCTCCTTATAAGTTTCTAGATGATTTATTATAGAGGGTGCACCTTTCTTGGTAAATGACCCTACCGAGTCTCTTAAAAACGTGATTACTTTAGGGGCATCAGATACAAGCTGAGGGGTTTTCCTTTCATTTCTTTGGGACATACTTTTTGAATGCCTTTGAGGTGAGGTCAACTTAAATTTTGGAAGAGCTTTGTTTATCTAATTCCCTTTGAAGTTGTTTATTTTCAACATATAGCTTCTCGCAATTTTCCTGTAAAGTTTCCTTTGACTTTTTATAATCTGTTAATTCTTTAGAGAGTTGATCTAAACTTTCTTTGAGGGAATTATTTATATGTAAATGATTACCATCTCTCTCGTGATATTCCATCAATCGAGCAGACAATTGTTTCAATTCATTGGACAACTTTACAGAGTAAGGCCTCGTACACACGACCGAGTTTCTCGTCGTAAAAAACACGTCGTTTTTTTCGACGAGATTCTTGTTAAGCTTGTCGATTTTCTCGTCAAGCTTTCTATGCGTACACACTGTCATTTCCCAATTTCCTCGTTGTTCTCCGCGCTCACGTCCAGCACGTACGACGGCACTATAAAGGGGAAGATCTTTTTTCTTGGCGCCACCCCTTGGGCTGCTTTTGCTGATCTCGTGTTACCGCGTGTGAAGTAAAAGTTTGGGAAGAGACGATTCGCGCTTTTCAGTCTTCGTACTTTTCAGATCGTTTTCTGCGGTTCAGTTTGTGCTTGTGGGTTCGTATCTTGACTTTCAGGGCGTCTAGGCAGGTCGTATCTGCTTTACAGTGCGTTCTTGCCTGTTCGTTTCTGATTTTCAGTTCGTTATTCATAGGCCTTGCTGTTCTAAAGTGCGTTCTGTTCTGTACGTTCTGATTAGACGACCATTTCCTAGCCATGTCGCCTGGACGTTCTCGTCGTCGAGTTCGTGCTGTGCGTGCGCTTGGTGTTGGTCTGCTTGTTTTGGACCAAGACCAGTCCATGAATGATGTGAGGAGGAGTTCATGGACCAAGAATTGGTTGCTCCAGCGGGACCAATTCTGCCACATGCCTCTGCTGCGGGAGATCGTCGAGAATAATCCTGAGGACTACAGGAATTTTCTGCGGATGTCTGACCCCGTTTTTCAGGAACTGTTGGCTTTGGTGTCCCCCTGTATTACCAGGAAGGACACCGTTATGCGGGAAGCCATCAGTGCTGAGCAGAGGCTCATCGCCACGTTGCGTTACCTGGCGACAGGGAGAAGTCTTCAGGACTTGAAGTTCACCACAGGCATCTCCCCCCAGGCTCTGGGCCTCATAATCCCAGACACCTGTTCTGCCATCATCCAAGTCCTGCAGGAGGACTATATTAGGGTAAGTTTGCTCCCTTAACATCACATTTTATGTATTACATGTATGCTAATGTATTGTATTTCTTTCATCCTTCCCAAATTACCATGATTGTAATATGCTGAGAATGTCCCCTTTGTCCCCATGCATGTTGGAAGCTTTAGATTGCCCCTTTTTTCTCCTCCATAAATATTTCCCTTCACTAACTTTTCCAGCAGGGGCGCCTGTTGCTCCAAATGTTTGGGGGTTCAAACCCCAATTTAGGAAATAAACTTCCTCCTTTTTTGCTCTGGTGCCTATTAAACGCCCCCAGTTGTCCCCTCCAATGCAGCCATTTTGTTCCCTCAAATGCAGCCATTTAGTCCCCTCTAATGCAGCCAGTTTCCCCCCAGCCCTGCACTTACCTTCTTGTGGTCAGCGCCATCCTTCTTCTGTCCTTGATGTCTTCTCCTTCCCTTCATGTTGCATCAGCCAATCATGTTACCATTAAACAGACTTGGTGAACATGATTGGCAGAGCAGCCTGTCAGTGTTTACCCAAGGAATGCCCCCCCTGCGTCCCCGATTTTTCTTTTAGGAAGCCAATTACATCCCTCAGGTTGTAATGTGCAAGACTATTTTACTACCTGTTTCTGCTATGCAATTTTAACCCCCTAAATGCCGCAATGATTCATATGTCGGTCGCTTTACAAGAGGCCATCCACCTGAATAGTGTGCGGCATAGACAATACATAGGTTCATGCAACGCATGAACCTATGTATTGTTCTGAGTGATGGGCACAGGAGAGAGGGGGCAGTGCTTCAGCGCCCACTCTGGACGCACCGCCACTGCAATGCTATCCTGTGGCCAAACACATCTCCCCCCCCCAAAATAATTTAGTAATGGCCCATCAGAGGGGGTGATGAATATGATAAATGAGCCTTCCATTATACTTTTTTTAAACACCTTAATAAACGTATAATTTGATTGATGTTGGCCTCTAATTTTTTGGGATAGAATTTCCTTGTAATGTATGACTTTGTTTTTCTAATATTATTTCATCTTGTTTCACTCCACAGCTTCCTTCCACGCCACAGGAATGGCAGACTGTGGCATCGGAGTTTGCCACGCGGTGGGACTTCCCCAACTGCGGTGGTGCCATAGACGGGAAGCACGTCCGCATCGTGCCGCCACCCCGTTCTGGGTCCTACTACTACAACTACAAGGGGTTTCATAGCATTGTGCTGATGGCGGTGGTGTCAGCACGGTATGAATTCCTCTATGTTGATGTAGGGAAGAATGGCCGGATGTCCGATGGGGGATCCTTCATCCAGACGGAGTTTGCCCTCCGTCTCCAGAGTGACGACCTTGCATTGTCCCCGGATGCAGGGAATATTGAAGGACTCCCCTTTGTTTTTTTGGCTGATGAAGCCTTCGGACTCGGACGGCATCTTATGAGGCCATTTCCACAGAGGACCCTGACCCCAGAGAAGAGGGTGTTCAATTACCGGCTGGCCAGGGGCCGAAGAGTCGTTGAAAATGCCTTCGGCATAATGGCCAGCCGGTTCTGCCTTTTTATGACTTCCATCCACTTGGCGGACTACAAAATAAACTATGTAGTGTTATGCTGCTGTGTGCTACACAATTTTCTTTGCCGCAAATCTAATTCATATATGGCCTCAGTTTTGCCAGAGGCTGGACTTTCCCCTGCAAATCCCCTGCCGGGCCTGGAATCTGCCCGTCTTGGCTTGCCCCCCCAAAATGCCCGTGAGGTTCGGGACAAATACATGGAGTATTTCACGGGTAGGGGGGCAATTCCTATGCCAGCGTATGTCTAAGTATCCCAATAAAAAGCTTGTTTAAACCTTTAATTATTTGTTCTTTCCTGTCTCCTAGTTTGTCTTTGTGCATTTGTAGTGGCAAGTGTATTTTACTTTAGTAAATAACAACCATTTCACTATGTAACCTTACAAAAGAACCAAATAAGCTTAGAGGGTATTATAAAAAGAAGCTACACGTTGTTTGTGGTCAAATATTTTACTCTGTGCACATTCTCTTCATTTTTTTATTTTTTTTATTTTGGGTTGGCCTGGCCCCAACCCGGCAATTTTTTGCTTATGAAAATACAAAAATAACAGTTGCATTTCAAAAATTACAACATTGGATACCTCTGAGCAATCGGAGACATTCACTTACACAAACTATGTCTCTATGTGCCCGTCCTAATATGGGGTCCTGCCACCCCTTGGCCAGCCAAAAATTGAATATGCACACATTTCTCCTTCCTCCACCTCAACTTCCTCTACATCCTTCGGTTGTGGGTCTTTGGGAGTTTGGGGTTGCTTGGAAGTTGTGGGGTGCATGTGCTCCCTGGAGTGTCCTCCTCCCAGTCTTCTCTCCCCTATGAGAATAAAACAAAAGGTCTATTTATCACACTGTAAATCTCATTGTTAAAATAAAAACAGGCTAAATTGCTTGGAAGTGGGGTACAAGTGTGTGTTTGTGCGGAATTTAAAGAAGAATGCATTATTTATGACCCAAAATATGTTTAGTATTCACATTTGGATGTTATTTTTTTGACATGGAGGCACCACAAAAATTCTCTGATGCACCTGTGTGGGACACCCAAAAAAGGCGGGTCTGGTGGCCCACACTATAGTGCTCCAAAGTACAGATGTGGAAGCAGCTGCTGAGTGTCCTCTCCTTTACACTGATAAAAGTTTGCATTTCATTCTCTTTACAAACACATCATCTAGACTAAAAAATTATCAACAATATTTGATCAAAAATGGCAGATGTCTAATTACTTTTGTGGCTCTAAAATAAGCCAAAACCGCGGATAGTGGCCGAACGAAGTGTCGGTAACGTAACGAACGATTACTGTGCCCAACCAAGTTCAAAATATTACATTTTGGAAGGGAGTCCAATATGAGAAAAAAAAAAATAACATGTCAGTTTATAAAAAGATTAATAGCAGAAAAGTCTACATTTTACTTACTTTTAGCGAGCATTCTCTTTATGCTCCTCAACTGGTCTGGCTCCCTCAGTTTGAGGTCTGACCACCTCTTTCTGAGCTGCTCATTTGAGCGTTTCACCCCGAACTTCGCCTTCAGACTCTTCACAACTTTAGTGAGGATTTTGGCCTTCCTTCTATTTGGTTTGCTATATGGCCCATGCTTGGCATCATAATCAGCCTTGAGCAAGATGTCCACCATCTCCGCCATCTCCGCCAAAGACATATTCGATGCCTTGAATCTCCTCCTTGATCGTGACGTGTCCTCGGTCTCCGGGCTTGTCTCCTCGTTAGTTGCGGAATTATCAGACACCTGCTGTAACTCCGCCATATCTGTCTGCGCGCCGAAAGAGAAGGGGTGGGGAAAAGATGTTAGTTAGAACGTCATGGGCGGGCGACGTGTGCGGAGCGACGTGTTTGAATTTTGACGCATGCGTGGTGTGTATATAGCAAACACACATGTGACTATAGTACGTTCGGTGTGCGGAGAGAGGAGTTCAAGTGACGGACGTGCGAACGAAGGTATGTGATTTTGTGACTTGTAAAAATTGTTGGCCTATACTGTCTTGAGATTGTTGGAGGATATATATGGTGACTAGGATGTTAAGGAGGTTAGACTGTTTGCCTCACATTAGTTAAATATAATTTATTTAACTTGCAGATACAATATGAATGTCTTTATTAGCGACAAAGAGTTCCTGGCGGAATTTATTGACCGGGTAAGGGAGCTGCCGGCTCTGTGGGAGACGAAAAACCCCATCCATAAAAAAAAGGGGTGAGAAAAGCAGCGCTGGAGAAGCTGCTCCCATTTGTGCATACCAAGGTGCCCACAGCCACAGCAAAACAAGTGAACACTAAAATTGGGAGCTTGAGAGGTACCTACAGGACTGAACGCTCTAAGGTGCTGGCTTCTCAGAGGTCAGGAGCAGCAGCAGATGATGTTTATGTCCCGATTTTGTGGTACTACAACAGGATGTCCTTCCTGGATGACCACATTGAGACAAGGCCATCACTCTCCACTCTTCCCCCCAGACTTCCCTGCAGTTAACCTGAGCCTTCTCTGGAGCAAGAGGAGGCAGCCATCCTGGATGATCCTGATTTGGCCATCTGGAGCCAGGTATAGTATTAACTGAAAATGTATTGGGATAAAATTAATGTTTGACAAATATGTCAAGATGAGAAACATACATTATTTTGGATTCCACAAGTGAAATCAAGATCTGTAGACATTATTCTGCACTTAATTGGGTGCTAAATAGTCAATCTGATGTAGTGGTTAATTTAAAGCAAGGATTTATGCATTTACATTCTAATTGCTTCAATCAGGATTACAAAGTTTGATGCAAAGATTAAACCAACATATTAAACTATGTTCCTTTTTCATACACAGGATGAAATCAGCCAGGAGGAGGGTCTGGAAACTGTCAGGCAGGAGGAGGAAGGGCCCAGTGGCAGCCAGGAGGTGGCAGGGCCCAGTGCCAGGCAGGAGGTGGCAGGGCCCAGTGCCAGCCAGGAGGTGGCAGGGCCCAGTGCCAGCCAGGAGGTGGCAGGGCCCAGTGGCAGACAGGAGGTGGCAGGGCCCAGTGGCAGACAGGAGGTGGCAGGGCAAAGGAGAAGCACCAGATCCCAGGTGCCTCCCATCCGGCTTCACAAAAGAGGCAGGAGGGACAGGACCACCAGTGAGGCAGCAATGGCCCTTATTAAAGAGGCCCATGCCACCCTTAAGGAGCCCAAATCCCCTGAAGAGGCCATTGCCGGCCTAGTGGAGGCTAAGTTCAAGGTGATGAGCATGGAGCAACGCCTCCTATGCGAGCCCCTGCTCATCACCTTGCTCAATAAGGGGGTGATGGAGAAAATTACACCCAATACCGCCATATGTGAGGTGGCCCAACTGACCCAACCTCAACCTCCACCTCCACCTTCTTCTTCTGCCCCACCCCCTTCTGCTACACCTCCACCTTCTTCTTCTGCCCCACCCCCTTCTGCTACACCTCCACCTTCTTCTTCTGCCCCACCCCCTTCTGCTACACCTCCACCTTCTTCTTCTGCCCCACCCCCTTCTGCTACACCTCCACCTTCTGCCCCACCCCCTTCTGCTACACCTCCACCTTCTGCCCCACCCCCTTCTGCTACACCTCCACCTTCTTCTTCTGCCCCACCCCCTTCTGCTACACCTCCACCTTCTGCCCCACCCCCTTCTGCTACACCTCCACCTTCTGCCCCACCCCCTTCTGCTACACCTCCACCTTCTTCTTCTGCCCCACCCCCTTCTGCTACACCTCCACCTTCTTCTTCTGCCCCACCCCCTTCTGCTACACCTCCACCTCCTCCTCCTGACAGGAGTACCCCTCCAGTGGGCCAGCCTCCAGCCAAACGAAGAAGGAAGGCTGCAGGGAAGGCTTCATGAAAGGCTGCAGGGAAGGCTTCAGGAAAGGCTGCAGGGAAGGTTGCCAGGAAGAAGAGGAAGTGATGGCCTTGCTTCATTGTGGTCGGACAGAAGGCAGCCTGTTGTAGTACCACACACTTGGGACATATATATCACCTGCTGCTGTTCCTGACCTCTGGGAGGCCAGCATCAGATTGTGTTCAGAAATGTTGGCCTTCTCAAGCTCCCAATTTTAGTGTCCACACAGGGTTGCTGTGTGCTCTGGGGTCCCTGGGATGCACAAATGGCAGCAGCTTCTCCAGCGCTGCCTTCTCTTTATTTAATTTATAAACATGAATAAATGTGATTTTTGTTTAAGTTCATACTTGACTATGTGTATTTTTAAATAAACAAAATCAAGCTTTGGAGTAAGCAGATACATTTGACTGACAATAAAAGGGACAGATATCACCCCCCCCCCCAAAAGAATAACTAAATCTGATTAGCACAAAAACATGGTGGGAAATTTAAATAATATAGATTCCAAAATTAAATGGGAGATCACTATCAAAACATTGTGAAATTATAATTAACATCATTTTGAAAAATCTAACCATTTAAATTATTCCTAAAAACTTGCACGATATAATACAAAAATAAGGCATAACTCTGTGTGAATATCAGCAGCAAAAGAAGGTCACTCGTTTTGATTAATGTAACATTCTAACGAAGATTTAAATGCAGAACATTTAAACGATGAAATATTTTTGAGCGTGACGAATATGCTCTCTCCATTACGAAGGCTTGTTTTACCAGAAGATGCGCTCCCGTCTCATAGTTGCTTGTGAGCATGCGCGCTTTTGGAAGAGTCGTAAAAGCATACACACAAACCATTTTCTCGTCACAAAACAGGCCGACGAGAAACACGACGAGGAAATCTGGAATCCTGATGAGAAAATAGAGAGCAGGTTCTCTATTTTCTCGTCGAGATTCTCGGCAATTTTCTCGTCGTAAAACTATACACACGAACGTTTTTCTAGACAAAAAAACTCTTGCGGCACTTTTCTTGACTGTTTTGGACGAGAAACTCGGTCGTGTGTACGAGGCTCTACTGTCCATCTCCTGACACTTCTCTTGTAACTTTTCAAAATTATCAGCTTCCCGTCTGATTTCATGTTTTGATTTGTCCAATTGTTCTGTCAATTCACAAATTACATAAAATAACTCAGGCCATGATTTGTATATCATTGCATCTTTGTCCTTCTTAGTGGTAGCCTGAGCCATCATCATAAGGGACGTTGCCACGTATGATTCATCGGACCAGATATCATCTACATAATTTGTAATTCTATTCTTCATTTCGACAACCCAATCATTAATATCAATTTTAATTTCCAATCTGTCTTTGACATAAGATAATACGTGAAACTTAATTTTTTCCCTAGTATCTGGATTAAGCATACTAAGCTCGGTTTCTGCATCTTTAGTATCAGACATTTTTCAATATTGCAAGCCACAATATCAAACACCACCAAATGGAAAAAGGATAACACCAGTACAACCAAAAAAAAATGGCCACAACAATATATATATTTTGCACAATTATAGCCTCTGGTTTCAAACTTTGGCGGATCACGTCGGGGTCACCAAATATGTCAGAATGTTTATACTGAAATATTAAAACAATATAATATTTATGGAAAAAAACAGCAATCTAAATTTATGGAGATTACCACTTGTTTCCACAAATCAACAAAACAACTCAAATTCTTTTATCCACGCTAAGTTGAAGACCAGATGAAAATATAAACGAATATTGTGCAAAAATATATATATTTATTCAAGAAAAATTCAGTGCAGAATATCAAAACTATACTTGATGGTAATACAGGATATAAATCTACTTTTCAACCAGGTAAATAAAACATGGTAAGATCTTAACCTGTTACCTTGGTTAAAAAGTAGATTTATATCCTGTATTACCATCAAGTATATTTTTGATATTCTGCACTGAATTTTTCTTGAATAAATATATATATTTTTTGCACAATATTCGTTTATATTTTCATCTGGTCTTCAACTTAGCGTGGATAAAAGAATTTGAGTTGTTTTGTTGATTTGTGGAAACAAGTGGTAATCTCCATAAATTTAGATTGCTGTTTGTTTCCATAAATATTATATTGTTTTAATATTTCAGTATAAACATTCTGACAACATGAACATTCGACCGAATATCGGTCATTTGTACAGTTTGTTTGTTTATTGTCAAGTAAATTATAAAAAAACTTTGATAGGTATTGAATTTTTAAGTTTCAGAAAAGTTAGGATTCATTATTGCCTTTTTAACGACAACTCGTCAAATTAAGGTGTGATTTTTGGACAGCAATAAATCAATGAGCGTAATGCGCATTACATAAAGAAGTTCCCCGTTCAGATACTTTGCACGAACGTTCATTCCTATAATAATCGATTTTCTTCAAAACATCACACATGAGTAGGGATGGGCCCGGTGCTCGATTCGAACCCATGTTCGAATCGAGCATCGGGCGTTCGCTCGCTCGTCGAGCCCAGAACTATTTGGGCCGTTCGCATCACATTCGTGTGATGCGAGCGGCCCCGCAATGCATTGCGGCCGGCGCGGCCGGCGCAGTGCATTGCTGGCTGATGATTGGCCAAGCATGCACTGTGACCCCGCATGCTTGGCCAATCACAGCGCCCGAAACTCGGAGAGCAATAATTGGCTACAGGCAGGACGCCTGTAGCCAATTACAGCTCAGGGGCTTTAGTACACGCCCCACCATTTAAAAGGCCGCCACGCCATCGGCCCCGGTCACATGAGTTCCGGCTTTAGGAGAGATTAGTCTGCTGATTCTGTCTTTGCTTGATACTGAAAGATTTGCTCTTCTTTGCTAAACCATTGGCTATTTCTTTGCTAAACCATTGCTACCTAAGTCATTGATCGTTCATTGCTGCTGATTGCACAGTTAGTGTGTTATTAGCTGCTGCTGGGGATTAGTCTGGTGCGTGCTTACTGTTAGTACAGTATTGCAGTAGTACCAACCGCAGTGCTGTTAGCACAGCATTGCACCCCAACAGCACCCATAGGACTTCTAGTGTGTTAGTGGCAGCAAACAGAGCTCCTATATTTTCTTCTCAGCAGCACCCATAGGACTTCTAGTGTGTTAGTGGCAGCAAACAGAGCTCCTATATTTTCTTCTCAGCAGCACCCATAGGACTTCTAGTGTGTTAGTGGCATCACACAGAGCTCCTATATTTTCTTCTCAGCAGCACCCATAGGACTTCTAGTGTGTTAGTGGCAGCAAACAGAGCTCCTATATTTTCTTCTCAGCAGCACCCATAGGACTTCTAGTGTGTTAGTGGCATCACACAGAGCTCCTATATTTTCTTCTCAGCAGCACCCATAGGACTTCTAGTGTGTTAGTGGCAGCAAACAGAGCTCCTATATTTTCTTCTCAGCAGCACCCATAGGACTTCTAGTGTGTTAGTGGCAGCAAACAGAGCTCCTATATTTTCTTCTCAGCAGCACCCATAGGACTTCTAGTGTGTTAGTGGCATCACACAGAGCTCCTATATTTTCTTCTCAGCAGCACCCATAGGACTTCTAGTGTGTTAGTGGCAGCAAACAGAGCTCCTATATTTTCTTCTCAGCAGCACCCATAGGACTTCTAATGTGTTAGTGGCATCACACAGAGTTCCTATATTTTCATCTCAGCAGCACCCATAGGACTTCTAGTGTGTTAGTGGCATCACACAGAGCTCCTATATTTTCTTCTCAGCAGCACCCATAGGACTTCTAGTGTGTTAGTGGCAGCAAACAGAGCTCCTATATTTTCTTCTCAGCAGCACCCATAGGACTTCTAGTGTGTTAGTGGCAGCAAACAGAGCTCCTATATTTTCTTCTCAGCAGCACCCATAGGACTTCTAGTGTGTTAGTGGCATCACACAGAGCTCCTATATTTTCTTCTCAGCAGCACCCATAGGACTTCTAGTGTGTTAGTGGCATCACACAGAGCTCCTATATTTTCTTCTCAGCAGCACCCATAGGACTTCTAGTGTGTTAGTGGCAGCAAACAGAGCTCCTATATTTTCTTCTCAGCAGCACCCATAGGACTTCTAATGTGTTAGTGGCATCACACAGAGTTCCTATATTTTCATCTCAGCAGCACCCATAGGACTTCTAGTGTGTTAGTGGCATCACACAGAGCTCCTATATTTTCTTCTCAGCAGCACCCATAGGACTTCTAGTGTGTTAGTGGCAGCAAACAGAGCTCCTATATTTTCTTCTCAGCAGCACCCATAGGACTTCTAGTGTGTTAGTGGCAGCAAACAGAGCTCCTATATTTTCTTCTCAGCAGCACCCATAGGACTTCTAATGTGTTAGTGGCATCACACAGAGTTCCTATATTTTCATCTCAGCAGCACCCATAGGACTTCTAGTGTGTTAGTGGCATCACACAGAGCTCCTATATTTTCTTCTCAGCAGCACCCATAGGACTTCTAGTGTGTTAGTGGCAGCAAACAGAGCTCCTATATTTTCTTCTCAGCAGCACCCATAGGACTTCTAGTGTGTTAGTGGCATCACACAGAGCTCCTATATTTTCTTCTCAGCAGCACCCATAGGACTTCTAGTGTGTTAGTGGCAGCAAACAGAGCTCCTATATTTTCTTCTCAGCAGCACCCATAGGACTTCTAGTGTGTTAGTGGCAGCAAACAGAGCTCCTATATTTTCTTCTCAGCAGCACCCATAGGACTTCTAGTGTGTTAGTGGCAGCAAACAGAGCTCCTATATTTTCTTCTCAGCAGCACCCATAGGACTTCTAGTGTGTTAGTGGCATCACACAGAGCTCCTATATTTTCTTCTCAGCAGCACTCATAGGACTTCTAGTGTGTTAGTGGCAGCAAACAGAGCTCCTATATTTTCTTCTCAGCAGCACCCATAGGACTTCTAGTGTGTTAGTGGCAGCAAACAGAGCTCCTATATTTTCTTCTCAGCAGCACCCATAGGACTTCTAGTGTGTTAGTGCCAGCAAACAGAGCTCCTATATTTTCTTCTCAGCAGCACCCATAGGACTTCTAGTGTGTTAGTGGCAGCAAACAGAGCTCCTATATTTTCTTCTCAGCAGCACCCATAGGACTTCTAGTGTGTTAGTGGCATCACACAGAGCTCCTATATTTTCTTCTCAGCAGCACCCATAGGACTTCTAGTGTGTTAGTGGCATCACACAGAGCTCCTATATTTTCTTCTCAGCAGCACCCATAGGACTTCTAGTGTGTTAGTGGCAGCAAACAGAGCTCCTATATTTTCTTCTCAGCAGCACCCATAGGACTTCTAGTGTGTTAGTGCCAGCAAACAGAGCTCCTATATTTTCATCTCAGCAGCACCCATAGGACTTCTAGTGTGTTAGTGGCAGCAAACAGAGCTCCTATATTTTCTTCTCAGCAGCACCCATAGGACTTCTAGTGTGTTAGTGGCAGCAAACAGAGCTCCTATATTTTCTTCTCAGCAGCACCCATAGGACTTCTAGTGTGTTAGTGGCAGCAAACAGAGCTCCTATATTTTCTTCTCAGCAGCACCCATAGGACTTCTAATGTGTTAGTGGCATCACACAGAGTTCCTATATTTTCATCTCAGCAGCACCCATAGGACTTCTAGTGTGTTAGTGGCATCACACAGAGCTCCTATATTTTCTTCTCAGCAGCACCCATAGGACTTCTAGTGTGTTAGTGGCAGCAAACAGAGCTCCTATATTTTCTTCTCAGCAGCACCCATAGGACTTCTAGTGTGTTAGTGGCATCACACAGAGCTCCTATATTTTCTTCTCAGCAGCACCCATAGGACTTCTAGTGTGTTAGTGGCAGCAAACAGAGCTCCTATATTTTCTTCTCAGCAGCACCCATAGGACTTCTAGTGTGTTAGTGGCAGCAAACAGAGCTCCTATATTTTCTTCTCAGCAGCACCCATAGGACTTCTAGTGTGTTAGTGGCATCACACAGAGCTCCTATATTTTCTTCTCAGCAGCACCCATAGGACTTCTAGTGTGTTAGTGGCAGCAAACAGAGCTCCTATATTTTCTTCTCAGCAGCACCCATAGGACTTCTAGTGTGTTAGTGGCAGCAAACAGAGCTCCTATATTTTCTTCTCAGCAGCACCCATAGGACTTCTAGTGTGTTAGTGCCAGCAAACAGAGCTCCTATATTTTCTTCTCAGCAGCACCCATAGGACTTCTAGTGTGTTAGTGGCAGCAAACAGAGCTCCTATATTTTCTTCTCAGCAGCACCCATAGGACTTCTAGTGTGTTAGTGGCATCACACAGAGCTCCTATATTTTCTTCTCAGCAGCACCCATAGGACTTCTAGTGTGTTAGTGGCATCACACAGAGCTCCTATATTTTCTTCTCAGCAGCACCCATAGGACTTCTAGTGTGTTAGTGGCAGCAAACAGAGCTCCTATATTTTCTTCTCAGCAGCACCCATAGGACTTCTAATGTGTTAGTGGCATCACACAGAGTTCCTATATTTTCATCTCAGCAGCACCCATAGGACTTCTAGTGTGTTAGTGGCAGCAAACAGAGCTCCTATATTTTCTTCTCAGCAGCACCCATAGGACTTCTAGTGTGTTAGTGGCATCACACAGAGCTCCTATATTTTCTTCTCAGCAGCACCCATAGGACTTCTAGTGTGTTAGTGGCAGCAAACAGAGCTCCTATATTTTCTTCTCAGCAGCACCCATAGGACTTCTAATGTGTTAGTGGCATCACACAGAGTTCCTATATTTTCATCTCAGCAGCACCCATAGGACTTCTAGTGTGTTAGTGGCATCACACAGAGCTCCTATATTTTCTTCTCAGCAGCACCCATAGGACTTCTAGTGTGTTAGTGGCAGCAAACAGAGCTCCTATATTTTCTTCTCAGCAGCACCCATAGGACTTCTAGTGTGTTAGTGGCAGCAAACAGAGCTCCTATATTTTCTTCTCAGCAGCACCCATAGGACTTCTAGTGTGTTAGTGGCAGCAAACAGAGCTCCTATATTTTCTTCTCAGCAGCACCCATAGGACTTCTAATGTGTTAGTGGCATCACACAGAGTTCCTATATTTTCATCTCAGCAGCACCCATAGGACTTCTAGTGTGTTAGTGGCAGCAAACAGAGCTCCTATATTTTCTTCTCAGCAGCACCCATAGGACTTCTAGTGTGTTAGTGGCATCACACAGAGCTCCTATATTTTCTTCTCAGCAGCACCCATAGGACTTCTAGTGTGTTAGTGGCAGCAAACAGAGCTCCTATATTTTCTTCTCAGCAGCACCCATAGGACTTCTAATGTGTTAGTGGCATCACACAGAGTTCCTATATTTTCATCTCAGCAGCACCCATAGGACTTCTAGTGTGTTAGTGGCATCACACAGAGCTCCTATATTTTCTTCTCAGCAGCACCCATAGGACTTCTAGTGTGTTAGTGGCAGCAAACAGAGCTCCTATATTTTCTTCTCAGCAGCACCCATAGGACTTCTAGTGTGTTAGTGGCAGCAAACAGAGCTCCTATATTTTCTTCTCAGCAGCACCCATAGGACTTCTAGTGTGTTAGTGGCATCACACAGAGCTCCTATATTTTCTTCTCAGCAGCACCCATAGGACTTCTAGTGTGTTAGTGGCATCACACAGAGCTCCTATATTTTCTTCTCAGCAGCACCCATAGGACTTCTAGTGTGTTAGTGGCAGCAAACAGAGCTCCTATATTTTCTTCTCAGCAGCACCCATAGGACTTCTAATGTGTTAGTGGCATCACACAGAGTTCCTATATTTTCATCTCAGCAGCACCCATAGGACTTCTAGTGTGTTAGTGGCATCACACAGAGCTCCTATATTTTCTTCTCAGCAGCACCCATAGGACTTCTAGTGTGTTAGTGGCAGCAAACAGAGCTCCTATATTTTCTTCTCAGCAGCACCCATAGGACTTCTAGTGTGTTAGTGGCAGCAAACAGAGCTCCTATATTTTCTTCTCAGCAGCACCCATAGGACTTCTAATGTGTTAGTGGCATCACACAGAGTTCCTATATTTTCATCTCAGCAGCACCCATAGGACTTCTAGTGTGTTAGTGGCATCACACAGAGCTCCTATATTTTCTTCTCAGCAGCACCCATAGGACTTCTAGTGTGTTAGTGGCAGCAAACAGAGCTCCTATATTTTCTTCTCAGCAGCACCCATAGGACTTCTAGTGTGTTAGTGGCAGCAAACAGAGCTCCTATATTTTCTTCTCAGCAGCACCCATAGGACTTCTAGTGTGTTAGTGGCATCACACAGAGCTCCTATATTTTCTTCTCAGCAGCACCCATAGGACTTCTAGTGTGTTAGTGGCATCACACAGAGCTCCTATATTTTCTTCTCAGCAGCACCCATAGGACTTCTAGTGTGTTAGTGGCAGCAAACAGAGCTCCTATATTTTCTTCTCAGCAGCACCCATAGGACTTCTAATGTGTTAGTGGCATCACACAGAGTTCCTATATTTTCATCTCAGCAGCACCCATAGGACTTCTAGTGTGTTAGTGGCATCACACAGAGCTCCTATATTTTCTTCTCAGCAGCACCCATAGGACTTCTAGTGTGTTAGTGGCAGCAAACAGAGCTCCTATATTTTCTTCTCAGCAGCACCCATAGGACTTCTAGTGTGTTAGTGGCAGCAAACAGAGCTCCTATATTTTCTTCTCAGCAGCACCCATAGGACTTCTAATGTGTTAGTGGCATCACACAGAGTTCCTATATTTTCATCTCAGCAGCACCCATAGGACTTCTAGTGTGTTAGTGGCATCACACAGAGCTCCTATATTTTCTTCTCAGCAGCACCCATAGGACTTCTAGTGTGTTAGTGGCAGCAAACAGAGCTCCTATATTTTCTTCTCAGCAGCACCCATAGGACTTCTAGTGTGTTAGTGGCATCACACAGAGCTCCTATATTTTCTTCTCAGCAGCACCCATAGGACTTCTAGTGTGTTAGTGGCATCACACAGAGCTCCTATATTTTCTTCTCAGCAGCACCCATAGGACTTCTAGTGTGTTAGTGGCAGCAAACAGAGCTCCTATATTTTCTTCTCAGCAGCACCCATAGGACTTCTAATGTGTTAGTGGCATCACACAGAGTTCCTATATTTTCATCTCAGCAGCACCCATAGGACTTCTAGTGTGTTAGTGGCATCACACAGAGCTCCTATATTTTCTTCTCAGCAGCACCCATAGGACTTCTAGTGTGTTAGTGGCAGCAAACAGAGCTCCTATATTTTCTTGTCAGCAGCACACATAGTACCTATAGTGTGTTAGTGTCAGCACCCATAGGACCTACAGTGTGTTGTGAGCACACATAGGAGTTCTATTTTTTATACTATATACACTACCGACTACAATGGCTGGAAGACCGCCAAGGAGAGGCAGAGCGTGCCGAGGCAAGAACACAGGGCAGGCAGGCTCTGTTTCTAGAGACAACAGTGCTGGCCGTGGACGTGGTCGTGCATCGTCATCAGCACGTGGCCATGGGACACGCTTGTCTTTGTTTTCGGCAGCTGGACATGTGGAGCCGCATCATGCCGAAGGCTTGGTAGAATGGATGACCAAGCCCTCCTCATCCTCCTCATCCTCTCTCACCCAGGCTCAGGGTACTGGCAGAGCAGCTGCCAACGCGTACTCAATGGCATCATCAGCCACCCCTTCCCTAGACCCACCATGTCCTCCTGAGGAGTCCCCCGAACTGTTTGAGCACAGTGTTGGGTACATGCTCCAGGAGGATGCCCAACGATTCGAAGGCTCGGATGATGATACCCAGCTTGAGGAAGTCAGTAGTGTGCGCGCAGAGAGAGGGGATGCTGAAGGACAGCAATCTGGCAGTAGTGTTCCACCAGCTGCAGCTTACTGCCAGGTTTGCTCTAGTGGTGAAGAGGGAGGGGATGATGAGGTCACTGACTCCACGTGGGTGCCTGAAGGGAGAGAGGAGGAGGAGGAGGAGGATGCAGCGTCACATGTCCAACGAGGCAGGATGCCCCCTGGAGGCCAGCTAGAGGCCAGCACAGCAACTGTACCACACCGCAGAGCTCCACCTGTGCAGGGCGCTGCCTCTGCACGTTATCACAAAAGTTTTTTGGTGTGGGCCTTTTTTGAGACGAGTGCATCAGATCGCACCACTGCTATTTGCAATATTTGTCTCAAGCGTATCTCGCGTGGCCAAAACATCAGCCGCTTGGGCACCACAAGCATGAGCAGACATATGTCGACCTGCCATGCAGCTCGTTGGCAAGCACACATAAAAGACCCACACCAAAGAACAAAGCGGACCTCTCCTTGCTCCTCATCAGCTGGGATCTCCATCCCCACTATATCTTCAGTCCTCTCTGAAAGCTGCTCTGAGAGGACTGAAGGTGTAGAATTAGGTGTGTCACAACCAAGTACTTGCAGTACACCGACGTCCGATTGTAGCAGGCAAATTTCCCTGCCCCAGCTGCTGGACCGTCGAAAGAAGTATACTCCCAGCCATCCACATGCCCAGCGGTTGAATGCTAGCTTGGCTAAATTGCTAGCACTTCAACTGCTGCCTTTTCAGTTGATAGACTCGGCCACTTCCGTGAGTTTGTTCAATGTGCGGTTCCTCAGTGGCAGGTTCCCAAACGCCACTTTTTCTCACGGAAGGCGATTCCGTCTCTCTACTGGCATGTGGAAGGCAATGTCCATGCCTCGCTGGACAGGGCGGTCAGCGGTAAGGTGCATATTACCGCTGACTCATGGTCCAGCAGGCATGGACAGGGACGTTATCTTTCTTTCACGGCCCATTGGGTCACTCTATTGGTAGCTGGGAGGGATGCAGGACAAGGTGCAGTAGTGTTGGAGGTTGTTCCGCCACCACGCCTCCAAAATGCTACTACTGGTTGTGACACACCTCTCTCCTCCACCCCCTCCTCTTCTTCTTCCTCCATGTCCTCTTCGAGTGCTCTGTCCTCGGAACCAGCGGTGCTCCGTAGGCGTACAAGGGGCTACGCGAGTACGCAGGCAAAAAGATGCCATGCCGTGCTTGCGCTGGTGTGTTTGGGGGACAGGAGCCACACTGGGCCAGAGGTTCTGGCAGCTCTGCAGGGGCAGGCCGAGAGGTGGTTGACGCCACGCCAGCTTAAGCCAGGAATGGTCGTTTCTGATAATGGCACCAACCTCCTCTCCGCCCTGCGACAGGGGCAGCTCACCCATGTGCCCTGTATGGCTCACGTCCTCAACCTGGTGGTGCAGCGGTTCTTGGGCAGGTTCCCAGGCTTACAGGATGTCCTGAGGCAGGCCAGGAAAGTCTGTGTGCATTTCCGCCGATCTTATATTGCCAGTGCTCGGCTGACTGAGCTGCAAAAGGAGCTGAACCTGCCCAAGAACCGCCTAATATGTGACATGCCCACCAGGTGGAACTCAACGTTGGCCATGCTGCAGCGACTGCACACGCAGCAGAGGGCCATCAATGAGTACCTTTGCGACTACGGCACCAGGACAGGGTCAGGGGAGCTTGGCTTTTTTTCCCCACGCCAGTGGAGCATGATCAGGGATGCATGCACTGTCCTCTCACCATTTGAGGAGGCCACGAGGATGGTGAGCAGTGACAGTGCATGCATCAGTGACACTGTACCTCTTGTCCACCTGTTGGAGCATACGCTGCGTGGGATAATGGACAGGGCACTTGAGGCAGAACAGAGGCAGGAAGAGGAGGACTTCCTTGTCTCTCAAGGCCCCCTTTATCCAGACAATGTTCCTTCTGTCCCACCCATCACACAGGAAGAGGAGGAGGAGGAGGAGGAGGAGGAGGAGGAGGAGGAGGATTGTGTGAGCATGGAGGTGGAGCCTGGCACTCAGCATCAGCAGCAGCAGTCTTTTAGGGATGATGTACAGTCCCAACAAACCAGTGGACTTGTACGTGGCTGGGAGGAGGTGGCTGGCGATCATGTCATCCTCAGTGACCCAGAAGACTCCGGACCGAATGCCTCAGCTAACCTACGCTGCATGGCCTCCCTGATCCTGCAAAGCCTGCGGAAGGATCCTCGTGTTCTTCGGATCAAGGAGAGTGACCATTACTGGCTGGCCACTCTCCTTGATCCACGGTACAAGGGTAAGGTTGCGGACCTTATCTTGCCGTCGCAGAGGGAGCAGAGGATGAGACATCTCAGGGAGGCCTTGCAGAAAGGTCTGTGCAACGCGTTCCCAGAAACTGGGAGGTTACAAACTCCTGGTCCTGGACGACGAGTTGCTGAGGCTTCGGTCAGTAGCAGAAGGAGCGGTGGGGAAGGTGGACGTCTGACCGATGCGTTCAGACAATTTTTTAGTCCGCAGCCCCAAGGTATGATCGGTTCCAGCAACCATCGCCAGCGTCTGATATACATGGTGCAGGAATACCTAGGGGCAAGGTCAGACTTGGACACCTTTCCCACCGAAAATCCTCTGGCTTACTGGGTCCTGAGGATGGATCACTGGCCAGAGCTTGCACAGTATGCAATTGAGCTACTGGCCTGTCCTGCATCCAGCGTTCTTTCCGAACGCACATTCAGTGCTGCTGGAGGATTTGTCACCGATCATAGGGTGCGCCTGTCCACCGACTCGGTTGATCGACTGACCTTCATAAAAATGAATCAGTCTTGGATCACCACCAGCTACCAGACACCTGAAGCGGATATAACGGAATAATTTATAATGTCACATCCCTTCAAGACTGCCTATGCTGATGCTGAGTGACTGTCCTGTTATGTTCACTGACTATCCTCTTCCTCCTCCTCAATGATCCATGCCACCACACCAGTGCCTAAGGCACAATTTTTCAGCCCCTGTATAACAGGGGCGTGTAATTACAATTTTTTAAAAAGATGCTTCGCAACAGGTGTGACTGCTGTGCTCAGAGTACAGTATCTGTGAGGGGTTGCAGTGTTGTGGCACCAGCACCAGTGCCTAAGGCACAATTTTTCAGCCCCTGTTGGGGCGTGTAATTACAATTTTTAGGCAATGCTTTGCAACAGGTCTCATTGCTGTGCTCAGAGTACAGTATCTGTGAGGGGTTGCATTGTTGTGGCACCAGCACCAGTGCCTAAGGCACAATTTTTCAGCCCCTGTATAACAGGGGCGTGTAATTACAATTTTTTAAAAAGATGCTTCGCAACAGGTGTGACTGCTGTGCTCAGAGTACAGTATCTGTGAGGGGTTGCAGTGTTGTGGCACCAGCACCAGTGCCTAAGGCACAATTTTTCAGCCCCTGTTGGGGCGTGTAATTACAATTTTTAGGCAATGCTTTGCAACAGGTCTCATTGCTGTGCTCAGAGTACAGTATCTGTGAGGGGTTGCAGTGTTGTGGCACCAGCACCAGTGCCTAAGGCACAATTTTTCAGCCCCTGTATAACAGGGGCGTGTAATTACAATTTTTTAAAAAGATGCTTCGCAACAGGTGTGACTGCTGTGCTCAGAGTACAGTATCTGTGAGGGGTTGCAGTGTTGTGGCACCAGCACCAGTGCCTAAGGCACAATTTTTCAGCCCCTGTTGGGGCGTGTAATTACAATTTTTAGGCAATGCTTTGCAACAGGTCTCATTGCTGTGCTCAGAGTACAGTATCTGTGAGGGGTTGCAGTGTTGTGGCACCAGCACCAGTGCCTAAGGCACAATTTTTCAGCCCCTGTATAACAGGGGCGTGTAATTACAATTTTTTAAAAAGATGCTTCGCAACAGGTGTGACTGCTGTGCTCCAAGTACAGTATCTGTGAGGGGTTGCAGTGTTGTGGCACCAGCACCAATGCCTAAGGCACAATTTTTCAGCCCCTGTTTAACAGGGGCGTGTAATTACAAATCTTGATCTAATAGTTCACAGCAGGGCCCATTCCTGCGCCCACCAAGAGTAACTATGAGGGCCTACAGTCTTGTGGCAACACCGTCCACCACCACCACCACCACCAAAGGCCCAATTTTTCTGCCCTGTTCAACAGGTGCATGCAATTACAAATCTTGATCTAATAACTCACAGCAGGGCCCATTCCTGCACCCACCAAGAGTAACTGTGAGGGCTTACAGTCTTGTGGCAACACCGTCCACCACCACCACCACCACCACCAAAGGCCCAATTTTTCTGCCCGGTTCAACAGGTGCATGCAAGTACAAATCTTGATCTATTAACTCACAGCAGGGCCCATTCCTGTGCCCACCAGTCTTGTGGCTACACCAACATCTAATAGGGCAAATTTCTGCAGAGTATATACGGCAGGCCCCTACTTTCAAACATCCAACTTACAAACGACTCCTACTTGCAAACGGCAAGAGAAAACAGGAAGTGAGAGGAAATCTACCCCTAGGAAGGAAAATTCTATCCTGTTAGATTTAATTTGGGAAAAAGGTATTTCCTCTCTACTGATGCTTTATCACCAATCCTTGTTTCAATTAAAACCCCACTTTTCCAAAAACATTTGTCATTGGGACGGAAAGTGAGGTGACATGTTCTGAACAGATGTGCAAAGACAGCAAATGTTACAGGGGTGATAACCCCTCCCTATGTTCTCCAAAAAGCTTAAAAATTTATTTTTTTGGGATGTAGCTACACTTCATAATGTACCTGTTCAGATTCTACTTAAGAACAAACCTACAGTCCATGTCTTGTTTGCACCACCTATATACTGCTGTTCAGAGTATATAGGGTTGTAGGTATAGGGTTTTATTTTGGGTGCGGGGTCCCCCTTAGTATCCATACAAGACCCAAAGGGGCTGGGGTGGGGGGGGGGGTGATGGGGTAGCCATGCCATTTTTCTCAAGGATTTTCAGCCATATGGCGGCCAGGACAAGACATGACATTAAAGCCGCAAGTGGTTTTAAATGGCTTCTTTTTTTCCTCTACAAATGTCATTTTGTGCAAGGACAGTTCTAAACACGGGAAACACATGCCACTTCACAGGCATACTTTAGACACCCCCCAGGTACCATATTTAAAGGAAAATTTCACTTTTTTTTTTTTCACTTTATGCATCATTAAAATGACTGCTCCCGAAAAAACTTTAGTTTTTAAAATTTCTTTTTGCATTGATATATGTCCCCTGGGGCAGGACCCGGGTCCCCAAACCTGTTTTATAACATTAACATGCATATTGGCCGTTGTAATTAGCAATTTTGATTTCGAACGTTCGCGTCCATTGTAACGAATAGGGTTCGAAAATTTGCGCGAACTTTCGGTCCGTTCGAAGGTTCTGGTGCGAACCGAACCCGGGGGTGTTCGGCTCATCCCTACACATGAGTACAAAACAAAGCATGAGAAATAAAGAAAACCAAAAATGAACACAGAAATTACTTCAGTAATAAAACTTTTTTGCAAATGAGAATCCAGCAACAAATCAGAAAATTTGTATTTTCGTAAAAAGATTCAACAGAAACGTTTTTAATAGGGTTGTCCAAATACCGATACTAGTATCGGTATCGGTACCGATACCGAGCATTTCCCTGAGTACTTGTACTCGGGGAAATGCTCCGATGCTTCACCCGATACCTGGGCAGTCAGGGATGATCGGTGCAGCGGGGGGAGTTACATGCACCAATCTCCCTGTATAGATTTCTATAAAGCCTGACAGCTTCTCCCCGGACCCCCCCCCCTTTTCAGCTGCTTTAGTGAAATTTATACAGCGGTGATCGGTGCTTGTAACTCCCCCCTAAAGCCACAGCGATCACCGCTGACTGTACCTGTATCCGTGCTGCTCTCCCCCTCCAGGAGTTACGTGTCCCCCTCCGCACTCCGTGTCCCCCGTGCTGCGCGTCCCCCTCCGGTAATTACATCTCTCCCTAAGCGCTCCGTGTCCCCCCATGCTGCGTGTCCCCCTCCGGTAATTACATATCCTTTTTAATCATAAAAATTTGTTTATACAAAGATTTTTTGTTTTTTTTTAAAAAGTATTATTCAAAAATAACAACATAAATCTTGGTTAAAGTTCTCACTAATTCTTGGGTTAAAAACAGACCTTTCAATGATTTTACTGTAATGTTTGTTCCCAAAAACTTGACCAATGATTTTAAATAACACTAATTTACTTTAAAAATATAACATAGAAATACAGAGCGTATGCCGTTCGATTTTTCTCTGAGCATGGAAAAAGTAGTACCAGTGGTTCATGTGCTGCAGACATGCTGAAAGGCAGCACATGCACCACTGACATTTGAGGCATGGATGCACATATGTGCAGTAATCAGATGTCATACAAACCTGACAAATGACAAGTGCAAAACGTCAATAAAGTGTACCTATAAAAATATAACAAAATGACAATGTATCATAGAATAGTTAACCATTTTAAATAACAAAAAAGGATCATTAACAAATTTAAACTTTAGCAAGGGTCTCAGCAACATCAAGTAAACTTTTAATCACAGAACACACACGATCCCTCAATTTTTCTAAATTAGCAGTGCAGTTGAATATGGCTGAAGATAACATCTGTGCGTTGAACCTATCCATACTGTTCTCTTCAGAAGGTGGATTGACTGTGAAAAAAAAAAACTATTTAAATAAAGCTGTGTATTTATAGACATACCTGAGCAGCTAGTAATCTCCCCTTTCAATGCTATCGGATCTTGTAGCTCCAAATCGCATTCACTTGTTTGTAAAGCTAAGACATCTCCACTGTAATCTTGGTGTGGAATGACTTCATCACATTTTTCAGTCTCAGGAACAGAAGCCAATGTAGATTTACTGTTTCTCTCTGATTTCCAAAAAAAAAAAAGAATAAATCCACAACAATGTCCAAATTTTAAATATTTTTTTTTTAAATAATGCAAATAAATTCAGGTTTTGTAAAGAAAAGTGGGAGATTATAGATTCTAAAAAAAAGTCCAGACTTTATACCTACCTACCGACTGCGTGGCACACATTTACATTGGCATAATATCAAGTATTGGCACGTTGTATACCTTTGCTTTACAAATCCACCCATGCGCCACCATGCTTCATCAACGTTGCCGCGGACTAGATGTCCGCCGGGTGCACGTGATAGTTTCACTGAGTTGCAGAATGGGGATATACAGATGTAAGAAAGGCATTTCCCTGTTCTGCCTAGTGACAGCACAGTGATCATCTGCTCCCTGTCATCGGGAGCAGACATCTGGGTCGTGTCAATGGTACCCCAGCCACCTCACAGTGAATCACTTCCTAGGACACCAAACCCCTTTCTTGTCCCCTAGTGGTTAACCCCTTCCCTGCCAGTGTCATCTACACAGTAATCAGTGCAATGATTGCTGTAAAAACAATGGTCCCAAAATAGCATCAAAAGTGTCTGCCGTAATGTTGCAATCACTTTAATTGAAGATCGCCGACATTACTTTAAAAAACAAAGATTAATAAAAATGCCATACATCTATACCTTTTTTTTGTAGACGCTATAACTTTTGCACAAAAAGAATTAATATACGCTTATTGAGAATTTTTATAAACAAAAATATATGTAAAATAATACTTACTGTCCCTAAACTAATAAAACATATTTTTTTAATATATTGTTTTGGCATATATATTTCATGTAATCAAAAACTAAATAATCTTGCTTTTATTGTAAAATTGTTGCTATTTTTAAAATTGTAGCGCAAAAAAGGAAAAACTCAGAGGTCATCAAATACCACCAAAAGAACGTTCTATTTGTGCGTTAAAAAAAACGTCAATTATGTTTGGGTACCTCTTTGCACGACCGCACAATTGTAAATTACAGCAACATAGTGACAAATTTTATAAATTGCTCTGGTCATGAAGGGGATAAATTCTTCCGTGGCTGAAGTGGTTAAAAAATCAGAATATATGAATGCAGGATAAAATCAACACGCTGAACATACACAAGCACATGTAAATGCAACATAGCATACTCAGAATGCATACTCAGAAACAATTGCAGAAACCATTGCACCATAAATAAATAGACGTTAATTTTTTTATAATTTTGTGGATTTTGTGAAGTTGTTCACTCTCTCTCAGCTTTAAGTCTGACCACCTTTTCCTTAGCTGGTCCTTGGAACGTTGTACATTATATTTGCTGTGCAGGGACTCCACCACCTTCTGCATAATTGCATCTTTCCTGGTGTTTGGCTTTAGATAATTCTTCAATCTGCCATCATAATTCCTTCTTTCCAATATCTTGACCATGGTGACCATCTCATCAAAGGACATTGCTGTGGCCTTTTCTTTTGTTGGCAGCCAATGCCTCATTGCAGCCGTCGAGGCCTCTGCTACCTCCGCCATGTGTGCTTGTTAAGATGGCGACTGAAGTAGAAGAAGGGGGGAGTCCTCTCTGAAACCACGTGAGATCACGTGGTTACGTCATAACGATCGTACGACGAACAATATTACGTAATAATTATTGTGTTGGGGATTGTTTCCAGATACATTTTCCTCTATTTTTAACCACTTGCTTACTGTGTATAAACCCCTTTCCTGTCCAGACCAATTTTCTGCTTTCAGCACTGAAAATGTTTGAATGACAATTGCACGGTCATGCTACATTGTATCCTAATGAATTTTTTATCATTTGCTTCACACAAATCAAGCTTTTTTTTGGTGGTATTTAAATGCTGCTGGGTTTTTTATTTTTTGATAAATAAAACAAAAAATGTGGAATATATTAATAAAACAGTTTGATAATTTTGAAAACAGGTAATTGTTATTCTTCACTGATGTTGGTTGATGAGGCTGCACTGATGGGCACTGATAGGCTGCACTCATGGGCACTGATAAGGGAGCACTAATGGCCACTGATAGGTAGCACTGATAAACACTGATGAGGCGAGGCTGATAGGTGACATTGAGAGATGGCACTGATGGGTGACACTGATGGGCACTGATAGGTGGCATAGTGGGCACTGGCAGGATAAAAAATACTGATTACCGAGCTTCTGTCTACATCACCTGATCAGACTCGTGATCACAGAGCACACTGCGCCAACCCACAGAGACGCACAGACAGCACTTGCTCTGGAGGACGTCCATGCCCGCCCCACCAGTAAGGCCCGCACTGTAGCCGTCTTTCGGCTATAGCGCGGGCGGAAAGTATTTAATATACATTTTCCTGTATGATTTAGGCTAAAAAGGCTGTTGCAGCTCTGCATAGCCATTACTGTATGTTGTACTTGTCTTTTAATGAAGTAATATGAAATATGTGACACAAGCTGCAGGAGTTTATGCACAGTTGTGACAGACTTTATGTTATTACATTGTTGTATTTTGGGAAGAATAGTTGAAAAGTTTACCTCTGTTTAATTTTTAACTGAGTTTATATAAATGTACAGGTAATAGCCCTGTTTATGAATAATTCGGTCAAAGGAATATAGTTACCGGATGAACGTGAAATGAGGCCTATACTAAATTACAAGAGATATGCCCTATTGTATATGCAAAAGCAGATATTTAATATGTTGAGGAAAAAATATCAAATTTGTGCACCATATTTAAAAAGGGAATGGATAAAATCTTTGAATACACATAATCGGGAGCAGCTGCAGATGTAATCTATGATCCATGCTTGTGGTATTTTGAAATCTTACATTTCTTCATTGATCAAGATGATGCAATACTTAATGCATGTCACATCAAATTGAGGATGTGAGCACAGAGCATAACAGTCAGTCAGATGTACTAAATTATTTTATTTTAATATTTTTTGTCCCCCTCATATGTTAGGAATATGCAGTACTTAAAATTCACAGCAAACCATGAATGTCGAACAGAGATTATTGTCAGGGTCACCTGTGGCCAGGTGACAGATGCACACCGTAGGGGGACAGGAGTGCACCGCGAGGTAGTGAACCCTATGGCTGGCTTCTGTGGATAGGAAACTGGGTGGTTGTGGAAAGCGGGACCAGAGGAGCACAACCGGGATCCCAACGGAAGCGAGAGCCAAGATTCCCCAGGGCGCGGAGTCTAAGACCCAGCTGGTCTTCTCCAGGGCCTCTAGTGGTGAGGATGTTACGCTGCAGGCTGGGACCAGGTCGCGGCCCCTGGAGTTTCCTAGCTCACGCCCCGTAGGATAAGGGGAAGCAGCAGCACACGATAGAGAGAACCGAATAACAAGCCGAAGGTCAGGGGCCACAAGCAGACAAGGATAACGAAGAACGAGCCGAAGGTCAAGGGTCACGAGCAGACAGGGATGGTCGGGGACAAGCCAATAACGTAACAGAGAGACAGACGTAGCACACGGCAGGCAGGAACCCAAACACACAATGCCTAACAAACACGTTGATCAGCAAAGCAGGCTTGCAGTGCACAGGTTAATATAGTGTTCAGTGATAGGGCCTGGGGTGGAGTCAGGCTGGGAGGAGATTATAAAGGAAGCCAGGTGAAGGAGGTCTGGTCTCTAGATGAACACATGAGGAGGAAGGTAAGATGGCAGACAGACATTAATGCATATCCATGACAGTACCCTCCCTCTTACGAGGCCTCCCCCTTCCCCGCCTGGGCCCAGGTTTAGAGGGAAACTTCAGATGAAACTCCTTTAACAGACGAGGTGCAAAGACCTCAGATGCAGTGATCCAAGACCTCTCCTCAGGACCAAACCCTTTCCAATGAACGAGGTACTGAAGAACGCCTTTACAGAGTCGGGAGTCCAGAATTTGACTGATCTCGTACTCCTGATTATCCTCCGAGACAGGCGCCACGGTAGGAAGAGGACGAGAGAATTTATTGAGGACTAAAGGCTTTAGAAGAGCAACATGAAAGGAGTTAGTGATTTTAAGGCTCTTAGGAATCTGGAGTTTGAAACAAACCGGATTCAGTTTAGCAGTTACCGTGTATGGACCGATGAATCGTGGAGCAAACTTCAGAGAAGGAACTCGGAGCTTGATGTTCCTGGTAGAGAGCCAGACTTTGTCCCCTGGCTGAAGAGAAGGCGGTTTACGCCTGCGGCGGTCTGCAAAGCCTTTGAATTTTTCAGCAGCTGCCCGGAGGGAATCATGAACGTGACCCCAAACGGAATTGAGAGACTCCTGAACCGAAGCCAAAGCTGGAATGTCTGGAGAACAGATCATAGGAAGAGGAAGTTGAGGGTGTTTTCCATAAACTGTGAAAAAGGGTGTCTTCTGCGAACTGGTATTCACATGATTGTTATGGGAGAATTCTGCCCACGGGAGTAGAGAGGACCAATCGTCATGGTGAGAAGACACAAAGGTGCGAAGAAAGACCTCTAACTCCTGATTAACCCTCTCAGTCTGTCCATTGGATTGGGGATGGTAAGAAGAAGAAAAATCCAAGACAATATTGAGGGATTTGCAAAAGGCTCTCCAAAAACGAGACGTGAATTGGACTCCCCTGTCGGAAACAATATGAGAAGGGACCCCATGTAGGCGGAGAATTTCTCGAATGAAAATGGGAACCAAGGCAGGGGCAGAAGGAAGACCAGGAAGAGGAACAAAATGAGCCATCTTGGAGAATCGATCGATTACCACCCAAATGACTGTATTATTCTCAGACAGTGGGAGATCGGTGATAAAATCCATGGCAATATGGGCCCAGGGTTCCTTAGGAATAGGCAAGGGCATGAGGAGACCAGCAGGAGCTTGTGTGGAGGATTTGGACTGAGCACAGACATGACAAGCTTTAACGTAGTCTTTGACGTCTGAGCGGAGATTAGGCCACCAGTAGTGACGACTGATGAGTAGGAAGGATCGGAGGAATCCAGAATGCCCTGCCACCTTGGAATCATGTCCCCAACGAAGGATCTTAGCTCTTAGCTCAGTGGGGACAAAGGTCTTACCAGGCGGAATTTTAGACTTCAGGGTGGTAGAGTGGGCAACAATGCATGAGGTGGGAATGATCGGCTCAGGTTCAGGGGCGGACTCCTCGTCCAAAGTGTCAAATGACCTAGAGAGCGCATCAGCCCGACCGTTGCAGGAACCAGGTTTGTAGGTAATCGTGAAATTAAAACGGGCAAAGAAGAGACTCCACCTGGCCTGTCTAGGATTCAGACGTTTAGCATTCTGTAGATACTGTAAATTCTTGTGATCGGTAAAGATCGTTATGGAGTGAGGGGAACCCTCCAAGAGATGACGCCACTCCTCTAACGCCAATTTAATTGCGAGAAGTTCCCGATCACCGATGGCATAATTCCTCTCTGCCTGAGAAAATTTTTTGGAGAAGAACGCACATGGTTGGCGTCTCTTCTCAAAGATTTGAAGAAGCACAGCTCCCACCCCCATTGAGGAAGCGTCCACTTCAATAAAAAATGCATTCCCAGGATTTGGTCTCCTCAAGAGGGGGCCAGAAACAAAGGCCTGTTTCAGGTTGTGAAATGCAGAGACAGCTTCGGGAGGCCAGTCTCTGGCATTCACACCCTTCTTGGTCAAAGCGATAATAGGCGCGGCAATGGAAGAGTAATTCCTTATGAACTGCCTATAATAATTAGTGAAGCCAAGAAAGCGCTGTGTGGCCTTGAGGCTAGCAGGAAGAGGCCAGTTGGTGATAGCCAAGACCTTCCCAGGGTCCATACGAAGCCCCGAACATGAGACAAAGCACCCCAAAAACAGGACCTCAGAACATTCAAAGGAACATTTCTCCAGCTTGGCATAGAGATTGTTCTCTCTAAGACGTTGAAGTACAGTGCGGACATGGTTTCTGTGGACGAGCAGATTTTCAGAAAAGATCAGAATGTCATCCAGATAGATGACAACAAACTGGTACAGCAGATCTCTGAAGATTTCATTGACAAAGTTTTGAAACACGGCTGGAGCATTACACAGACCAAAAGGCATCACCAGATATTCGTAATGCCCGTCTCTAGTGTTAAATGCAGTCTTCCATTCGTCACCCTCCCGTATTCGAATGAGATTGTACGCGCCTCTGAGATCCAACTTGGTGAAAATGGAGGCACCCTTCAACCTATCGAATAGCTCAGATATTAAGGGTAAGGGGTATCGATTTTTAATAGTAACCGCATTTAAACCCCGATAATCGATGCAGGGTCTTAAGGTACCATCCTTTTTGGCAACAAAAAAGAACCCTGCCCCTGCAGGCGATGAGGATTTCCGGATGAACCCTCTCTCCAGATTCTCTGCTACATACTCCGACATGGCCTGGGTCTCTGGGATGGACAGAGGGTAGGTACGACCCCTGGGTAGAGTTGCTCCGGGGACAAGATCAATAGCACAGTCAAAAGACCTGTGGGGAGGAAGCACCTCAGCTGATTTTTTACAGAACACATCCCGGTAATCGCTGTATGCGGCGGGAAGATCAGAAGAAACAGAAGTGGCAGCAACCGGAAGACTCTCCTTGGGGGTCACCTTGAGAAGACACGACGAGAAACATGAGGAACCCCAGGCCAGGATCTGCCCAGAGACCCAGTCCACATGTGGAGAGTGGAGCTGTAGCCAAGGGAGGCCCAATACAACTGGGGTAGAGGCCTTGGGTAGAATAAGAAAGGATATCCACTCCTGGTGGAGAATCCCTACCGACATCCTAATGGGTAGCGTCTGGAAGCGAATAGGGCCCCCTGGGAGAACAGTGCCATCAATTGCCGAGACTACCAATGGGGTAGTGAGAGGTGAAAGGGTAAGCTTCATAGAAGAAGCAGTTCTCCAATCCATGAAATTGCCGGCAGCCCCGGAATCCAGGTATGCAAGGGTTGACTGAGGAGAAGTGCCTACATGAAGGGACACCGGCAAGAGCAGGCGAGAAGGTGATGTTTCTGGGTCCAATACTCCACCTTCCAAATGTATTAGACCCGAGCGTTTCCCGGACGAAGCGAGCAGGAGTCACGAAAATGACCCTTGCCCCCACAATAGAGGCACAAGCCCAGAGTTCTGCGCCTAGCACGTTCTTCGGGGGTTAGTCTGGTCCGGCCCAGCTGCATAGGTTCTTCAGCAGGTAGAGGATGCTCCACGGAATGAAGGGAGGGGAGCTCAGACTGGCTAGGACCCAGAGAGTGCTGGCGTCTTTTTTCTAAGGACCTCTCTTGAAAACGAATGTCGATCTGGTTGCATAATGAAATTACATCGTCCAGACCGACGGGAATGGCTCTTCCCGCTAATTCGTCTTTCACTCGGTCAGAGAGGCCATGTAAAAAGGTAGCGACCAGGGCCTCATTATTCCAGCTCAATTCAGCTGTGTGGATACGGAACTGAAGAGCATATTGCCCCACTGAACTAGATTCTTGGCGAAGACGTAAGACAGCACTAGCCGCTGAAGAAGCCCGAGCCGGCTCTTCGAAGATATTACGAAAGAGCTTCAAGAATTCGGACAGACTGGAAACCACCGGATCGTTCCTCTCCCACAGGGGGGCAGCCCAGGCCAAAGCTTCACCGGAGAGGAGGGAAATGATATAGGCTACCTTAGCCCGGTCAGATAGGAAGCTTTGAGGCTGAAGCTCAAAATGAATAGTGCATTGGCTGAGAAACCCCCTGAAGGCCTTGGAGTCCCCAGAGAAACGGAACGGAGCTGGCAATCTTAGTGAGTGTGAGGCTGCGACTGGTGCGATAGGTACAGCCGCTGGTTGTACTTGGGGTTGCGGATTCGGGGTTCCCAAGGAGACCTGAAGCTGCTCGAATCGAGAAGCCAGATCCTGGAGGAATCGCATCACCTGGGTCTGATTTGATTCCTGGGTCTCAAGTCTGCGAACTATGCCCTGCAATGGATCATCCGCGGGAAGCGGGATGTCAGCCGGGTTCATGGCTGATCAAACTGTCAGGGTCACCTGTGGCCAGGTGACAGATGCACACCGTAGGGGGACAGGAGTGCACCGCGAGGTAGTGAACCCTATGGCTGGCTTCTGTGGATAGGAAACTGGGTGGTTGTGGAAAGCGGGACCAGAGGAGCACAACCGGGATCCCAACGGAAGCGAGAGCCAAGATTCCCCAGGGCGCGGAGTCTAAGACCCAGCTGGTCTTCTCCAGGGCCTCTAGTGGTGAGGATGTTACGCTGCAGGCTGGGACCAGGTCGCGGCCCCTGGAGTTTCCTAGCTCACGCCCCGTAGGATAAGGGGAAGCAGCAGCACACGATAGAGAGAACCGAATAACAAGCCGAAGGTCAGGGGCCACAAGCAGACAAGGATAACGAAGAACGAGCCGAAGGTCAAGGGTCACGAGCAGACAGGGATGGTCGGGGACAAGCCAATAACGTAACAGAGAGACAGACGTAGCACACGGCAGGCAGGAACCCAAACACACAATGCCTAACAAACACGTTGATCAGCAAAGCAGGCTTGCAGTGCACAGGTTAATATAGTGTTCAGTGATAGGGCCTGGGGTGGAGTCAGGCTGGGAGGAGATTATAAAGGAAGCCAGGTGAAGGAGGTCTGGTCTCTAGATGAACACATGAGGAGGAAGGTAAGATGGCAGACAGACATTAATGCATATCCATGACAATTATATTTGTCCAATTAATGGTAACATCACTTATAAATCTAAGTTTAATTCTTATGCAACTACATTAACTGTATATATCCTCAACTGTTTTAGAACAACAACATTACGCATTTGCATCAAACGATTGACTACCGTTCTGCCATTAAATATCTTTACATCTCTACATCTAAGAAGTAGTCCATGTAGTCTAGACAGATTTGACAGATTTGACGTGCTAGTTAAGTAGAAAGCTGTGGTTGTGCACAAGCTATATTTATTATCCCTCATTTCTCCAGTCTAATTACATGTCGTTCTGCCAGCTCACTGCACCGATTCCATTAAAATAATTCATGTACTCCACCCTGCTTTGCCGGGCACTTTGTGTTGATAGTCTGGAATGTCCTCGGTCAAGAGATGCAAGTCCAGCAAGGTTCTCCTGCCCTTCCTCACGGATGTTTCTTCTGACACTATCTGCGCCCCGATCTGGTGCTGCAGCAACATACCCCTGTACATGTCGACGTAAGTAGTTTTGTAGGACACACAACAAGCGAGAACTATGGTGTCTATTTTGTACATGGCCTGATGAATTGCAGTTTGGAAAATGCAGGGGCATCCCTGCTGAAGAACCTTTGTTTGAAACGCGTAGGGCTTGGTACACTACCTCATTCACTGTCCCTTTTTAAACGTTTTTATTGTTTGTGATCACTTTTATGTTGGTTGAATAAACCCTCATTGACCTGCACCATTGGAGCATTCCTTCCCTTCTTTTCTCCTCACATGGGTGGTTGGTCAAGTAATAGCTTCCTTTGGCCACTGGTTACTAATATTCACTGTGGTAAAGAGTCTCCTTGCTGAGTGGCGGTTCCAGTTCCATCGGAGGACCACCTGGATTGGTGTGAAACCCAGAGTCTGCTGTCAAGTCGGGGAGCCTACCGGACAGTCTACATTGGGGACCCTTCTGATCCAGTTTCCAGACTAACTGATGAGGAGTGCCACTGGGATTTCGTATGCCTATTTGACCTGCCTAAACCACAGGTCTAATGTTCTGGTAAGAGTATTCTACCTCTCTTTTTTTACAAGAGTTATGTGATGACCCTTCAGTGCTACATGCTCTTTCTTCACAACACAAACATTTTCTATGGACACTGTATGGACTCATTATATTAATATTATTTATCACTTTGGTTTGATTGGAGGCCCAAATTATTGGGCTTTATTTCTTCACTTAGCGCTACATCTTCATTCCATGTTTATTAATTTTAGTCACATTTTATGTAGCAGCTTTATTTTTATTCACCATTTTAGATTAGCGCAGTATTTTCTCTCTTTATATAGTTGTAGATCCTCTGATCTGGGGTCAAGCCATGGTGAAGGGCTTTGATAGGTGTTCTCCTAATGCAAAGGCATTGTCTGCTACAAACACAAACTTCATACCTTCTGCATTCTGGGCAGTGCTTTGGAAATTAAGTGTGTCAGTCTGGAGGCGCCTATAGAATTCTGTGTGTTCTATGACACTGCCATCTGAGTGTTGTCCATTTTTACCAATGTCCAAGTAAATGAATTTGTAGTTGGCATTCACAACTGCTATCATGATTATGCTGAAAAATCCCTTATAATTGTAGTAAAAAGAGCCACAGAGTTGGCTGTTGGGGTTATCCGTACATGCTTCCCATCTACTGCACCTCCACAATTTGGGAAATTCCATTCATCCTGAACGTTTTTGGCCACTTCCAACCAATCATCTGTGTTTTGTGGAAACTGCAAAAAATAATTGTCAGGGTCACCTGTGGCCAGGTGACAGATGCACACCGTAGGGGGACAGGAGTGCACCGCGAGGTAGTGAACCCTATGGCTGGCTTCTGTGGGTAGGAAACTGGGTGGTTGTGGAAAGCGGGACCAGAGGAGCACAACCGGGATCCCAACGGAAGCGAGAGCCAAGATTCCCCAGGGCGCGGAGTCTAAGACCCAGCTGGTCTTCTCCAGGGCCTCTAGTGGTGAGGATGTTACGCTGCAGGCTGGGACCAGGTCGCGGCCCCTGGAGTTTCCTAGCTCACGCCCCGTAGGATAAGGGGAAGCAGCGGCACACGATAGAGAGAACCGAATAACAAGCCGAAGGTCAGGGGCCACAAGCAGACAGGGATGGTCGGGGACAAGCCAATAACGTAACAGAGAGACAGACGTAGCACACGGCAGGCAGGAACCCAAACACACAATGCCTAACAAACACGTTGATCAGCAAAGCAGGCTTGCAGTGCACAGGTTAATATAGTGTTCAGTGATAGGGCCTGGGGTGGAGTCAGGCTGGGAGGAGATTATAAAGGAAGCCAGGTGAAGGAGGTCTGGTCTCTAGATGAACACATGAGGAGGAAGGTAAGATGGCAGACAAACACTACTGCATATCCATGACAGTACCCTCCCTCTTATGGGCCCTCCCCCGCCTGGACCCAGGCTTAAAGGGAAATCTCTGATGAAACCTTCTCAACAGATGAGGTGCAGCGACATCAGATGCAGCGATCCAAGACGCCTCCTCAGGACCAAAACCTCTCCAATGCACAAGGTACTGAAGAATGCCTCTGCAGAGCCGAGAATCCAGAACTTGTCTAACCTCGTACTTAAGATTATCCTCAGAGACTGAAAACGAGGTAGGGAGATGACAAGAAGATCTATTGAGGACCAAAGGCTCTCTAGGAATAAGCAAGGGCATGAGACGATCAACAGGAATCTGAGGAGGGTCCCCTAGACCCTTAAAGGGGAACTGGTCATCTTGCACAGGACCATCAGACTGGGCAGATGTCAGTGGAACCCTGAAGTCAGGTTGGTTAGAAGGTGACATGTCGCCGGAGTCAAGCTGAATAGCTGAAGGACAAGCAGAATGTCCCGAACAAGAAAAAGTGAGAGGCTCACTGGGCATGGGCTGGACTGGCATAACTAGTACAGAGGCAGAGTGAATAGCTGAGTCAGGTGTAGCGACTACCTGAATCGCATCGCAAGACGTAGCGACTGCAGGACTTGTAGACAAGCTAGCCTGGCTGTGCGTCCAAGGGTGGTTAGGGACAGAGAAATGTAAATGGTTATGCAACCTGGAATGAATGACCGGCTCAGATTCACAGGGGGCAACCTTGGGTAGGCAGGACGAGGAACAGGAGGGACCCCAAGCCAGGATCTGTCCAGTAGTCCAGTCCACATGAGGAGAATGGAGCTGTAACCATGGGAGACCCAAAATTATAGGCGTTGAGGCCTTGGGTAAGATAAGGAAGGATATCCACTCCTGGTGGAGTGTACCCACCGACATCTTAACAGGGAGGGTCTGGAAGCGGATAGGTCCCCCTGGGAGAACAGTACCATCAATCGCCAAGACCACCAATGGCGTGGTGAGGGGCAAAAGAGTAAGTCTCATGGACGATGCGATTTCCCAGTCCATGAAATTACCAGCGGCTCCGGAATCCAGATATGCTGAGACCGAATGAGAAGAAGCACCAACATGAAGGAACACAGAAAGCAGAAGACGAGAAGGGGAAGGTGATATTTCTGGGTCCAATACTCCACTTTCCAGATGAAGTGGACCCAAACGTTTTTCTGGACAAAGAGAGCAAGTGTCATGAAAATGACCTTTGCCCCCACAGTAGAGACACAGGCCTAGATTTCTGCGCCTAGCACGTTCCTCTGGGGATAGCCTGGTCCTGCCCAGCTGCATGGGTTCCTCAGCTGGCAGGAGATGCTCCACGGGTCGAGGAGAGGGGAGCTCAGGCTGACTAAGGACCAAGGAGTGCTGGCGCCGCTTTTCTAGGGTCCTTTCCTGAAAGCGAATATCGATCTGGTTACACAAGGAGATAACTCCGTCCAGATCAGTGGGGATGGTTCTTCCTGCTAATTCATCCTTCACTCTATCAGAAAGGCCATGCAAAAAGGTTGCGACTAAGGCCTCATTGTTCCAGCTCAACTCAGCCGACAGTATGCGGAAATTAAGGGCGTACTGTCCCACTGAATCAGACTCTTGGCGGAGACGTAGAAGGGCGCTGGCCGCTGAAGAGACACGAGCCGGTTCTTCAAAGATATTCCGAAAAAGTTTCAAGAAGCCAGACAGGCTAGAAACCACTGGATCATTCAGTTCCCACAGAGGGGCTGCCCAGGCTAAAGCTTCACCGGAGAGGAGGGAAATGATATAGGCTACCTTTGCCCTATCAGACAGAAAGTTTTGAGGCTGAAGCTCAAAATGAATCGTGCATTGGCTAAGAAACCCTCTGCAGGCCTTGGAGTCCCCAGAGAAACGGAACGGAGCTGGCAGTATTAGTGAGTGTGTGGCTGCGACTGGTGCGATAGGTACCACCGCTGGTTGTACTTGAGGTTGCGGATTCGGGGTTCCCAAGGAGGCCTGAAGCTGCTCGAATCGAGAAGCCAGATCCTGGAGGAATCGCATCACCTGAGTCTGATTCGATTCCTGGGTTTCAAGTCTGTGGACTATGCCCTGCAATGGATCATCCGCGGGGATCGGGATGTCAGCCGGGTCCATGGCTGATCAAACTGTCAGGGTCACCTGTGGCCAGGTGACAGATGCACACCGTAGGGGGACAGGAGTGCACCGCGAGGTAGTGAACCCTATGGCTGGCTTCTGTGGGTAGGAAACTGGGTGGTTGTGGAAAGCGGGACCAGAGGAGCACAACCGGGATCCCAACGGAAGCGAGAGCCAAGATTCCCCAGGGCGCGGAGTCTAAGACCCAGCTGGTCTTCTCCAGGGCCTCTAGTGGTGAGGATGTTACGCTGCAGGCTGGGACCAGGTCGCGGCCCCTGGAGTTTCCTAGCTCACGCCCCGTAGGATAAGGGGAAGCAGCGGCACACGATAGAGAGAACCGAATAACAAGCCGAAGGTCAGGGGCCACAAGCAGACAGGGATGGTCGGGGACAAGCCAATAACGTAACAGAGAGACAGACGTAGCACACGGCAGGCAGGAACCCAAACACACAATGCCTAACAAACACGTTGATCAGCAAAGCAGGCTTGCAGTGCACAGGTTAATATAGTGTTCAGTGATAGGGCCTGGGGTGGAGTCAGGCTGGGAGGAGATTATAAAGGAAGCCAGGTGAAGGAGGTCTGGTCTCTAGATGAACACATGAGGAGGAAGGTAAGATGGCAGACAAACACTACTGCATATCCATGACAATAATCAGATCCAATTGTAAATCTGTGTGCTACAGACAACAATTTAAAACTAGAAATATATTTTAGAAAAGTGAATAAGCATAGGCCAATAGCTGCACATTACCTTTATATAGTCACTCTGTAGAGCACTGATTAGCGCCTTGCATGTCTCAGGTATGATCTTGCCAAGGGCCTGAGGTGAAATTCCTGTAGTAAATTTCAAGTCCTGCAGGCTTCGTCCTGTCGCCACATAACGCAGGGTGGCTATCAGACTTTGCTCTGCACTGATAGCCTGACGCATTGATGTATCCTGTTTTTGGATAAGTGGAGTGACAGCTGCCAAGAGTAGCTGAAAGCACTCATCATTCATGCTCAAATAATTGTGGAAGTCATCTGGGTTATTTTCTTTCATTTCACGGATGAGTTGCATATGGGAGTACTTGTCACGGCTGAGGAGCCATTCTTTACTCCACACTCTTAGCCTTGTCTTTTTCTTCTGGTTCAGTACATTATGGATAGCTATAACACCAAGCATAGCCACTGGAATGCTGGTATCTTCCATATTTGTAATTTATTTGTGCCGAAAAGCCGCGGGGAACGATTGAAATAACGAAGATACATGACCGGACACGAATATTCCACGTAGCTACGAACTGAGGCGCGCAAGGCGTGGCTAGAGAGGCCACATGCACATTACATCATTTCCACCCAGATGCTATAACGTGGTTATGCTATTGTATGATCGTACAGGAAAATTTGTATTATTAGTACAATCTACCAATTGCGGACGAGGACAAATTAACCAAGCTATCAATTTCACAGCTGCAACAGTATGGACAGTAATGTGAAACAGCATGTGATGCTGTATAAAATGCAATTGTTTTAAGTAGCTGGTTGTGAAATATAAAATCCCAGATTAGAGTAAATGTAAAATACCTTAGGAAGCATTATATCTTTGTCTCATCCCCACATTGTCCCATTGACAAAATTACAGGAAAAGGTTTCTGTATTATAGGAATAAAATAAAAAATTACTAAAGCGCTGATATAAATACCAAAAATAAACCCCACAAAAGTGCAACTAAAAATATGTGCAGCTAAAATACAATAGATAAACAAATGATAAAAGCTGCAATAGAGTAAACGTGTTCCAATCACTGTGAATAATGTAAAAATGTATAAATAAATTGTGCTAATATCAACCTATTATATAACAATCACATACTGTATAATCACATATAAAGTGCTACTGCAATATAGTGAAAAATGGATCAAAGAGAATAAGTCTTCATGAAAATGCAGACACGCTTATCTGTTGCTTGGACAATTACTGCAGACGGTTCCTGATATACAGTCTTCCCCGCACAGTGCTTCACTCGTGAATAGCGGTACCTGTACTATGTAAGAAATGCTTCAGGTCTTGCAGCTCTCAAAGACAGAAGAAACAATAGGACATAGCACAGTAAGCTAAGAATAATAAAACAGATGATGCTGTGTCTTCCACTCACATGTAAATCAAATGGTAAATTTGATTTATTCTCTTTGATCCATTTTTCACTATATTGCAGTAGCACTTTATATGTGATTATACAGTATGTGATTGTTATATAATAGGTTGATATTAGCACAATTTATTTATACGTTTTTGTATTATAGGAATACTGTGAGTGTACACAGAGGGTCTCCATATATTTATATAATAGATCCAACATTCCTTAGAGCTCCTTCACATGCGCTGCAGTGTCTACTGCCCTCTGAAAAGTGATTTGCTGTTGAGCAGTCGCTGGCAGTAGTCCAGGAGGGGACCCTGCCACCTCCTGAATGTCTTTTTTTTTTTTTTTTAACAATCTCAAGGGGAATGCACCTCAAGCATTTGGCTCTCTGTTGTAGTGTGCTCCCATTGACCTTAATGGGTGAGTTTGAAAGGCAGTGCTGCCTGTAAAACTCTGCAAACCAAGATAAAATTGTTGTAGTTGTGAAGCAAAGCATTGTGTCCATTGCATGTGTACAACCCCGTCTTACAGCAATGGTAGAATTTAGCTGGTCGATTGTGAGGTGATAAATCCATGGCTCAACCACCTGTTTTTACCACCCTCTGGCCGCCTGTGTGCAAGAGACCTTAGATCAATTTCAAGGCTCTACCTGAATCAAATACTGTATGTAGTTTTGGAAAACGAAATGCATTAGTGTTCACCGAAAACTGAAAAATTAGCTTTTGTTGAAATTATCCATAGATTTGTTATTTTGCAAATACTATAGTTATTTTTGGAATATGTTACATTAGTTGTGATTTTATATCTAAACTAATAACTTGTATGATACTTACTTTCTTGTTTAATATTAAACATTTTGGTAGTATGTCTGTTTGAATGCTTTTATAAATTTTTAAGGTAACCTCTCACTGTAAATAGGTAAAATATGTTTATTATCACAAAATCCATACACACCCGATGTCCCAAAAAAACAACCATTTTCCTGCAAAACCCAGGGTTAACACACTGGTAAATAATAGAGCAATACATTATACTAATACTTAGCTTGGGGGAAATCTTCCACAGGGTAGCATAACAATGCCTCATTTCACTAAGTACACCCAAGACAATAATATGCCTGAACTTTCTAGAATCTAAGCACGCATAAACTTGAGCACTGAATGAAAGGTTCCTGAAATTTTGATCCTATACAGAAGTACATAAATCTTAACTGATACTCAAGAATAATTTAAGTGAGTTTGATTTTTACTGCTCTGAGTTATGCATGATATTCAATATTAAATGTTGAAGTGAAAAAAATAGCTAGGAATCCCAGAAAAAAAGAATATCTGATATTTGTTGCTTGTAGTCTGCTAAGCTATATTTATATCTAAAAATTGCATAATTGTACATAATCCAATTGCAATTTAGGAGAACTAAAACAGCTTCTGGGAAAACTTTAAGGGGAATATGCAGTCTCATGAATTGTTTTTACATATGCATCCAAGCGATGTAAGCTTCATGTAAATAATCATCGATATATGTTAATGTTTTAAAAGCCCTGTGTCTATATATAATTTGTAATTGTGTATGTATTGGGTAGCTATATTTTCTTACTGCAGTCATGGGCTGTGCACCCTGCTGTGCCATGCTGCACATAGGTTGTGCTTTACTTCTCCTTTGTATCCAGTAGATAAGGATTGGGTATGGGTTATAAGGGGACCATATGTTGTTTGTAAATGGACAGTGCACATTGTTTACAAAAAATTGTGACTGTGTCTTTATGAAAAAAATGGTGTGGGGTCTCCCCCAAAATTTATACCAAACCTATATTCTTCATAAAGGTCTGGTATAAATTTTGAGGGGACTGCAGGCAAAAAAAAAAAAGCATGACTATATTAGTCAATGACATTACTCAGGGTTCTCGACTGGTTTGTTGACATTCAGTAGAAAACTGGGAGCAGTAATTTGTTATGGGGTAGCACCACGTTGTCTTGGCATCGTTCATCATAACTGATGTTGGATCCACATCACTAGACAACAAAATTGATGTTAAATTTGAACTAAAGGACATTTTTTTTATGTGTTTTGTCTTTTTTTGGGGAGGTTTTTTAACCTTAAAAAAGGGGCAGTCCCCCTTTATTTGGGCAGTGATTTCCAGTGATGAGGGTGTGTAGGCTATTGTAAGGGGAAGTACTACATCCTAAATTACTACAAAAAAACGGAATAAAAGGTATAATGGCTCTTAAGGTACCACATTGACACATCCAGCATGAGTTTAAGATCAATGTTTTATATAATAATAGAAACTAAAAGACAAGCTATAATGACAATTTTCTAAAGGTAGTTTTGACAAGAACTACCTGCACCTAATTCAGTCAAAATGTGTAATTTAATTTTCAAATCCAACAAGAAAAAGAACAAAGAGTTACTAGAATTATCATGAATTTTTCAAATGAACATCTCAAAATTAGGAAAATCATCAATAAGTATTGGTCGATCCTCACGGAAGACCCAGTTTTCAAGAATTTTGTTACATCTAAGCCCCAAATTACTTTAAAAAAGGCAGGGTCTATTGGCAACATGCTTGTACAAAGTGAGTACAAGGGCAATGCAAGGAAAGATCCTTGCAAGACCTTTGGTACTTACCCTTGCGGAGCATGCTCACAATGCACGGTTATTGGTGGGGGGACCACACTGGCACTGCCCAATGGGGAGACGTTTACGCTCAGAAACTTTGCAAATTGCAGGACGCAGGGCGTCGTCTACCTCATGCAGTGCCATTGTGGGGCCTTCTACATAGGGAAAACCAGGCAGGAACTTGGAAAACGGGTGGAGAAACACATGCATAGCATGAGAATTGGAAATCTATACCTCCCACTAGAAAGACATGTTGCAAGGAAGCACAAGTATAGAATGCCCAAGGTCATTTTCTCAGTCGCGCAAAAGGGTCCACATACCCCACAGGGGGGGGGGGTGACTGGAACAAGGTCCTGCTCCAGCGCGAAATGCGCTGGATCAGGTACCTAAAAGCCACAACACCCCCAGGATTGAATGAAATTGGAAGCTTTAGACCGTTCCTTGAAGGTTACAGCTCAGGGAACACTGATTAAAATTTTAAATCAGGATTAAGGGATTCTTCTCAAATGTAATTATTTTATTTTATTTATCCTGCTCTTGGGTGGGTTATCCCAATCCACATCTTTTGTGTGGTTCTTTTTCGTTGGATCTGTGGCCCTTTGATACAATCAGTTTTTTCCATCATGCACCATTTTCCCTGTCCTTATTATATACTATCTTAGTAACAGTTCAATTTACATCTTTCCCCAGATTTCTACTTAAGGGGGTTGGGGGTTCCTCGATACAGGATATACACACTTCGGGTTTCTATTATTATGTTGTTTAATTATGTTTTGGTAATCTGATTATTGCAAGGTGCGTTTTGTGTTGTCAACATAGACTGATACAGTGCTTATTGCAGATTTGATATTTTCCATGTGTTTACACTGTGGTTAGATGTGGACTACTTCTCCATTTTTATTTTTTATTTTCTCTGTGCTGATTTTTTGAGCACCCCTCCTCCCTATCCGGTGCCAGGGGGGGCCATACATAGATATGTGTGGCCCTTATTTTTCCTCATGGGTTAAATCAACCTCTGGGGTTCTGGCATCGGTGGTATTTGTCCCTGGCCCTGCTCTATATCCCTCATCTTATGTCATCTGTGAGGGACAGGGGGTCAAAACCTAGAGAGTATGCCCCTTTACAGGGCAATTTCTCTCATTTTTTTTCCTGTTCTCCATTGTCCTGTCCCGGGTCTCCCCAGCTACCCAGCAATGCTTTGTGGATCTATATTCGTGATGCAGGGCTTGGATGGGTCAAAACATTGTTCCGCCCTCATCCAACATGGCAAAACCTGCTTTGCCCGGATGTTTACGGGAGATGACGTGGACACGTTTATCTCCCGGAGTTAGCTGCGTCACGCCGGATGTGTTTTGGTGATGCAGCCGGTCCTCCGTGCGTGCTGCTTCATCACGTCCAAGACGCAGCATGTCTCTGACACGCTGCGACACCTTAGCTGTGGACGCAACGCACAAACACGTGCGCCACGGTGTCACATGACTGGGTGTGAACCAATGGAATCTGGGAAACGGGTTTAAAAGGATGCCAGGGAGAGTACATGGCGTCATTCCCTCTCCTCAGCTGGATAGCTGTAGGAGTTGTTTGAAGGTGTGCAACAAAAGCTCTGCATGTGGAAACAATGGATGTCATTCCAGGATCCCTGCTTAAGCTGAAGGAGCCTGTTTCTTTGAATTAGGAGTTGTTTTTCTCACTCATTTTTTGAATTCCACCATTGTGTGGGTAAGTTTTTGCTATTCCTTCCCCTATATGGTTTCAGAGGTGAAGGTTATTACTTAAATTATAACAGCTCCTTTTTATTCTATCACTTTTTTGGTACAGCACACCCTAATCAGCATTCAAGCGCCATGTTTTTGGATAGCTATCTGGCTCTCCTATAGGAAGTGAGGGGTGGAAAAGCACACAGAGAGACAAAGGGGAACCAACACCACAGCCTTCATGGGAAATGCATTTGCTCTTTGAGGAAATTTGAAAAAGTGAGTCACTACCTGCTTACACTGTTAGGGGTGTGGGAAATGTGGTTCAATATTTGTTGGCATTAAATTAATTTTTTGATTTATTATAGATAATGATACAACAATATCCCTGATGAAGAAATGTTTTAAATATAACTACCGGTACTTGAAACGCGTTGGTTAAGCTGCTCTTCTTCTGCCACCAGTTGACCTGGAGGTTTCTGAATTTTGGCAATTGTATCATCTGTATCTATTTTTCTAAATCCTCATGTTTTTAATGCTTTAACAAGATATATGTGGAATGTATCATAATGCGTTTGTATAATAAATTATTTTTTTGCTATAATTTTTGTTCTCTATTGCCCAAAAAATCCCAATACCAGAGGTTTTCCAATAGTATTTTAGCTCAAAAGGCATGATGGCAACCGCATGAGCCGCTCTAACTTAATATGATAATGTCACTGGAATATTCCAGTTTTGGCTGCACAGCTGAGCTGATTGTGTATCATGTCCTCCACTGTCCTATCCAGGGAGGAGAACATGGACCGGGAAGAAATCCCTTTAGGGGAATCTCCTGCCATAAGTTTAAATTGTAAGGTGAAAATGTGAGGCTCACCCATCCTGGGATCAAGGTCCAGATTGCTGTCCAAAGCTGTAGTTACAGGAAGGCTCTGTGCTGGTAAACTGAGGGAAGCAGCAACTGCCATTTTCTCAGCAGAAGATGTTGGTGTCTCTGTCTTCAGGAGGGTGTTTGTGGGCTGCTTGGGTTTGCCCTTGGCCATCTTCCAAGTGTATAGGTATGGAGGGGTCTCTGTGTAGTGGCAGGGAGCTGTTGGGTCCTCTATAGCTTCTGAATTCAGCAGAAATTGGCCATCACACTGCGAGCTAAGGGATTAGGAAATCCGACATTTCTGGCTTCACGTATGCACCCATGTCATATTTACTATATTTTTAAGCTCAGTGAGTAAGAGTACTGCAAAATATCCAAACAGGTAATATGTAAGTATAGACATAAGATATCCTGGCCAGTACTACAGTGTTATGCATAACATGGATATGAAGATGGTAGCTCACACTGTGTGCCATCATTGTGGCGTTGAGAATGAATAGAAACTAACCATACAGCCTTAACAATTTAGGTAAGATGAGAATTTTTGAGCTCAGATGTGTAAATTATATCTGCTTTTTTCTCGGGGATGCATTTTTACCTACTGTGTTTACCAGAACATTGGAATATGTGTGTAAAATGTATTATGCCTTGCAGATTGTACTTTACCTATGTAGGTGTATGTATATGTAGTGGGGTCCCCAAATTTAACCCCGTTATACCTAAATTTAGGGGTGACCAGAGCAATAGTTGGCTCGGGTCTCTTAATTATTTGGACTCTGCCTTACTGCTGTGTCACCTGGCGTGCAATTCCCTTTTGGGCGTATAGGTGGTGCTGTCACCTGTACCTGGGGTTGAACCACAGGTGATGGAGTAGGTATTGGATGTCCTCTCTCGGCTGCCGTTGGTGGGCGGTTCTGGCCTGCTGTGCATGCCGGGAGAGGATATATAAGGGGCAGATGCCATTGCCCGGGAGACATTTTTCCCGGGGCCCATGCCCGGAAGCCATTCCCGGGGCCTATGCCTGGAAGCAATTCCCGGGGCCCACTGCCTGCAGGGAGCTACCCCTCAGAGAGGGGTGCGCCCCATCTTGATCGAGGGGTCTCGGGCACCTTCAGCCCGAGGCTACAGAGTTCCAGGTAGGCCCAGTACCTTTGACTGGGTCTACAACCGAAGAGGAGTCCCAGGGAACCCGCGTGAGGGTAACCGCTCTGACACAGAGGAAACCAGGGGAGGATCGATCCCATAACAAGAGGGCGAGTAATAAAGTATTGCTGACTCGGGAAAGGCTTGGTGACCTGTCGGAGGGAAGGATTCCTCACTGCGCAGACTGCCTCTGCAGAGTGTTGAAACCTGAGGAGGGATCTCCTTGACTTGGTCCTTGGAGGGGACTGAGTCATTGCTCCATCATCACGCCGGCTGCTAGTGTTATTGAGTGACTATCCGGGTGAGCTGTACCCACTCGGAACCAAGTGGTGACGAAACCAAGAGTTTGCCTGAATCCATTTCTATCTGCTAACCTTTTCTCATTTCAATTCTCTGGTTCCTGAAAGCAAGATAAAATAAACTCACGTTGCAGTTTGTGACAGGAGGGTCACGTTGGACACAGGGTGAATGAAAGAAAACCCCAATATGGTCTATGATAGCCATATTCAATGCTGCACATACATTGTATTTAGATCGGATGGACTGCGGGGGGGGGGTGTGTAATCATTGCTGTGAGGAGTTAAGACGATTTGCATTCTATTGTCTATTGTGGCTTATGGGAATTAAGCCTATAATTATAGGTTGTGGAACTAGCAGCAGACAGGTTAATCACCTGCCTGCTTGTGTTGTAAATGAGTCTAGGAGGGTCTGGAGACCCTTTCGGTGTGAAAGGGATAGTTAACTCTATGCCTGTGTGCATTGTACTCGGCAGACGGACCGTCTACCAACCCTTTCATTATAAGATGTGTATTGAAGGTCGTTATGTTCTATTGTGTAAAGTCTTTTGAAGCCTAACAGACGTCAAAATAATGTGTATTGAGTCTGGTCAGGTTGTGGGTGGAGCTGGACCATTGTTCATGTTAAACGAATGCAGTATTGAATGTATAAAAGTTACAATGTTTTTTCAATAAAGAGAGTCTATCCTGGAAGAGACAGAGTACATCTCGTTTCTTCTGGAAGGATTAATCTTATGGGAAGTGATCGCCTGGCTGTGGAGGAGCAACAGGGAATTTGTGTCCAGGAGAGGGGAGAGAGCTAAACGGCGTTAACCCCCTTTCGTATTTGGGGTGTCGTTACATTGGTTGGCAGTGGCAGGATCTTCCCTCCAGTTACTGGGACACTCCAAACCACCACAGTGAAGGACCAGCTATGCAGCCTGCAGGAGAGCCACGCTGAAAGACCTACTTGAGAGCCGTGGAGGGACAAAGAACAAAGTCACCTTGATCAGGTAGCATAGCCGAGATGGATCAGAGGGATGGTGATGCAGGACCCCGGTCAGTTGAAGACTTGTTTCAACAAAGAGTTCGAGAACGGTTGGCATTATATGGTGCTAACCCATCAGAGACCGCCATACAGAAAGCCATTAAGGACATCCAGCTGCAGGATGAGAGACAAGAGAGAGAACGAGAACGACAAGAGAGAGCACTAGAGCGGCAACATGAGCAGAGAATGGCGGAAATACGGCAATCGGAGACAACACCTAAAGATACAGCGCCTTGCCGTAAGTTGCCCTTTCGGGCGTTCAAACTATTTAAGGAAGGAGAGGAGGAAATTGAAGCGTTCCTGCAGGACTTTGAGAGGCTATGCCAGATACATGGAGTGCGGGCCCCAGATTGGGTCGCCTTACTGGCAAGTAATTTAACTGGCAGAGCGGCGGATGCGTATCGGGCCCTGGAGGATGAGGACGCTAAAGACTTTGACCGGGTAAAAGAAGCTCTGCTAGCCCGATTTGCCATTACACCCGAAGTCAGCCGGATTAAGTTTTGAGAATCCCGGAAGCAGACCAACATAACATACGTGGAGTGGGCACATCGTCTGCAGCGAGACCTTAAGGGCTGGTTCCAGGGAACACACGCTCATACCATAGAGGACATCACCCAGCTAGTACTCTTAGAACAGTTCTTTAACCACACCCCTCCGGTACTATGAGATTGGGTGCGAGATAAGCGACCACGGACTGTACAGAAAGCGGCTACGTTGGCTGATGAATATCTGGACTCTCGAAGGTCAGGCAGAAGCGAGCGCTATCCACCGCCTCGGCCCAGTTTATCAGCCCCTAACTCAGCTGCAGCACCAACCCCAGCGGCCACTTACCCTCAGCAGCCCAGGTTCAACTCCCAGGACTACGCACAACCCATCAGGTGTTTTGGATATAAACAGCTAGGGCACAAAAAGCCAGACTGTCCATTGAATCCAGCCAGCCAGTCCCAGTCATGGAGACAGCCAGCAAGGGGGAGCCCCCGCACATCCATGCCTGCGGCCCACTGCGTTTAGGAGGAAGAACATTGGGGCGTCCTGCGCGAGGCTGATCCAATACAAGCAGCTAACCGGGACAACAGGCAACAACACAGGCAGACTGTCCGGGTTAATGGAAAGGTAGCCAATGGCTTACGTGATAGTGGCGCCACCATGACCCTACTACAGAAGAACCTCATCCCAGAGAGCCAACACACCAACACACCGGAGACACGGTAGCCATAAGAGTAGCGGGAGGTACCATCGCCCTTCGAGTTGCTCTATGGGAGAAGGGTCCGCGGACCCCTCAACCTCATCAGAGGACACTGGGAGGGAGAGACAGAGCAAGAAGGGACCCCCATAGTGCCCTATGTTCTGGAACTCCGGGACCGCTTGGAGCAACTGTCTCTGATGGTAAGGGAGAATCTCCAGGCGGCCCAGGGAAGACAGAAAAGATGGTACGATCGGGGGGCCCGACAGCGTATCCTCCAGGTTGGGCAGAAGGTCTTAGTGCTCAAACCTGTGAAGACTGACAAGATGCAGGCATCTTGGCAGGGCCCATATAAAGTAGTAGCCCAGGTATGTGATACTACCTATGTTATTGCCAGCTGTGCAGATGAAAGAATCCAGCGAACCTTTCATGTGAACAAGCTGAAGGAGTATCAGGAACGGCAGGAGGATGTTGCTGCAGTATGTGCCCCTGCTGCGGACGACTCAGAAGGTCTACCCCTCCCTGACTTACTAGAGAGAGAGCCCCAGACTGACCTCATTAGCCTTGTGCAGCTAGGAGACCGGTTAAGCCCCACAAAGAAGGAACAGGCTAAGCGGCTTCTGTGGGAGAAACAGGCGACGTTCTCCCAAAAACCGGGCTATACGACCCTGGCTGTGCATAAAGTAGAGACCCCTGGACAAGCACCCCTTCGACAGCCCCCCTACCATATCCCTGAAGCAGTCCGGGAAGAAATGCGGAAGGAGATACAGGAGATGATTCAGTTAAGAGTCATTGAGCCTTCTGACAGCCCTTGGGCCTCGCCTGTAGTCTTGGTGCCTAAGAAAGACAGAACTACCCGGTTCTGCGTGGACTACAGGCGACTCAATGAGAAGACCACCACCGATGCCTACCCGATGCCCAGGGTAGACGAACTGCTAGATCGGATAGCCAGGGGACGTTATTTAACTACAATAGACCTGTGTAAAGGTTATTGGCAGATCCCCCTGGCCGAGGATGCTATCCCCAAGTCGACATTTGTTACCCCATTTGGCCTGTACCAGTCTAGGGTCATGCCATTTGGGATGAAAAACGCCCCGGCCACCTTCCAACGTATGGTAGATAGGCTCCTCGATGGCTTCCAGGATTTTGCAAGTGCATACTTGGATGACATTGCGATCTACAGTGGGTCTTGGGAGGAGCACCTGGTTCACGTAGGGGTGGTTCTGGACAAAATTCGGGCCTGCAGGCCTGACCTTGAAACCAGACAAGTGCCATCTAGGTATGGCAGAGGTGCAGTACCTGGGACACCGAGTGGGGTGTGGGAATCAGAGACCAGAGCCAGCCAAGGTAGAGGCAGTAGCTAACTGGCCCACGCCCCGTACTAAGACCCAGGTATTAGCCTTCTTGGGGACTGCAGGGTACTACCGACATTTTGTCCCTAATTATAGTGCTATCGCCAAACCCCTGACGGACCTGACGAAAAATAATTTACCTAGGCAGGTCCTGTGGTCTCCAGCTTGTGAAACCGCGTTTCTAGCCCTCAAGCAAGCACTTGTAAATGCCCCTGTCTTGGCTGCCCCAGTACCTAACAAACGTTTTCTTGTCCACACAGATGCTTCCATGTTTGGACTGGGGGCTGTGCTGAGCCAAGTTGGGGAGGATGGAGGAGAACCTGAGTAGAAAGCTATTACCCCGGGAAGTGAGCTATGCGGCAGTGGAGAAGGAATGTTTGGCCCTGGTCTGGGCCCTTAAAAAGTTGAACCCTTACTTATACGGACAGGAATTTTCACTGGTCACCGACCACAACCCATTGGTGCGGCTTAACCGGGTCTCAGGAGACAATGGCAGGTTGTTGCGGTGGAGCCTAGCCCTACAACCTTACAATTTCACCATCAGCTACCGACCCGGTAAGCAAAATGGCAATGCTGATGGGTTGTCCCGGCAAACAGACGTCACCTCGGACCCCTAGTGCAATGGTGATGGGTTGTCCAGATATTAGAAGAATGGAACTATGGACTAACTTTGGAGTCAACCCGTCTGGGGTCCCCTCCTCTGTTAGTCTCCTGGCGAAAGGGGAGATGTGTGACAGGAGGGTCACGTTGGACACAGGGTGAATGAAAGAAAACCCCAATATGGTTTACGATAGCCATATTCAATGCTGCACATACATTGTATTTAGATCGGATGGACTGCGGGGGGGGGTTGTGTAATCATTGCTGTGAGGAGTTAAGGCGATTTGCATTCTATTGTCTATTGTGGCTTGTGGGAATAAAGCCTATAATTATAGGTTGTGGAACTAGCAGCAGACAGGTTAATCACCTGCCTGTTTGTGTTGTAAATGAGTCTAGGAGGGTCTGGAGACCCTTTCGGTGTGAAAGGGATAGTTAACTCTATGCCTGTGTGCATTGTACTCGGCAGACGGACCATCCACCAACCCTTTCATTATAAGATGTGTATTGAAGGTCGTTATGATCTATTGTGTAAAGTCTTTTGAAGCCTAACAGACGTCAAAATAATGTGTATTGAGTCTGGTCAGGTTGTGGGTGGAGCTGGACCATTGTTCATGTTAAACTAATGCAGTATTGAATGTATAAAAGTTACAATGTTTTTTCAATAAAGAGAGTCTATCCTGGAAGAGACAGAGTACGTCTCGTTTCTTCTGGAAGGATTAATCTTATGGGAAGTGATCGCCTGGCTGTGGAGGAGCAACAGGGAATTTGTGTCCAGGAGAGGGGAGAGAGTTAAATGGCGTTAACCCCCTTTCGTATTTGGGGTGTCGTTACACAGTTGATATGTTGTGTGGACATTGACCTCATTTGGGAAAGATAAAGACTCGCCTCTATAAACATAGAGGGGAGAACCAGAAGAAGGAAGCAACTGGCTGCGGGACCCAAGTATGTAACACCGCCTGACCTTTATAATCTAGAGGACACGGGCATGTGGCATGGTGTGTCTTATCCCCCTGCTTGGGAAGGTAAGAGGGGGAAAAGGATCTGTGTGCTACATATATGTAGTAATTATCTACAGTATATATACTTATTAGGGTTGAACGGACCCGAACTGTAAAGTTCGGGTCCGTACCGAACTTTTGGGTTTTTGGGTCCCGAACCCAAACAATTGACTGTATGTTCAGGTTCGGGTCCGGTGTTCGGCAATATGCATGTAAAGTCGCGCTTGTTTCCCGTGCTTAGAACTGTCCCTGCACAAAGTGTCATTTCTGAAGGAAAAAAACGTAATTTAAAACTCATTTAAAACCCTTCAGGTCTGTTATGGATTTTAAGGGGAACTCCACCCCAATTTAAAAAAAAAAATGGCATGGAGTACCCCCAAAAATCCAGACCAGACCCTTTATCCGAGCACGCAACCTGGCAGGCCGCAGGAAAAGAGGGGGGGACGAGAGAGCGCCCCCCTCCTGAACCGTACCAGCCCACATCCCCGCAACATGGGGAGGATGTCCCCATGTTGATGGGGACATGGGGCCTCATCCCCACAACCCTTGCCCGGTGGTTGTAGAGGTCTGCGGGCGGGGGGCTTATCGGAATCTGGAAGACCCCTTTAACAAAGGGGACCCCCAGATCCCGGCCCCCCGTTGTGAATTGGTAATGGGGTACATTGTACCCCTACCATTTCACAAAGAAAGTGTAAAAAATTGTAAAACAAAAAACACAGACACAGTTGGGAAAGTCCTTTATTAAAAAAAAAACATTCCAGCGATGAAATCCAGTGTCCCACGGCAATCCGATGTCCGGAGCTGTCCACACGAAATGTCATTGGCTGAGCCTGAGCGGACCTGATGGGGAACTTCCTCCGCAGTGTAATAAATGAATAGACCCGCCCCTTCTAAAGTTCCCCATCAGGTCCGCTCAGCCAATGACGTAGGTGTAAGGCTGAGGACCTGATGCGGAACGTGAGAAGGGGCGGGTCTATTCATTTATTATACTGCGGAGGAAGTTCCCCATCAGGTCCGCTCATCCAATGACGTAGGCGGGGTCTGAAATACGAGGGGGCGGACCTGATGGGGAACTTCCTCCACAGTTTAATACATGAATAGACCCGCCCCTTCTCTCGCTCCGCATCAGGTCCTCAGCCTTACACCTATGTCATTGGCTGAGCGGACCTGATGGGGAACTTTAGAAGGGGCGGGTGTATTCATTTTTTTTTTACATTTGGGGTGGAGTTCCCCTTAAAATCCATACCAGACCTGAAGGGCCTGGTATGGATATTTGGGGGAACCGCACGCATTTTTTTTTATTTGCGTCAGGGTTCCCCTTAATATACATACCAGACCTGAAGGGCTTGTAATTGAATTTGGGGGAACCCCCAGGCTTTTTTTTTTATCAATGACTTTTCTATGTATTGCCGGGAGCCGACAATTCATTATAGCCGCGAGTGAGTTTTAAATTACTTTTTTTCCTTCAGAAATTACACTTTGTGCAGGGACAGTTCTAAGCACGGGAAACAAGCCTCAATAGTCCTCAGAAGTTTGGGTCCCCATTGACTTCAATGGGGTTCGGGGTCAAGTTCGGGTCAAGTTCGGTCCCGAACTCAAACTTTTTTCCGAAGTTCGGCCAAACCCGTCGAACCCGAACATCCAGGTGTTATACTTATACATTGTTTTAGGTCTAATTCAGAAACAACCTTGATCACTCTCTTTAAAAAGTAAAGTTCACCTGTGAAAATTGCTGACAGGGAAATATTTCTGATCCACAACCTAATTAGAGCATGCAATATGTGATATGGTCATCTAAATCAAAATGGTTGTAATATGTGAAGAAATGTGACGGTATAGCTATAAATACTGTAACCTCATAAAACTTAAGATCTGCGCTTAACCTCCTCTAAGTCCATCCGGTGTTTCCTGTAATGGGTGCTGGCTGAAAAGGGGTCTGTCTAATGCCTCACATACTGTGGACATGTGTAGCAAGTAAATTAATAAACCTCCCAGTAATGCTATTTCTAGGCTGCAGCTAGAGGGATCTCTAATGATTAGTAGTGTGACTTCAGGAGACTGAAACCAACGAGTTCACAATAAATTTGGGACACAAGTGAGCAATAGTGTGTCTCCTCTTTGATACAAGTTAGTCACACTTTGTTTATGCTATTTTTGTTCAGTTTTGTGTTTATTCTGACATTTATTTTCTCTGTTAGTATCTTATATGTTAGTACTGGTAACTCGCTAATACAAATTGATGTGCTTTTCAATGTGGCCTGCACTGCCACTATAAAGAAAGTAATCATCTGTGTAATGTGATCCATTCCTGTGTAAAACATTAAACCTGGGAAGCAAGTGAGCATGCAACAGTGTTTTGTGTTTCTTCTTTGATACAGATACTGCAGGCTGCATCTTTGTCATACCTTGCACTCAGATCACCAATAATCCTGTAACATATGCATAGAGAAAGGTCCCAAACACTGCACACCTAAGAGCCGGTTCACACCAGGGCGACTCAGTATCCAACTTCAGGTCGCCCCGAGATGCCCCAAGTCACCCCAAGTCGCGCTGTAATGTTAGTCTATGGAGCCGTCTTTATGCACACTACTGAAGTCGCTCCGACTTCAGAAAAGGTTCCTGTACTACTTCAAGGCGACTTCTAGGCGACTTGTACCCATTGATTTCAATGGAAGTCGCCTCCAAAGTCGGATCAGTGTCTTAACTGAAGCAACTTTACAGGAAGAGAAAATAGTTTTCTCAGGCAAACCCCTCCCTCCCACGGAGCTGATTATTGTTTGATTGGCCACAGGCAAAGTCGCCTGTCCTGGAGGAAACTTGAAGTTGCCTCGGAGTTGCCTCGAAGTAGCCTTGAAGTTGTCTTGTAAAGTCGCGCTGGAAGTCGTGTTGCCCCAGTGTGAACCGGCTCTTACAAAGTCATTAGAAAACAGGTGAAAGCAGCCTCAGTCAGCTTCATACAAAGCCATGGCACTGACCCGCTTCACTCCGCCCATGAAGCTCAATCATGATTAACCACCTCCTTACCGCCCATAGTCATATGACATCCACAGATGGGATCTCCCATCCTGGGTGGACGTCATATGACGTCCTCTGCTTTGAAGGGGGATATCTGAATGATGCCTGCAGCTAGAGGCATCATTCAGATATCCATTTTTTGTGCCGGCGATTCTGCGCACCATAAGAATGATCATAGCGGCGGTTCCGCCGCTTGATCATTCTTATAGGCGGCGGGAGGGGACATCCCCCCTTTCCCGCCGCCATCCGGTGCTTCTCCGGGCTCTCCCGTGCGATCGGGGACCCGGAGCAAATCTTCCGGCGTCGTTGGTGGGTCACGTGACGAGCATAGAGATGACTGGTGACCAGATGGTCACCAGTCATCTCTATGATCGTCGGAGGCCCAGGCGCGATGTGATGACGTCACGCTCGGGTCCTCAGATGTAAACAAAGCCGCCATTGCGGCTTGTAAGTATGAGATCGGTGAAAAAAATTTCACCGATCTCATACTTTCCAGCCTGGAGGAGAGATGTGGGGTCTTATTGACCCCGCATCTCTCCATGAAGAGGACCTGTCACACACATTCCTTTTACAAGGGATGTTTACATTCCTTGTAATAGGAATAAAATTGATCAAAAAAATAAAAGAAGTTAAATAAGTGTTAAAAAAAAAAAATAAGTAAAAAAAATAAATAAATAATAAAAAAAATAAAAAAAAACGCCCCTGTCCCCGGTAGCTCGCGATCAGAAGCGAACGCACACGTAAGTGCCGCCCACATATGTAAACGCCGTTCAAACCACATATGTGAGGTATCGCCGCGTGCGTTAGAGCGCGTGCAAAAATTCTAGCACTAGACCTCCTCGGTAACTCTAACCTGGTAACCTGAAAAAAAATTAAAGCGTCGCCTATGGAGATTTTTAAGTACCGAAGTTTGGCGCCATTCCACGAGTGTGCGCAATTTTAAAGCGTGACATGTTAGGTATATATTTACTCGGCGTAACATCATCTTTCATATTTTACAAATAAATTGGGCTAACTTTACTGTTTTGTTATTTTTTAATTCACGAAACCATTTTTTTCCCAAAAAGAGGCGTTTGAAAAATTATTGCGCAAATACCGTGCAAGAAAAAAAGTTGCAATGACCGCCATTTTATTCCCTAGGGTGTCTGCTAAAAAACATATATAATGTTTGGGGGTTCTGAGTAATTTTCTAGCAAAAGAATGATGATTTGTACATGTAGAAGAGAAGTGCCAGAATAGGCCCGGTATTGATGTGGTAAAAAAAGCCCGGTGTTGAAGTGGTTAACCATGATTAAGCCTTATCAGTGGGGTGAAACATGTTGGGGGTATGGCTTTGGATGAAGCTGGCATTTAAGGAATAAGCACAGTTAAGTGTACTAACCTCTATTTTTTTACAAGTAGAAAATGTTTATTGAGAGAAAAAAAAAAGGCAGGTACAAGCAATGCAGCTCCTTGATTACAATAAAATAACAAGAGAAACACACAATTATAGGCCAACCAATGCACTAACCTCTTTATTTAGAAATTCATAGTTATATAATCTGAGACAGCACGTCAGAACATTTTTTTATTTTTTTATTTTAGTGACATCTTAATAGTCATAAACTGAAAGATCCATAAAGCATATTAGCTAAGAATGTCTATTAGTTTTAATAAAAATCAACATAATAATTTTTTGAGCGGTCCTGTCTGTCATGTTTTGCCTAATGAGTAAACATTAGTGAGTTGTAAAAAAAAAAGTTAACGGCAGTATGTAATGTAAACCCTCCTAATTAATCATTCTTTGAGAGAGTCGTCTTTTTATGTTTACTGTTTATGAGTCGTAATATAAACAGTAATAGCAATCACTAATATATATATATATATATATATATATATATATATATATATATATATATATATATTTTATCATTTTTTTATTTGGATTATTTTTGGAAAAGGAACACATTTGTGTGAGTAAATTGCAAAGAGGCAAAACAAGAAGATACAAATCATCAGTAGTAGGGTAAATACAGTAATATTGCAATACATCAATGGTAACACAATGATTAATCGATACAATTGAATGTCTCAATTGTCAGATCAGTCAACCCAGGGTCTCCATAGTTTCTCAAAATTGGCATATGAGTCAGATCTGACAGACAGTGATTTTTTTATATACAAAGTGGTTTTTAATTAGAGCAATAGTTTCAGAAGAATTAGGTGCCAGCTGTGTTTTCCAATGTTTTCCAAGTCTAGCTGCTAGTAAGATGTGAGTGACTATTGTGCTGTATCAAGTTGGAAAGTTTTCAATCCCTAGATTGATGAAAGCCAAAGCTGGACTAAGGGTCATCAACACATCCGTGATCTCCGAAATAAGCTGGAAGATCTCCCACCAGGTGCTGGTCAAACATTTACATGACCACAAAATATGGAGTAAGTGTCCTATTTGGCCACACCCCCACCAGCAAAAGTGAACAGTTAGAAAAATAAGAATTTGTCTAGGCAGTATGGGATATAGTACCAACAAGACACTATTTTCTATTCACATGGAATGGAAGGCTCGGAGTCATAGAGAGGTGGTAAAAGTATTTTAAATTCTGCTTTACATTTTAAAAGAGGTGCTTAGAGAATGTTTATTTTGTCTTGAAGTAAATTGTAAAATAATTATAAACCTTTAATAGGCATTGAGGGGGGTGAAAAATTGCCAGATTTAAGGGTGGGCAGTAGATACCAAAGGAGAATGGAAGTAGAGAAAGTGAGTGATGTAAATGAGCGTAAAATATTCAGATTTTGGTAGCCTAAATTCCTCCATCACCTCATCTATGCTTTTGGATGTGTGTCCAAGCAACATATCATCAACAGTGGTTATACTATGGTGGACCAGCAGCCTAACTTAAAGATATGGAATAAGAGCAGGGCTTTTTTTCTCATAAAATAGGTGCTGGAATTCACCCTCCCCAGCTAACGCCCTGCCCCAACAACACCCACAACCCCGCCCCTACCACACCCACAACCCCGCCCCCAGCCACACTTTCCTTTAGAGGTGAAAATAATGCGGTTGCCAAATAGTGAGTGTGTCCGAGGCTTAGAAATGTGTATCGCAGAAGGCGCAAGGTTCAGAAAAGTGAAACACACAGAGTACAGGACTCAGGAGTATGTATTGTGCAGGGTGCAGTAGCCATAAACATGTAAAGTACACAACATTAAAAAGGTACAGTATGTACCATACAGCATAGCATAGAGACTATTATCAGGAGTATGTAATGTACACTGTACATACATAATCTGAGGCAAATGATACACACTCCTAACCACTATCCATGTATAGTGTGCTATACATTATATAATCATGACCGCTGTTCTCTTTATACTAGGCTGTTACATACTTCTGACTACTGCACTCTGTCAGTTGTGTTGTACCTTACATACTCCTGACTGCTGAACTCTGTATGCTATGATGTATTTTGCATGCTCCTGACTGCTGTAATCCCCACATACAGAGTGGTTGGTTATTCAACATATAGCCCTGTGTACAGAGTGCAGTGGTCAGGAATAGGGATGAGCCGAACACCCCCGGGTTCGGTTCGCACCAGAACCTTCGAACGGACTGAAAGTTTGCGCGAATTTTCGAACCCTATTCGTTATAATGGACGCGAACATTCGAAATCAAAATTGCTAATTACAACGGCCAATATGCATGTTAATGTCATAAAACAGGTTTGGGGACCCGGGTCCTGCCCCAGGGGACATATATCAATGCAAAAAGAAATTTTAAAAACTAAAGTTTTTTCGGGAGCAGTCATTTTAATGATGCATAAAGTGAAAAAAAAAAAAGTGAAATTTTCCTTTAAATATGGTACCTGGGGGGTGTCTAAAGTATGCCTGTGAAGTGGCATGTGTTTCCCGTGTTTAGAACTGTCCTTGCACAAAATGACATTTGTAAAGGAAAAAAAGAAGCCATTTAAAACCACTTGAGGCTTTAATGTCATGTCTTGTCCTGGCCGCCATATGGCTGAAAATCCTTGAGAAAAATGGCATGGCTACCCCATCACCCCCCCCACCCCAGCCCCTTTGGGTCTTGTATGGATACTAAGGGGGACCCCGCACCCAAAATAAAACCCTATACCTACAACCCTATATACTCTGAACAGCAGTATATAGGTGGTGCAAACAAGACATGGACTGTAGGTTTGTTCTTAAGTAGAATCTGAACAGGTACATTATGAAGTGTAGCTACATCCCAAAAAAATCAATTTTTAAGCTTTTTGGAGAACATAGGGAGGGGTTATCACCCCTGTAACATTTGCTGTCTTTGCACATCTGTTCAGAACATGTCACCTCACTTTCCGTCCCAATGACAAATGTTTTTGGAAAAGTGGGGTTTTAATTGAAACAAGGATTGGTGATAAAGCATCAGTAGAGAGGAGATACCTTTTTCCCAAATTAAATCTAACAGGATAGAATTTTCCTTCCTAGGGGTAGATTTCCTCTCACTTCCTGTTTTCTCTTGCCGTTTGCAAGTAGGAGTCGTTTGTAAGTTGGATGTTTGAAAGTAGGGGCCTGCCGTATATACTCTGCAGAAATTTGCCCTATTAGATGTTGGTGTAGCCACAAGACTGGTGGGCACAGGAATGGGCCCTGCTGTGAGATAATAGATCAAGATTTGTACTTGCATGCACCTGTTGAACCGGGCAGAAAAATTGGGCCTTTGGTGGTGGTGGTGGTGGTGGTGGACGGTGTTGCCACAAGACTGTAAGCCCTCACAGTTACTCTTGGTGGGTGCAGGAATGGGCCCTGCTGTGAGTTATTAGATCAAGATTTGTAATTGCATGCACCTGTTGAACAGGGCAGAAAAATTGGGCCTTTGGTGGTGGTGGTGGTGGTGGACGGTGTTGCCACAAGACTGTAGGCCCTCATAGTTACTCTTGGTGGGCGCAGGAATGGGCCCTGCTGTGAACTATTAGATCAAGATTTGTAATTACACGCCCCTGTTAAACAGGGGCTGAAAAATTGTGCCTTAGGCATTGGTGCTGGTGCCACAACACTGCAACCCCTCACAGATACTGTACTTGGAGCACAGCAGTCACACCTGTTGCGAAGCATCTTTTTAAAAAATTGTAATTACACGCCCCTGTTATACAGGGGCTGAAAAATTGTGCCTTAGGCACTGGTGCTGGTGCCACAACACTGCAACCCCTCACAGATACTGTACTCTGAGCACAGCAATGAGACCTGTTGCAAAGCATTGCCTAAAAATTGTAATTACACGCCCCAACAGGGGCTGAAAAATTGTGCCTTAGGCACTGGTGCTGGTGCCACAACACTGCAACCCCTCACAGATACTGTACTCTGAGCACAGCAGTCACACCTGTTGCGAAGCATCTTTTTAAAAAATTGTAATTACACGCCCCTGTTATACAGGGGCTGAAAAATTGTGCCTTAGGCACTGGTGTGGTGGCATGGATCATTGAGGAGGAGGAAGAGGATAGTCAGTGAACATAACAGGACAGTCACTCAGCATCAGCATAGGCAGTCTTGAAGGGATGTGACATTATAAATTATTCTGTTATATCCGCTTCAGGTGTCTGGTAGCTGGTGGTGATCCAAGACTGATTCATTTTTATGAAGGTCAGTCGATCAACCGAGTCGGTGGACAGGCGCACCCTATGATCGGTGACAAATCCTCCAGCAGCACTGAATGTGCGTTCGGAAAGAACGCTGGATGCAGGACAGGCCAGTAGCTCAATTGCATACTGTGCAAGCTCTGGCCAGTGATCCATCCTCAGGACCCAGTAAGCCAGAGGATTTTCGGTGGGAAAGGTGTCCAAGTCTGACCTTGCCCCTAGGTATTCCTGCACCATGTATATCAGACGCTGGCGATGGTTGCTGGAACCGATCATACCTTGGGGCTGCGGACTAAAAAATTGTCTGAACGCATCGGTCAGACGTCCACCTTCCCCACCGCTCCTTCTGCTACTGACCGAAGCCTCAGCAACTCGTCGTCCAGGACCAGGAGTTTGTAACCTCCCAGTTTCTGGGAACGCGTTGCACAGACCTTTCTGCAAGGCCTCCCTGAGATGTCTCATCCTCTGCTCCCTCTGCGACGGCAAGATAAGGTCCGCAACCTTACCCTTGTACCGTGGATCAAGGAGAGTGGCCAGCCAGTAATGGTCACTCTCCTTGATCCGAAGAACACGAGGATCCTTCCGCAGGCTTTGCAGGATCAGGGAGGCCATGCAGCGTAGGTTAGCTGAGGCATTCGGTCCGGAGTCTTCTGGGTCACTGAGGATGACATGATCGCCAGCCACCTCCTCCCAGCCACGTACAAGTCCACTGGTTTGTTGGGACTGTACATCATCCCTAAAAGACTGCTGCTGCTGATGCTGAGTGCCAGGCTCCACCTCCATGCTCACACAATCCTCCTCCTCCTCCTCCTCCTCCTCTTCCTGTGTGATGGGTGGGACAGAAGGAACATTGTCTGGATAAAGGGGGCCTTGAGAGACAAGGAAGTCCTCCTCTTCCTGCCTCTGTTCTGCCTCAAGTGCCCTGTCCATTATCCCACGCAGCGTATGCTCCAACAGGTGGACAAGAGGTACAGTGTCACTGATGCATGCACTGTCACTGCTCACCATCCTCGTGGCCTCCTCAAATGGTGAGAGGACAGTGCATGCATCCCTGATCATGCTCCACTGGCGTGGGGAAAAAAAGCCAAGCTCCCCTGACCCTGTCCTGGTGCCGTAGTCGCAAAGGTACTCATTGATGGCCCTCTGCTGCGTGTGCAGTCGCTGCAGCATGGCCAACGTTGAGTTCCACCTGGTGGGCATGTCACATATTAGGCGGTTCTTGGGCAGGTTCAGCTCCTTTTGCAGCTCAGTCAGCCGAGCACTGGCATTATAAGATCGGCGGAAATGCACACAGACTTTCCTGGCCTGCCTCAGGACATCCTGTAAGCCTGGGAACCTGCCCAAGAACCGCTGCACCACCAGGTTGAGGACGTGAGCCATACAGGGCACATGGGTGAGCTGCCCCTGTCGCAGGGCGGAGAGGAGGTTGGTGCCATTATCAGAAACGACCATTCCTGGCTTAAGCTGGCGTGGCGTCAACCACCTCTCGGCCTGCCCCTGCAGAGCTGCCAGAACCTCTGGCCCAGTGTGGCTCCTGTCCCCCAAACACACCAGCGCAAGCACGGCATGGCATCTTTTTGCCTGCGTACTCGCGTAGCCCCTTGTACGCCTACGGAGCACCGCTGGTTCCGAGGACAGAGCACTCGAAGAGGACATGGAGGAAGAAGAAGAGGAGGGGGTGGAGGAGAGAGGTGTGTCACAACCAGTAGTAGCATTTTGGAGGCGTGGTGGCGGAACAACCTCCAACACTACTGCACCTTGTCCTGCATCCCTCCCAGCTGCCAATAGAGTGACCCAATGGGCCGTGAAAGAAAGATAACGTCCCTGTCCATGCCTGCTGGACCATGAGTCAGCGGTAATATGCACCTTACCGCTGACCGCCCTGTCCAGCGAGGCATGGACATTGCCTTCCACATGCCAGTAGAGAGACGGAATCGCCTTCCGTGAGAAAAAGTGGCGTTTGGGAACCTGCCACTGAGGAACCGCACATTGAACAAACTCACGGAAGGGGGCCGAGTCTATCAACTGAAAAGGCAGCAGTTGAAGTGCTAGCAATTTAGCCAAGCTAGCATTCAACCGCTGGGCATGTGGATGGCTGGGAGTATACTTCTTTCGACGGTCCAGCAGCTGGGGCAGGGAAATTTGCCTGCTACAATCGGACGTCGGTGTACTGCAAGTACTTGGTTGTGACACACCTAATTCTACACCTTCAGTCCTCTCAGAGCAGCTTTCAGAGAGGACTGAAGATATAGTGGGGATGGAGATCCCAGCTGATGAGGAGCAAGGAGAGGTCCGCTTTGTTCTTTGGTGTGGGTCTTTTATGTGTGCTTGCCAACGAGCTGCATGGCAGGTCGACATATGTCTGCTCATGCTTGTGGTGCCCAAGCGGCTGATGTTTTGGCCACGCGAGATACGCTTGAGACAAATATTGCAAATAGCAGTGGTGCGATCTGATGCACTCGTCTCAAAAAAGGCCCACACCAAAGAACTTTTGTGATAACGTGCAGAGGCAGCGCCCTGCACAGGCGGAGCTCTGCGGTGTGGTACAGTTGCTGTGCTGGCCTCTAGCTGGCCTCCAGGGGGCATCCTGCCTCGTTGGACATGTGACGCTGCATCCTCCTCCTCCTCCTCCTCTCTCCCTTCAGGCACCCACGTGGAGTCAGTGACCTCATCATCCCCTCCCTCTTCACCACTAGAGCAAACCTGGCAGTAAGCTGCAGCTGGTGGAACACTACTGCCAGATTGCTGTCCTTCAGCATCCCCTCTCTCTGCGCGCACACTACTGACTTCCTCAAGCTGGGTATCATCATCCGAGCCTTCGAATCGTTGGGCATCCTCCTGGAGCATGTACCCAACACTGTGCTCAAACAGTTCGGGGGACTCCTCAGGAGGACATGGTGGGTCTAGGGAAGGGGTGGCTGATGATGCCATTGAGTACGCGTTGGCAGCTGCTCTGCCAGTACCCTGAGCCTGGGTGAGAGAGGATGAGGAGGATGAGGAGGGCTTGGTCATCCATTCTACCAAGCCTTCGGCATGATGCGGCTCCACATGTCCAGCTGCCGAAAACAAAGACAAGCGTGTCCCATGGCCACGTGCTGATGACGATGCACGACCACGTCCACGGCCAGCACTGTTGTCTCTAGAAACAGAGCCTGCCTGCCCTGTGTTCTTGCCTCGGCACGCTCTGCCTCTCCTTGGCGGTCTTCCAGCCATTGTAGTCGGTAGTGTATATAGTATAAAAAATAGAACTCCTATGTGTGCTCACAACACACTGTAGGTCCTATGGGTGCTGACACTAACACACTATAGGTACTATGTGTGCTGCTGACAAGAAAATATAGGAGCTCTGTTTGCTGCCACTAACACACTAGAAGTCCTATTGGTGCTTCTGAGATGAAAATATAGGAGCTCTGTGTGATGCCACTAACACACTAGAAGTCCTATGGGTGCTGCTGAGAAGAAAATATAGGAGCTCTGTGTGATGCCACTAACACACTAGAAGTCCTATGGGTGCTTCTGAGATGAAAATATAGGAACTCTGTGTGATACCACTAACACACTAGAAGTCCTATGGGTGCTTCTGAGAAGAAAATATAGGAGCTCTGTTTGCTGCCACTAACACACTAGAAGTCCTATGGGTGCTGCTGAGAAGAAAATATAGGAGCTCTGTGTGATGCCACTAACACACTAGAAGTCCTATGGGTGCTTCTGAGATGAAAATATAGGAGCTCTGTGTGATGCCACTAACACACTAGAAGTCCTATGGGTGCTGCTGAGAAGAAAATATAGGAGCTCTGTGTGATGCCACTAACACACTAGAAGTCCTATGGGTGCTTCTGAGATGAAAATATAGGAACTCTGTGTGATGCCACTAACACACTAGAAGTCCTATGGGTGCTGCTGAGAAGAAAATATAGGAGCTCTGTTTGCTGCCACTAACACACTAGAAGTCCTATGGGTGCTTCTGAGAAGAAAATATAGGAGCTCTGTGTGATGCCACTAACACACTAGAAGTCCTATGGGTGCTTCTGAGATGAAAATATAGGAACTCTGTGTGATGCCACTAACACATTAGAAGTCCTATGGGTGCTGCTAAGAAGAAAATATAGGAGCTCTGTTTGCTGCCACTAACACACTAGAAGTCCTATGGGTGCTTCTGAGAAGAAAATATAGGAGCTCTGTGTGATGCCACTAACACACTAGAAGTCCTATGGGTGCTTCTGAGATGAAAATATAGGAGCTCTGTGTGATGCCACTAACACACTAGAAGTCCTATGGGTGCTGCTGAGAAGAAAATATAGGAGCTCTGTTTGCTGCCACTAACACACTAGAAGTCCTATGGGTGCTGCTGAGAAGAAAATATAGGAGCTCTGTGTGATGCCACTAACACACTAGAAGTCCTATGGGTGCTGCTGAGAAGAAAATATAGGAGCTCTGTTTGCTGCCACTAACACACTAGAAGTCCTATGGGTGCTGCTGAGAAGAAAATATAGGAGCTCTGTGTGATGCCACTAACACACTAGAAGTCCTATGGGTGCTTCTGAGATGAAAATATAGGAGCTCTGTGTGATGCCACTAACACACTAGAAGTCCTATGGGTGCTGCTGAGAAGAAAATATAGGAGCTCTGTGTGATGCCACTAACACACTAGAAGTCCTATGGGTGCTTCTGAGATGAAAATATAGGAACTCTGTGTGATGCCACTAACACACTAGAAGTCCTATGGGTGCTGCTGAGAAGAAAATATAGGAGCTCTGTTTGCTGCCACTAACACACTAGAAGTCCTATGGGTGCTTCTGAGAAGAAAATATAGGAGCTCTGTGTGATGCCACTAACACACTAGAAGTCCTATGGGTGCTTCTGAGATGAAAATATAGGAACTCTGTGTGATGCCACTAACACATTAGAAGTCCTATGGGTGCTGCTGAGAAGAAAATATAGGAGCTCTGTTTGCTGCCACTAACACACTAGAAGTCCTATGGGTGCTGCTGAGAAGAAAATATAGGAGCTCTGTGTGATGCCACTAACACACTAGAAGTCCTATGGGTGCTGCTGAGATGAAAATATAGGAACTCTGTGTGATGCCACTAACACATTAGAAGTCCTATGGGTGCTGCTGAGAAGAAAATATAGGAGCTCTGTTTGCTGCCACTAACACACTAGAAGTCCTATGGGTGCTGCTGAGAAGAAAATATAGGAGCTCTGTGTGATGCCACTAACACACTAGAAGTCCTATGGGTGCTTCTGAGATGAAAATATAGGAACTCTGTGTGATGCCACTAACACATTAGAAGTCCTATGGGTGCTGCTGAGAAGAAAATATAGGAGCTCTGTTTGCTGCCACTAACACACTAGAAGTCCTATGGGTGCTGCTGAGAAGAAAATATAGGAGCTCTGTGTGATGCCACTAACACACTAGAAGTCCTATGGGTGCTGCTGAGAAGAAAATATAGGAGCTCTGTTTGCTGCCACTAACACACTAGAAGTCCTATGGGTGCTTCTGAGATGAAAATATAGGAGCTCTGTGTGATGCCACTAACACACTAGAAGTCCTATGGGTGCTGCTGAGAAGAAAATATAGGAGCTCTGTTTGCTGCCACTAACACACTAGAAGTCCTATGGGTGCTTCTGAGATGAAAATATAGGAGCTCTGTGTGATGCCACTAACACACTAGAAGTCCTATGGGTGCTGCTGAGAAGAAAATATAGGAGCTCTGTGTGATGCCACTAACACACTAGAAGTCCTATGGGTGCTTCTGAGATGAAAATATAGGAACTCTGTGTGATACCACTAACACACTAGAAGTCCTATGGGTGCTTCTGAGAAGAAAATATAGGAGCTCTGTTTGCTGCCACTAACACACTAGAAGTCCTATGGGTGCTGCTGAGAAGAAAATATAGGAGCTCTGTGTGATGCCACTAACACACTAGAAGTCCTATGGGTGCTTCTGAGATGAAAATATAGGAGCTCTGTGTGATGCCACTAACACACTAGAAGTCCTATGGGTGCTGCTGAGAAGAAAATATAGGAGCTCTGTGTGATGCCACTAACACACTAGAAGTCCTATGGGTGCTTCTGAGATGAAAATATAGGAACTCTGTGTGATGCCACTAACACACTAGAAGTCCTATGGGTGCTGCTGAGAAGAAAATATAGGAGCTCTGTTTGCTGCCACTAACACACTAGAAGTCCTATGGGTGCTTCTGAGAAGAAAATATAGGAGCTCTGTGTGATGCCACTAACACACTAGAAGTCCTATGGGTGCTTCTGAGATGAAAATATAGGAACTCTGTGTGATGCCACTAACACATTAGAAGTCCTATGGGTGCTGCTAAGAAGAAAATATAGGAGCTCTGTTTGCTGCCACTAACACACTAGAAGTCCTATGGGTGCTTCTGAGAAGAAAATATAGGAGCTCTGTGTGATGCCACTAACACACTAGAAGTCCTATGGGTGCTTCTGAGATGAAAATATAGGAGCTCTGTGTGATGCCACTAACACACTAGAAGTCCTATGGGTGCTGCTGAGAAGAAAATATAGGAGCTCTGTTTGCTGCCACTAACACACTAGAAGTCCTATGGGTGCTGCTGAGAAGAAAATATAGGAGCTCTGTGTGATGCCACTAACACACTAGAAGTCCTATGGGTGCTGCTGAGAAGAAAATATAGGAGCTCTGTTTGCTGCCACTAACACACTAGAAGTCCTATGGGTGCTGCTGAGAAGAAAATATAGGAGCTCTGTGTGATGCCACTAACACACTAGAAGTCCTATGGGTGCTTCTGAGATGAAAATATAGGAGCTCTGTGTGATGCCACTAACACACTAGAAGTCCTATGGGTGCTGCTGAGAAGAAAATATAGGAGCTCTGTGTGATGCCACTAACACACTAGAAGTCCTATGGGTGCTTCTGAGATGAAAATATAGGAACTCTGTGTGATGCCACTAACACACTAGAAGTCCTATGGGTGCTGCTGAGAAGAAAATATAGGAGCTCTGTTTGCTGCCACTAACACACTAGAAGTCCTATGGGTGCTTCTGAGAAGAAAATATAGGAGCTCTGTGTGATGCCACTAACACACTAGAAGTCCTATGGGTGCTGCTGAGAAGAAAATATAGGAGCTCTGTTTGCTGCCACTAACACACTAGAAGTCCTATGGGTGCTGCTGAGAAGAAAATATAGGAGCTCTGTGTGATGCCACTAACACACTAGAAGTCCTATGGGTGCTTCTGAGATGAAAATATAGGAACTCTGTGTGATGCCACTAACACACTAGAAGTCCTATGGGTGCTGCTGAGAAGAAAATATAGGAGCTCTGTTTGCTGCCACTAACACACTAGAAGTCCTATGGGTGCTTCTGAGAAGAAAATATAGGAGCTCTGTGTGATGCCACTAACACACTAGAAGTCCTATGGGTGCTTCTGAGATGAAAATATAGGAACTCTGTGTGATGCCACTAACACATTAGAAGTCCTATGGGTGCTGCTGAGAAGAAAATATAGGAGCTCTGTTTGCTGCCACTAACACACTAGAAGTCCTATGGGTGCTGCTGAGAAGAAAATATAGGAGCTCTGTGTGATGCCACTAACACACTAGAAGTCCTATGGGTGCTGCTGAGAAGAAAATATAGGAGCTCTGTTTGCTGCCACTAACACACTAGAAGTCCTATGGGTGCTTCTGAGATGAAAATATAGGAGCTCTGTGTGATGCCACTAACACACTAGAAGTCCTATGGGTGCTGCTGAGAAGAAAATATAGGAGCTCTGTTTGCTGCCACTAACACACTAGAAGTCCTATGGGTGCTGCTGAGAAGAAAATATAGGAGCTCTGTGTGATGCCACTAACACACTAGAAGTCCTATGGGTGCTGCTGAGAAGAAAATATAGGAGCTCTGTTTGCTGCCACTAACACACTAGAAGTCCTATGGGTGCTGCTGAGAAGAAAATATAGGAGCTCTGTGTGATGCCACTAACACACTAGAAGTCCTATGGGTGCTTCTGAGATGAAAATATAGGAGCTCTGTGTGATGCCACTAACACACTAGAAGTCCTATGGGTGCTGCTGAGAAGAAAATATAGGAGCTCTGTGTGATGCCACTAACACACTAGAAGTCCTATGGGTGCTTCTGAGATGAAAATATAGGAACTCTGTGTGATGCCACTAACACACTAGAAGTCCTATGGGTGCTGCTGAGAAGAAAATATAGGAGCTCTGTTTGCTGCCACTAACACACTAGAAGTCCTATGGGTGCTTCTGAGAAGAAAATATAGGAGCTCTGTGTGATGCCACTAACACACTAGAAGTCCTATGGGTGCTTCTGAGATGAAAATATAGGAACTCTGTGTGATGCCACTAACACATTAGAAGTCCTATGGGTGCTGCTAAGAAGAAAATATAGGAGCTCTGTTTGCTGCCACTAACACACTAGAAGTCCTATGGGTGCTTCTGAGAAGAAAATATAGGAGCTCTGTGTGATGCCACTAACACACTAGAAGTCCTATGGGTGCTTCTGAGATGAAAATATAGGAACTCTGTGTGATGCCACTAACACATTAGAAGTCCTATGGGTGCTGCTGAGAAGAAAATATAGGAGCTCTGTTTGCTGCCACTAACACACTAGAAGTCCTATGGGTGCTGCTGAGAAGAAAATATAGGAGCTCTGTGTGATGCCACTAACACACTAGAAGTCCTATGGGTGCTGCTGAGAAGAAAATATAGGAGCTCTGTTTGCTGCCACTAACACACTAGAAGTCCTATGGGTGCTTCTGAGATGAAAATATAGGAGCTCTGTGTGATGCCACTAACACACTAGAAGTCCTATGGGTGCTGCTGAGAAGAAAATATAGGAGCTCTGTTTGCTGCCACTAACACACTAGAAGTCCTATGGGTGCTGCTGAGAAGAAAATATAGGAGCTCTGTGTGATGCCACTAACACACTAGAAGTCCTATGGGTGCTGCTGAGAAGAAAATATAGGAGCTCTGTTTGCTGCCACTAACACACTAGAAGTCCTATGGGTGCTGCTGAGAAGAAAATATAGGAGCTCTGTGTGATGCCACTAACACACTAGAAGTCCTATGGGTGCTTCTGAGATGAAAATATAGGAGCTCTGTGTGATGCCACTAACACACTAGAAGTCCTATGGGTGCTGCTGAGAAGAAAATATAGGAGCTCTGTGTGATGCCACTAACACACTAGAAGTCCTATGGGTGCTTCTGAGATGAAAATATAGGAACTCTGTGTGATGCCACTAACACACTAGAAGTCCTATGGGTGCTGCTGAGAAGAAAATATAGGAGCTCTGTTTGCTGCCACTAACACACTAGAAGTCCTATGGGTGCTTCTGAGAAGAAAATATAGGAGCTCTGTGTGATGTCACTAACACACTAGAAGTCCTATGGGTGCTTCTGAGATGAAAATATAGGAACTCTGTGTGATGCCACTAACACATTAGAAGTCCTATGGGTGCTGCTAAGAAGAAAATATAGGAGCTCTGTTTGCTGCCACTAACACACTAGAAGTCCTATGGGTGCTTCTGAGAAGAAAATATAGGAGCTCTGTGTGATGCCACTAACACACTAGAAGTCCTATGGGTGCTTCTGAGATGAAAATATAGGAACTCTGTGTGATGCCACTAACACATTAGAAGTCCTATGGGTGCTGCTGAGAAGAAAATATAGGAGCTCTGTTTGCTGCCACTAACACACTAGAAGTCCTATGGGTGCTGCTGAGAAGAAAATATAGGAGCTCTGTGTGATGCCACTAACACACTAGAAGTCCTATGGGTGCTGCTGAGAAGAAAATATAGGAGCTCTGTTTGCTGCCACTAACACACTAGAAGTCCTATGGGTGCTGCTGAGAAGAAAATATAGGAGCTCTGTTTGCTGCCACTAACACACTAGAAGTCCTATGGGTGCTGCTGAGAAGAAAATATAGGAGCTCTGTGTGATGCCACTAACACACTAGAAGTCCTATGGGTGCTGCTGAGAAGAAAATATAGGAGCTCTGTTTGCTGCCACTAACACACTAGAAGTCCTATGGGTGCTGCTGAGAAGAAAATATAGGAGCTCTGTTTGCTGCCACTAACACACTAGAAGTCCTATGGGTGCTGTTGGGGTGCAATGCTGTGCTAACAGCACTGCGGTTGGTACTACTGCAATACTGTACTAACAGTAAGCACGCACCAGACTAATCCCCAGCAGCAGCTAATAACACGCTAACTGTGCAATCAGCAGCAATGAACGATCAATGACTTAGGTAGCAATGGTTTAGCAAAGAAATAGCCAATGGTTTAGCAAAGAAGAGCAAATCTTTCAGTATCAAGCAAAGACAGAATCAGCAGACTGATCTCTCCTAAAGCCGGAACTCATGTGACCGGGGCCGATGGCGTGGCGGCCTTTTAAATGGTGGGGCATGTACTAAAGCCCCTGAGCTGTAATTGGCTACAGGCGTCCTGCCTGTAGCCAATTATTGCTCTCCGAGTTTCGGGCGCTGTGATTGGCCAAGCATGCGGGGTCACAGTGCATGCTTGGCCAATCATCAGCCAGCAATGCACTGCGCCGGCCGCGCCGGCCGCAATGCATTGCGGGGCCGCTCGCATCACACGAATGTGATGCGAACGGCCCAAATAGTTCTGGGCTCGACGAGCGAGTGAACGCCCGGTGCTCGATTCGAACATGGGTTCGAATCGAGCACCGGGCCCATCCCTAGTCAGGAATATGTAATATAGAGTGTAATGGGAAGTCCAGCATACAGAGTGCAGGGGTCAGGAGTACGTAATGTAAAACCCATTGTACAGAATGCAGACCTCATTAGTATTGTCCAGGGGCCATTAATGTAACATATGACTGTAAGAGGTATGTAATGTATAGCACAGCATAGTTATGACTAGGTAATGTATAAGGTATTTTATCCCCATCCACAACACACCTCTTCTGCCCCATCCACAGTTCAACTCTGCACTTTTTCCAAAGTTTACCTTAGCAACCCATCCACAACTCACTCTTGTACCCCATTAACATCTCACCTCTGCACCCCTCCATCCACAGATTACACCCCCAGTCAACAACCCACCTCAGCACCCCCATCTACAGTTTATCCTCACAGCTTTCACCTCTGCACAATCTGCAAACCCCCTTCCCTGCTATAACCTCTGCACAAATCTCTCACTTTTTTACAGATCCCTCTTCCCCCAGCTCTCTCATCCTTTCACAAACACCCACCAGGCAGCTCTCTCTAACTTTCTTCACAGATCCCTCCTTTCAGCTTTCTCACACATCCTCCCACCCCCCACACAAAAAGCTCTCTCACCTGTTTACAGATTGTCCTCCTCCCCCACGCTCTCTGTCACCTCGTGCAGAATGCAGCCATCACGGCTCCAGTTAGTTGTGCCCGGGCTTATTTTTCAACATAGTCAAGTTCCTGCAGCTCTGCCTATTAGCAATGTAGCACAGTGCAGTGGAGTTTCACAGCATGGAGCTCCTCTCTGTGCTACATACACAGTTGTAACAGGCTGCAGTTGGAGATGAGAAAGAAGCTGCCTCTCCAAGCCCCATATTATCAAACAATGTGGGCGATTGCAACGTTGAGACCCGGGACATCTATCTGTAAATATCTAGCATCATGTGCCCTGGATACAGTGCCAACACTACTACACAGAAGCTGGTGGAGGAAGTGATGCCTTTACTTTTCTGTGTTACGTGACAAGAGGGAGAGGACAGGGCTGCCAGAGGTGGCGGAACTCTGTTCCGGCAAGTTCCGGCAGAAAAAAATCCCTGAATAAGAGATTCTAGAATCTAAAATAGGTATTCATTAGGGATAGGCCGAACACCCCCCAGTTTGGTTCGTATCAGGACAGGCAAATAATTTGTGCAAACACGTGAACACAGTTAAAGTCTATGGAACCAGACATGAAAATCCAAAAGTGCTAATTTTAAAAGCTTATATGCAAGTTATTGCCATAAAAAGTGTATGGGGACCCAAGTACTGCCCCAGTGGACATGTATCAATGCAAATTTTTTTTTTAAAAACTGATGTTTTACTTCCGGTTCTGGCGCCGTATGTAGGGGACGGCTGAACCAGTAGCTCCGTCCCAGCCTGTGGGGAAAACACGTTTTATAAACTCCTGGGGCAGCTCCTCTACTGCCGGATCTCTCCTTCTACCTCCCCGCTATCAGCAAAATGGATCGATACCTGTCACAACCCCGATCCTGCTCAGGTTCACGGTCACGGCATACTCCTTCCCAGGCAGCTGCTGATCCTAAGATGGCCGCCATAGCGAGGTCTACTTCTCCCTCACAGGGTGACATACAACCTGTGACTGATGATACCGCGAACCCCAGGGAGACACTGGGTGACAGCATGGAGGCTAGTGAGATGGGAACACAAGATTCCTATAGCAAAATAGCCCAGGCAGTGGCCACATTTCTAAAACTCAACTATCACAGCAGCGGTGGACAGAGCAGTGGCAGCGGGCATTTTACAGCTCAAGAAGGAAATGGAAGAGCACTCCCAGAAGCTGACAGAAGCTGAACAGCGTATTTCATCCCTTGAAGAGGACCAATATCAAACAGACACTGCAATGGAAAAATATATCCGCGCTGAACAACTCCTGCATGAAAAAATAGAGGAATTGGAGAACGGCTCGAGAAGGAACAATTTACGAATAATTGGTCTCCCAGAAAGTTACAAACCTGTATTTCTGCTAAACATCTTTGTAAACCTTATCACAGAGTCTCTGGACAAACTCCACAAATGCATTGCAGAAAGAGCACACCGAATCGGCGCTTCAGAGAATGATCGCCCCAAACCCAGACCAGTGATAGTCAAATACCTTATTTATGTGGATCGTCTAAGCATCTTGCAAAATTTCCTGAAAGCCCGATCAGTATAAATTGAAGGGCATAAGCTACTAATCTTCGCCGACTACTCTGCAGAGGTGTCTCGCAAGGAATTCCCAGCAGTTTGAAGTTTTCAAGAAAGGCGTTCGATTCACACTGTCCTACCCAACCATTCTATGCCTACACGCCCCAGATATGTACAGTATATTTCTGGGATCCGAAAATACATTACATCCGCGAGCAGTTTTAATTGACATTTTTTCCTTTAGAAATATAATTTTTCTGCTCTCATTCATTACACTATGTACAGCCTCTATGTAAGCAGCCTTACATAGTGTGAGGCATGGATTAGCCCCCTGAGCCATGATTGGCCAAAGGCACCCTTCCACAGGTCAGGTGCATGCTTTGGCCAATCATAGGATGCTAATGCACTGCGATCTCCTAGTGCATTATAGGGCGTTCCACCGCACTCAAATATTTGCCGCGAACGCCCCATAATGTTCGGTATTCACAGAATGGGCGAACATCGAGCTCATCCCTAGTATTCATCCATCCTTTTTAGGTTAGGTATTTAAAGATGAGCTGTGGATGGTTTTCCATGCCAAAAGGGAAGCGTGGGTTGGGAGAAGAAGTTTCCACAGCTCTAATAGTTGGCAATAAAAGTGTGTACAGGGCTGGGGCCAGTATCAAGGCCGGTTCCATATCTAGCCATAATGTAGTTTTTTTAGGTTGAAGCCAGTGTTTAAGTTGGTCAAGCTGGGTAGCTATATGATAATCTATGATTTTCACTAAGCCCATACCTCCAACTTTCCTGAATTTAATTAGTTAGCATAAGAGCAGAGCATCTAGCTCTTTTGTTTTTCCATATATATTTTTTGAGTAAGGTAGTTAAAGACTGCAAGTATTCAGCAAAAGTTAGGGCGCTGAGTTTAATACATGCACAAGCGCAAAGTATGATGATTCAAAGTGGGTGGGCACATTTCAGAAAAGATACAGAATCTAGGAGAGTATCATCATTTTTAAGACAGCAAGTCTTCCCAAAAGTTTTAATTTAGAGATGTTTAAGTGTTTACCTAGTTTATAAGAAATAGGTTTATAGTTAGAAGTTGCTAGGGATGCCATATATGGGGTCAGATTATTAGGCAAGTATGGAAGGCCTTTGTCAGCAATAAGGGAGTCTCTGCTGTAGCAATTGCTTAGTTGTCTTGTGGACATCTAAGTCTACTAATAATGACTTGGTAAAAGTACCTTTGTAATAGGACGGGCTACTAAACTGATTTCGAATTTGGTGAGCACAAGATAATGACATAGACTGATTGGTAAAGTAGAGAGTAAAGAAAACATGTTATCTCACTGCGGACTTCTGAATATCCATAAGGTTGTAGAATATAGGGCTCATTCTGCGATTGTATGATCCACAGTTGTGTCCACATAAGTAGTACAAAAAATTACTGCATGAAAAAAGAAAGTGTCATTACCCAATAAAAGGTTGAAAAAAAGGCAACAAACAACTCAAGCCAAGTTCAATTGGCATATAAACAGAGAAAAAAAAGATAAAAATAATTAAAAGAAGGTCTAAGAACTGGGTGCAGATCATACTGTAATATAGGCAGTAGGGGATAGAGTGAGATGGAATTTACTCTCTTAGCTGGGGATTATGAAATGATAGGTAAACAGCAACTACTAAAAAAGATATGCAAAACACCAGAGCAAAATGTAATAATGGATTAAATAGTTTGTTCACCAATGCCAGAAGTCTGCCAAGCAAAATAGGGGAGTTGGGAGCTCTGGTACACAAGGAGAGCTATGATGTAATCAGTATTGCTGAAACATGGCTTCATTCCTCACATGACTGGGATATTAATATTCCTGGCAATGCACTCTTTCGTAGAGACAGGGTGAAAAGGAAAGGTGGTGGGGGTCTGTCTCTTTATGAGAAGTGATCTCAAAGTGAGTGTGAATGAGGACCTAATTGATGGAGAGTGTGATGTGGCTGAAGCATTATGGGTGGAACTGCATTTAGATGTGCGTAGTTCAAAGTTAATCATTGGAGTTTGTTATAGACCACCCAATGTTATTGAGGAGGTGGAGACTCAGCTCCTTGCACAGATGGAAAGGGCTGCAAGGGCTGGGACAGCGATAATAATGGGGATTTTAACTACCCGGAAATTGACTGGAGTAATGGCACAGCTGGAACAGTTAAAGGGCAAAAATTTATAAACCTATTACAGGACAATTTTTTGGTCCAGTTTATTGAGGCCCCAACTAGGAATGATGCTCTGTTGGACCTGGTAATCTCAAACCACGCAAAGCTTATTACCAATATTCATATAAAAGAACATCTGGGTAGCAGTGACCATAAGATGATTTAATTTAATGTTTGCTGTAAGCAACAAACACATACGGGAAAGATAAAAACACTTCACTTTAAGAGAGCAAATTTTCCAAGGATGAGGGCTGCTCTCCACGACTTAGACTGGAGGGAATATTGGCATCGATGAACACAGAACACAAATGGGAATTCTTCAAAATTACTGTTTGTGAACTCACTGGAAAGTATTATCCCACAGGCAATACGTTTAAAAAGCTAAATATAAAACCTATGTGGCTCACGGCCAAAGTTAAAAAAGCTAAAAACAATTAGAAAAGAGCTTTTAAAAAATATATCAAAATGAAGGAACACTATTTTCGTTTAAATGTTACAAAGAATATAACAGAATATGTAAAAAGGAAATCAAGGATGCAAAAATTCAAAACGAACGACAGATTTCAAAAGATAGCAGGACAAACTCCAAAAAATTCTTCAAATATATTTATAGTAAAAAGGTCAGGTCTGAGCATGTAGGCCCCCTTACAAATTAATCAAGAGTGGGTGAATGGGGACAAAGAGAACGCAAATTTATTAAAAACATTCTTCAGTTCTGTGTATACAAAGGAGCATGGGGGAGCTCAAGTCCATAATGGGGGTGGTATTGACACAGCCCCAAATGATCCACAATGGTTCAAAAGTGATATGGTCCAGAAATATTTAGACAGAATAAAGGTGGATAAAGCACCTGGACCAGATGACATCCACCCACGGATCCTAAAAGAATTGTGCTCTGTCATTTCAAAGCCATTGTATCTAATTTTTAGGGACTCATTAATGACGGGAATAGTACCACCGAATTGGCGTAGGGCCAGTGTGGTGCCTATATTTAAAAACGGAACAAAGTCTTTACCAAGTAACTATTGACCTGTTTGTTTAATTTCTATAGTTGGGAAGATACTGGAGAGTTTCACCACTTCCAGCCCAAGGATGTCATATGACATCTTTGACTTTAAGTCGGGATATCTGAATGATGCCTGGAGCTACAGGCATCATTCAGATATTATCTTTTACAGCCGGCGATTCTGTGCACCGTAAGAATGATCATAGCGGCAGTTTGGCAGGTTGATCGTTCTTACAGGACATTCCCCCTCTCCCGCTTCTCCGGGCTCTCCCGTGCCATCGAAGAACATAGAGATGAAGAACATAGAGATTTCCAGTCATCTCTTTGACCACCGGAGGCCCAGGCGTGACGTTATGATGTCACGTCCAGGCCGTGGTTGTAAATAAAGCCATGATCTCGGCTGGAAAGTATTTTTTTTTTATCTGATGCTTTCCAGCCTGGAAGAGAGATGTGGGGTCTTATAGACCCCATATCTCTCCATCAAGTGGACCTGTCACTCACCATTCCTATTACAAGGGATGTTTACATTCCTTGTAATAGAAATAAAAGTGATCAAAAAAATTCAAGTAAAATAAACAATAATACATTTTTATTTTTAAAGTGCCCCTGTCCCCGTGTGTTTGCGCACAGAAGCGAACACACACGTAAGTCCCACCCACATATGTAAACACCATTCAAACCACACATGTGAGGTATCGCTGCGTGCGTTAGAGTGAGAGCAATAATTCTAGTACTAGACCTTCTCTGTAACTCAAAACTGGTAACCTGTAAAAATTGTTAAAACATTGCCTATGGAGATTTTAAAATACCAAAGTTTGGCGCCATTCCACGATTGTGTGCGATTTTAAAACATGACATGTTGGGTATCTATTTACTCTGTGTAACATCTTCTTTCACATTATACAAAAAAATTGGGCTAACTTTACTGTTTTGTTATTTTTTAATTCATGAAACAGTTTTTTTCCCCCCAAAAAAACACGTTTGAAAAATTGTTGCGCAAATAGCGTGCGACATAAAAAGTTGCAACGACCACCATTTTATTCCCCTAAGGTATTTGCTAAAAATACATATATAATGTTTGGTGGTTCTGAGTAATTTTCTAGCAAAAAAATTATGATTTTTACATGTAGGAGAGGAGTGCCAAAATGGGCCCGGTATGGAAGTGGTTAATAAAAGACCACATAGATGAGTTCTTGCTGGAAAAATATATTTTAAGCAACAAACAGCATGGATTCATGAAAGACAGAAGTTGTCAAACAAAACTGATTTCTTTTTATGAGGAGGTAAGTAAAACCTTGGACAGAGGGGTGGCTGTGAACGTGGTATACTTGGATTTTTCAAAAGCATTCAATACAGTTCCCCACACATGGCTAATGTGTAACGTAAAGTCTACAGGCATGGAAATATCAGTTTATAAATGGATAGGATACTGGTTAAAGACCGAATTCAGAGAGTAGTGGTTAATGATTCTTACTCTGAATGGTCTAAGGTTATCAGTGGTGTTCCCCAAGGTTCTGTGCTGGGACCCTTACTTTTTAATATCTTTATAAATTATATAGGGTCTGGGATTAAAAGTAACATTTCTGTCTTTGCAGATGACACCAAGCTATGCAGTGGAATAACGTCCCTACAGGATGGATGTCTCCAATTTACAAGCCAACCTCAATGCTCTGTCTAATTGGGTGACTAAGTGGCAGATGATGTTTTATGTTGATAAATGTAAAGTTATGCACTTGGGGGCTAAGAATATGAATGCATCATACATAATAGGGGGAGTACAACTGGGGGGATCCGTAGTGGAGAAGGATCTGGAGGTTTTGGTAGATCAAAAGCTTAATAATAACATGCAATGCCAAGCTGCGATTTCCAAAGCGAACAAAGTCCTTTCTTGTATTAACCACTTTGTGCAAGCGCTATAGACAAAAGACGTCTACAGTGCGGTGCTCAATTGCCGGGAGGGCGTCCCTGGACATCCTTCTGTTTACTAGTTCCCTGTGCGCTGCCGCGGGCGCGCATCGGGGAAAATCTGTGCCCGCCGCGTCACACGGGTGCCGATGCGCGTGCCTGGCGGCCGCGATGTCCTCCAGGTACCCGCAATCGGCATTTACAGAGCCAGGGACACACAGAACACAGAGATCCACGTCCTGTCAGGGAGAGGAGACTGATGGTGTGTCCCTTGTACATAGGGACACTGATCGGTCCCCTCCCCCAGTCAGTCTCCTCCCCCCACAGTAAGAATACATATAACCCCTTGATCGCACCCTAGTGTTAACCCCTTCCTTGCCAGTCACATTTATACAGTAATCAGTGCATACTTAAGGCACTGTTCGCTGTATAAATATGAATGGTCCCAAATTAGTGTCAAAAGTGTCTGATCTGTCCACCGCAATATCACAGTCCTGACAAAAATCGCAGATAACCACCATTACTAGTAAAAAAAAAAAAATCATAAATCTATCCCCTATTTTGTAGGCGCTATAACTTTTGCACAAACCAATCACTATACGCTCATTGCGATTTTTTTTTCCCCAAAATGTGTAGAAGAATACGTATCAGCCTAAACTGAGAATTTAAAAAATAAAAAAATTGGGATATTTATTATAGCAAAAAGTAAAGAATGTTAAGTTTTTTTCAAAATTGTCGCTCTTTTTTTTCTTATAGCACAAAAAATAAAAACCGCAGAGGTGATCAAATACCACCAAAAGAAAGCTCTATTTGTGGAAAAAAAAGGACGGCAATTTTGTTTGGGAGCCATGTCACACGACCGCGCAATTGTCATTCAAAGCGTGACAGCGCTGAAAGCTGAAAATTGGCCTGGGCAGAAAGGGGGTGAAAATGCCGGGTATTGAAGTGGTTAAGAGAGGTATGGACTCCAGAGAGAGAGATATAATTTTGCCCCTGTACAAATCATTAGTAAGACCTCATCTGGAATGCAGTCCAGTTCTCAAAAAAGATATCGGGGAACAGAATAAAGTGCAGAGAAGGGCAACCAAACTGATAAGAGGCATGGAGGAGCTCAGCTAAGACAAAAGTTTAGAGGAACTGAATGTATTCTCGCTTGAGAAAAGGAGATTAATGGGGGATATGATCAACATGTACAAATATAAAAGGGGTCCATATAGTGAACTTGGTGTTGAGTTATTCCCTTTTACGGTCAACACAGAGGACAAGGGTGCACTCTTTATGCCTAGACCCTAGAGGAAAAGAGATTTCATCTTCAAATACGGAAAGGTTTCTTCAGAGGCGTAACTAGAAACTTCAGGGTCCCGGTGCAAGAAATCATGATACTTTATTTTTTTTTACACAGTCCAGCAAAGTAAAACATTTATTGATCATTGGAGGAGAGCACACAGAGTTACCAGCCTAACTAGAGTTCTGACCATGCTGTGCGCTCCTGACTAGTGTGGTAAGTTTTTAATATGAAAGCAGAGGGACTGGCCATATCACCAGGGATTTCACATAAATGAAGCAATACATTGGTTGCAATCATAGGATCAATTATATCTGACCTGGGGAATGGGATCAGTAACAGTGCTGGTGGGGAGGAGGGATGGGATCAGTGGAAGTGCTGGTGTTGAGGGGGGGTGGCAGCGGTTGTACTTGAGAGGGGGTGGCTGCGTTGGCAGCGGTGGTGCTATCCTCTCCCACCACCACCTGTGCCTCTTACTGATCCCATCCCCCACCACTGATCTCATCCCTATCCAACCCCATCACCTCTGTTGTAGAAGTAATGAGGGGGTATAGGGATGAGATCAGTGGTGGGGGGATGGGATCAGTAAGAGGCACAGTGGTGGAGGTTGGCATCGATTGCTCAGCTCTGTCACTTGATTGACGTACCGTCAATCAGTGGTGTCACTAGGGTTGGTGTCACCTGGTGCGAAAAAAATTGGTGTCACCCCCCCCTCCACCAACTATAGTCCCCCCTCAGTACAGACCCCTCCTCAGTACAGACCCCTCTCCACTAACTACAGACCCCCCTCCCGCAGTATAGATCCCCCTCACTAAGAACAGACCCCCCTCCCTCAGTACAGACCCCCCTCCCTCAGTACAGACCCCCTCCCTCAGTACAGACCCCCCTCACTAAGTACTGACCCCCTCCCTCAGTACAGACCCCCCTCTCAAGTACAGACCCCACTCATCAGTACAGACACCCCCATCAGTGTAGAATCCCCCCTCTTAGTGCAGAACCCCCCTTTAGTGCAGACCCCCATCAGTATAGAATCCCCCCTTAGTGCAGAACCCCCATCAGTATAGAATCCCCCTTAGTGCAGACCCCCGCAGTATAGACACACTCCGTAGTGCAGACCGCCCATCAGTAAAGAAACCCCCCTTTAGTACAGAACCCCCATCAGTAAAGACACCACCCTTTAGTACAGACCCCCATCAGTATAGGCCCCCCCTTAGTGCAAACCTCCGCAGTATAGACACCCCCACAGTGCAGACCCCCCCATTAGTATAGACCCCCAATCAGTATAGACACCCCCTTAGTGCAAACCCCCGCAGTATAGACACCCCTTAGTGCAGACCCCCCCTTCAGTATAGAATCCCCCCTTAGTACAGACCCCTGCAGTATACACACACACCCTTAGTACAGACTCCCGCAGTATACACACCCCTGCAGTATACACACCCCCTTAGTACAGACCCCTGCAGTATACACACACCAGGTGAAAACAAACACATGTCCACCGCCCTCATCTATAGCTGGCCATAACAGTAAGCAGCATTGGAAGGCTAAAGCAGATAACGACAAAGGCCTGGGGAATGCCCAGGAAAAAACCAAGCATACTTACCGACCAGCTAGCTGACAACCAATTAACCTGTCTAACAGTATGCGTTAAAAACAGGGGTTTGTCCGCACGCATTTGCAAACGCATGCGTGAGCCACAGAGCCACGCCAAGGCCCCCTGGAATCTGTGGTCCTACACTAACTGTGAGTGTCCCCACAATGGAGGCACATGCATTCTGATGGTTAGATGAGGTCCTCATCTAACCATCAGAATGCATGTGCCTCCATTGTGGGGACACTCACAGTTAGTGTAGGACCACAGATTCCAGGGGGCCTTGGCGTGGCTCTGTGGCTCACGCATGCGTTTGCAAATGCGTGCGGACAAACCCCTGTTTTTAACGCATACTGTTAGACAGGTTAATTGGTTGTCAGCTAGCTGGTCGGTAAGTATGCTTGTTTTTTTCCTGGGCATTCCCCAGGCCTTTGTCGTTACACACACCCCCTTAGTACAGACCCCTGCAGTATACACACACACACTTAGTACAGACCCCTGCAGTATACACACCCCCCTTAGTACAGACCCCTGCAGTATACACACCCCCTTAGTACAGACCCCCGCAGTATACACCCCCCTTAGTACAGACCCCTGCAGTATACACACAACCCCTTAGTACAGACCCACGCAGTATAGACACCCCCTTAGTGCAAACCCACGCAGTATAGACACCCCCTTAGTGCAGACCCACAGTGTATTACACAGCTCCCCTTAGTACAGACCCCCGCAGTATAGACACCCCACTTGGTGCACACCCCCCATCAGCATAGGCACCCCCCCATATATCCATCTACTTAAAGCAGAGCTCCACCCTAAAGTGGAACTTCCGCTCATCGGATTCCTCCCCCCTCTGGTGCCACAATTGGCACCATTCAGGGGGAGGGGGGTGCAGATACCTGTCTAAGACAGGTATTTGCACCCACTTCCGGGAATACACACTGCGGGTAGACTGTGGGTAGTGCGTCACTTCCCGGTCCCCCCCCCCCCCCCGTTGTGTTCTGGGAAACACACGGCTCCCAGAACACAGCGGGGACCAGTGAAAGACGCGCAGTGCTGCTCGCGCATGCGCAGTAGGGAACCGGGAAGTGAAGCCGCAACACTTCACTTCCTGATTTCCTCACCCATGATGGCGGTGGGGGCAGCCGAGAGAGGAGCGATTGCTCATCTTCTGCTGCCGACGACGCTGGACTCCAGGACAGGTAAGTGTCCTAATAATAAAAGTCAGCAGCTGCAGTATTTGTAGCTGCTGGCCTTTAATACTTTTTTTACGGCGGAGCTCCGCTTTAAAATAAAATGTACAGTACAGACCTCAGAACAGCGCGGCCGCGGACGTGTACACACAGTGGTGTGTGTCCCTCGTGCTCCTCCTCCTCACTGGATGTAAACAGAGAGGAGGAGGCGCCGGCAGCTTCATTCCCCACTGACAAGAGTGAGGCGCAGATCAGTGTAGGGAAGCGGGAGGTTTTAGCGGTGCCGGGCGCTATCCACGGGCACCCCCTGCCCCCACTCAGCAACCAGGGGCGGACTGACAACTCATGGGGCCCCCGGGCAATAGAAGATTATGGGGCCCCCGGGTTTACAGATGGCCGTCACGCCAGGAGTAAGTAACAGACAAAACAACATATAGAGTACAATAGTCAGGATGAGCTCCACGCTCACATCAGAGACCTCCCTTACAACAAAGTCCCTACATTCTCCCTATACATCACAGTCCACAGAGTGCCACCCTATGGCAGAGCCCCCCAGTGTGCCACCCTACACTAGTCCCCCCAGTGTGCCACCCTACAGCAGTGCCCCCCAGTGTGCCACCCTACAGCAGTGCCCCCCAGTGTGCCACCTTCCATCAGTGTCCCCTTACTCATACCTTTGCACCTTAGTGCTTGGTGTGGCAGGCAGCTGTCGAGGAAAGGCTTTTAATTAGAAAAAATCCACTTGTTGCAGCCTCTGAACTGCACAAGTGAGTCGTAGAGCCAGTGGAATAGTGAACTGCTGTGGTTGGCCTCAGATTGGGCAGCGGGGCATGTGAATAAAGGCCATGCTTGATGTGTGACATGATGTCACTGCACGGATGTGTACCCAGCCCTGCCCTGCTGCCTAATCTGAGGTCGAGCTCTGCAGTGCACCAATCAGATGGCTCCAAATGGCAACACGTGCATTTTTTTACGGGCATGGGATTGTTAGATCGACTTCTGTTGAGCAGCAGTGGGCACACATGGAACATACAGTATACATACGCATAGAGACACGCATACAGTATACATACACACTATACATACAGTATATACACACATACAGTATACATACCGTATATATACACACATGCAGTATACATACAGTATATATACACACTATACATACAGTATATACACACATACAGTATACATACACACTATACACTATACATACAGTATATACACACATACAGTATACATACAGTATATATACATACTATACATACAGTAAATACACACATACAGTATACATGCAGTATATACTCACATACAGTATACACACACACACACACACACTATACATACAGTATATACACACACACTATACATACAGTATATACACACACACTATACATACAGTATATACACACACACTATACATACAGTATATACACACATACCGTATATACACACACACACACACACTATACATACAGTATATACACACACACTATACATACAGTATATACACACATACAGTTTACATACAGTATATATACACACACACTATACATACAGTATATACACACACACTATACATACAGTATATACACATATACACACACACACTATACATACAGTATATACACACACACTATACATACAGTATATACACATATACACACACACACACACTATACATACATTATATTACATACACACACACTATACATACAGTATATACACACACACTATACATACAGTATATACCCACACACACACACACACACACACACACACACACACACACACTATACATACAGTATATACACACATACAGTATACATACAGTATATATACACACACACACTATACATACAGTATACACACACACTATACATACAGTATATACACATATACACACACACACTATACATACAGTATATACACACACTATACATACACACACGGTATATACACACACAGTATACTAAGGTGACCAGATTTTAAAAATGAAATCCGGGGACATATTTGTTTTTACTAGTAATGGCGGCAATCAGCGACTCTCTGCCCATCGCTGCCCCGCCTCGCAGCCTGTCAAGTCTTACTCTCCCGGCCCCGGCTACTACTGGGTGGGGAGCGGAGGAAGATCACTCTGCCAGGGAAGGCAAGGAGATAGGCAGGAGGCTGGCTGGGACTTGAGCCAAGGCAGAAAAACATGCGAGTGGGAGTGGAACGGGCATACACCCGAAACTGAAGAAATATTCCCTCCGCTCCGACCAGCGCATGATCATAAGAAAGGGGCACAGATAATGAAATAAAATATACCCCCCTAAGCTAGTAGGAGCGGCGGAGCGGGGGTGTGTAATTCAGATATATTTTTTTAATTCTGCACTGACTGTCTTTGAAATTGCCCCAGCCCCTGTTCAAATCCAATCCGGGGACAAAATCGGGGACAGACTTGCGCCGGGGACAGTGTCCTCAATCCGGGGACTGTCCCCGGAAACCGGGGATGTCTGGTCACCCTACAGTATACACACACCAGCATTTTTCACCCAAAAATCAGCCTGATTGAACACACTGTTGCCCCCATCTCCTGGCATGCTGGGACTTTTAGTGCCCCAGCAGCTCACAGACACATATGTTGGTAATACAGGAGAGGGAGGAGGGGACTGTGCCTGTGTATTGGTGGGCAGATAATGAGTAGGGAGATGTAGTTAGTAGAGATTGGGGAGACATTCAGGACATGTTCTTCCTCCAGCAGCAGTGCACTTCTCACACACAAAATCGATCCACTAGCCTCAGAGACAGGAGGAGCTCTGCTAGAGGTAACACATCCTCTCCCTCACTACTCACCAGGGGTAATCCACTGACATGAATCAATTTTGTACAGCTCAGCCAGCTTACCTTATCAGGCAGCAGTCCATCCCACACTGCAGGCTGTGTCCCCGCCTCCCTCTCCTCTCCTCGAGCAGTCGGTATCTCCTGCTCTTGTGTCAAAAAAGCCGTACTGTGGAAGGGGGCGTGTACAGCATGTTCCTATTGGCTGAGGGGGCAGTGCAGAGGCGGGGCAGCTATAATCTGACCAAATGCCCGAATGGTCAGCCCCTGCCAGCAACGCCGTCGCCCGGACTTGGCGGAACTACAGGGCCCAGTCACAACGGCGACTGTTGCGACCCTGAAAATTCTGCCACTGGGTTTCTTCACAGCAAGAGATGTGAAAATGTGGAATAGACTCCCTCCAGAGGGTTCTGGCCAGCTCAGTAGTTTGCTTTAAGAAAGGCCTGGATTCTTTCCTAAATGTACATAATATAACTGGGTACTAACATTTATAGGTAATGTTGATTCAGGGAAAATCCGATTGCCTCTTGGGAATCAGGAAGGAATTTTTTCCCCTGCTGTAGCAAATTGGATCAAGCTTTGCTGGTGTTTTTCGTCTTCCTCTGGATCAACTGTGGGTATAGGATTGAGTATATGGGATTGTATGACATTATTTTTTATTTAGTAGAAAAAATTATAGCAGCGCCAAACATTAAAGTTAGAAAGTTCTCAAACACAGGAAACCGAATGTGATAAGTTTGTTCCAGGTATTGAGACACCAAATAACAGTCTATAATCGTATTCTGGTTCTAAAGTATTGTTTAAACAACACCACAGTGACTCCATAAGCAGTCCATAATAAGGGAAAAACCCACCACAGAATGTAATGGCTGCTTACCAGAGGGCAAGCTCAATATAGCAGTCGGCTATAGCCCAGCCGCGGCCTTTCACCTTCAGGGGAAGAAGACACCAAGGTGAATATCTATAGGGTGGAAGCTCCGGGTCTCAAGATCCTTCCGTGCTCATCTCATCAGTTAACCTCTGTCACACACCGGAGACCATTACTCTCAGCTGGAATGGACGCACGACGCCTTCCAGGGGAAAGTAATGACGTCTGAAGGTTGCAGTGCCAGTAAAGACAAAGCGAGTATCGGGGGAGGGACCAGGGAAGAGACATCACCCAAGGAAACGAGACTCGTGACCGCCGCCTCGGGGAGTGTGTCAGTGGGAAGAGGGGAGGCAGGGGCCTTCTTCCCCTGGAGGTGAAAGGCCGTGGCTGGGCTATAGCCGATTGCTAAATTGAGCTTGCCCTCTGGTAAGCGGCCATTACATTCCGTGGTGGGTTTTTCACTTATTATGGACTGCTTATAGAGTCACTGTGGTGTTGTTTAAACAATACTTTAGAACCAGGATACGATTATAGACTGTTGTTTGGTGTCCCAATACCTGGAACAAACTTACCACCTTCGGTTTCCTGTGTTTGAGAACTTTCTAACTTTAATGTTTGACGCAGCTTCAATTTTTTTCTACTGCTGTTTTGTTTTTATTCCACTCAAGCTGCTGCCTTTAGTACTTAATTTATTTCAGAGTCAGCGCGTTTTTTTCCTGTTTTGTGATTACTTTTTATTTATTTATTTCTTTTTATGGTTGAACTAGATGGACTTTTTTAAACCTGACTAACTATGTAACTATGTAAGGCTGAGGAATGGTTACTGGCCACCCTGATGGTTTTTCTTGGGTGGGCACTTGTAAGGCACCACCTGCCAGTCTGATGTCAAATACAGGTGCTGAAGTGGAGAAGGATGTTGGGGGGTCCGGAATAACGTCCCATTGCCAAAGAAGTTGCAAACCTTCATCAACCATAAAACACACTGTTGTGTGTGTGTGTGATGACAAGCTTGAATGGGTACTTCCATCTGTGCACAATCTTGTGATTCCTGAGGGTTTGGTTATGGTCAGAAGGTTTTTGTGTTGTTGTTTTGTACATTGAGAAAGGTTGGGAAGCATCTTCAGCCTTGAAAATTGCTCAGGAAGTTGGTCTGATCTGCAAAAGGCCTCTAATTTGCTTTACTTTCACATGGTAGAAATGGGTTCATAGAACTTCTTTACATGGGATATTGGGGAGCAGATACGTTGTTTCAGGTATGTGATGTACCCTGTCAATAATGAGTTCAGCTGTTGTAAGAAATGGTAGCACAACTAGAAAGAGAAGTCCTGCACCTGTGCTGTCAGAGAAGGCTAATAGACCAGACTGTGTGACTGCATAGAGGTAACCAAACGGGTGTAGGTGAAAGTATAACAATTTATTGTAGTGGATAAACAACATACAACCACCTCCAATAGAACATGGTGTAATAAATCAAACAATAAACAGTGACTATAAACAATGTATATACAAATATGGGAGATACCGGAATCGTAGTAAAAAGCCAGGCCGAGGTCATACACAAGGGGATCAAGCATATGGGTAAGGATGGGAATAAAGCAGGAACAGGGAGAGGACGGATGGGTTGGCTGCAGAGCAGGGATATAGGTAACCAGGGAGACAAATGCAGGATGAGCTCAAGGTAGGGATCAGATCGGATCGGGTCAAGCAGGATGCAGGATGCGGGTTCAAGGTAGGGATCAGGTCGGATCGGGTCAAGCAGGATGCAGGTTCAAGGTAGGGATCACAGGTCCTAGGTCAGGGAGAGAGATACCAGGGCAAGAAATGCTTGTACTTGCTGGGTATTATGGAAAGGCTGATTAGCTTCAGGTCACAGCTGAGCGGAGGAAGGGCAGTTTGCTCCACACTGCCAGGATCCATCCGCTGGTGGAAACCAGTACTGCATCCAAAGGATAATACAACACCAGTAGGGAAAGATTCTCCTGAGAGTTCCAAACTGTCAGGAGACACCTGCTGGTGGACCACAGTACTGCAAGACAAATAATAAATATCACCAGCGGATGGAACCTTTCCTGACAGTACCCCCCCCTCAAAGGAGCGGCCTCCGGACGCTCCAACTAGCTGTTGCCGGGGAAAGCTCATGGCAACAAGCTGGGTAATAGGCAAAGTCACATCCGGGCCGACACTGGGCACATCCAACGGGTAAGCAGGCACATCCGGGCAGGAGACAGTCACATCAAGCTGGGCAGCAGACAGGGGCACATCAGGCTGGGCAGCAGACAGGGGCACATCAGGCTGGGCAGCAGACAGGAACACATCAGGCTGGGCAGCAGACAGGAACACATCGGGCTGGGGGGCAGGCTCCAGGTCATCGAGCTGGGCAGCAGGCTCCGGGTCATCGAGCTGGACAGCAGACAGGAACATCTCAGGCTGGGCAGCAGACAGGAACATCTCAGGCTGGGCAGCAGACAGGAACATCTCAGGCTGGGCAGCAGACAGGAACGTCTCAGGCTGGGCAGCGGACAGGAACGTCTCAGGCTGGGCAGCGGACAGGAACATCTCAGGCTGAGCAGCGGACAGGAACGTCTCAGGCTGGGCAGCAGACAGGAACGTCTCAGGCTGGGCAGCGGACAGGAACGTCTCAGGCTGGGCAGCGGACAGGAACGTCTCAGGCTGAGCAGCGGACAGGAACAACTCAGGCTGGGCAGCGGACAGGAACGTCTCAGGCTGGGCAGCGGACAGGAACGTCTCAGGCTGGGCAGTGGACAGGAACCTCTCAGGCTGGGCAGTGGACAGGAACACGTCAGGCTGGGCAGTAGGCTCCACAGACTGAGAAACGGGCATCATAACCTCAAGCCGGGAAACGGGCACCACAACCTCAAGCCGGGAAACGGGCACCACAACCTCAAGCCGGGAAATGGGCACCACAACCTCAAGCCAGGAAACGGGCACCACAGCGGGCACCACAACCTTAGGCCGGGAAACGGACACCACAATCTCAGGCTGGGAAACGGGCACCACAACCTCAGGCCGGGAAAGATGCACCACGACCACAGGCTGGGAAACGGCCACCGGATCTTCAGGCGGGGTCTCGTGCACCGAATCTTCAGGTGGGGTCACCGGATCTACCGACTGGGACACCGGATCTTCTGACTGGGACACCGGATCTTCCGACTGGGACACCGGATCTACCGACTGGGACACCGGATCTACCGACTGGGACACCATCATCAGGACTTCTGTTTGGAAGACAGGCACAGGAACTTCAAGCTGGCAGGCTGGCACGGGAACTTCAGGCTGGCCGGTCCGGCACGGGAACTTCAGGCTGGCAGACTGGCACAGGAACCTCTGGCTGGAAGGCTGGCTCTGGAAAGGCAGGCTGGAAGGCTGGCTCTGGAACGTCAGGCTGGAAGGCTGGCTCTGGAACGGCAGGCTGGAAGGCTGGCTCTGAAACGGCAGGCTGGAAGGCTGGCTCTGGAACTGCAGGCTGGAAGGCTGGCTCTGGAACTGCAGGCTGGAAGGCTGGCTCTGGAACGGCAGGCTGGAAGACTGGCTCTGGAACTGCAGGCTGGAAGGCTGGCTCTGGAACTGCAGCTGGAAGGCTGGCTCTGGAACTGTACGCTGGAAGTCTGGCTCTGGAACTGCAGGTTGGAAGGCTGGCTCTGGAACTGCAGGCTGGAGCAGGTTGGTGGGTGTGGAGGTAGGTTGGGTTACTGGTTGGATAGTGTGGGTCGGGAAGTACTTTTGCTTCTTCTTAGATTTAGTCACTGCAGGTTTGCAAATAACGGGGGGAATGTATGAAAAAGATGGAATCAAGCAAATGGAAGAATATGGCAGAGACACAGGGACAGAGGCTGGAGGAGGTTCTTGTGGATTGGCTACAGATAGGAGGGAAGAAGCAGGTGGATTGAAGGCAGGGTAGGTGCAACAGGTAGAGACTGGGTAGTAATATTTGGCAGGGGGCTGAGCAAAATGGGCGGTAGCTGGGGTTGCCATAGGCAATGGGCGGATACATTCTTGGGAAGGCAGGTGATTAATGGTGGGGCCGGGATGTTGTGGCTTGGCTGAATTCGGGAGGAGATCTGACCATGCCTGCAGCAAAGATTGAACAAAAACTGATCCGCACTCACGCTTTTTAATCAGAGATTGCACTGACCTAACACAATCATATAACACCTGCTGGGAACAGGGGGAATAATGCTCATAAAAAAAAGCTGGATCATCCTCTAACAACCAGACTAGGGATTCAACTTGGTCACCATTGAAAGGGGGAGAGAAGTCATCACTTCCTTTGGGAACAAATGACAGGGCTGGTTCTACACATAACCGGGTTAACGGCAGAATATCCTCAGGCTGCAAGTAACCCTGATCCACCCAAAAATTAGCTGATCGGATTGTTTCCATTAGCTAGTCACTAGTCCATCCCTCTAAAACCTGGCGACAATGTTTGCCATCTTCTGCCGCCAGCAGAGAATAGTAAAAGATCTCATTGTAATCCATATCGGCAGAACACACAATAACAGGATGGTTCCTTAATGAAGTCACGTCTGATCAGGGATGGCCCTGGTATACTGTCAGAGAAGGCTAATAGACCAGACTGTGTGACTGCATAGGCGTAACCAAACGGGTGTAGGTGAAAGTATAACAATTTATTGTAGTGGATAAACAACATACAACCACCTCCAATAGAACACGGTGTAATAAATCAAACAATAAACAGCGACTATAAACAATGTATATACAAATATGGGAGATACCGGAATCGTAGTAAAAAGCCAGGCCGAGGTCATACACAAGGGGATCAAGCAGATGGGTAAGGATGGGAATAAAGCAGGAACAGGGAGAGGACGGATGGGTTGGCTGCAGAGCAGGGATCTAGGTAACCGGGGAGACAAATGCAGGATGAGCTCAAGGTAGGGATCGGATCAGATCGGGTCAAGCAGGATGCAGGATGCGAGTTCAAGGTAGGGATCAGGTCGGATCGGGTCAAGCAGGATGCAGGTTCAAGGTAGGGATCACAGGTCCTAGGTCAGGGAGAGAGATACCAGGGCAAGGAATGCTTGTACTTGCCGGGTATTATGGAAAGGCCGATTAGCTTCAGGTCACAGCTGAGCGGAGGAAGGGCAGTTTGCTCCACTCTGCCAGGATCCATCCACTGGTGGAAACCAGTACTGCGTCCAAAGGATAATACAACACCAGCAGGGAAAGATTGATTTATCACCAGCGGATGGAACCTTTCCTGACATGTGCCTTATATGTGTTGCATAAAAGATAATATATCCATCTATAAAGAAGCTCTTAGGGATAATAACATATCCTTTGAAAGATTATCTGAAACAGGCTAATCAGGGAAGGCTGATATTAGATCAGTGGATTCCGTGTTAGGGCTTTTTGGGTCCTGATGATTACTTACCTCCATACTCAGGTCCACAGCAGGATCATCATTGGAGTTTTGCCAGGCCTGGACATCACCATGCTTCTCGTGGATGGTATGGTGGAGCCAGAGCTGGAGGGACCCTGCATAGGGCCTTTCACTGGTGTACCTGTGTGTTGTGGTTGAGCTGGAGCCTGCAGCCAGAGAACCTCTAACGTGTTGTGTAGGATGACCACCATATTGTTGTGGTCCTCTGGGCAGCAGCAGGACAAGCTGAACAGCTTTTAAAGCTGTGAGTTTTCCCTTCTTTTTCAGGAGCAGTGGTTTTAATGCTTCCCCATTAACACACCTACGTGCTAACATTTCAGCCTGACAGGGCTGTACACATGCCATGGCTGCAATGTGGTACTTCACAGCCATGGAATTTTTAACTCGAGCAGCCCCTGTCGAATTCTCCCCTTGAGTTCAATGGGAATGCACTGCAACCACAATCCACATGCTCGACTTGCTGTTGTGATGTGATTTTATACTACAAAATCCCCCTTGGAACTGATTAAAAGAAGCAGACAATTATGAGGTGGTAAAATAGCCTTCTGAAGGCCTGCCAATCACTGATATACTGCTATATGTCTCATGAAAGAGAATCTGTCACCCAAAAGAATTATCACAATTTTTGTTTTGTATGTGATAAAAAAGAAATATTTAAAAGTGTAAAAAGTTATACCCAAGCATTAAAACCCCCAAAAATAATTTTTGACTCCTCAACCCCACATACAAGCTTGTATGAACATAAATACATGTGTTGGGGATGCCTTTAAATTAAAACATTGGTTTCTATACACATGTTACATATCAGAATGCTAGAGTAAAAGCAATAATTCCAGGCCCATAATTCATGGTTAATTCTAACTGACTTGTAGGGGCTTTCAAAGTGTTGCCTATGAAAAAAATAGGGTACCAAAGTTTGGTGCCGTTTCACTGGTGCATGCATATTGTTTAACTTTAGTTTATTTTTTACTGACATTTTGTTTTTTCATAAACTATTAAGCTAATATTGTGTGACAAAAAAAAATTGGAACTACCGTTATTTAATTTTCTAGGGAGTCTGCTATCCTAAAATATATAATGTTTGGGGTTTTAAATAGTTTTCAGGCCTAACATTTTTTAAAAATATGTGCAAAAATGGGCAGTGAAAATGTTCATCAAGAAATTAACTATAGAGTTCATTATTTGACAGAAAAAAAAAAACATATAAGTTGTACTGACACAATGCATACTATGTAAGCAATGTTTGTAGGCTGCAGATTCAAGGGAACACACCAGCCAAGTTTAATCAAGAAATCAATATTAGAGTGTACTATTTCACAGAAAAAAATCCAAAAGTATTGTATAGAATCCATGTACACTATGTAAGCATCTTTAGAGGGACAAAAATGAGACACCAGGCAGGTTTTAATCAAGAAATTAAAATTAGAGTGAATTACATCAAAAACTGTACTGATTATTTCACAGTAAAAATCAGCAAAAAATTTACAAATTTGATGCACACAATCTGAGCTCATTTTGTAGCCTATAGATCTAGAGGGAGACCAAATGCAAGTTTTAATCCAAATAAGAGTTTAGCATTTTACAGTAGAAAGCAAGAAAAAATAATATCATTCTGTGCAAATATCATTGCACAGAAAAAAACAAGAAGTAATGCATGCACACTTTGTAAGTGGCTTTAGTAGGTTGCAGTTTCAGAAGGAGACACCAAGCAAGTTTTAATTAAGAAATCAACATCAGATGGTATTATTTAACAGAAAAAAAGCGACATAAATTATACTGACTTAACTCTATGTCAGCAGCTTTAGTACGCTACAGTCTTTTAAGCCTCGTACACACGGCCGAGAATCTCGTCAAGAAAAAACACGTCGTTATTCTTGACGAGATTCTTGGACAAGAAACTTGTCCCGGCCGAGTGTACACACGCTCCTTTCAAAGAACCCGCGGTTTTTTGAATGGAGCGAACGCGGTGGCGTAATCGACTACGACGAGCATGCGCTCGTCACATTCGATGCCATCGCCGCCATCTTGCTACACCCTACCTATGCCTAGGAAGCTACCGCGCATGCGTCAAAGTCATTTCGAGCATGCGCGGGCTTCCCGGAGGACAGGTAAGTGTACACACACACACTTTTCTCGTCGAGAAACCTGCTGACAATAATCTCAACGAGAAAAAAGAGAGCAGGTTCTCTATTTTTCTCGTCAAGATTCTTGTCGGTTTTCTTGACGAGAAGCATGATAGCCGCGTACACACGACCGATTTACTCGGCAAGAAAGCTCTGCCAGCAAGTTTCTTGCTGGTTCTTGCCGAGAAACTCGGTCGTGTGTATGAGGCTTTAGAGGAAATTGCCAGGCAGGTTTTATCATGAAAGCAAAATTATAGCATCCTGTCCAAGCTTTGGTCAGTGGTCCAGCCAGAACACCTAACAGTCCATGAGATTCTCACTGTGAAGAGTTAGTCATATGGTTTAGACGCAGGTTTTCATTTGCAGGTGGAGAACCTGCTTGCCCCCTACTAACTGCACATGTAAAACCTCTGTCTCTCCCTTTAGGCTTGACTCAATGGATAAATGCTTGGGATTAATAAACATTATCTGCTATGTCAATGAGAGGATTGGGGATTTAATTCTTTGATGCAAATCCTACATATACTTGTAGAAAAATATAAGGTATTAATTCCCTGTATATACAATATAGCACTTCTATCTGCTGTACTTTACATAGTACATAGAACCATTCACATGAGTCCTTGCTCCTCAAAGGAGCTTGTATATATGAGGGTCCAGTTTCTGAAAATTCCACCTCACCTTCCAGTATGGTTTTGGATTTATAAAGTAAACAAGTTATTAAGTTCTTTGTAGGCAATTTCCTAGGTGGGACTCAAATCCTGGTCCCAGAAATACAAGAAAGTATTGTTAACCATCAGTTACCATGCTCCCCCTTTGTAATATAAATTTGCCACCTGGTGCAAAAAATAATGACATTGCATTTTCTGTGCCATTCCAGTGCACGGTATTCATTTTTTACAGTGACAGAATGATCTAAAATGCTTCAGTAAGAGAAGGGAAATAATAAAACAAGATATATTTATCTATATTGTCAAATGGTAAAATAAAACTATACTGAGTGACACTTTGGGATAGAGGTGCAAGACAATATGATGCTGTTTTGTCTGTGAAGAGAACAATAAAAATGTTCCTGACAGCACTGACCAAGGGATTTCTTAATCCTGTCAAGAAAGTCAAAGTGAGCATGACAGACAGGAGCAAGTCAAGGAAGCATACAGTATGAAAGGAAACCATTATGAAAAATCTTCTCTAAATAAAACTCTGAATGCAGAAAACATGTGTGCTTCATTTAACCAGAAACCTATACAGCATATAGGAGCAATGGCTGGACTGATTTATTAACATATTTGAGCAAAAATTGAATTGTTGACTAAAGAAACTAATTTGGTTTTATGTTTTAAATTAAAAAGAAAAGTAATCTGCACAGTGATTAGTGGTTTTGTCTAACAGCTAGCTTGTCCTTGGTTCCAAATCCATCCAGGGCACTATCTGCATGGAGTTTGCATGTTCTTCTTGGACATGGCCAGATCTAGGGGGGTGCTGCTGGGCAGTGTTGCCAACCTGCCCAAAAGAGAAATTTACTGACAGGATGCCAAAACTTTATTGACAGGACCAATTTTGACACAGCACATAAAATTTACTGACAGAGCCAAAAAAATTACTGGCACTTCAAAAAAGTACATCTAATTACCGTTTTCAGTGCAAGTGTAGCGGCCTCACCCCGACCTCTTTAGCTAGGGGTATGTCGAGCGACAGAGTGAGGTGCGCTACGGCCCATGTCCTCCCCATGGCTGTGGGTGAGGTGAAGGCCAGTACCAATCTTTTTTCCTCGGGCCAAATGTGTGCTGGTTAGGAGGGTCAGTCCTTCCGTGCCAGAATCTCCCTTTGTTCCCATCAACAGAGTCCATACACCCATCAAAGTCCAAACTCAGGTTTATTGCGTATCTCCACATACAGTCAAATGCAACGGCATGATACGATGGGGAAGCAGGTCGAGGCACTGTACAGGTTCCTAGTCCCTACACTCCCTGTGCTATGACCAGGGGTTGCAGGAGTCTTGATGAAAGCTCCTCCGCTGCGCTGTAGCCCCTATCAGGGGAAGATGTCCTCCAAGGGAGTTACCGAAGGCCCATCCGTCACCGGGTTGACACTGCACCGGGTCTTCGGACGGGTGACCTCCCCAGCCTCCTCACCTCAGATGCGGGTCCCCTCGCAAGGGGCGCCCTGGAGCAACTTCACCCTCGCGGGACCCAGTCGGAGTCACCGGGTCCCAGGCCTCCTTAATAGTACCTCACCCCAGGCTGAAGGTGCCTGGGATGGACTCCATCTTCATTCCGGCCAGGCCTAGGGCGCCTAGGCCGGAACCTTGAACCGCCCGCACCCAGGCCTAAGGTGCCTGGGTGCGTGAAGAGATGATCCCCCAAAGACCTCGTGGCGAGGGCGTCTCCCCCTTTTATCTCCTCCCATCGACACCACGGCGGGTTCCCCGCCCCAGCCGTACCATCTCCAGGAAGGGACAAAAAGGGTAGCACTGTGGTAGTGATTCTACCTCGAGCCTGTAGGTACATCGCCACCCACAGGCCAAGGAGAATATTGCACCACCCAATCCTCCACGAATAACAAAAAGGGGTCTAATCCCTGACATAATTACACACCTGGGTCTCTCTACCCCCAGGTGTATCCCACTAACTTTGAAGACCCCACTACACACTCCCCCTTGTGATTTGATGCTGGTCCCCAGCGTCAGGTGCACACCCATGTCTCCCAAGGAGTGGTGACATGAAGTGGGCCCCAGAGGCTATCCCTCAAATTTTGGATACTGTGTGTGCCAAGACCTGCTCCAGGGGAAGGGAACTATAAAACATTAAAACTTTTGTATAAAACATCTGTCATGTACACATATACAATCCCTCCCGTCACTGTCTAAGAACCACCCCATACTCAGTAGTCTTGACCGACGAATCTCCTGCAGATGGGAAACAAAAAAAAAACACATCCTAACACTCTGTGTTAACTTGGCATGAGTGGGTCCGTCAGCCGAGAGACCAACTCACTCCAATAAGTAAGTAATACATGTGTAACATTTCAAACAACCGTTGCACAACACTGCCACCTGGTGACAGCGCTGCGGTAATGACACTTGGTGAGATCTTCATTCTTCCAGCTTTCCTACTCTAACTCTACCCCAAAAGTCTCTGCCTTTGGCACATGAAGAAAAGGGAGGAAAAAAAAAACAACAGCTCCCAAGTCTCCAGTGAGTAAAAGAAAAGCCCAAATCAAAACAAAAGTAGGGCACAGTTCTAGGCGTCTGGGAATGTCTCTTCCAGAAAGTTTCAACAGCAACAAGATAGGAGCTCACTTCTCCTATAAATAGAACCTTGGATCCGGCAGAAACAGGGGCTTCAGGTGCCCGTCAAACACTTCCACCGAATACTCGACATCCTCTCCTTCTTTCCTGCAGATGAGCACCTTATCGGCATGAATATGGCGCCCAAGTCTCCAATCAGCTCTGCAGTCCTTGAACTTTTTAGACACAGGCGGCGAACATGACAGGTATCGCCTGGCATGGGGTACTTTAAGCTTTTCCCATACAAACTCGTCATACCACCTTGGTCGCAGGACCTCGACTTCATACAATAAGTCCCGAGGTAAGTAGGGGTACTCCCACCCATATTCACGGGCGACTCTCTGGGAGAAAAGTCTCTGCAACCTGGCTAGAGGCGGCATCACATCTCGCTCACCTTCTCCTGGCTGCACGATGGCCTCCGGGTGCCGAGGTACCTTCACCATCTCGGGTTTCTTTGTCTTTGGTGCCCGCAACGAAGCACGCTGCATCCCCACCATCAGAGCGGGTGATGTAGTTGAATGCGGAAAGTTGATCGGAGGACTAGATTTCCTCGGGAACTCCGGGGCCTTCACCCGGAGCGTACTGTCTTCTATGGACATGGGGGAATCCTGCGGTTTACTCAGCACAGGTAGTGGGCGTCTGTCCCAGCCCTTCCGGTGAAACAGTTCGTCTATCTCTCCGTCATCCCCACAGTCTGACAATGACTCTAAGTCGGAGGTGTCATACATCTCGGCGGGAAGGTAGTCTCTAGTAGACGGAAGGCTACCCTCCCTTGCGGGCTCCACCGACTGTGGACCCCCGACACCTCCAACCAACACCACAGTCCCAGCCCCTGGCTCACCTGGACCTTCTGAAGAACTGGGATGTCCGGGACTCTCTTCTCTACCGGCGCCATCTAGGCCAGGCAAGCGGCGGGGTGAAGCTCGACCACGACCATAGGATGCCTGTACCAGGCCGACTTTCCTATTCGGAGGTGGGAGCAGGGAGTCTGTAGTGACCGAAGCAGTGTCCTCAGATTTTTCTCTCTCAGTCTCTGGTTGGGCAGTCACTTCGCCCTGGTCAGCGCGCACAGGAAACTCCGCAAAGGCTTTGATCTCTCCCTCCGGAGTGGCGGTTCCTGTGATGCAGTTGAGGCGTAGGGCCCGGGGCCTTTCCGTGTGTGGTTCAACCTCAAAAAGGAACTCCTTGCATGCCTCACATCGCCCGAATGGCTTTAGTTGGACCACCAGTCCCGAGCATCCGGGACAGATCACACCGAGGGCCTCCGTGTCTCTGCATGAATACAGAGCCAACTGTCCTCGGGGCCTGAGCCTTATCCCCGTGTCTGTAATGGGCGCAGCAAATGCAGTCATCTTGAAAGGATAAGGTACCGGCATCCACGGGGAGCCTGAGTTCACTCCGACCACTTGCTGCTCCATCATGCGCTGACCTTGCGCCGGAGTCTCCACGTGTATCTCCACACGTGGCCAGACTCCTCCCAGGACTTGCACGTTTTCGCGGGCTTCCTTCAGTCTCCTCCCACGAATTGCGCAGTCATGGGGTGCCTCGTGGAGCAGTGCAGCAAAAGTCCCCACATGTAGTTCGTCACACGGCTGGACTCCTCCCTCTTCCCGCTCTTTCTGCATGGGCCTCTCCCGGTTTTTCAGGGAAATTTCCACGACTTCGAGCACAGGGACGCACTTTGGCCAATCACATGGCCGACCTGCTCGGACCTCCTCCGGGCAGCAAAGTTCAAACACAGCCGTTCCAAACCTCAGGGTCAACACACATTTCATCCCGGACTCATGAGCCCCCACGTGTAGCGGCCTCACCCCGACCTCTTTAGCTAGGGGTATGTCGAGCGACAGAGTGAGGTGCGCTACGGCCCATGTCCTCCCCATGGCTGTGGGTGAGGTGAAGGCCAGTACCAATCTTTTTTCCTCGGGCCAAATGTGTGCTGGTTAGGAGGGTCAGTCCTTCCGTGCCAGAATCTCCCTTTGTTCCCATCAACAGAGTCCATACACCCATCAAAGTCCAAACTCAGGTTTATTGCGTATCTCCACATACAGTCAAATGCAATGGCATGATACGATGGGGAAGCAGGTCGAGGCACTGTACAGGTTCCTAGTCCCTACACTCCCTGTGCTATGACCAGGGGTTGCAGGAGTCTTGATGAAAGCTCCTCCGCTGCGCTGTAGCCCCTATCAGGGGAAGATGTCCTCCAAGGGAGTTACCGAAGGCCCATCCGTCACCGGGTTGACACTGCACCGGGTCTTCGGACGGGTGACCTCCCCAGCCTCCTCACCTCAGATGCGGGTCCCCTCGCAAGGGGCGCCCTGGAGCAACTTCACCCTCGCGGGACCCAGTCGGAGTCACCGGGTCCCAGGCCTCCTTAATAGTACCTCACCCCAGGCTGAAGGTGCCTGGGATGGACTCCATCTTCATTCCGGCCAGGCCTAGGGCGCCTAGGCCGGAACCTTGAACCGCCCGCACCCAGGCCTAAGGTGCCTGGGTGCGTGAAGAGATGATCCCCCAAAGACCTCGTGGCGAGGGCGTCTCCCCCTTTTATCTCCTCCCATCGACACCACGGCGGGTTCCCCGCCCCAGCCGCACCATCTCCAGGAAGGGACAAAAAGGGTAGCACTGTGGTAGTGATTCTACCTCGAGCCTGTAGGTACGTCGCCACCCACAGGCCAAGGAGAATATTGCACCACCCAATCCTCCATGAATAACAAAAAGGGGTCTAATCCCTGACATAATTACACACCTGGGTCTCTCTACCCCCAGGTGTATCCCACTAACTTTGAAGACCCCGCTACACAAGTATCAATATAAAAGCTACAAAAATGTAGCTAGTGCTATTAGCAATGTGTTTAAGGAATAGGGATGAGCCGAACACCCCCCGGTTCGGTTCGCATCAGAACATGCAAACAGGCAAAAAATTTGTTCGAACACGCAAACATTGTTAAAGTCTATGGGACACGAACATGAAAAATCAAAAGTGCTAATTTTAAAGGTTAATATGCAAGTTATTGTCATAAAAAGTGTTTGGGGACCCGGGGCCTGCCCCAGGGGACATGTATCAATGCAAAAAAACGTTTTAAAAATGGCAGTTTTTTCGGGAGCAGTGATTTTAATAATGCTTAAAGTGAAACAATAAAAGTGAAATATTCCTTTAAATTTCGTACCTGGGGGGTGTCTATATTATGCCTGTAAAGTAGCGCATGTTTCCCGTGTTTATAACAGTCTCTGCACAAAATGACATTTCTAAAGGAAAAAAGGGAATTTAAAACTACTCGCAGCTATAATGAATTGTCGGGTCCCGGCAATACAGATAAAAGTCATTGAAAGTCATTGAAAAATAAAAAAATAAAAAGCGTGGGGGTCCCCCCAAATTCCATTACCAGGCCCTTCAGGTCTGGTATGGATATTAAGGGGAACCCTGCGCCAAATTTAAAAAAAAATGGCGTTGGGTTCCCCCCAAAAATTCATACCAGACCCTTATCCGAGCACGCAACCTGGCAGGCCGCAGGAAAAGAGGGGGGACGAGAGAGCGCCCCCCCTTAACCATGCCAGGCCACATGTCCTCAACATGGGGAGGATGTCCTCATGTTGATGGGGACAAGGGCCTTATCTCCACAACCCTTGCCCGGTGGGGACCCCCAGATCCCGCCCCCCCTATGTGAATTGGTAATGGGTACATTGTACCCCTACCATTTCAGAAAAAAAAGTGTCAAAATGTTAAAAATGACAGGAGACGGCTTATTAAAAGTAAAAAAATAAAAAAAAGATTCCAGCGATGTAATCCACTCTCGATCTCCAGCGATGTAATCCATTCTCGGTATCCAGCGATAATCTCCAGCGAGGATACGACGCACACGATCCTGCCTCCACCGGAGGCACCCCACGAATGACGCTCCACCAGCCTGACAGCTCTTATATAGCTGAGGGCGGGGCCAGAGATACAAGGGGAATCTCTGGGGTTACCCAGTGACGTGTACGGGTGACCCCGCCCCCTCTGACGCAACACAGGTTTCCTATTAAAATCAGAGGGGGGCAGGGTCATCCGTACACATCACTGGGTAACCCCGGTGATTCCCCTTGCGTCTCTGGCCCTTACCAATTCACATAGGGGGGGCCGGGATCTGGGGGTCCCCTTTGTTAAAGGGGGCTTCCAGATTCCGATAAGCCCCCCGCCCGCAGACCCCCACAACCACCGGGCAAGGGTTGTGGGGATGAGGCCCTTATCCCCATCAACATGGGGACATCCTCCCCATGTTGAGGGCATGTGGCCTGGTATGGTTCAGGAGGGGGGGCGCTCTCTCGTCCCCCCCCTCTTTTCCTGCGGCCTGCCAGGTTGCGTGCTCGGATAAGGGTCTGGTATTGACATTTGGGGGAAACCCCACGGCATTTTTTTTTAAATTTTGGCCGTGGAGTTCCCCTTAAAATCCATACCAGACCTGAAGGGCCTGGTAATGGAATTTGGGGGGACCCACACACTTTTTATTTTTTTATTTTTCAATGACTTTCAATTACTTTTATCTGTATTGCCGGGACCCGACAATTCATTATAGCTGCGAGTAGTTTTAAATTCCTTTTTTTTCCTTTAGATATGTCAATTTGTGCAGAGACTGTTATAAACACGGGAAACATGCGCTACTTTACAGGCATACTATAGACACCCCCCAGGTACGAAATTTAAAGGAATATTTCACTTTTATTGTTTCACTTTAAGCATTATTAAAAAACGGACGTTTTTAAAAACTTTTTTGCATTGATACATGTCCCCTGGGGCAGGACCCAGGTCCCCAAACACTTTTTATGACAATAACTTGCATATTAACCTTTAAAATTAGCACTTTAGATTTCTCCCATAGACTTTTAATGGGTGTTCCGCGGCTTTTCGAATTTTCCGCGAACACCCCAAATTGTTCATGTTCAACCCGAACATAAAGCTCATCCCTATTAAGGAATAGAGTTGAGCGGACACCTGGATGTTCGGGTTCGACGGGTTCGGCCGAACTTCGGAAAAAAGTTTGGGTTCGGGACCGAACTTTAACCCGAACCCGGACCCGAACCCCATTGAAGTCAATGGGGACCCGGACTTCTAAGGACTAAAAAGGCTCTAAAAAAGTAATGGAAAGGGCTAGAGGGCTGCAAATGGCAGCAAAATTTTGTTAAGAGCATGGCAAGTGCTCTGCAAACAAATGTGGATAGGGAAATAACTTAAAATAACATAAAAAAAATAAAAATAAAAAATAATAATCTTGACCTAGGAGGACGAGGTCCATATGGAGTAGGAGGTTGAGGTGGCGGTGGATGTGGCTGTGTAGGTGGAAGCGGCGGTGGAGGAGGACGAGGTAGCCAACACTGGTTCAAAAATACAACAATGGCTGGGTAAGGCCGGTGATGTGTCGAATTCTGTCCCCCGTCAAATAGTGTCCACCCTGTACTGCGCTTGCTCAGTATGTAGGACAAGGGGATTTCGAAAATCTCCCAAGACGAACGGCGCCTGCGTGGTGAGTTCAGGTGAAGGCCACACCATCCGTGGTTCAAGCCGAGCCAAGTGAGGCCGCGCCCGAAGCGTGGCGATCGAACCGAGCCCGTGAGGGGCCCTGTTACTATGTGCTACCGTATGTCCACTTGGATGGTGGGGCTTGAACCTGCACTCACAGCGCAGGCGCCGTTCATCTTCGGAGATTTTGTGAATCTCCTTGTCCTCTGTACTGCGCAAGCGCTGTGCCTTCGCAGTATGAGCCGGACACAATCCGATGGCCGGACAGTTTTTGTCACAACACCGGTATACATGTCTATTCTGCACAAGGTACGGACAAGTCCTGTGGGATCCATGCCTGGTTCATTTTAATGAACGTGAGCTTGTCCACATTGGCTCTGGACAGGCGGCTGCGCTTGTCTGTGATAACGCCCCCTGCCGTGCTAAATACACGTTCAGATAATACACTGGCTGCAGGGCAGGCCAGCACCTCCAAGGCATAAAGGGCAAGCTCAGGCCATGTGCCCAATTTGGAGACCCAGAAGTTAAAGGGGGCAGACCCGTCATCCAGTACGTGTAGGCCTGTGGACACATACTGCTCAACCATGTTGGTGAAATGCTGCCTCCTGCTAAGACGTTCCATCTCAGCTGGTGGTGCTGGTTGTTGTGGCGTGCTGACAAAGCTTTTCCACATTTCAGCCATGCTAACCCTGCCTTCTGAGGTGCTGCCGGTGCCCCGGCTGCGTTGGCGACCTCTTCCTCCTCCTCTGCCTTCGCCTTGTGCTTCCACCGTACGCCCGCTGTCAGGTGGGAATGCCACCAGCAGCGCGTCTACCAGCGTGCGCTTGTACTCGCGCATCTTACAATCCCGCTCCAGTGAGGGAATTAAGGATGGTACGTTTTCCTTGTAATGGGGATCCAGCAGGGTGGCCACCCAGTAATCAGCACCAGTTAAAATGTGGGCAACTCGGCGGTCATTGCGGAAACACTGCAGCATGTAATCGCTCATGTGTGCCAGGCTGCCCAGAGGCAAAGAAAAGCTGTCCTCTGTGGGAGATGTATCGTCTGTGTCCTCTGTATCCCCCCAGCCACGCACCAGTGATGGCCACGAGCTGGTCTGGGTGCCAACCTGCTGTGAATATGGCTCCTCCTCCTCCTCCTCCATCTCCTCCTCCACCTCGTCATCCACCAGAACTGTGCCCTTTCTGCCGGACAATTGTGTACCTGGCGTTTGTTGGTGCAGGAACCCACCCTCGTAGCCACTTGTGAAAGACTGCCCTGAAAGCCTTTGAAATGATCCCGCTTCCTCCTCCTCCTCCTCATCCTGCTGTGCCACATCCTCTTCCATCATCGCCCGAAGCGTTTTTTCAAGGAGGCATAGAACTGGGATAGTAACGCTAAGAACGGCGTCATTGGCACTGGACATGTTGGTGGAGTACTCGAAACAGCGCAACAAGGCACACAGGTCTCGCATGGAGGCCCAGTTATTGGTGGTGAAGTGGTGCTGTTCCGCAGAGCGACTCACGCGTGATTGCTGCAGCTGAAACTCCACTATCGCCTGCTGCTGCTCGCACAGTCTGGCCAGCATGTGCAAGGTGGAGTTCCACCTTGTGGGCACGTCACATATGAGGCGGTGAGCGGGAAGGCCGAAGTTACGCTGCAGCGCTGACAGGTGAGCAGCAGCAGGGTGAGAACGCCGAAAGTGCGCACACACAGCCCGCACTTTCTGCAGCAGCTCTGGCATATTGGGGTAATTTTTAAGGAACCTCTGGACCACCAAGTTCAGCACATGCGCCAGGCAAGGGATGTGCGTCAAACCGGCTAGGCCCAGAGCTGCTACGAGATTTCGCCCATTATCGCACACCACCAGGCCAGGCTTGAGGCTCACTGACAGCAACCACTCATTGGTCTGTTGTTCCATGTCCCTCTGCAACTCCTGCGCGGTGTGGGGTTTTTCCCCCAAACAGGAAAGTTTTAAAACTGCCTGCTGTCGTTTACCCCTGGCTGTGCTGAAGTTGGTGGTGAAGGTGTTACGCTGACCGGATGAGGAGGCGGTAGAGGATGAGGAAGCGGAGTAGGAGGAGTTAGCAACAGGAGGCAAACTGAAGCGCCCTGCAATCCTCGGTGGTGGAAGGACATGCGCCAAACTGCTATCTGCCTCAGGCCCAGCCGCCACTGCATTTACCCAGTGTGCTGTTAGGGAGATATAATGTCCCTGACCGTGCTTACTGGTCCACGCATCCGTAGTTAGGTGGACCTTGCCACAGATGGTGTTGCGCAGTGCACACCTGATTTTGTCCCCCACTTGGTTGTGCAGGGAAGGGATGGCTCGCCAGGAAAAATAGTGGCGGCTGGGCACGACGTACTGTGGGACAGCCAATGCCATCAGGCTTTTAAAACTCTGCGTCTCCACCATACGGAATGACAGCATTTCAAAGGCCAGGAGTTTTGAAATGCTGGCATTCAGGGCCAGGGATCGCGGGTGGCTAGGGGGGTACTTCCTCTTCCGCTCCAATGTTTGGGAGATAGAGAGCTGAACGCTTCCATGGGACATTGTGGAGATGGTCGGTGACCCAGGTGGTAGTGTTGCTGGCAGATCCTCTGTTTGCGGGGTCGCAGGTGCCACTGTCACTACAGAGGTGGATGAAGAGGCCGAGACTGCAGCAGAAGAGGAAGCAGGAGGAGCCAGAGACCTTTCTTGGTTTTTGAGGTGTCTACTCCACTGCAGCTCGTGCTTTGCACTTAGATGCCTGGTCATGCAGGTTGTGCTCAGGTTGAGAACGTTTATGCCTCGCTTCAGCCTCTGATTGCACAGCCTGCAAACCACTCGTGTCTTGTCATCAGCACATTGTGTGAAGAACTGCCACGCTAGGGAACTCCTTGGACCTGGCTTTGGTGTGCTCGGTCCCTTGCTGCGTTGGGCAGTAGCAGACATACTGTCTAGGGGACGGACGCTCCGCTTTTGCACCCTGCTCCCTCTTCTGCTGTGCTGGTGGCTCTGTGCGACCACCGCCTCTTCCTCCAAACTACTTTGGTCACCTGCATAACGTTCATTCCATGTGGGGTCGAGGACCTCATCGTCCTCCACATCATCTTCCACCCAGTCTTCACCCCTGCCCTCCTTGTCTGTCTGCACAATTGCGAAAGCAGCAGCAGTTGGCACCTGTGTTTCATCATCATCCGAGACGTACTGCGATGGTCCTCCCGTGCACTCAATCTCTTCCACTTCTGGGGCAGGGCTAGGTGGATGGCCCTGGGAAACCCTGCTAACAGAGTCATCGAAAAGCAGAAGAGACTGCTGCATGATTTGGGGCTCAGACTGCTTGGCTGATTTGCAAGGGGGTGAGGTGAAAGACTGATGGACATGGGTTTCAGGTGCCAACTCTGATCTTTCATCAGAAGAGTGGGTGGGAGACAATGTGAAGGAACCCGAGGCACTGTCAGCAACCCAATCTACTATCGCCTGTACTTGTCCTGGCCTAAACATTCGTACAGCCTCATTAGGCGCAACAAAATACCGCCGCAGGCTCGGTCGCCTACTCGCACCTGAGGAAGGTGTTTCACTTGTGCGTGTATCTGGCACAGGTCCACCACGTCCTCTCCCTGCAACAGGAGCTCCACCAGCAGCACCAAGACCGGGGCCATCACGTCCCTTTGACCTTCTCCTCATATTTTCCAAATTTAGGATGTTGCCCTAAATGGGTGTTTTTGGAAGAGCAGAACACACCCACAGTACGTAACCGCTGAATCGCACAGCTACAGAACTGCAGAAAATGCTATTCAAAAAAAAATGTTGTTTTTTTAGTATAGCACAGTAGAAGAAAACTATTTAGAAATTGTTTATTTCACACACCTCCAAATATGTATAACACACTGCAAACTATTTTTGTGCCCCTAAACGGCGTTTTTTGGAAGAGCAGAACACACCCACAGTACGTAACCGCTGAATCGCACAGCTACAGAACTGCAGAAAATGCTATTCAAAAAAAATGTTGTTTTTTTAGTATAGTACAGTAGAAGAAAACTATTTAGAAATTGTTTATTTCACACACCTCCAAATATGTATAACACACTGCAAACTATTTTTTGTGCCCCTAAACGGCGTTTTTTGGAAGAGCAGAACACACCCACAGTACGTAACCGCTGAATCGCACAGCTACAGAACTGCAGAAAATGCTATTCAAAAAAAATGTTGTTTTTTTAGTATAGCACAGTAGGAGAAAACTATATAGAAATTGTTTATTTCACACACCTCCAAATATGTATAACACACTGCAAACTATTTTTTGTGCCCCTAAACGGCGTTTTTTGGAAGAGCAGAACACACCCACAGTACGTAACCGCTGAATCGCACAGCTACAGAACTGCAGAAAATGCTATTCAAAAAAAATGTTGTTTTTTTAGTATAGCACAGTAGAAGAAAACTATTTAGAAATTGTTTATTTCACACACCTCCAAATATGTATAACACACTGCAAACTATTTTTTGTGCCCCTAAACTGCGTTGTCAAGGTCACCTGTGGCCAGGTGACAGATGCACACCGTAGGGGGACAGGAGTGCACCGCAAGGTAGTGAACCCTATGGCTGACTGCTGCGGATAGGAAACTGGGTGGTTGTGGAAAGCGGGACCAGAGGAGCACAACCGGGATCCTAACGGAAGTAGAGCCAAGATTCCCCAGGGCGCGGAGTCTAAGACCCAGCAGGTCTTCTCCAGGGCCTCTAGTGGTGAGGATGTTATGCTGCAGGCTGGGACCAGGTCGCGGCCCCTGGAGTTTCCTAGCTCACGCCCCGTAGGATAAGGGGAAAAGAGGGGAAGCAGCAGCACAAGATATGAGAGAACCGAATAACAAGCTGAAGGTCAGGGGCCACAAGCAGACAAGGATAATGAAAGAACGAGCCGAAGGTCAAGGGTCACGAGCAGACAGGGATAGTCAGGGACAAGCCAAATATGTAACATAGAGACAGACGTAGCACACGGCAGGCAGGAACCCAAACACACAATGCCTAACAAACACGTTGATCAGCCAAGCAGGCTTGCAGTGCACAGGTTAATATAGTGTTCTGTGATAGGGCCTGGGGTGGAGTCTGGCTGGGAGGAGATTATAAAGGAAGCCAGGTGAAAGGGCTCAGGCCTCTAAGATGAACACATGGGAAGGAAGGTAAGCTGACAGACAAACACTACTGCATATCCATGACATGCGTTTTTTGGAAGAGCAGAACACACCCACAGTACGTAACCGCTGAATCGCACAGCTACAGAACTGCAGAAAATGCTATTCAAAAAAAATGTTTTTTTTTTAGTATAGCACAGTAGGAGAAAACTATATAGAAATTGTTTATTTCACACACCTCCAAATATGTATAACACACTGCAAACTATTTTTTGTGCCCCTAAACTGCGTTTTTTGGAAGAGCAGAACACACCCACAGTGCGTAACCGCTGAATCGCACAGCTACAGAACTGCAGAAAATGCTATTCAAAAAAAATGTTTTTTTTTTAGTATAGCACAGTAGGAGAAAACTATATAGAAATTGTTTATTTCACACACCTCCAAATATGTATAACACACTGCAAACTATTTTTTGTGCCCCTAAACTGCGTTTTTTGGAAGAGCAGAACACACCCACAGTGCGTAACCGCTGAATCGCACAGCTACAGAACTTCAGAAAATGCTATTCAAAAAGAATGTTTTTTTTTTAGTATAGCACAGTAGAAGAAAACTATTTAGAAATTGTTTATTTCACACACCTCCAAATATGTATAACACACTGCAAACTATTTTTTGTGCCCCTAAACGGCATTTTTTGGAAGAGCAGAACACACCCACAGTACGTAACCGCTGAATCGCACAGCTACAGAACTGCAGAAAATGCTATTCAAAAAAAATTTTGTTTTTTTAGTATAGCACAGTAGAAGAAAACTATTTAGAAATTGTTTATTTCACACACCTCCAAATATGTATAACACACTGCAAACTATTTTTTGTGCCCCTAAACGGCGTTTTTTGGAAGAGCAGAACACACCCACAGTACGTAACCGCTGAATCGCACAGCTACAGAACTGCAGAAAATGCTATTCAAAAAAAAATTTGTTTTTTTAGTATAGCACAGTAGGAGAAAACTATATAGAATTTGTTTATTTCACACACCTCCAAATATGTATAACACACTGCAAACTATTTTTTGTGCCCCTAAACGGCATTTTTTGGAAGAGCAGAACACACCCACAGTACGTAACCGCTGAATCGCACAGCTACAGAACTGCAGAAAATGCTATTCAAAAAAAATTTTGTTTTTTTAGTATAGCACAGTAGAAGAAAACTATTTAGAAATTGTTTATTTCACACACCTCCAAATATGTATAACACACTGCAAACTATTTTTTGTGCCCCTAAACTGCGTTTTTTGGAAGAGCAGAACACACCCACAGTACGTAACCGCTGAATCGCACAGCTACAGAACTGCAGAAAATGCTATTCAAAAAAATGTTGTTTTTTTAGTATAGCACAGTAGGAGAAAACTATATAGAATTTGTTTATTTCACACACCTCCAAATATGTATAACACACTGCAAACTATTTTTTGTGCCCCTAAACGGCGTTTTTTGGAAGAGCAGAACACACCCACAGTACGTAACCGCTGAATCGCACAGCTACAGAACTGCAGAAAATGCTATTCAAAAAAAAATTTGTTTTTTTAGTATAGCACAGTAGAAGAAAACTATTTAGAAATTGTTTATTTCACACACCTCCAAATATGTATAACACACTGCAAACAATTTTTTGTGCCCCTAAACTGCGTTTTTTGGAAGAGCAGAACACACCCACAGTACGTAACCGCTGAATCGCACAGCTACAGAACTGCAGAAAATGCTATTCAAAAAAATTTTGTTTTTTTAGTATAGCACAGTAGGAGAAAACTATATAGAATTTGTTTATTTCACACACCTCCAAATATGTATAACACACTGCAAACTATTTTTTATGCCCCTAAACGGCGTTTTTTGGAAGAGCAGAACACACGCACAGTACGTAACCGCTGAATCGCACAGCTACAGAACTGCAGAAAATGCTATTCAAAAAAAATTTTGTTTTTTTAGTATAGCACAGTAGGAGAAAACTATATAGAAATTGTTTATTTCACACACCTCCAAATATGTATAACACACTGCAAACTATTTTTTGTGCCCCTAAACGGCGTTTTTTGGAAGAGCAGAACACACCCACAGTATGTAACCGCTGAATCGCACAGCTACAGAACTGCAGAAAATGCTATTCAAAAAAAATTTTGTTTTTTTTTAGTATAGCACAGTAGAAGAAAACTATTTAGAAATTGTTTATTTCACACATCTCCAAATATGTATAACACACTGCAAACTATTTTTTGTGCCCCTAAACGGCGTTTTTTGGAAGAGCAGAACACACCCACAGTACGTAACCGCTGAATCGCACAGCTACAGAACTGCAGAAAATGCTATTCAAAAAAAATGTTGTTTTTTTAGTATAGCACAGTAGGAGAAAACTATATAGAAATTGTTTATTTCACACACCTCCAAATATGTATAACACACTGCAAACAATTTTTTGTGCCCCTAAACGGTGTTTTTTGGAAGAGCAGAACACACCCACAGTACGTAACCGCTGAATCGCACAGCTACAGAACTGCAGAAAATGCTATTCAAAAAAAATGTTGTTTTTTTAGTATAGCACAGTAGGAGAAAACTATATAGAAATTGTTTATTTCACACACCTCCAAATATGTATAACACACTGGGTATACAAAATAGTGTAGCGCTGGAAAAAAAACTGTGTATGTCTATACAGTGAATTAAATAAGTGAAAAAAGTATCAAAAACACAAGTAAACAGCACAAATAAACAAATAAAGTTCATAAATGCACGTGAAGAGCGAATAATTGAATGTGTAGGCCCCTGATGATGTCAGATGTGACGAAACGGCGTAGGGCGACACGCACATGCACTGCGCACGCGCGAATGGTCTTTGACAGAAACTCGGAGCAATTTACTTCCTTGCAAGGATTTTCTCTTTTATTATTTTCTGCATATAGGAGAACTGTACTTTCTCTTGTACATTTTTTTAAATCAAATTAAAATGGCGTTTTTTGGAAGAGCAGAACACACCCATAGTATGTAACCGCTGAATCGCACAGCTACAGAACTGCAGAAAATGCTATTCAAAAAAAATGTTGTTTTTTTAGTATAGCACAGTAGGAGAAAACTATATAGAAATTGTTTATTTCACACACCTCCACATATGTATAACACACTGCAAACTATTTTTTGTGGCCCTGAATGGCTCTTTTTGCAAGCGTACATTAAAGTGCAATTTTTTTTTTGTGCCCTAAACGGGTCTTTTTTTGCACGAGCAAAATAAAATGCAAATTTTTTTATTTTTTTTGCCCTATGGGTCTTTTGGAAAAGAGCACAATAAAGTGCCTTTTTTTTTTCCCCTAAAAGTTAGATTTTCTCTGACACTGGGCTCATGGCAGTGTAAAAAGACTGCACTGCAACACAAACAGGTAAACCTATGCAGATCGCTGATTTTAATCTCTGAATCTGGACTCCTATATAATATTCTCTCTCCCTGAAAGCACCAACAGGAACCTGGCCCTACACTACACTATCTCTCTATCTTTTCCCTCAGATTGCAGAATCAGGACTACCTCATGTATTTTTCTATCTCTCCCTAAAAGCAGCAGCAGCAGACTAGATCCTCTCCCTATCTATTCTGAAGCAGAGTGACGTGTGTGCTGTGTGCCTCTAGCTTATATAGAAGCTGGGTCACATGTTGCACTGACCAATCACAGCCATGCCATTAGTAGGCATGGCTATGATGGCCTCTAAGGGCACACCAGCTAATCAAAAGGTGATTGGCTGACCCCTGAAGCATTTCTAAATGCGTAATTAGATTGCCGAACCCGAACCCGAACCCGGACTTTTGCGCAAAGGGTTCGGGAAAAAGCTAAAGTTCGGGTTCGCTCAACACTATTAAGGAATAACAAAAGGCAAAAAACATACTGTTGTGCTCATAAGTTTACATACCCTGGAAGAATTTATGATTTCTTCGCCAATTTTCAGAGAATATGAATGCTAACACAAAAACTTTTCTTTCACTCATGGTTGGTGTTTGGCCGAAGCCATTTATTATCAATAAACTGTGTTTACTCTTTTTAAATCATAATGGCAACAGAAACTACCCAAATAACTCTGATCAGAAGTTTACATACCCTGGTGATTTTGGCCTGATAACATGCACACAAGTTGACACAAAGGGGTTTGGATGGCTATTATAGGTAACCACCCTCACCTGTGATCTGTTTGCTTGTAATTAGTGTGTGAGTGTGTGTATAAATGGTCAATGAGTTTCTGGACTCCTGACAGACCCTTGCATCTTCCATTCAGTGCTGCACTGACGTTTCTGGATTCTGAGTCATGGGAAAAGCAAAATAATTGTCAAAGGATCTGCGGGTAAAGGTAGTTGAACTGTATAAAACAGAAAAAGGATACAAAACGATATCCAAGGAATTGAGAATGCCAATCAGCAGTGTTAAAACTCTAATCAAGAAGTGGAAAATTAGGGGTTTTGTTGAAACCAAACAACAGTCAGGTAAACCAACTAAATTTTCAGCCACAACTGCCAGGAAAATTGTTCGGGATGCAAAGAAAATCCCACAAATAACTTCAGGTGAAATACAGGACTTGTGGTGTGGCTCTTTCAAGATGCACAATAAGGAGGCACTTGAAGAAAGATGGGCTGCATCGTCAAGTCATCAGAAGAAAGCCATTACTATGTAATCACCACAAAATATCCCGCTTACAATACGCCAAACAGCACAGAGACAAGCCTCAAACCTTCTGGCACAAAGTCATTTGGAGTGATAAGACCAAAATTTTGCTTTTTGGCCACAACCATAAATGCAACATTTGGAGAGGAGTCAACAAGGCTTATGATGAAAAGTACGGAGGTGGATCGCTGGTGTTTTGGGGATGTGTGAGCTACAAAGGCACAGGAAATTTGGGTAAAATTGTTGGCAAGATGAATGCAGTATGTTATCAAAAAATCAGCCAGGAAGCTGCGCATGGGACGTTCTTGGACATTCCAACATGACAATGATCCAAAACACAAGGACAAGTTGACCTGTCATTGGCTACAGCAGAATAAAGTGAAGGTTCTGGAGTTGCCATCTCAGTCTCCTGACCTCAATATCATTGAGACACTCTGGGGAGATCTCAAATGTGCAGTTCATGCAAGACAGCCCAAGAATTTTCAGGAACTGGAGGCTTTTTGCCAAGAGGAAGTGGCAGCTTTACATCACAGTCACCAAAGTTCTCCCTTACATGAAAGTCCACAGACTTCCCTTTTACATCAGGGTCCACAGGGTACATCCTTACAGTGTAAAGGAGAACTCTGCAGACCTTGATGTAAAGGGGAACACTGGGAACCCTGATGTAAGGGGGGATGCTGCAGGCCATGATGTAAAGGGGAACGCTGATGTAAGGGGGTCTCCGGTCACCAGAGCTCCCACCCCCCTCACTTACACAATAGTCTAAAGAGTTCCCCCTTACACAGAGTCTGCAAGATTCCCCATTACAGTGCAAGGGGGAACTCTGATGTAAATGGGAAAGCTGTTGACCATGATGTAAGGGGGAATGCTGCAGACTCTGGTGTAAAGAGAAACTCTGATATAAGTTGGTCTCTGGTCACCAGAGCCTCCCCTTACATCAGAGTACACAGTGGCAGACTCTGATGTAAGAAGGGAAACTCTGTGGACACTGATTTAAGAGCGAACATCAGGAACAGACCACCTTCCGCAGAGTGAATACACAAGGGTAGAGTGGGGGTTACTGATATAAGGGAGCATTTATATCAGTGTCCCCCCTTACCTTAGTGTATTCATTCCCCCTTACATCAGTGACTCCCCCCCACAGACTTTGTGTGGCCACTGGAGACTGGAGCCTCCTGAAATATTAAAAGAAAAAAGCACACTCACCTTGCAGACATAGTCAGATATGTCCTTTTCGTCCACTGGCACCTACCTTTTATGCCATGTTTGCTCCAAGTTGCTTTCTCAGCCCCAAAGCATTGTTGTCCTGATCACAGCCAGCCCAGATGACAACTCAGGCAGGTGCCGCCATGGTACTCCCGCTTCTGGGCCCTGGCTGCATCCTCCCCTTCCAGTCCTGGCTGGCTGCAGTTCATAAAAGACACCATGACTTTCTCCCCCTCTCCGGCTGAGCTAGGCCAAGCTTCCCCAAGCCTGGCCGGCTCTGGAACTGTGCATGCAAAGTTCTAAAGCCCGGTTGGCGGCCATAGTGTTTACAAACAGCCACTGTCTGTAACAGACAATTATGGACAGTGTGTAAATCACCCAAAATGTCCAAACTGTTGATAAATTTACAGACGGTTGCAACCCTGGTGTGACCCCAAAAGTCTAGGAATATCCTGTAGTGGAAACACAGGTTTCACCCCCGCTGCTGCCCACCACTGTCAGCACTACAGCGCCAGCTGCATTCATTTGTGAATCTAAGTGCTGTGGTTGGTTGCTAGGACTGCTCAGTGTCACAGCAACCAACCCACATGCTTGTTTTGCCCCCCACAATTCAGTGTTTAGAACAGGAGGATGGGACTTCCTCCTCCAAACCTGCTGCCAGTGGCACACCTCCTAGTTGTCACATGTAGATGGTGGCTGCACTGTGGAATGGAGTGGACTCTGATACAAATAGAGTAAGGGAACTCCTGAGACCCTGATTCAATATTGTGGGTGGGGGGGGAGGGCACATGGCTCTGGAGACTTGGATGTAAAGGGTGAAGATTCTGATGTTGAGAGGGGTGACTCTTGGGACCCTATTGAAAAAGGGGGGGTTAGCCCTGGGGACCCTGATGTAAGGAGGGAGCTCTGGGAACCCTGATGCAAGAGGGGTGTTTCTGGGGACCCTTATATGAGAAGGTGAGCTCTGGGAGCCCTGATGTAAAGAGGGGGCCCTGAGAACCCTAATGTAGGGCGAGGGCTCTGGGAATGCTGAGGCAAGAGGACTGACTCTGGAAACCATGATGTAAGGAGGGGGAGTCTTGGAACCCTGATGCAAAGGGACGAGACTTTGGGGACCATGATGTAAAGGGGAGGGACTCTGGGCACCCTGATGTAAGGGGGGTCTCTGATGAAAGGTGGTCGTGGCTTTGGAGACCCTGATGTAAGGTGGGTGGCTCTGGGGACTCTGGAATAAGGAGGAGGCTCTGAGGAAACTGACATAAGGGGGACTTTGGGAACCCTAAAGTAAGGAGGAGGGTCTCTGGGGACCCTGATGTTGGGGTGGGCTCTGGGGTCCCTGATGAAAGCAGCAGAGCAGGGACTATGGGAACCAGGATGTATGTGGGATTTTGAAGACACTGATGCATGTGGCAGACTTAAGGGAACCTTGGGACCCTTTTTTGTGTCTTGCTCCAGTTTGCTTTTATGAATTTTGTGTAGATTCTTTGAAATAGCAAATGAGGCAAAGGTCTCTAAAAGGTTGCCTCTGGCCACGTATGGTTTTTATGATACCCATTAGCCCTGGGTAGAAATTTTAAGGCACGCTGTGTATTCCTAATGGGTTTAATTGCCCTACAAACCATGGGTGACAAAACTGAAGGATTTTTGTGACCGTTTTATGATGGGTCAGAGGGAAGTGATAATCTGTAGAGGTTTATGGTAAGCAGAAATTAACAGACATCCTGCCAGAACCTCAATTAAATCACTTCAGCCAAAGTAAAGGCCAGTGTACTTGTGTCTGCTGTCCCTAAATTGAGATTACAGGCTCTTTAAAATGTGACTAAGTTAAAAGGCTATAGAGGTGCACTCCTAGCTGCTGCAATGTTTACTGTTCTACAAAAACGTCATGGCCGACCTATGATTTCTGAACAACATGGCCGCCAGACACGGATTTTCATTTGCGTAGTATGTGATATCGATACAGTAGTGGCCTCACCGAATCCTGTTAGACTATAAGTCACAGGCAGCAGTGCAATGTGCATTACCTTGCAGATATGCAGCTATGAGCCTATAGGCACGGGAGTACCTAGGCACACTTACATATCAGGAAAAGTGATAATGAAACAAACCTGGTTCAATTTGTAAACACTCATGCTGAATATTCATCAAGCTTGGCTTAAGTGCAGCAGCATTAGCCAAATCTGATTAATTTCAATTTAAACTGCATCATTTTTGACCTGCCTGTTATAGAATATTTTTAAGGTGAATGGAATGCCTAGCTTTTATTTAAACTATGGTGATAGGGGGGTACATGTGTTGCTTTTGGTGCACACTAGTTACCAGGCAATGGTATAATGCATACGAAGGACAGCTCCAACAACTGTTTAGTAGGGAAGAGCTTTATGTTCGGGGCGAACATGAGTTTGACTCGAACATTGGCTGTTCGCCGAATAGCGAACAATTTGAGGTGTTCGCGGCAAATTCGAAAGACGCGGAACACCCTTTAAAAGTCTATGGGAGAAATCAAAAGTGCTAATTTTAAAGGTTAATATGCAAGTTATTGTCATAAAAAGTGTTAGGGGACCTGGGTCCTGCCCCAGGGGACATGTATCAATGCAAAAAAACGTTTTAAAAACGGCCGTTATTTTGGCGCAGGGTTCCCCTTAATATCCATACCAGACCTGAAGGGCTTGCTATGAAATTTGGGGGGACCCCCACGCATTTAAAAAAAAAAATTGGTTTGTAGGTTCCCCAAAGGGCCTGGTAATGGAAACCCATTCCGTTTTTTTCAATGACTTATCTGTATTGCCGGGACCCGACAATTCATTATAGCCGCGATTAGTTTTAAATTACTTTTTTTCCTTTAGAAATTACATTTTGTGCAGGGACTGTTCTAAACACAGGAAACATGCGCTAATTTACAGGCATACTATAGACACCCCCCAGGTACGAAATTTAAAGGAATATTTCACTTTTAGTGTTTCACTTTAAGCATTATTAAAATCACTGCTCCCGAAAAAACAGCAGTTTTTAAATCCTTTTTTTTTGCATTGATACATGTCCCCCGGGGCAGGACCCAGGTCCCCAAACACTTTTTATGACAATACTATGCATATTAACCTTTAAAATGAGCACTTTTGATTTTTCATGTTCGTGTCCCATAGACTTTAACGGTGTTCGCGCGTTCAAACACATTTTTTGCCTGTTCGCATGTTCTGCTGCAAACCGAACCGGGGGGGTGTTCGGCTCATCCCTACTGTTCAGCAACAAGTGTATGCTGCACACCCCATACTTAAAAAAAAAGTTACTGCAGCACAAAGTAAAATTAACCCTCCAAAAAAATGAAAAACATATAGCGCTAATCTCCCAAAACAAATGCCAAGTTTATATTTTTTTAACCTTGGCATAAAGTAAAATATAACAGAAAAATGTTAAATGAAAGAAACCCATAAATGATAATAAAAAAGAGTGCAAAGGGTGGAGCTAGCAGCTAGCAAGCAAGTACACATCTTGCTGACACAAGCAAGTAGTCCTAGAAGGACTGTTGGGTCTATAGAACTTTGAAGGGAAATGGGGAGGGTATAATAAAGGATATATAACCAACCACTGCAATCCAAAGTATAGAAAAGTATAGCACACTATCTCTCCCTACACTCTCACTACACATAATTGTTAGCTTGCTAGCAGCTCCAGCAAACACTAACAATATGGCTGCTGTGAGCCCACTTTTTTATAGTCTTTCTCTTTTGACACAGAAAATTAGGCTAAGTAGTGCATTATGAATTGTTCCTCCTGATTTATGACAGAAGCTTAGACTTGAATATTTCATAGTTAAGCCTGATCGGGAATGCTGGGGATACACTGAAAACCTTTTGAAGTTCTACAAAATGTGATTTTTCAGGTTTTTATTGATTTAGGAGATCAACTACCTGTATATAGAAGCAGCATGGTGTGGGGCACTGCCCTGCAGAGAATTGTCCATATCATTTAGTTTAAATCAGATGAGGTATTGCATAATAAATATAGTCTGAACACTGACAGAGTTGATATGTTTCTTTCTAATTCAGTGGTTTTCAACTCCTGTCCTTAGGACCCACTAACAGGCCAGGTTTGCAAGATAACTTAAATACATCACAGGTGATATTATTTACTGCTCAGGGATTGCAGTATTCTAGTCTGCATCTCCCCAAGGTAATACTTAAAATCTGGCCTGTTAGTGGGTCCTGAGGACAGGAGTTGAGAACCACTGTTCTAATTGGTCAATTAGTGCATATTCAAGGTTATTTGTAGTGCCAGGCGCTCATTACATTTCTACATCCTTTTCTCAGTACTAGAAACATGTACCCTCACTCAATTTCTCCATCACCTTTTCAGATTCGGGGTGTGCGGCCGGGCATTCCCCACTCCTTTTCTTCACTATCACCATGGCTGTTTGCTCCTTTTAGGTCACATCTCTCTTGCCTCACTCAATTTTTCCATCACCTTTTCAGATTCGGGATGTGCTGTCAGGCATCACCATGTCCTTTTCCCTGGACACTTTTCTTTTCTCCGCTCCTCCCCTCAGGTGTGGGGCTGTCCGCCTTGGCTATCCGTGGATGTACGTCCCCTCAGCTCCCAACGGGGACTATCCCCAGCCTTCTGCAAACTTCCAGCTACCAGCAACCTATGACCCTCTATAGGGCTGTTATGTAAGTAATCTTTTGGGGTGGTTTGTTTCATTCATTCCCCCCTGTCCTTCTTTTTTAGTAATTTGGAATATCTCTATTTATTTGTAGACCTTTTTAATGCAGTTTTTTATGCATCTATATCCCATCTTTTACAGGAAGTTTACTTAATATGTGCAATATTTGTATTGTCTGGGCTATAATTTCACATCAGTCTGTCATATTTGCTATGTATTATGTCTCATGTGCCATTTATGTCATTATGAATAAAGTATTTTTTATATATTTTTATTTTGGAACAATTGTTTACTGTTCAAACACACATCTCATTTAAAGTCCCAACCTCCCTCCTTTATCCATTGATAGGGATGGAGGCATATGTTGGTTCATCATGTGCCTCATTCAAAGTCCCACTGATGGGTAAATATGGGTGGCACTGATAGGTGGCACAGATGGGCACTGATGGTCACTGATAGGTGGGCACGGATGGGCACTGATGGGTGGCACTGAGGGACACTGATGAGTGGTACTGGTTATTATTGGTGGTGGTATTGCTGGGCATCACTTTTTTTTAATGCCATTATGGTGCCAGTCAGTGCCCATTTGTGGGCACTGATTGGCACATGTTGGGCATGTTTTAAAACATGTGGATGGCCATGGGGGATGTACCTGGCCATCCACATGTTGCACACTTCCCTGGTGGTCCTAGCGGCTTCCCTGGTGGTCCAGTGTGGGCATCTGAGGGGGGGCTGCGCTGATTAACAATCAGTGCGAACCCCCCCTATCAGGAGAGCCGCTGATTGGCTCTCCCCTACTCGCATCTGTCAGAAGCGAGTGAGGAAGAGCTGATCAACGGGTCTTCCTGTTTACATCGTGATCAGCCGTGATTGGACACGGCTGATCACGTGGTAAAGAGCCTCCGCTTTCACTTAGGACACACACATCTGTGGAGAATGCCCGCTGTGTCTCATTACTTTTATACTTGGGATATTCACCACACTCAGCTGTGGATCAAAGGGACTTTAGACCCCAGGCACACACTGGTGGTAGTGGTGAAAGAACCTGCAGATATCCTCTTTGGAGCTTGTGCTGGAGATCGGTGAGAGCCTTGTCTTGACCCTTCTGGATCCATCCACAAGACTGGCGGAAGTGGTGAAAAAGTTGCAGTGATTCTCTGTGGAGTGTGTGCTGGAGAGTGATCAGAGCTGTGTCTGACCCTTTTGGGTCTATCTATAAGGTGAGAGGCTGGCACTACCGGGGGAGGATTGTGGAATTTTACCTGCATTGTTGGCTTTCATTTTAATGTTAATTCTGGGACTCCCAGACCTGTTCTTCTCCCCCTCCTCTCTCCTAGTCTACCAGATTATTTCATATTTCTTGGGAGATTGTTATGGTTTATATGAACTATATACCATACACCTTATTTTTTGGAAATATCACATTTGGACTTTCATGATTGTATATTTTTCATTTGTTTTTTATATACTTTTTGTTTCTTTTTGCTGATGCACTTTTGATTGGACGACACTTTATTAATTTTCACAGACACTTTAAGGATTTATAAGTGTTTTTAAGTTATCATAATTTTATGTCTTTTTGAACCATATATTAGCACATTGCACTTTGTTTGTTATTCATCGTATTGCACTTTGAATATTAGCGCTGCTTCAATATTTTTTTACAATTGAAGCTGTTATAGCTGCGAAGGGTGGGCCAACTTAACCACTTCATGCAAAATCACGTACCTGTATGTCATTTGGTTGAAGTGGTTGTACTGGGGTCCTGCTACAGCTCAGCCCTGGAACTATGGCTGTGAGGAGAGCAGCACTATCATTACTTTTAACCACTTCATTACCCAGCCATAGTCATATGACCTCCGCAGATGGGATCTCCCATCCTGGGCGGGCATCATATGACATCCTTGACTTACCGCCGCTACTGCGGGCCCCCGGGGGCCAGCAGCGCAGCGATCGGGGATCCGGCGTGTCCCTCTGTACACAGCCGTTCCCCGATGAGGGTATTGAGCGGATGACCCGCCACCTCACCAGAGTACCTGCCACCAGAGTACCTGCCACCAGAGTACCCGCCACCTCATCAGAGTACCTGCCACCAGAGTACCTGCCACCAGAATACCTGCCAACCAGAGTAAAAAATATAAAAAAGAAATATTGCGCTGTGTACAAAGTGAATACAAAAATTAGCTGCCAACACAGCTCTAGACAAAAAGCAAAATTGGAAATGTAAAATATGTGTAGCGCTTATTAGTGTATATAGATAAAATATTAACACCACACAATTAAATGTAGCAAAACCAGTATATAAATACGAAACTCATCAATAATCTCAAATCTCAAATGACACCACGTGACAGTTGTCAAGTGAAACACACTAGATAGTTATAAATTCCACCTGTCAGTGAAAAAATGATAAGAAACCGAGGTGAAGTCCATTCAATATAAAAAAAAAAGTGAAAATAGTCCAAAGATGTGAAAGATATCTGACAAATTTAAATGGAGAGTCAAACACAGCTGCAGCCCTCTGGATGGAAAAGCAATAATTGGAAACACCACCACCAATGATAAAAGGAGGCTTACCGGATACAGATGACTTAGAGAGGCTTATACCACCTACTGTAAGTCACACACAGCTTATAAGGTCGGTCAACTCGATGGGTATAGCTGGTCCTGGATCCAACCGGCAACTCAACACAAGCAATCCAAACTCCAATATGTATTGGGGGGTGTATAGCAGATACTCTTGTTGGAGACAGAGACTCGGTATCCTCATGCCATGCGCAATATAATAAAAGAAAACCGCATATCGTGATACCGTTTAAAGAGTAATATTTATTAAAAGTATAAAAGGAACACTCACATTTTAGATGATCATCATAGGCATATCATAAGATACAGGTACAGGAGCGATGTATATAGGTTCCATTTCCAAACCTGCAACCAGAGTACTTGCCACCTTATCAGAGTACCTGCCACCAGAGTACCTGCCACCTCATCAGAGTACCTGCCACCAGAGTACCTGCCACCTCATCAGAGTACCTAAAAATAGTGCTGTATGCCCGCGCTTAGGAGAATTAAGTGAATAGTTAACTAAACACAGTGAAAAAATGTGTAAATAATAATAAAGAGCTGCAGCCCCCCTAGTGGGCCCCTCAAAGAGGGTCCTAACAATAAAAAGGATAAATGGATGGGGTAAGGCGCTGCTCACAAGCCCTAACTAGGACCAGTAGTGATAGGTAAGTGTGTCAGATTAGTATGTGTGGCAAATGCTCATGTGCAATCGTGCCCCCTAAATAGTGATAATACTTGTCCCTACTTGGTAAGAAATACCAGATACACAGCACAAATATCAAAACTGTGATGATGTGCAATATTAGTGACCAAAAGATATCTCGTAAATTGCATCACATATTATTGACCAACAAGTGCATCAAGGCTAAATATAACGTTCAAAAATCAGCAAGTGAGCAAGCACTAATATAAATTATAAAAGTCTGTGGTGACAAATATGTGGTTAGCTTGATAGTGAAATAAACAGTCCTCTTCATATAAATGGCAGGTATAGACTCTGATCTTCAGCTATGCAGACAGTTCATCCCCCACATGTGTCCCCACTCACCAGCTCCCTTCACCCCCACGGGGGTAAACAGCATGAGAAGATATTCCGAATCACTGTCCAGGAGCCTCCACGCATACAGGAAGAGATGTCAGAGGTGTCTTCTGGTTTGGTCTCGCTCCAGCTCCCCCAGAGAATTCAATTTCCATGGATAGGACTTCCAGTTACCTCAGTGGTAAAAAGACAGGGATGCTCCCATAGTGCGGTAAAAAATTGGGCTTTATTTAAAATTAAAACAAACAAAAAGGAAAGAAATAAGCAGTTCCACAATCGCGTATGTATCCGTGAATGGTACAAGCTGGTGTTTGCAGCGTGCGTTCCAGCTGGACTTCCGGGTAAGGTTAGCGTGGTGTGCGTATTGCATAGCTCCGCCTTATGCGTTTCGTCATAGGACTTCGTCTAGAGGCGGTACCACCATACAACGCTTCCACGCTTATGAGCAAGAGCGTCACTTTCAACCCACCCACACCCTCCAGGCCATCAAATCAATCCAAACAGTGAAGAGGGTGGAGGCCAGTAGCCAGTCCCTCATTGGATGGGTGTGTTGGATATACAAAGGATAGGTTAATGAATACTTACATCCTGGGATATACTTAGTATCGTGACGCTCTGACTCCATACATTTATATACGGATTGAAGGAGCAGAAGAGTCTGTCATAAACGTAAACAGTAATATACAAATGATCCGTAAAAAATATATAAAATATATAAAAATATATATATATATATATAAAAAGGGAGGTACGTATAAAAAAAATGTGTGTCGTGCCTGATAATATGCAGCCATTCCCTAATGTTAACACCAATCGCCCTCTATGGTAGGGACGAATTACTACACTGAGTTCATGTCAGCAAAGCCAGTTAGTACCTAGTAAAAGTGATCGGCCACAAATATGTACCTCAAAAGACTAGTATATATACTACAATAACCAGGGTTGAGGTCCTCCTCCTGTCTCATTTATTTGGAGAACTAATACTATATATGGTAAAATGAAATAAAATATTTAAAAGGGAAAATAAGGGATATGCAAAGGTTAATGAAACAGCTTAAGCACACCATGGAGAAACAACTGCAAGTCTGGTGGGATCAAGGGATCTTCCCTTGAGATGTATGTCAAAGAGAAAATGACCCCCAGACGGCTTAGATGGGATATCCACCCGAATGATAATGTGGAAGATGTAGGCCTTATGAATGAATGGTATGCATTCTTCAACACCTGTGAAAATGAACTACTACATAATATCATCAAAAGAAGAAAGTTCAAACTCAGGGGGATAGAAAACAGTATCATTGAGATAAAAAATTTACTGTTACCATTTGCCGTCCATCAGGACTATAAGGATAAAGAGAAGGAACTCCAAGAACATATAAAAAAGTATGACATAGATATACAGGCTAAAAAACGAAAGAAATTTAAAAGGGATGTTTTAGATTATCAAAATATGAAAGTTTATAAATGGCAAGTATCAATGGAAGATCAAAGTGATGAGCTTGAAGATACTCTAATGGATGAAAGCCCAGTAGAACTCCTAGGCTCAGTGGATATGGGGACGCCCAGAACTGTACCCCACATAACCGCACCTAACCAGTCTAGACCCTGGAATCTCGGAAGGCCAAACCTACCCAATCGGCAATATGATAGGCCAGATAACAGGAGGGTGAACTGCCAGGAACCTCAGGAATACCGTAGTCCCTATCCATTTAGGTATAATATACCGACAAATAACAGATTCTCCCCCCTAAGGAGAAGTCGACAATATGAACCCAGTCCCCACTATAGAAGAGACCACAGAGATAACTGGGATTTTCCAAGGAGAGGCCCCCAAGACAGACCGCCTGGGCGATGGAAGGCCCGAGTGCCGTACAGCAACCCTGGGTGGAGAGGTATGAGTGGGAACCAAAGAGGACCCCGAGGGGGACCGCGATGAGGATCAGAGAATCAGAGAAATGAGGGAGAACGGAGACAAGGACAATACGCCAACCAGAGGAACGGCAGGGACACCTATCCGGAAAGAAATACAGTGCCCCCGCAAAGAAATCCGGAAAGAGAAAACAGACTAGAGGATGCAGAGGAGGGAAGAAGAAAACGCCCAAGAGAATACTAGGGAAGGGTATCTATAACCTTAGCAACACAGAGTTCACCAAGGAGGAAATGAAAGTGTTGGATCTAGGGCTCAAGTATGCGCCCGATAAACCTCTAAATAAATTTGAGGTATTCATTGATCTCCAAAAATTTCTAAGAAAGCTGAACCTGAAGAAACATTTTGCTTTGAATAAGGATGTTAGGGAAATAGAGGAAACACAGTATGTACAAACGAGATTAAAGAATAACTCGATTTCTAATCCAAACACCCCAGGAAATCAATGTATAGGAGCATTCAAAAGAATGGTTGAAGACGATTTGAAAAAATCTGAAGAATCCAGGGAGGAAACACACTAAAACAAAAGATATCTGGAAAGCGATTAAAGATATTGGGAAAAAGAATGAAGTCGTAATTAGAGCAGCCGACAAGGGGGGTGGCTGGTAATTCTAAATAAAAAGGATTATGAAGAAGAAATGCAAAACCTATTGAGCATTGAAAACACCTACAAAAAGCTAAAGGGGAATCCCAAAATCAGATTTGAGAACAAACTCAAAGATTATGTAAAGAAAGGACTAGCGATAGGAATTCTGAATAAAAAAGAAGCTGAATACATGGTATCCAACTCTACTAAAACCCCGGTTATGTACTATACGCCGAAAATTCACAAAAGGCTAAAAAAAACACCTGGAAGGCCGATAATAAGCCGAATAAATTCTGTATTCTCAAGACTAGGTGAATATTTGGACACATTTTTGAAGCCACTTGTAAAGGAAGGTAATTCATATCTAAGAGACAGTCTACAACTCATACAGGAAATACAGGAAATCAGGGGGGCACAAGATTATCTACTGGCGACAGTAGATGTGAACTACCTATATACTAGTATTTTCCAAGATGATGGACTAAAGGGTGTGGAAAAAGCACTACATGAGGGCACCAACATGAGACAACAACAGATAGACTACATCCTAGAGGGCCTTAAAATGGCCATGGAATGCAATTACTTCTGGCATGACAAGGCCTACTTTGTTCAAACTAAGGGGGTCGCTATGGGGGCACGATATGCCCCTAGCGTGGCGAACCTCCTCATGAACATGTGGGAAGAGGAGTACATTTATCACAGGAACATCCCCGAAGTCAAACTATACAACAGGTATATAGATGACTTAGTTATACTATGGGATGGACCAATGGAAACCTTCCAAAACTTCCTTCAACAACCAAACACTAACAGGTATGGCCTCACTTTCACAGGAAAATGTGACCAACATAAAATCGACTACCTGGACTTGGAGATTTTTAAACAAGGGGATCTCCTTTACACTAAAATCTTTTTTAAAGTTACAGACCATAACGGATACATCCCGACTTCCAGCTGCCATCACCCTAAATGGAAAGGGAATGTCCCTAAAGGACAATTGCTGCGACTAAGTAGAAATTGTAGTTCACTAGTAGATTTCAACCAGCAAGCAGATCTCATCATTGATAGATCTCAAGAAAAAGGCTACGGGATGGCATCTTTAATTAAAATGAAGGACGAAATCTCAAAAACGGATAGACCTAGTCTGCTCAACAAAACCTCTACTAAAAAGAACAAAATGGAAATGGTGTTTATTACAGGGTACAATAACCAATATAGGGCTTTTGAGGGCATCATTAAGAAATACTGGCCCATTCTTAAAGAAGACAGAACCCTATCCATGATTTTACCCAACAAGCCAGCTTTTGTGTATAGGAAGGCCCCAACCCTGCGTAATCATATTGTATATAACGAGATTAACGCACCTAAAGCAGTCAATATCTTCCCTGGATTGAAGGGCTTCTATAAATGCCAAAGATGCCTGGCATGCAGGGTTAGTAAGAAACAGCCACGTAGGAAGGAAACATTCAAGTCCAGAACAGATTATAAAGAATATCAAATTCGTGAATTGATAACATGTAACAGTACCCACGTCACCTATGTCATCGAGTGCCCGTGTCACCTACAGTACGAAGGTCGAACCACACGTCCATTTAGTATACGCATCAGAGAGCACATAAACAACATAAAGAAAGGGTTTCCAAAACACAATCTCTCACGACATTTCAATGAATTCCATAAAAGAGATCCAACCGGACTCATATTTTATGGGATTGACATTATAAAAGACAACTGGAGGGGGGGTAATAGAACCACTCTTGTTTCCCAAAATGAAACCAGCTGGATCTACCGACTTGGATCTTTGGCGCCCAAAGGGTTAAATATAGACATAGATTTAAATTGCTTTATAGCTAACCCATAATTGACTATATCGCTTTATTCACAGAATGGTGGCTGATCGGTGTATGGTGCATTCCTATCGTTCACTGATATGCCACTATGTCCCATTATGTTTTGGGCTTTTTTCTGGACCCTTATGATAGGCATCAGACTAAGGTATATATTATGAGATATGGGTACAGTATTTAGTACTCTATCCCCACAAGATTACACCATCATATAAGTATGGGTTAATATAGAGTATATATCCTCCATGAGGTGTTACCATCATATAGTTGGCCTTATCAATATAGTATCAAACTCCACCCCGACCTAATCCTCTATCTTATTTTCCCTTATTTTCCCTTTTAAATATTTTATTTCATTTTACCATATATATTATTAGTTCTCCAAATAAATGAGACAGGAGGACGACCTCAACCCTGGTTATTGTAGTATATATACTAGTCTTTTGAGGTACATATTTGTGGCCGATCACTTTTACTAGGTACTAACTGGCTTTGCTAACATGAACTCAGTGTAGTAATTCATCCCTTTAATAGAGGGCGATTGGTGTTAACATTAGGGAATGGCTGCATATTATCAGGCACGACACACATTTTTTTATACATACCTCCCTTTTTTATATATATATATTTTTTATATATATATTTTTATATATTTTATATATTTTTTACGGATCATTTGTTTATTACTGTTTACGTTTATGACAGACTCTTCTGCTCCTTCAATCCGTATATAAATGTATGGAGTCAGAGCGTCACGATACTAAGTATATCCCGGGATGTAAGTATTCATTAACCTATCCTTTGTATATCCAACACACCCACCCAATGAGGGACTGGCTACTGGCCTCCGCCCTCTTCACTGTTTGGATTGATTTGATGGCCTGGAGGGTGTGGGTGGATTGAAAGTGACGCTCTTGCTCATAAGCGTGAAAGCGTCGTATGGTGGTACCGCCTCTAGACGAAGTCCTATGACGAAACGCGTAAGGCGGAGCTACGCAATACGCACACCACGCTAACCTTACCCGGAAGTCCAGCTGGAACGCAGCCGGAACGCACGCTGCAAACACCAGCTTGTACCGTTCGCGGATACATACGCGATTGTGGAACTGCTTATTTCTTTCCTTTTTGTTTGTTTTAATTTTAAATAAAGCCCAATTTTTTACCGCACTATGGGAGCATCCCTGTCTTTTTACCACTGAGGTAACTGGAAGTCCTATCTACGGAAATTGAATTCTCTTGGGAAGCTGGAGCGAGACCAAACCAGAAGACACCGCTGACATCTCTTCCTGTATGCGTGGAGGCTCCTGGACAGTGATTCGGAATATCTTCTCATGCTGTTTACCCCCGTGGGGGTGAAGGGAGCTGGTGAGTGGGGACACATGTGGGGGATGAACTGTCTGCATAGCTGAAGATCAGAGTCTATACCTGCCATTTATATGAAGAGGACTGTTTATTTCACTATCAAGCTAACCACATATTTGTCACCACAGACTTTTATAATTTATATTAGTGCTTGCTCACTTGCAGATTTTTGAATGTTATATTTAGCCTTGATGCACTTGTTGATCAATAATATGTGATGCAATTTATGAGATATCTTTTGGTCACTAATATTGCACATCATCACAGTTTTGATATTTGTGCTGTGTCTCTGGTATTTCTTACCAAGTAGGGACAAGCAATTATCACTATTTAGGGGGCACGATTGCACATGAGCATTTGCCACACATACTAATCTGACACACTTACCTACCATTACTGGTCCTAGTTAGGGCTAGTGAGCAGCGCCTTACCCCATCCATTTATCCTTTTCATCAGAGTACCTGCCACCAGAGTACCCGCCACCAGAGTACCGGCCACCAGAGTACCCGCCACCTCATCAGAGTACCTGCCACCAGAGTACCTGTCATCCTAGTACCTGCCACCAGAGTACCCGCCACCTCAGTATCCGCCACCAGAGTACCTGGCACCAGAGTACCCACCACCTCATCAGAATACCCGCCACCAGAGTACCCGCCACCAGAGTACCCGCTACCTCATCAGAGTACCCACCACCAGAGTACCTGCCACCAGAGTACCTGCTTGGATATTCTGTGTGTTTTTTATTGACATGCGTCCGCCCATCCAGTGCTCCTTGCTGTGAAGACCAGTCATAGATGAGGGCAGTGACATTTTTGTTATATGTATTGTTGTCATTGTGGTCAGGCAACGCACTAGCACCTTTGCTTCCATGTGCTGGGTGTTTAGTGTGCTCCTGCCCCTTTAATGGAGGGTGGGCTCCCCCCAGTCACCTGCCCTATATCTATCCATCAGCATACATGTGCTTCCATTGAGGAGACCTTAAATTTTAGAGTTAGGACTGCAGCATACAGGGAGCCTTGACGCGGCCTGCAGCTTACACATGTATTTGCAAATGCGTGCAACTAAACCCCTGTTTTTAAACGCACTGTTAGACAGGTGAATTTGTTTTGTTGCTGATTGGTTGGTAAGTTGAGCTTGGATATTCTGTGTGTTTTTTATTGACATGCGTTCGCCCATCCAGTGCTCCTTGCTGTGAAGACCAGTCATAGATGAGGGCAGTGACATTTTTGTTATATGTATTGTTGTCATTGTGGTCAGGCAACGCACTAGCACCTTTGCTTCCATGTGCTGGGTGTTTAGTGTGCTCCTGCCCCTTTAATGGGGGGCGGGCTCCCCCCAGTCACCTGCCCTATATCTATCCATCAGCATACATGTGCTTCCATTGAGGAGACCTTAAATTTTAGAGTTAGGACTGCAGCATACAAGGAGCCTTGACGCGGCCTGCAGCTTACACATGTATTTGCAAATGCGTGCAACTAAACCCCTGTTTTTAAATGCACTGTTAGACAGGTGAATTTGTTTTGTTGCTGATTGGTTGGTAAGTTGAGCTTGGATATTCTGTGTGTTTTTTATTGACATGTGTCCGCCCATCCAGTGCTCCTTGCTGTGAAGACCAGTCATAGATGAGGGCAGTGACATTTTTGTTATATGTATTGTTGTCATTGTGGTCAGGCAACGCACTAGCACCTTTGCTTCCATGTGCTGGGTGTTTAGTGTGCTCCTGCCCCTTTAATGGAGGGTGGGCTCCCCCCAGTCACCTGCCCTATATCTATCCATCAGCATACATGTGCTTCCATTGAGGAGACCTTACATTTTAGAGTTAGGACTGCAGCATACAGGGAGCCTTGACGCGGCCTGCAGCTTACACATGTATTTGCAAATGCATGCAACTAAACCCCTGTTTTTAAACGCATTGTTAGACAGGTGAATTTGTTTTGTTGCTGATTGGTTGGTAAGTTGAGCTTGGATATTCTGTGTGTTTTTTATTGACATGCGTCCGCCCATCCAGTGCTCCTTGCTGGAAGACCAGTCATAGATGAGGGCAGTGACATTTTTGTTATATGTATTGTTGTCATTGTGGTCAGGCAACGCACTAGCACCTTTGCTTCCATGTGCTGGGTGTTTAGTGTGCTCCTGCCCCTTTAATGGAGGGTGGGCTCCCCCCAGTCACCTGCCCTATATCTATCCATCAGCATACATGTGCTTCCATTGAGGAGACCTTAAATTTTAGAGTTAGGACTGCAGCATACAGGGAGCCTTGACACGGCCTGCAGCTTACACATGTATTTGCAAATGCGTGCAACTAAACCCCTGTTTTTAAATGCACTGTTAGACAGGTGAATTTGTTTTGTTGCTGATTGGTTGGTAAGTTGAGCTTGGATATTCTGTGTGTTTTTTATTGACATGCGTCCACCCATCCAGTGCTCCTTGCTGTGAAGACCAGTCATAGATGAGGGCAGTGACATTTTTGTTAGAGTACCCGCTATACAGCCAATATGTCCAGAAAGTTATACACCCCAGAGGAGGCATATCAAATTCTGAGTCTGACCGATGAGAGCAACAGGGAGCTCTCACCGCCCAGTTCTGATTCCGATTCTGGTTCGGAATATGAGCCCCCCGAAGGCATCACATCAGGATCCGAATCAGAGGAGGAAGCAGTCCGTCCAAAAAGAAGACGGTCTGAACACCAGGCAGCTATCAGCAGTGCCAACTGCGCTAGACCCCAGGAGGAGAGGCCCAGTACAAGCGCTGCTAGACCCCAGGAGGAAAGGCCCAGTACAAGTGCACACTAAAAAATTAGGGCCCAAACCCAGCTTCCAGATGCCCTGGCAAACCCATTGTGGCTGCCTTCTAGCACAGGGTCAGCCACAATTCCCCCTTTCACAGCACAGCCAGGTGTGCAGGTCCACACTGCAGGTTTTTCTCAAATTGATTTTTAATTTATTTTTCCCTGACAAATTAGTTCAAGGCATCATGGACCAAACCAATCTTTTTGCCCAACAATTCATTGCAACCAACCCCAGCTCCATCAATGCCCGCCCTTTTGAATGGAGACCCCTAACAGTGGAGGAGCTAAAATAGTTTTTAGGCCTAACGTTCAACATAGGGTTTACAAAAAAAATTAAGTGCATAAATATTGGTCGACCAACCCTATCCACCACATGCCAATTTTTTTATCAGTCATGTCCAGGTCCCGATATGAAATTCTAATGCGCTTTCTGCATTTCAGTGATAAATCACAGTGCCCCCCGAAATCAATTAAACTTTGATAAACTATATAAAATTTGCCCCCTAATTGATTTTTTCTCCAAGAGGTTTGCCGAACTTTATGTCTCTGACAAAAACATCTCTGTGGATGAATTCCTGGTGGATTTCACAGGTCGGCTGGGAATCAAGCAATATATCCCTAGTAAGAGGGCGAGGTACGGGTTGAAGCTCAACAAGCTCTGTGAAAGCTCCACCGGATATGTGCACTCATTCCACGTGTACGAAGGCAAAGACTCCCAGCTCCAGCCCCCTGAGTGTCCATCGTACATGGGAATAAGCGGAAAAATTGTTTGGGAGTTGGCATTCCCACTCCTCCAAAAGGGGTATCATATTTACATGGACAATTATTACACCAGTTTGCCCCTTCCCCGCCACCTATACCTAAAGAAAACTTTGGCTTGCGGCACAGCAAGGAAAAACAGAAAGGGCTTCCCACAGAGTCTAGTCACCACAACCATACAAAGGGGGAATCAACAAGTTTGAGGAACAAGGAAGTGTTGGCTGTGAGGTGGAGGGATAGGAAAGATGTGTACATCATGTCCACCATCCACGATGACACCTCGGTGGAACTTTGCAGAAGACGCAGTACCGTTCGAAAGCCTTCCTGTATCAACAAGTACAATAAATTCATGGGGGGGGGGGGGTGGATTTAAATGATCAAATGTTGCAGCCCTATTTATCAACACGTAAATCCCTCTTCTGGTACAAAAAAGTCGCAATTAACTTTTTTCATTTGGCCATGTTAAATTCTTTCATCATCTACCAAAAATCAACGGAAACACCCAACACCTTCCTAAAGTTTATTGAAGACATTGTCACTACCCTGATCTATCAACAAATATCCCCCCAGAAAGCATTCGATCCGTCTATTTCTGCCTTTTACCTGCACTGACCTCGGCCTGTTGACCATGTTTTTGCCTGCCCCTGCCTTGGACTGATCTTTCACCCTGCTACACAGGGATCTCAGATATGTGAGGGGCTCCAGAATAGTGTTCTGAGTTGAGAAAAACTGTTTTTGGTTTTCTGTGTTCCCAGATCAGAATCTGGTTGTCCGGAGGCTTCAAAGCGATTTGGGTGGGAGAAGCCTCTACCCCTGTCCCCATTCTTTCTTGACCGATTCCCTAAGCTTGATGGTCCTGCCTGCTCCCTGGACAAATAATCTGGCTGTGCTGACCTTATCTCTGCCTGCTGCATGTACTAACTATGGACAGTATTCCTGCCTGCTGCATGGACGATTCTTTTGCTTCTGCTGACCACATCCCTGCCTGCTATCTGGACCAATGTTTTGGCTGTGCTGTCAACGACTCTACCTGTACTGACTATTCCTGCCTGCTGCCTGTTTTGCTGTCGCTGTCCACGTTCCTGCCTGCTGCCTGTACCGATGCTCTCCTCTGTGGACCACTGCACTACTAAAACCGCAGGTAATCTTTTCTTTACCCTTTGCTCAGCAGAATGTATTTTGGTTTGTAATTAGTACATGATATGTGTTAGAAATATGAAGGGCCTTCAAAAATGTGATAGGTTGGCAGGAATTTATGTGTGCATTCAATTTATGCTCCTAGAACACCTGACAGTGCTACTTGAATGTTGGGCCTCTGAATGTGGCCAGGCTGACACATGTCTCACACATGTGGTATCGCCATACTCAGGAGTAGCAGCAGAATGTATTTTGGGGTGTCCTTTTTCCTATGTACATGCTGTGTGTTGGAAATATCTTATAAATGGACAACTTTGTGTAAAAAAAAATGCGTTTTCATTTTTTTCCCACATATTCCAAAAACATCTTGAAAAAAATGAACTGTTCAAAAGACTCATTATGCCTCATAGATTATACGTTGGGGTGTTAGCTTTCCAAAATGGGATCATTTTGTGGGCGTTTCCATTGTCCTGGTGCTCCAGGGTCTTCAAAAGTGTAATAGGTGGTTGAGAAGTGAGTTGTGTAATTTATGCTTGTAGAACACCTGAAGGTGCTACTTCAATGTTGGGCCTCTGTATGTGGCCAGGCTGTGTAAAAGTCTCACACATGTGGTATCGCCATACTCGGGAGGAGTAGCAGAATGTATTTTGGGGTGTCAGTTTTGCTATGTACATGCTATGTGTTGGAAATATCTTATAAATGGACAACTTTGTGGACAACCAGTGTTTTTTTGTTGTTTTTGTTTACTTTTTTATTCCTTACCATAACAGCTCTCTTACATATGGTTAATTAATGTATGCAATTAGATTAGCGATATGCCTTTTGTAGAACCACGCCCATACTAAATAAATGCCTCGACCCTAATTAAAATACATTCTCCACCTATAAAGGCTTGTTAAATTCACAGCAAAAAAAGGTGTCCCTGGAAAAGTTTTTAAAATGTTGGCAACTATGGTATTAGCATTATCACTCTGTGATGGCGGGGAGATGAGAAACATTTACCACTGTCCGACTCTGCCATAAGAAAAGTGCTTCTGTTTAATGTGCCAGCGGGGAGATTAGAAAGAGTGGCTTTGCTTATAAGAGAAGTGTGGAAAAGATTGTGTGTATCTGTGTATGTATGTACTGTGTATGTGTGTATGTATATATATATATATATATATATATATATTGTGACAGCAGGAAGGTAAAGTCACCTGGTTGCATCCAGGGGGGTAGATATATTTCGCCCAGATTCAGGCTTTACGCCGACTTATACAACTAGGTGGAGAGTTGTATAAGGCTAGTGGGCTCATGGATGACTCATACCTCTAGGGAGAGGGCTGGGCGTCGTACAGACAGGGAGTTGATGAGGCCAGCTGAAGCTTGTCAGCTCATTTAGGCCTCTATAAGAACTCCCAGCTTCATTAGATGTTAGCTCATGCCTGGAACCAGACCTGTGTGGACTGTCTAGGGAGAGTGAACCCCTGTGCGGTGAGGCAAAGCCTGTGTGGCTATTTGTTTGGACTTTTACTAAACCAGGGACTTAGGGACTAGGACAGCACTAGGCTGATCCCAGTTGTTAGTTAGGAAACCTGTATGTTTAGTCAGAGGTCAACTTGACCAGGATTTATTTTGGTTATGTTTCTTTTGCTTTGCTGTGTTTTGTCACTGTAAATAGAAAATAAACCGCACCTTTTTTTTTGATTTTGAAAACCACAACCTCCGTTTGCTGGGCCTGTTTTTGTGTGGGGAGCCCATCCCGGGGCTCACACACACCCGCTGCCAAGCTAACCCCCTCACAGTTGGTGGAGAACCAGTGGCAGTTTTTTTTTTAAGCCAGCATGGAGGAGATACTGAAGCAGCTGGCTCTAGCAAATGCCAATCAACAGCAGACAAATGCAGGTTTGCAAAAGAGCCTTGCAGCTCAACAACAGAACTTCGCAGCCCAGCAGCAAGCTCACCAACAGAGCCTGGAAGCTCAGCAACAAGCCCAGCAGCAATCTGAGGCCCGCTTCATAGACCTGTTACAGAAGCAAGAGCAGAGACTACAACAAATGGAAGCAGTAATGCAGCAACGTCCGCAGACCAGTGAGGAAAGCCGTCCCACTAATACCGCGTCCTTTGGGGTGAGTCGTTTATTGACAAAAATGACTGGAGAGGATGATCCAGAGGTATTTTTGACCACATTTGAAAGGACTGCTGAAAGAGAAAAGTGGCCTGAGGAGCAGTGGGCTGGACTGGTGGCTCCTCTGTTAACTGGTGAATCGCAGAAGGCTTACTATGACCTAGAGCCTGACCAAGCAAAAGACTATGTGATGCTAAAAGCTGAAATATTGGCAAGGCTGGGTGTCACCCAGGCTGTCCGGGCTCAGCGTGTGCATAACTGGACTTTCCAGCTTGGAAAACCCCCCAGGTCTCAAATGTATGATCTCATTCACCTGAGCAGAAAGTGGCTACAGCCAGAGACTTTGTCCGCACCAAAGATTGTGGAACGTGTTGTAATGGATCGGTTTTTGAGAGCTCTTCCTACTGCCATCCAAAAGTGGGTAAGCCATGGAGACCCAGAGACGGCCGATGGTCTTGTGGATCGTGTGGAGAAATACTTGGCTACAGAGAACCTGACGGCCTCTTCCAGAGACACTCGGACTTTCCACCCTAAGACCAGACCATCCCCAGGGGCGGATAAGAGGATTCCAAGGGGTGAGGGTGGAGAGAGTGAGAGGGTGGGAGCTCTACCCCAAGTTTGGCGAGAACAGCCTGGGAAATCAGCGGCTCAAGAGGCGGCAAGAAGGATCGTTTGCTACCGCTGCCGGCAAGCGGGACATATTGCAGCCAATTGCCCGGTTGTGGAGGAACCCATGCAGTGTGACTTTCTGATGGGCAGACGTCAGTCGCTGTGTGCGACAGTCGCATGCACTGCCATTCGAGGAACTGAGAAACATTTATGCAAAATGTGTGTTAATGGTAGAAATGTTGTGGTATTGCTGGATTCAGGTAGCCTTGTGACCCTGATAAAGGCTGAGTTAGTTAAAACAGAGGTCTCTGGGAATAGCAAGGTAGCTGTTATTTGTGTGCATGGGGACACCCAAGAGTATCCAGTGACTACAGTGTGTTTCGAGACCCCCAAAGGTACCCTCTCTCATCCAGTGGGCTTAGTATCTCAGTTACCGCATGACGCCATTGTGGGAAGGGATTTTCCGAAGTTCTGGGAACTGTGGGATGACCCTGAGCCCCCCACTGGTGCCCCTATGTACCAGGAATGGGATAGCCAGAAATCCCCTGAGAGTGGTGAGGACTCTCCGGAATTTCCCTTATCAGTATTGGCAGGGGAGACTCAAGAAACTGGAGAGGAGCCCACCTCCTCAGACGAAAACCTACCGTCTGTGGAGTTTTCTGATCTTGAGGTTCACAGGGAAAACTTTGCCACAGAACAGTTGAAAGACCCCGCCCTAATAAAGGCACGGGAAAACGTAGTGAAAATAGATGGCGAGTTAGTGAACCCAGATAATACCTGCACTTACCCATACTTCAGCGTAGAGAAGGACCTACTGTATCGGGTGGCAAAAAGGGCAGAAGAAACCGTTGAGCAGCTTGTGGTGCCCAAACCTTACAGGAAGTTGGTGTTGGAGTTGGCCCATGGGCACATTCTTGGAGGTCATCTGGGGACAGAGAAAACCCGAGAGAGGGTATTACAGAGATTCTATTGGCCGGGGGTGATAAAGGACATAGAAAATTATTGTTCCTCCTGCCCTGTGTGTCAGAGGTCGGCCCCGATGCCACATTTCCGTAGCCCGCTGGTCCCTCTACCCATCATTGAGGTCCCGTTTGAGAGGATCGCCATGGATTTGGTAGGTCCTATAATCAAGTCCGCTAGGGGGCACCAGTACATATTGGTTATAATGGACTATGCCACCCGTTATCCAGAAGCGATCCCTCTCAGAAATACCTCGGCCAAAACCATAGCCAAAGAGCTATCTCTTGTTTTTAGCCGGGTGGGTATTTGTAAAGAACTGCTTACGGACCAAGGTACACCCTTTATGTCCCGGGTTATGAAGGAGCTGTGTAAATTGTTCAAAGTGACGCAATTACGTACATCTGTGTATCACCCCCAAACCGATGGGCTGGTTGAAAGATTCAACAAAACCCTAAAGCAAATGTTGAAGAAAGTGGTGGATAGAGATGGAAAGGATTGGGACTGTCTACTTCCTTATCTGATGTTTGCTATTAGGGAGGTGCCCCAATCCTCTACGGGATTCTCCCCCTTTGAGTTACTGTATGGGAGACACCCAAGAGGGCTGTTGGATATTGCCAAGGAAACTTGGGAAAGTGAGAGTTCTCCCCACAGGAGTGTGATTGAGCATGTCGCCCTGATGCAAGACCGAATTGCACAGGTAATGCCCATCGTGAAGGAACATTTGGCCCAAGCGCAGTTAGCACAGCAGAGAGTGTACAACCGTGGAGCCAAGACCCGTACCTTTTCCCCGGGGGATAGGATACTGGTACTTGTCCCTACGGTTGAAAGTAAATTCCTTGCCAAATGGCAAGGCCCCTACGAGATAATGGAAAAAGTGAGCGAAGTGAATTACAAGGTCAGACAACCAGGAAGGCGAAAGCCCGAACAGATCTATCAGGTTAATCTGTTGAAAGCCTGGAGGGATAGAGAGTCCCTAGTCGCAGACACTTGGTCACCAGCTCAAACTGGTTGCGTGATTCCTGAGGTTGGAATAGCAGCCACCTTGTCACAACCCCAACAACAGGAGGTTAAGGAGTTTGTGCTTCGCAACAAGGAGGTATTCTCTGAGCTGCCGGGACAAACATCTGGGGTAGAGCATGACATCATTACCCCGCCCGGTGAAAGGGTGAAGTTAAAACCCTATCGGATCCCAGAGGCCCGACGGGAGGCAATACGGGAGGAAGTACAGAAAATGCTGAACTTAGGGGTGATAGAGGAGTCCCAAAGTGATTGGTCTAGTCCCATTGTGTTGGTGCCTAAACCGGATGGGAGCTGGCGATTTTGTAACGATTTTCGTCAGTTGAACAAAGTTACAAAATTTGACACCTACCCCATGCCACGTATAGATGAGTTGATCGACCGGCTGGGAACAGCCCGATACATGACGACTCTTGACCTCACAAAAGGGTATTGGCAAATCCCCCTGGCCAAATTGGCCAAAGAGAAAACCGCATTTGTAACCCCAGACGGGGCGTTCCAATATAAAAGAATGCCGTTCGGGTTACAGAATGCGCCGGCCACATTCCAGCGGAAAATGGACCAGATGCTGAGGCCCCATCGGAAGTATGCTGCGGCTTACCTGGATGACGTAATTGTCCATAGCACAGATTGGGCCTCACATCTGCCAAAAGTGCAAGCAGTCCTGGACTCTGTTCGGGAAGCGGGGTTTACGGCTAACCCCAAGAAGTGTACCATTGGGCAGGAGGAGGCCAAATATCTTGGGTACACCATTGGGAGGGGAGTAATAAAACCCCAACTCAACAAAGTCGAGGCCATCCAGAGTTGGCCACGTCCCAACAGCAAGAAGCAGGTACGAGCCTTTCTGGGAATCGCTGGGTATTATCGGCGATTCATTCCCCACTTTGCCTCTAAGGCTGTGCCCCTAACCAACCTAACAAAGGGGAAAGGGTCGGTCATGATTAAATGGACCCCCGAGGCTGAGGCAGCATTCCAATTCTTGAAACAAGCCTTATGTAGCCAGCCAGTGTTGTACTCACCCGACTTCTCTAAAGACTTTGTCGTACAAAGTGATGCGTCAGATGTGGGGTTAGGAGCAGTATTGTCCCAGGTCTGGAACGGGGAAGAGCACCCAGTCATTTACCTCAGCAGGAAGTTGAAGTCCCATGAGGTAAATTACGCCACCGTTGAAAAGGAGTGTTTAGCGGTGAAGTGGGCTCTAGATTCCCTTCGGTACTACCTGCTAGGTAGGCACTTTGACATGGTTACGGATCACGCTCCGTTAAAGTGGATGGCTCAAAACAAGGAAACAAATAGAAGAGTGAATAGGTGGTTCCTGGCCCTCCAGGAATTCAACTTCACAGTAAAGCATCGCCCTGGCGTTCAAATGGGGAATGTGGATGCTTTGTCTCGAGTACATGAATGCCTGATTGCTGGTGTTCCAACCCCGAGGTTAAAACAAGAGGGGGGGGTATGTGACAGCAGGAAGGTAAAGTCACCTGGTTGCATCCAGGGGGGTAGATATATTTCGCCCAGATTCAGGCTTTACGCCGACTTATACAACTAGGTGGAGAGTTGTATAAGGCTAGTGGGCTCATGGATGACTCATACCTCTAGGGAGAGGGCTGGGCGTCGTACAGACAGGGAGTTGATGAGGCCAGCTGAAGCTTGTCAGCTCATTTAGGCCTCTATAAGAACTCCCAGCTTCATTAGATGTTAGCTCATGCCTGGAACCAGACCTGTGTGGACTGTCTAGGGAGAGTGAACCCCTGTGCGGTGAGGCAAAGCCTGTGTGGCTATTTGTTTGGACTTTTACTAAACCAGGGACTTAGGGACTAGGACAGCACTAGGCTGATCCCAGTTGTTAGTTAGGAAACCTGTATGTTTAGTCAGAGGTCAACTTGACCAGGATTTATTTTGGTTATGTTTCTTTTGCTTTGCTGTGTTTTGTCACTGTAAATAGAAAATAAACCGCACCTTTTTTTTTGATTTTGAAAACCACAACCTCCGTTTGCTGGGCCTGTTTTTGTGTGGGGAGCCCATCCCGGGGGTCACACACACCCGCTGCCAAGCTAACCCCCTCACAATATATATATATATAAACACGCACGTGTGTTTGAGTTTTGGGGTGAACAGCCTAATGCACCTATGAGTGAAAGCTTTCTAGCCTGTAGCCTGCTGACATTGCAGTGGGGAATGGAGTGCCTGGAAATCTAACACCCATTCCTGTAGTCGGTTCAGGGTGCAACATGAGATACAGTCCTAATCAGCAATCTGTTCTAAGGCTTGATCAGGGGAGGGCTGGCAGCCTTAGGCCTGGGGGGCAAGTCCAGTCAAGCGGCCCATTGAACTACCGAATCAGCTCACCATCCATCTGCACCACATTGCCCGCACAGACAGAGAGAGTAAGGGAGACTGCTCCACATTGCCCCAGAGAGTGAGCGAATACTCCACATTGTCTGCACATAGAGCGAGAGAGACTGATTCACACTGCCTGCACAGAGAGAGAGAGACACCGCTTTACACTGCCTGTAGAGAGAGAGAGAGACCGCTGCACACTGCCTGCAGAGAGAGAGACCGCTTCACACTGCTCAAAGAGAGAGAGAGAGAGAGAGACCGCTTCACACTGCCCGCACAGAGAGAGAAAGACCGCTTCACAGTGCCCGCACAGAGAGAGAGAGAGCTTCACACTGCCCGCAGAGAGAGAGAGAGAGACCGCTTCACACTGCCTGCACAGAGAGAGAGAGACTGCTTCACACTGCCTGCACAGAGAGAGAAAGACTGTTTCACAGTGCCCGCACAGAGAGAGAGAGTGCTTCAGACTGCCCTTACAGAGAGAGAGAGAGAACGCTTCACACTGCCTGCATAGAGAGAGAGAGAGACCGCCTCACACTGCCTGCACACAGAGAGAGAGAGAGCGCTTCACACTGCCCACAGAGAGAGAGAAAGATCACTTCACACTGCTTGCAGAGAGAGAGAGAGAAAGAGACCGCTTAACACTGCCCGCACAGAGAGAGAGAGAACACGCTTCACACTGCCCGCACAGAGCGAGAGAGAGAGAACGCTTCACACTGCCCGCACAGAGAGAGAGAGAAAACGCTTCACACTGCCCGTACAGAGAGAGAGAGAAAACGCATCACACTGCCTGCACAGAGAGAGAGAGAGAACGCTTCACACTGCCTGCACAGAGAGAGAGAGAGAAAATGCTTCACACTGCCCGCACAGAGAGAGAGAAAACGCTTCACACTGCCTGCACAGAAAGAGAGAACGCTTCACACTGCCCTTACAGAGAGAGAGAGAGAGAACGCTTCACACTGCCCTTACAGAGAGAGAGAACGCTTCACACTGCCTGCACAGAGAGAGAGAGAGAAAACACTTCACACTGCCTGCACAGAGAGAGCGAGAAAACACTTCACACTGCCCTCACAGAGAGAGCGAGAAAACGCTTCACACTGCCCACACAGAGAGAGAGAGAACGCTTCACACTGCCTGCACAGAGAGAGAGAGAGAGAGAAAACGCTTCACACTGCCCGTACAGAGAGAGAGAAAACGCTTCACACTGCCTGCACAGAGAGAGAGACCGCCTCACACTGCCTGCACAGAGAGAGAGAGAGAGAGAGAGCTCTTCACACTGCCCACAGAGAGAGAGAAAGACCACTTCACACTGCTTGCAGAGAGAGAAAGAGACTGCTTCACACTGCCCGCACAGAGAGAGAGAGAGAGAGAGAGCGCTTCACACTGCCTGCACAGAGAGAGAGAAAACGCATCACACTGCCTGCACAGAGAGAGAGAGAGAGAACGCTCCACACTGCCTGCACAGAGAGAGAGAGAGAGAGAAAACGCTTCACACTGCCCGCACAGAGAGAGAGAAAACGCTTCACACTGCCTGCACAGAGAGAGAACGCTTCACACTGCCTTTACAGAGAGAGAGAGAGAACGCTTCACACTGCCCTTACAGAGAGAGAGAACGCTTCACACTGCCTGCACAGAGAGAGAGAGAAAATGCTTCACACTGCCCACACAGAGAGAGCGAGAAAAGCTTCACACTGCCCGCACAGAGAGAGAGAGAGAACACTTCACACTGCCTGCACAAAGAGAGAGAGAAAACGCTTCACACTGCCCGCACAGAGAGAGAGAGAGAAAACACTTCACACTGCCCACACAGAGAGACAGAGAGAAAACGCTTCACACTGCCTGCACAGAGAGAGCGGGAAAACGCTTCACACTGCCTGCACAGAGAGAGAGCGAGAGAGAGAACGCTTCACACTGCCCACATAAAGAGAGAGAGAGAAAACGCTTCACACTGCCTGCACAGAGAGAGAGAGAAAATGCTTCACACTGCCTGCACAGAGAGAGAGAGAGAGAACGCTTCACACTGCCTGCACAGAGAGAGAGAGAAAACGCTTCACACTGCCCGCACAGAGAGAGAGAGAAAACGCTTCACACTGCCCGCACAGAGAGAGAGAGAGAACGCTTCACACTGCCCGCACAGAGAGAGAGAACGCTTCACACTGCCTGCACAGAGAGAGAGAACGCTTCACACTGCCTGCACAGAGAGAGCGAGAAAACGCATCACACTGCCTGCACAGAGAGAGAGAGAGAACGCTTCACACTGCCTGCACAGAGAGAGAGAGAGAAAATGCTTCACACTGCCCGCACAGAGAGAGAGAAAACGCTTCACACTGCCTGCACAGAAAGAGAGAACGCTTCACACTGCCCTTACAGAGAGAGAGAGAGAGAACGCTTCACACTGCCCTTACAGAGAGAGAGAACGCTTCACACTGCCTGCACAGAGAGAGAGAGAGAAAACACTTCACACTGCCTGCACAGAGAGAGCGAGAAAACACTTCACACTGCCCTCACAGAGAGAGCGAGAAAACGCTTCACACTGCCCGCACAGAGAGAGAGAGAACGCTTCAGACTGCCTGCACAGAGAGAGAGAGAGAAAACGCTTCACACTGCCCGTACAGAGAGAGAGAAAACGCTTCACACTGCCTGCACAGAGAGAGAGACTGCCTCACACTGCCTGCACAGAGAGAGAGAGAGAGAGCGCTTCACACTGCCCACAGAGAGAGAGAAAGACCACTTCACACTGCTTGCAGAGAGAGAGAGAAAGAGACTGCTTCACACTGCCCGCACAGAGAGAGAGAGAGAGAGAGAGCGCTTCACACTGCCTGCACAGAGAGAGAGAAAACGCATCACACTGCCTGCACAGAGAGAGAGAGAGAGAACGCTCCACACTGCCTGCACAGAGAGAGAGAGAGAAAACGCTTCACACTGCCCGCACAGAGAGAGAGAAAACGCTTCACACTGCCTGCACAGAGAGAGAATGCTTCACACTGCCTGCACAGAGAGAGAACGCTTCACACTGCCTTTACAGAGAGAGAGAGAGAACGCTTCACACTGCCCTTACAGAGAGAGAGAGAGAACGCTTCACACTGCCCTTACAGAGAGAGAGAGAGAACGCTTCACACTGCCCGCACCGAGAGAGAGAGAGAGAACGCTTCACACTGCCTGCACAGAGAGAGAGAGAACGCTTCACACTGCCCACACTGAGAGAGAGAGAGAGAGAGAAAATGCTTCACACTGCCTGCACACAGAGAGAGAGAACGCTTCACACTGCCCGCACAGAGAGAGAGAGAACACTTCACACTGCCTGCACAGAGAGAGAGAGAGAACGCTTCACACTGCCCGCACAGAGGGAGAGAGAAAACGCTTTACACTGCCTGCACAGAGAGAGAGAGAAAATGCTTCACACTGCCCGCACAGAGAGAGAGAGAGAGAACGCTTCACACTGCCCGCACAGAGAGAGAGAGAGAAAATGCTTCACACTGCCCGCACAGAGAGAGAGAGAACAAGCTTCACACTGCCTGCACAGAGAGAGCGAGAAAACGCTTCACACTGCCCGCACAGAGAGAGAGAGAGAACGCTTCACACTGCCCGCACAGAGAGAGAGAGAAAACGCTTCACACTGCCCGCACAGAGAGAGAGAGAACGCTTCACACTGCCTGCACAGAGAGAGAGAGAGAAAACGCTTCACACTGCCCACACTGAGAGAGAGAGAGAGAGAACGCTTCACACTGCTCGCACAGAGTGAGAGAGAGAACGCTTCACACTGCCCGCACAGAGAGAGAGAGAGAGAGAACGCTTCACACTGCCTGCACAGAGAGAGAGAAAGAATGCTTCACACTGCCCGCACAGAGAGAGAGAGAGAGAGAACGCTTCACATTGCCCACACTGAGAGAGAGAGAGAGAACGCTTCACACTGCCCGCACAGAGAGAGAGAGAGAGAGAGAGAACGCTTCACACTGCCTGCACAGAGAGAGAGAGAAAGAATGCTTCACACTGCCCGCACAAAGAGAGAGAGAAAACGCTTCACACTGCCCACACTGAGAGAGAGAGAGAGAACGCTTCACACTGCCCGCACAGAGAGAGAGAGAGAACGCTTCACACTGCCCGCACAGAGAGAGAGAGAGAGAACGCTTCACACTGCCTGCACAGAGAGAGAGAAAGAATGCTTCACACTGCCCGCACAGAGAGAGAGAGAGAACGCTTCACACTGCCTGCACAGAGAGCGAGAGAGAACACTTCACACTGCCAGGGCCGGATTAGGAGCAACATGGGCCTGGTACTGAGGATTTTCGGTGGGCCTTTTTATGTAAATGCCCAGACCAATTTTCAGCGCTGTCACAATTTGAATAACAATTACGTGGTCATACAAGACTGTACACATATGACAGTTTTATTATTATTTTTTCACACAAATAGAGCTTTCTTTTGGTGGTATTTAAACACCACTGAGTTTTTTTTTTTTTCTAAACATCAACATTTGCTAAACAGGCAGGGAGGAAATGTGATGACACCTCCTCACTGCCTGTCAAATTCCTCAGAAAAGTGACCCAAGCATGGATCGCTTTTCATCGGTGTGGCATTGCCTGTGACAAGTGAATACAAGCCTTTGGGCTCACACTGGTGTGCTGTGTTTGGCTGCAGTCCTGGCGTACTGCCGGTTTTCCTTAGCCGCAGTCCCCGAGACTTCTTTTAGGTTGCACATTTTTGCAGCATTTTCTGAAAGTGCACCAAAGATGCAGCATGCAGGATTTTGTGCACTTTCAGAACGTGCAGTAAAATGTGCAACCTAATAGAGGTCTATGGGACTACCAGCTCTGCAGCCAAACCACAGCATAGCAGTGTCAGTGTGAATTTCTTCATACCAAGTAGGGCAAGATACTGTCACAGGCTGCTAGAAAAAAAAAAAAACCTTTAGTCGCAGAGAGGGGGAGTGAGTGGGATTTGGGAGAGAGAAAAAGAGCAGGGAGGGAGGAGAATCTCACTCACTTACATGGACGCTCACTGGATTGAAGCTGACTTCTCAGTTTTAACTTTCCCGCCCACACATCCTCCTCACAGACAGAACACGGGCGCTGCCCGGAGTGTGTGGGTGGGGAAAGAAAGAGAAGATCTACCAGCCTATCGTGTGGAGGAGGGAGGGGCTGGACTGGGCTGTGCTCTGTTACACAGACGTTCAGCTCAGTGACAAAACACAACACATTGCTGGATGGATGGAGGTGCCGCACTCGGCCAGCTAACAAACTGTGCATGCCCAGTTGAGAGCTGGTGACAGCGGCCCAATTGTACAGCACATCAGAACGGCCCAGGTGGCAAATGCATCTCTGCCCCCTGGCCCAGCCCGCCCCTGGGCTTGGTTCAGACTAGAGATGGGCCGAACACCCCCCTGCCCCGAACAGCAAACTCCATTGAAGTCTATAGGAGCCGAACATGAAAAATCAAAAGTGCTAATTTTGAAGGCTTATATGCAAGTAATTGGCTATGAAAGGGGTATGGGGGTCAGAGTACTGCCCTGGGGGACATGTATCAATGTAAACATTTTTTTTTTTAAAACAATCTTTTTTTCAGGAGCAGTGATTTTAATGATGCTTAAAGTGCAACAATAAAAATGAAAAATCCTTTAAATACAGTGCCTGGGGGTCCCCTTTAGTCTGACTGTAAAGTTGCACACCTGTAGCATGTATAGAAAATGCTGCAGAAAAAAAATACACTTCTAAAGAAAAGAAAACGAGTCAAATTTAAATTGACTTGCGGTTGCAATTGCCAGTACCCGGCTATTTAAGGCCAAAAAGAAAAACAATTCATATCAGACCCTTATCCATGCACACAGCCTGGCAGGTCAGGAAAAGGGGGGTTGAACGCCCACCCTCTCCTGAACCATATCAGCCCTGCACCAGCCCTGTGATGTCATCCGACAGAGGGCTTTAGCCAGCTGTTGGCTGAATCTGTATATCTTGGTCACAGGTGCGCAGAACTAAGTGCACTCCTGTGACCCACAGGAGAAGTATGGTCAAAATAGCTTATTATTAAGGTATCACTACGTGTCCATGCTTACAAAGTGAAAAGAGTCACAGAAATCCTGTGAACACTGATTTGGCATCTGTTACCTTTACTGAAGAAAATCTTTTCATATATTTTATACATCTGTAACTGAGAATTGCAAACCTGCTTGTAATTCAAACAGATTAATGCAAATAAACAAAAATGAAAGGAAGAGTAATGCATATTATTATGCTTTGGCAACTGCACTATATCTTGATTAAAAAATATAATTCTTGATACATAGTAACAGATTTAAAAGATCTAATTTGTGCCACATTTTGTTGGCACATTGCTATTATCAAATATATGTAATTTTGACAATGAATACAGATAGACACTTGTAATGTACATTTTTGTCAGTCCACATAAATCTAAGTTTTCCCTCCTATATAATTCATCTCTATTGATCCCTTAATTTAATTTTCTCAGCTCAAAATTCAATTTCAGAACCCAGTAAAGCACAACTTTATTTGATGGTATTTGATTGTGTTCAATATTTTACAGTTTCACTGTGTTTAATTTATTTGTGTTCTAATATATATATATATATATATATATATATATATATATATGAGAGAGAGAGAGAGTATATAATCTTTGCTAAATCGCTCTGCACATTAGGGGACATGACAAGACTAGCAATATGACTACTTTCTTCTCAGTGCAGTGTAAGAATGACAAAAAATGTATACATTTTAATACCCAAAGACTGCAGGCTAAACAAATAATTTATATTAAACTATACTGTATGCGTTATATACTTTATATAGTTGTGCTTAAATTACAGTGCTATATTATGCAATTCTTATTAAAATATCTTATTTCAAAAGGCTGTGTATAATCAATATCTATTTTCCTTTATCTGCACCTTTCCTAACCTACGCCTGCCAGGTCTAAATGTCCTAACTTGTTATGTTTAAATATATATTTTTTTTTTTATCAATAACTGTTTTATTTGAAGTTATGTCAGTTACAATTATAATGCGTCGGACTTACAACAAACAGAGTAATTGCTTTTTCTTCTTGGTTACATGTTTGTAATATTTCCTGAGCGTACCAGCACCGTACATCTGGCATCTATGCAGATTACTGGTCTCATCAGATTATCTTATCAATTACATACCGTGCTATCAACCAAAACCTTTGAACTGATAAGGCTATTAGATATTCAAGTACATGGGTCCCATAGGGACTCCCAGAGAAAGGGAAAGAGTAGAGAGGAAAGAGGAGAGAAGAAAAGAAAGAAAAAAGAGAGGGAAAGAATAAAGCGGCGAAGGAGAGAGAAGATGGGGGAGAGAGGGGGGGGGGGAATGTCATCAAAGTGTACCTGGCTCTGAATCACCGTGGTCCTCCCGGCGGCGCCACAGCTCCCAGACCATGTTGTGAGAATCAAGGCGATCATGAATCCTCGCCGTCATCCTCTCCATTGATTCTACATCCCTAATCCTGGCATACAGCGCTCCCTCTGAAGGGGGGGAGCTGCGCTTCCAGTTCAGTGCCACCAAGCAGCGAGCTGCCGTAAGGACATGTCTGGTTAGTTTCTTGTATGGGCGAGGGGCCTTCAGAGACATCAGTCCCAGCAGGAAAAATTTGGGGGTGAATGGTACTTCCGTTTCTAGGAGGTGAGTCAGAAGTTGGTGAACTGAGTGCCAGTAAGGGGTTATCAGCGGGCACTCCCAATAGATATGGTATAGTGTTCCCTTTGCTCCCTGGCATCTCCAGCATCGGTCCGAACTGGCCGGGTGGATGGCATGGAGGACATCAGGAGTCAAGTACCAGAAGTACAGTATCTTGTATATATTTTCCTTGTATAGCGTGCATATCGACGTCTTGGACGCTTGATTCCATATGGCCCTCCATTGTTCCAGGGGTATCTCCTCTCCCAATGCCTTTTCCCACTTGATCATGTAATTGTGTTTGCCCATTGAGTCAAAGGGCCTCTCATTCAATATTTTGTAAATATTTGAGATCAGACCTCTCTGGGCAAAGCCTACCAGAATGAGGTTCTCAAAAGGGGTAGGGGGGGAAAATTGCAGAGTTGGTGCGAAGGACAAGGCATAGTGGCGGATTTGGAGATACCCGTAGAAAGCCTGCTTAGGGAGGCCATATTGGGACTGCAGGTCGGCAAAGGGACGCAGTTTACGGGTGCGAGGATCCACCAAATTTCCAAAATGGAAGAGGTTTCTCGTAGTCCAGGGGGAGGACATTTGGTAGGTTAAGCTATCTGGCATTTTGGGGTTACAAGCAAATGAGGTCAGGAGCGAGCTGTCAGAGACCAGTCTATGTTGTTGTGTCAGTTTACGCCACATCCTCCTGAGCTGCGCCATCGGGCCTAGCAATCGTGCTGGCTCTACCTCTGCGTTCGCATTCCACAGAAGGTTGTTTGGGTGTATCGGAGCTAACCACAGTTTCTCTATCTCGGTCCATTTGTTATAGGAACGGAGCGTGAACCAAGAAGTTATTGCCCTCAGTTGTGCCGCCTGATAGTATTTAGTGAGAGTGGGGAAAGCTAGGCCCCCATCCGACCTGGCCGCCTGCAACACCGACCGTGGGATTCTATGTCTCCCGTAGTTCCAGGTGAATCGTAGTAGGTCGGCTTGTAAGTGTTTCAGTTGGCCATAGGGGACGGGGATGGGCAAGGTCTGAAAGAGATACAACAGTTTCGGGAGGACCGTCATCTTCACAGATGCGATCCTTCCAAGTAGAGAGATGGGGTGCTTTTTCCATTGCTGGAGGAGGGTCCTGATATTGTGGAAGAGGGGGGGAAGTTTTCTTGGTAAAGAGTAGAGTATTGTGGGGTAATATTAATTCCCAAGTATTTTAGGGCAGTATTTTTCCAGCTATAGGGGAAATTGGCTTTCAGGTGTTCTACCTCACCCTCTGGTATATTGAGTGGGAGGGCCTCCGACTTCGATGCATTGATTTTGTATCCCGATAGAGCCCCATAGCGGTCTAGTTCCGCGTGAAGGATTGGAAGGGAAGTCCTGGGTTGAACTAAGGAGAGAATGATGTCATCTGCAAACAGGGAGATTTTAAACTCCCTGTTCCGAACCCCTATGCCCTTAATGTCCGGGTTGCCACGGATTGTCGCTGCTAGGGGTTCAACACATAGTGCAAAGAGCAGGGGTGAGAGTGGACACCCCTGTCTGGTGCCATTCTGTATTGGCAACGGGGCGGACAGGGCGAAGGGGGTCCTGACTTGGGAAGATGGGTTTGTATATAGGTGTTGTATGGCTCTATAGAAGGGCCCCCTGAATCCCACATGGCGGAGCGTGGCGAACAGGAAGGGCCACCCCAGGCGGTCAAACGCTTTTTCTGCGTCCAAGCTCAACAGCAGGGCCTGTGCGCCCTCCCTGTTCACCACCTCAACCAGGTCTATTATCTTCCTAGTATTGTCACCCGCCTGGCGGAAAGGGACGAATCCCACCTGATCTTTATGGATCAGGGAGGGTAAGACCGTGTTCAGGCGCATAGACAGGAGTTTAGTGAATATTTTAAGGTCCGAATTCAGCAGGGCAATTGGTCTGTAGTTAGCGCAGAGGGAGGGGTCCTTCCCGGGTTTGGGGATCACTGTGATAAAGGAGCTCTGCATATCTCTCGGGATCGGAGTGTCATGAAGGAAGGCATTGAAGAGCCTGCACATGTAGGGGAGGAGGGGAGGGAGAAATTCCTTGTAGTACTCGTATGGGAAGCCGTCCGGGCCTGGGGCTTTGCGATTGGGTAGGGATTTGATGGTCTGCTCTATTTCCTCTTGCGTGATCGGAGCATTCAAAGCATCCAGATCTGTGGACTGGAGCCGTGATACACCGCTAAGATCTAGGTATTGCTGAATGCGGTTAGTCAGGTCAGGTGTGGGGGGGTTTGCGGGGATATCAGGGTTATTATACAAGGCCTTGTAGAAGACTTCAAAGGAATGGGCTACGTCAGTGGGGTGGGAGACCAGTCGGCCCGCGCTATTTTGGATCTGATGTGGGGTCGATACTTGAGCGTTGTCCCGGAGCTTCCGGGCTAGAAGCGTATGGGCCTTATTCCCCTTGTCATAGAACATCTGTTTTAGTTTGAGTAAGGCTTTTTCTACCCTGTTCAGGGCTAGGTCTCCCAACGTTGCCCTGAGGGTCGTAATTTTTTTCAGGAGAGCCAGAGTGGGGTTGGATTGAAGCTGCTTTTCTAGATTCCTAAGCTCCTGTTCTGTGTGCTTCTGCAGGGCCTGTGAGTCCCTTTTCATGGATGAGGAGAGGGCTATACATCTGCCCCTCATCACCGCCTTATGGGCTTCCCAAAATGTGGATATAGATACATCCCCCGTGTCATTGTCTGCCATATAATGTTGTAGCGTGGTATTTAGTTCAGTTTTTGAGGGGAGGTGTTGCAGTAGGAACGTATTTAGACGCCAGGTGCACGGTCTACGTGTTGGGGCATCTAAGTCCAGGGTTAACTCTACCGGGGCGTGGTCCGACCACGAGATCGGCAGGATCCGCGCAGTCCGAGTCATACGTAGGGTTGCATTGTTAACAAAGAAGTAATCTATGCGGGAGTGCGTGCGATGGGGGGCCGAATAAAAGGTGTACTGTCGGTCTCCAGGATGGAGAGCCCGCCAGGCATCAAAGAGGGCATACCTTCTGGTAATTTGGCGGAAAAGCTGCGAATCTCTAAGTGCTCTCGGTGTGGGCGCCCTAGGGCCCACCCCCTGGCGATCCGCCATCTCCGATTGGGTTAGGTTAAAGTCCCCCCCCACCACCAGCACCCCATGATCCGAGCGGAATAGGCGAGCTAGCATTTTATTTAGGAATCCTGTCTGCCTGACATTGGGGACATAGACCACACAAAATGTGATCTCCTTGTCCAGCCATAGGCCTCTGAGTATGAGAAAGTGGCCTTGGGGGTCGCTGTAGTGGGACGAGTACGTGAAGGGGGACCCTTGTTTGATTAGGATAGCCACCCCCGCCCTCTTGTGGGGTCCTGATGACAGGTAGATTTGAGAGTAGTACCTGGAGGCGAATTTAAAGGTGCCCTCTTTGTCAAAGTGAGTTTCCTGTACCAGTATGACATTCGCTCCTGACTGTCTAAACTCCCTCAGTGCCAGATGCCTTTTACGATTAGAGTTCAGGCCATGAACATTTAAGGATAAAATCTTAGCCATGGGAGCTAGGGTGGGGGGCATAAATACTCATCTGGTGTTGTTGAGGGTGGTCCGGGCAGTCACGGTCAGGGATGGGCGCCACACGGGAGGAGATCCGAGAGGATTGGTGACTTTGCTTAGTGAGCCAGGCGATGACAGAGGAAGAAAGGGGATTAGGAAAAGCTAGGAGAAAGAGAAAAGTAATTAGTATGGTAATATCATGCATAAACATAGAAAACATCATGCACAGACCCGATGGGACCAGCCGGCCCAGGTCCAGAAGGCCTCCCGTGAGCCTCCCCGCCCCCACCCAGATAGGGTGGGCCAGGGAGACCCAGGGGAGCCCAAAGTCAAACATGCAAGACGGTGATAACCCGCTTGCTCTAGAAGTCTAGTGAACTAAGAGGGGGGGAAGGCAGGGGGTGCCCGAACAGTCTCTCTCCAAGGTCTTTTTCAAGACTCGCCCATGATGTCGGTCAGTTCTGTAGCAAGGGCGCCAAAGGTGGATTATGGCGTAGCCTATTGCCTGGGTGGCTTTATCGTGGGGTGAAAAATAGAGAGAAAAAATAAAACTTATGAAAAAGGTAGCAAAAAACAGCGAACCATAACGCGTAAACAGGGACAGGGGTGGTCCTTCAGATATGTAGCAAGTCAGATAGTGCAAGACTCAATCAGGATCTCCTCTGCTGCGAGCTCCGACCCCTCGGGATCTCTCCGGGCCTCGGGAGCGCTTGAGTGGGAGGACCTTCCGCCACACTGTGGGCGGCGGTGGTGGGGTCGCCACAAGATCCCAATCAGGAAGCTGGAGTGCTCTAATCGCCAGGGTGTCACAGAAGGGTTCCAGGTCCTCCAGATACCTCATGGTCGCTGATTTGCCTTGATGCTTGGCCGTGAGGCTGAAGGGAAATCCCCAGCGGTACTGTATATTCTCTTCTTGAAGAATGCGCAGCAGTGGTTGGAGTAGTCTTTTCTTTTGTAGGGTGATCCAGGACAAGTCCGGGAACAGCTGAATGTGATGGTCTCCTAGGGTCACCTTGCGGGCTAGGCGGGCCTGCTTCATGATATCCTCTTTCAAAGGGTATGATGTCAGCCTGCAAATGATATCTCGGGGTCTGGTAGAGGTGCCTTTAGGCCGTAGCGCTCGGTGGGCTCTGTCCATTTCAATAGTATGGGTCGGGGCCGCCCCCAGAAGGTCGTTAAAAAGCGATTGTAGTGTGTTCTGGACATCTTCTAGGCCTTCTGCTTCTGGGACCCCCCGAACCCGGATGTTGTTCCTGCGCCCCCTGTTGTCCAGGTCTTCTACGTGGCGTTGCATGTCCCTAAGGAGGGTGCGGTGTTCTGATCCTTGAACTTGGGTTCTGTGTACTGCTAATTTTGTTTCTTGGATTTCTTCCTCCGCCATTTCCACCCTGTCTGCTAGATGTTTGAGGCCCGACTGTAAGGCTTGGATCTCTGATCTGCAGGTGGACTTCACGTCCTCGACAAGCTGCCTGAAGTCGTCCTTTGTCGGCATCGCTTGGAGGTAAGCGTGCCACTGCGGGGGCATTGGGGGGGTTGTCCCTGTGCCCCTCGACCGCCGTCAGGAGCATCGTGGGGGTAGTGGGGAAAAAGCGGGGCTCCCCAGGAGGGGTTCGGGGAGGCCTGGTATTCCCAGGGCTCACTCCAGTCCTGGGTGTGTGTCGGCCAATGGTCCCTGTCAGGCGACCTCGGGGAGTGGGGAGGAGCAGAGGTGCTGGCCACCTGGGCACAGGGGGGGGGCGATGGTGCAGGGAGGCCTTGTGGGTGGGGGTCTATTGGTCTGGAGGGCCTCTGTGCCCTGGGGGAGAGGGTGTCCGGCAGGGTGGCCTCATGTGGGATAAAAGTGCCCGGTGTTCTGCCATCCAAGGGTGAATGGGCTCCGTCCTGTGGGGATGGATAGTCCTCCGCTCCCCCTGTGCTGGACAGCGAGCTGGCAGCTGTCCCTGAGAGGCCCGGGTCTGAGGCGGTGCGGAGGAGCTGCGGGAAGGCCTCAGAGCATTGGGTGTACGGCTGCTGCCTCGTGGGGAGTCCCAAGATGGCCGCCAGGGACGTGGGGAGGATGGCTGCAGGGAGGGCCGGAGGCCCGAGTGGAGGACTCACCGCTCCCCGATTCCGGATCGTCTCCCCGGCTGGCTGCTGAGAGGTTTCTGGGCTCAAGGGGTCCCGATGCTGCTCCGGAGCCTGGATGGAGGTAGGATGAGGCGTTGCGGCCTGCCCCGCAGCGCCGGCCGGCGCCATTTTAGCCGGTCCGCCCGGCGGGACGTCCGGCTGGGTAAAGTAGTCCCGGAGGTCAGAGGGTGTGCCCGGGGGGGGTTGTGAGGACCCCCGGGGCTTCGCGGATCTGGTCGTCCTGGAGCCACCCATTACAGTGGGGTGTAAGCACCTTTTTCTGGCTCTATAGCTGCGGGCTGGGAGAGAGCTCTAGGTCTATGCAGCCATTCAGGTCGGGTTCCGGCCACGCCCCTGTTTAAATATTTTTAATACCTATCTATTGAAAGCCAAATTTAGGCAAACTGGGTGATCTTTCTAGCTTCACCACATACTCTCAAATGGGTTAATTTACAAAAGCTAGATATTTCAAAATCTTGTGCAGCTCTGCATAGAAACCAATCAGCTTCCAGGTTTTTTTCGTCAAAGCTTAGTTGAACAAGCCGAAGTTAGAAGATGATTAGCTACCATGCACAGCTTCACCACATTTTGCACTCTCCAGATTTAGTAAATCAATCCCAAAATCTCTGCCTCTGGGTTGGTCTACTAGGCCAACCCAGACTCTACAATCTAACGGGTACACGGACTTCACAAGATGGCGCTGGCACCGCGGCATTCTCACAGAGAAGAACAGGGGTGGCTGCATCCACAAGGAAACTCTCCATGCAGTGTGACTCAGCAGCTCAAGACAGCGGAGAGCGTTCTCCTCCCTCCAAGTTCAATAGCCCAGTGAAACAGATGAGGAAACTAACAGCCGATGGTGACACAGTGAATGATTCCTTCCCTGATACTGATAGTCACGCTGACACAAATGGCTTTAGTGAGAAGCCGGATGCCTTTCCTACAAGGGGCCAGCCCATATAAGACTCTGCTCTCAAAGACATGCTAATCACCTTACGTGGAGCACTGCAGCATGACATGTCAAACTTCATGAGACAAACTTATAGAGAGATTGAAGCCATAGGAGATAGAGTGTATCACATAGAGAATAAACTGAGTGACTACATGCTAGCACATAATGAGGTAGTAGATGCCCATGATGATCTAGCAGAAGAAATCCGCAACATGAGAATCAAAATGGCGGACATCGAGGACCGTTCCCGCCTGAACAATGTGAAATTTAGAGGCATCCCGGAAATGGTCTCCCCGGCAGAACTCCGTCCATATTTGAAGAAAATTATAGCTGAACTGCTTCTAGCGACAACAACCCACAAATTGGTAATTGACAGGGCTCACCGCCTCCCCAAACCGTCCTATCTACCAGAATGTGTACCGAGAGATGTGATAGCAAGGATCCATTATTTCCACATTAAGGACCAGCTCATGTATTTCTCCCGCAAACGCAACTCTTTACCAGAACCATATTCTGGAATCTCACTATATATAGATCTCTCACAAGCAACCATACAAGCCCGCAAAAATCTCATCACCATTACCAAGATCCTGAGAAACAACAATATTCTCTATAAATGGAAATTTCCAACTAAGTTTTCCATTGAAAGAAACAACAAAACATCGATTGTAACCACTCTAGACGAAGGTTTGGAGCTAGTGAAGTCCTGTGGACTCCTTCCACAAGATGAAGAGGATATCACAGACCCGTCGACACACACTTGAGTTCTCAGGATCAGAACCACATTCTAGCCCTAAAGCCTTACAAGTTTATGTCTCTGCTGATATAAAGAAAACCACCATATTGCATACTAAGATCCTGTCCGGTTGGACTTAATATTCCCTGTTGGATATATGTGCAGGAATCACCTGTACCCTAAAAGTTATCTTTCATCGACAAGAATAGGACTACAACACTTCATGTATCCTGTCTTTCTTCCTTTTTTTATTTGTTTTTTGCTACTGTTACCACGTTTGCCTTTTCCTCATCAAACTAAACACTGGATTAAACCGACTGAAGACAAATCATGGGTTAACATGGAACACAGTTTTATGAAACACCAGGACTCCCTAGCGATACTAATAGAATCTCTCATGTCCCCCCCAAGTAACCTCCAATGTGCCCCACCCCACAATTGGAGTCACTTTAAAAGCCTGGCGCACACTACTCTCCCGTAGAACCCACAAAGAAAACACATACAAGCTAAATATCCTGGTCAAAACGTATGAATGGCTAATTAGGGGCTTTGACGCAAGAGATTGTCAAAACGGGGTATAAACTTTCTAAAAAACCTACAACAAAGTGCCCTACCTAGTGACGCTTATAGGTCATTGCAAATTAGACATTTTCACTCTGTTACCAAATGTAAGGAAACCATAGAAATTCCAAACGCTATCTGGGAATTCTTTCAGGGAAAATCAAACAAATCGTCCCGGGATTTCTTTCTTTTACACCACCCTGACAGGCCCCATGTTAACGAACAAAACACCCAACATGTATAAATGGGAAAAAGATCTGATGAAAGAATTCTCTCTGCAGCAATAGTTGAAATCTATACAATTGATGTTGAGCATTGGGAACATTTTCAAAAAATGTATCATAGGTGGTACATGACACCTTACAGGCTGTCCAAAATATTTAAAGATTCCACGAACAGATGCTGGAGAAGGTGTAACCAAATAGGGAACCTTTACCATGTTTATGGAATTTCCCTCACATAACGCCCTTTTGGGAAAACATAGCCATAGTTCTCAGCGAAATCACAGGCCACTATACACCATTGACTCCGGAACTGGCCCTCTTGAATAAAAGATTAGATTAATATCCTATTACAGTAAGAAAAGTAATCGCCCATGTCCTATTCGCAGATAGGTCAGCTCTGGCGAGTAAATGGAAGACCTCTGCTCTGCCCACAATTAGAGAAATAATCACAAGGGTAAATATACAGTGTCAATATGAAAAATTACTGGCGTTCAAAAAGCTTAAAGTGCCCCAATTTATAAGATTATGGCAAGCTTGGTTCCTCCACCCAGAAGTGGCTAAAGACCTTAAACCATAGCATTACCGAATTTACGGCTATATATTTGTTATCTTAAGTTATAAACTGAATACTGTGGTATCTGAATGAAACATTGGTAACTGTTATTTTCTTTACCTTACCCTTTGCTAAAGTTTATGTTGCTTTAAGTTTATCCTAATTTTGTTCTATAATAATATGCATAATTTTGCTTATCACGATACATTACATTATCGGGAACCCCGAGCACTATGGTATCTGTATCCTGACATCGGCATATCCCAGTCACAGTATGATCCCGTTAGGGGTGATGGGGAAATCGCAATCAACCACCACCAGTGGGGATACAGAGCCATAACCGCTCCAAGACACGTTATACCTTCAAAATGTCATATGAATATGCGACAGTTCCTAACCATATTGTTAGCAAATTTCTATAGATCTGTATGTAGAAAGTATGCATGTGATTTCTGCCTTGTCTCTACTGTATTTGAATGTAAACTCCAATAAAGCACTCTTGAGACTGTACCTGTCATTTGATTCTTGGTAGAAATGGCTTGGGCTTATCAGGTAAAGTGTTCAGTTGTCACCAGTACATTTCCAATTCCTCTTAAATCATTGTCAGTTCAGAAAAAATATATACAGACAGTCTATAGGGACCGAACTCTGTTAGTGCCCCATTTGAGCAGCTAAAACTGGTAGGGCTTTCCTCTGTAAACATCTGATACAACGTCTACATAGACTAATCATGGTGTTTAAATCTTGGGCCAATAGAAACGGTCTTGAACTAGGTCGTAAGTGTTTTCCCCGATGACCATGGTGATCATGCAGACTTCTGAAGAACATCTTTTGGGAACAATATGGTGGAACTAGTTAATCTCCCACGGTGGTCATGATACAATACTATATGATAGAGAAGTCCTTTGACTATCTTAAACTTTTCCCAATCTCTTAGGAGCAGAACACACTCAGCAGGTAGAGCCTTCCTCAACACTTCCTGTTCTTTGACACTCACAGCCCTATACAGAGATCCAATTAGGGGGGTCAGCCTTTTGACTCCTGATCGTCCACTGTAGAGATATGGAACCGTTTTCAAAGGACCCCAGTGCAGCAGGATAGGCAAACATGTCTGACACAGTTTCTGGTCCTCCTCCTATGGAGCCTATGAGCGACATCTTAAAAAAGGCCACTTGATCTTTATACAAAAGGCTGGTATACATGCAATAAGGGTGTGTCAAACCCAAATTGTACATACAAAACCACAGTTTATTGCCCACTGGATTTTTTAACGAGTCACACCCCAAAAGGTATAGAATATATGATCAAATTTATTATAACAAATAAGAAAGTTTACATACATTTAAAAAAACTCATTGTCACATATAGTGAACGACAATTGGAGTACATAAGTAAACAATATACAGACACTTAAAGCGGACCCTCAGTCATTTGTTCAACTTTCCATCTATTAAATCTTCTGCCCTTGTTGTTTTAACTTTGGATAGTAAATATATTTTTTTCTGCCGGTAAATACCTTTATGGAAATGTGGAATTTGGCTGCAGTGGATGAGTGCCATCATCACTAATAAATGGAAATGGAGAAATCCCTCAAGGGGTGGGACTATAGCAGCACTGGTAGTCAAAGAGGTAGTAGGAATTATAAAAATATCAAATTTTATTACAAACTTTACATATACAAAACATCAAGTGAAAATGGTGTACGGCAACCATAAATTAATATTGGAACTCCTTCTACAGAGGTGTCTTCAATATACAGTACATACAACTTTCCTGTATGAGCTTCAGAGAGATAGACACACATCCAACTGATTAAAGAATCCTGTGTGCAGACAGCTGCTACCTGGATGCTTAAGGGGAAGGGAGAGCCGACACCCAACCCGATGTGACCATAGGTCCATTCGGAACAGGTCTGCAGCGATTCCCCCAGGATACGAACTAAAGAATACGAACTAAAGAAACGGGGACTGTGTGATGTTGGAAGATGGGTATACTCCCAAATGGGAACACAGGGTTCTCTGATCGGCTGGATGTGTGTGTCTATCTCTCTAAAGCTCATACAGGTGTCGACTCACTTTTTGAGCTTGGAAATACTGACCACCTGGCTTCATTACCGAACAACTGACTCAGGACTATCTTCAGTTTGGACCATGTTGGTGCAGTGACCATTTGGGAGTATGCCCATCATCCAACATCACACAGTATACGTTTCTTTAGTTTGTATCCTGGGGGAATCGCTGCAGGCCTGTTCCGAGTGGACCTATGGTCACATCGGGTTGGGTGTCGGCTCTCCCTTGCCCTTAAGCATCCAGGTAGCAGCTGTCTGCACACAGGGTTCTTTGTTTGGCTAGATGTGTGTCTATCTCTCTGAAGCTCATACGGGAAATTTGTATGTACTGTATATTGAAGACACCTCTGAAGAAGGAGTCCTAAAACGCATTAGTTATCTGAATCTAATCTTTCCAATATTCATGTATGGTTGCCGTACACCATTTTCACTCGATGTTTTGTATATGTACAGTTTGTAATAAAATTTGATATTTTTATAATTCTTACTACCTCTTTGACTTTAACCTACCACTACCACTAAAGTCCCACCCATTGAGGTATTTCTCCATCTCTGTAAATACCTTGTATAGCCCACTTCCTGTTTCTTGTCTGGCCATTAGCCTAGGCTTATGACATCATGCACAGCTCTCACTCATGTGAGAGTTTGCCAGGAAGGGAGGGGGGATGAGTCATAAGAGGGCCAATGAAAGCTGCGGGGCTTCAGAGCTGGAGGTGTGTCTCTGTGAGTCTGTGTAAATCCAGGAAGTGAACAGGCAGCAGCTTCAGCTGCCCAGATTTAAAATAAATGGCTGCAGCCAGACTTAGTGGAGGGAGATTTCTTCAGCATATTTGGCAAGTACAGAATCACAGTATACTGTATATAAAATAATATGCAAAGTGGTTGGAGGGAAGCTTCAGAATGGCAAAGATGTTTTTATTACAAATTATGTGAGCAGACTGCAGTTCTTCTATAGAATTGAAAACCTTTCATCACATATGTCTGTGCTGATTTTCTCTCTATGTGTTTTACAAGTTAAAACTTGCTTCCTCAGGAGAAGCACAAATTAATATCTTAAGATAGAAACAGAGTGGTAAGAAAAAAATAAAAATTAAAAAAACACACATATGTCCGGCCAACCAATATAAACTTACAGTTAAAAGGTAATGGCCAAAAGGCCTCCACATACGTACAGGAATCAGGTGGAAAAAACACATAAACTTGGCAGGTCCTCCAAAATATAGCACAACATCACAGGCCGGACACAAACACCCAATGGTTCATAAAGTTCCCCCCGGGAGTTGAGGAGGAGGGGGGGACCAAACGCTATTGGGGCAAGCCCCCCAGTCAACCCCAATGGTGAAGTTGAGGCTCTGCGCAGGTCCTGAAATTATAGAACATCCTATTAAGATTTCAATGAGAGAGGAGGTCACAGCTGTTCACAAGATATAGCAGTGCATTAGTGTACTGAGGGTGAAGTCACATATAAAATAAAATGGAAACAAAATATAAAAGAGGGGTGCAGTGACTAGTACAACTGCTAAATGAGTAAGTGATCAGGTGAAAGGTGAATGGTGAGCGAATACCATGTGAATATTGGCTGAGAAACAACAAATAACTACAGAGGAAATTGAAATAAGTGATAAGAGTAAAAACAACGTATGAAAGTGACCCAGGAGGTGAGTATCCTGGAAATATAATTATCTGAAAAATTGATAAGGAAGGAAAGATACCCAAGTACCCTTGCTGGTGATGAGGATACCGGGGTTTTAAACAAAAAAGGAAGGGGATCAAACAGATCCTTTAGAGCAGGGATATGCAATTAGCGGACCTCCAGCTGTTGCAGAACTACAAATCCCATGAGGCATAGCAAGACTCTGACAGCTACAAGCATTACACCCAGAGGCAGAGGCATGATGGGACTTGTAGTTTTGCAACAGCTGGAGGTCCACTAATTGCATATCCCTGCTTTAGAGTGCAGTCCATCCAGTGAAAACAAGAATATGTGAAAAAAAAATATATGGTGCATAAAACAAGTGATGACAAACAAGAAACACAGTGTAACATGATACTCATAGACCTATACAGAGATCGAATTAGGGGGTAAGCCTTTTGACTCCTGATCGTCCACTGTGGAGATATGGAACAGCTCTCAAAGGATCCTAGTGCAGCAGGGTTTGAGAACCTTTCTGACTGTTTCTAGTCCACTTCCTATAGAGCCTAAGAGCCACACCTCAGAAAAGGCCACTTGATCTTCATACAAAAGGCTGGTATATATGGAATAAGGGTACGTCTCAATCCCAAATTGTACATACAAAACCAAAGCTCATTGCCCAATGGTCTGCCTGTAAACCCTGTGCTACCATTTTATTCAGTTTGGTTAAACTACCACTTGCATTGTCACTAGGGTGTTCATTATCATTATCCATCATATGAAAATAGCTAATGTGTTGTAAATATTGGTTCTTCTTTTTATACATGCACCAGTCAGAAAGTACAGTCTAAGTCTACCATTGCATCTAGGAAAGGGTTACAACCTTTAGAAGCAGGAGAATCCCAGCAGTGCCTCTAAATGTGTCCCTGGGGGGGGGGGGGGTGGGGGGATATGAGAAATTACCCTCCTTAAACAGGGAATTGTGCGAAACCTGTAAGAGTGCATTTGATAACAAAGTTGCGGTGTCCCCCTTTGTGTCAGAGACCTGAAGACAAGATCAGTGGTGATGGGGAGAACCTCCAGCCATTCTCCAACCAGCCTGGAATGCAGCAGCTCACTGGCAGAAACTGTGGTGTGGTACAATCTACTCTGCGCTGTAGTCCTTAGTAGTTTTCAAACTGACATGTATCCGGACTTCTAACTACTACAAATGGCCATCAGATGTCTAACCTAGAACTAGACTACGCTGGTTATTTTGCCCTGAGCTAAAACTATATATAGAATCCCAGAATAGAAGAGACAATGTTAACTAAAACAACAGGAACTGCATATAAACTATACTGCATTAAACAGGTTCACCTACTAACATACAGCACAGTGACCACTACACAGACCTAGCTATCTGACACTGTGAGGATGAGATAATCAAAAGAGAACAGAGATGAAACATGGTAAACCTATTGAGTTTTTTTTTTTTTTTTTTCATTAAACCAGCGGGTTGAACAAAGAAAAAAAAACTTCACAGATCGATTCCCCACTGTGCTTTTGTATTATGACAGTGGGGACTCCCCCTGTCAGAATACACAGATCGGCACTACAGTCATTGATTGCAAGTGCTGATCGAATGCTGGTTTTCCTGCAGTACCATTTAACAGATAAAAGAAAGTTACCGCTCTGAAGCTTCTGAGTCCATGGAACACTCCCGCACCACTTTAAACACACACAGGTGCTGGCTCTGCACAATGTAGACAAATGAAAGGAAGATCCTGGACTGCCGCACTCTGTGGAAGATGCTTCTTTATTCAAATAAAATCCATCACAGCACAGCAAATACACCCAAAAAAATGAAAACAGGAACAAGCTAACGCGTTTCACATCATAAGATGCTTACTCATAGCTATGATTTTTGGGTGTATTTGCTGTGCTGTGAAGGATTTTATTTGAATAAAGAAGCATCTTCCACAGAGTACGGCAGTCCAGGATCTTCCTTTCACCATTCAACAGAAGCTGGCCATTAGAATCATTGATCCGGCCAACTTTCTGTACGTGTATACACAGCTTTATTCTGTCACACGAATTTAGATAAACACTCAAAAAATGATGGGCATCGTCATGGGCAAGTGTCTGCTTCTGGTCTGGGTGAAGATACAGCAGCAGTAGCAGCCCCTGTGTGTATAAAGTAATGTGGCTGAGTTCCCTGTCTCTCTCTGCTTTCTATTAGTGGGGTTCCTGACCCAGACACACAGAGACAGGTGATGTACATAAATAATCTCTATAAAAATTAAGTAGCAGAGCCACTTTCATACAGTAGAGGGCAGCAGATCCCTATACACAGTTGCTTTGTTTACTGAATGGCATTAACAATGCACTGAATGTTTTCACCTTCCTGGAATTGCCTTCAACCAGCAAATTCTGTAAAATAAAAATTGTGGTTGCTTGTTAGTGGCATGATACAGTGCTTAAAGACCCTTTGTTTGTGTGCTTCTAAGAAGCTTGTTTCACTGCATTAATCAGGGCTCAACCTTCCTAAATTCAGAGCTAAGTTTATGGGGTTCATTTTGAAGGCACCTTCGACTTCAATTCCCCCTCACGGTATTTTCACACTCCATCTGCTTTATGTAAATAGCTTCTGTTTAGCTTAAGGGCTCATGTCTATGGATGTTGTTTTCTGGTGTTTGAGATGTGTTTGGAACGTATGTCAAATGCAGATCAGCAAAATCCTATTGATTTTAATTGAGCAGTACACAGGGCAGTTCTGAGGCTGCGTTTAACCTGCTTTGCTTTTCACTGTGCTTGTTTGAACAAATCATTTTCTATTAGGGTGCATTTGAACAGCAGGCAAAAAAGGTCAAGTGCAGTTTTTTTTTTCAAATGCTGCATTTTCCATTTAAACACACCTGCATAAGTTTGAATGGAAAAGGCAGCATTTGAACAATAAAGCTTAAATCATGTTAATAAGCTTATATTGAATATATTTTCCTCACTCTATCACAAAACAAAGTGGTAAAATATGTATTAGCAGTCATATTAATTCAACAGATGATTCAGTAACAGATGGTAGAACATATTTTGGAAAGTGTTCTATTATCAGACATTCAATTGCAAAGCTGAAAACAAACAAGTCATATTAGGTACATGGCATTGTCCATCTGCGTAGATGATTAAGCATTATGGATCAAATACAAAGAGGTAAAATGCTTCTAGTATACAGATATTTGCTAGCAGCAAAAATGTAATTCCTTTGATTATACAAAAAACGACATTTTAAAAATTACAAAACTGAAAAAAGAATAGAAATCCAAGTCATAGCTATGAGTAAGCATCTATCTTTGATGTGAAACGCGTCAGCTATCCACCCCTGCATGTCAGTTTTCTGTTTTTGTCTGTTTTTGGACTTTTGAATCTATGGATTAACTTTGGATTTTAATTTTGGAATTTTGAAAATAAATTGTTTATACAGAGTGCGGCAGTCCAGGGCTCTTTTCTTTCCCATACATTATTTCATATCGCAATTGTGCCTGAAAGTTACACCATGTAGAGAGGGAAAAAAGAGAAAAAGGGGGGGGACATATTAGAAACTGTTTATTGACTGATCAAAAATATAACTTTATCAGGGGCTATAGTTAGAGAATATAGATATCCAAGAAGTATAAATCATGCTTCCTTATGCAGACTCAACCCCAATAGTCAGAAACCATAGCACATGATTTTTTTTTTGATTATTATAACAATAATGCATTACTAGATTCATAATATTTTCATCTTTAAATGCATATCTGCAATTTATTGAGAAGGTCCACCAATCAAGCCTACAGATAAGAAAATGACTGCATATTGAAGTGTCCTACTTACCTAATGGTTTTGCCCCAAACCTCTTTTGGGGTCCCCTGTAAGCTCTCCTAACTCCTTCTTCCTTCTGAGTGCCCCCATAGCAGATTTGATTGACAACAACAGGAGTCATTGGTTAATGCTGCTGCATCTGAGCCTTGTGAGATGGGAGCAAATCGCTGAATTGAGATAGGGCTCAGGTAAGTATTTAGGGGGACCTGGAGCAGAGCTGATTACATAAGGTTTTCTACCTTAATGCAGAAAATGCATTAAGGTGAAAAAAAAAAAACTTCTGCCTTTACAACCACATTAATTGAGCTAGAGTCATTTGACTCCACTCCACAGGTCTTGCAGCCCCCCCATCCAACTTCCTCTGATGGATTTACCCTCAACTGTCCAGATTAGAGATGAGCAGTATAAGTGAACTGGAATTGCTGCCATAACAATGTTTTACATTTTCTTATTAGAATTAGTATAACACTTTGGTTGAAGTGCTGCACTTTTCTAATCAGCACATCCAACCAATCGAAAACACTAAAATATATATTTTATTCATTTCCTAAAAAAATCATTTTATTTTTCCTTCTAAAATATTGCACACACCTGAAAAATGTTCCTAACAGAAACCAGCAAACTATAGATAAAATTTTGATAAAATCTTCACTTCCTCTTGAGGTCACTTTCTCCTCTCTCTGATTTTCGCATACAGTATAAATATCTCTCTGCTTCTGCTTCTACTATCTAGTCAGCTTTTTTTCTAGTGTTTCATTTCACTATCTCATATTCTTCAAATACTTTTCTTCATTCTCTAACTGTCTACATAGATATCTCCATCTGTTTTCTAAATTGAGGAAAATACCTTACTATATATTTTCTTTCTATTATTTTTGCTTCTAGTGCCAAGTGAATTAAGTGCATTTGTGAAAATGCTAATTCAGACAGGAGCCAAGCCACAACATAGCAGTCTATGTTACCTTGAGAGACATATAGGAGGAAGTGAGGCTACAGTGCTTAGGATGGACAGGGACAAATCACAGGCTTACTGTATATGTGTTCTCCTGTTTCTACTAAAGAGAAAGAGGAGTTACATTTTACTTTCCATTTTTTTTAATGTTGTGGTAGCATAAGATTGAGAGGACTGGTGTATGTGATGTCTCTTGATTTGCATTTCAATTTATGGAAACCTTGGTTTTAGGCAGTTCATTGTCTTAAGTTCATCCAAGTGTATAGGGTGCTCAATTCCATCACTGAATGCAATCATGGCCGCTCACCTTATAAGCATGACCCCTGACTTAAAGGAGTTGTAAGGGCAGAAGGTTTTTTATCTTAATGCATTCTATGCATTAGGATAAAAAAAAAAACTTCTGTGTGCAGCAGCCCCCCTCAGCCCCTCTAATACTTACCTGAGACCCATCTCTGTCTAGCGATGTCCACAAGTCCCTCGGCCGTCTGAAAATCTCCCTCCTGATTGGCTGAGACACAGCAGTCGCACCATTGGCTCCTGTTGCTGTCAATAAAAGTCAGTCAGCCAATCAGGAAAGAGAGTGGGCGGGGCCAGGCCACAGCTTCATGTCTAAATGGACACATGGAGCTGTGACTCCGCTTGGGTGCCCCCATAGCAAACTGCTTGCTGTGGGGGCACTCAACATGAGGGAGGGGCCAGGATCACAGAACAGTTACCCTAGAAGAGGGGGATCCAGGCTGTTCTGTGCAAATCCACTGTATAGAGCAGGTAAGTATAACATGTTTGTTATTTTTATTGAAAAAAAACAAGACTTTACAATCCCTTTAACAGGACAGTCATATCCCGCTTTTCCCTTTAAGGGTAACATTTAAGATGGTAACTCCGCTGATACATTCTGATGACTCCTTAGATGTGTAAGATATGACAAGTATATCTAAAAAATCAAGAGAGGGACAAATAGTGCTTTATGCTAAAATGTACTTTACTATAAGAAATTAAAATCACACTTACAAGTCTGGCACTTGTTCACAAGTGCAAAGTAAAGCGCTCTGTAAAAAACAATGTTCATCGATCATACAACAAGATAGCCGGGGTGACGTCAGAATGTATGACCCCCCTCTTCCTGAGTTCAATATCTAGGAAACAAGGAGATCAGAATAAGGCTACAATAGTCACTGTGCAACAAGACACAGCATAGACTCAGCTGTGGTTTGGGATAAAAATACCCCTGTTTTTAGGGCTGATTTAGATCTGAATCGCACCGTAATGCAGAAACAATTTGTATATGCACTACTTATAAAAAACATGCCACATCAAATCTTATGGTACTGCGGTACCATGCAATTTGGTGGCTGCAAAGCACTGTGATTGTGATCTGTGTTTGGGGTGCCTTTAACAATACTGTACATTTACAATACTTTGTTTTTCTTGTCTTGTAGTTGCATTTATCAGGCTCCACTGGGTGAATACAATAGCATACACCCTTTCAGTGATATTGTGAAACCAGTCGTGGATTTGTGGAGTCAAAATGTCATGCATGCACTACACTTATGCTAAGTGCACAATAATGTCATGGTCCCACACTCACATGAGGCACATCCTGTGCATTTTTAGCGTCCATGTCCACTGCAACTAGCAGCCATTGAAAATTCTGCCTGTTGGTTCAACCATATTGCCACTAACTTATATATGGACATTATTTCATGAGTCTATTTAAATCTAGAAATCAACATTAGTATGTAATTTATTGACTGAAAAACAAACTAAATATTTTTTCAGCTACCTGCACAACAATATTAAATCACTTATACTAGACCCGATTTTGAACAGGGCCACTACCAGCCATTTTATCATCAGAGAATCAACATCATAGTTTAGTTTATCCATAGTAAAAAAGCCCAATATTGCTGTGCCTATGTGTGCAGTAATAAACCGCTAGGCCCGATTTTGAACAGGATCCTCACCAGCCATGTAAAACTCAATAAATGAACAATAGAGTGTAATTTTTTCACTGAAAAACCTCCAAAATATTGTGGAGTCTACAAGAATTGTATTTATTTACTTGCCATTTTATAATGAGGAAATCAACATTAAAGTGGAAATATTGTATTGCCTACACGTGCAGCATTAAATCACTTGTATTAGGCCCGATTTGTAACAGTACCCTTACTAGCCTTTTTTTAAATTGATAAATAAACATTAGAGCATAATTTATCCACAGAAAAAGCGATCAGTATAATGCAGTACCTACGTATTTAATCACTTGTACAGTACCAGGCTCTAATTTAATGCAGGAAGCTCATCAGCCATTTAAAAGCTAGAAATTAACATTAGAGTGTATTTTATTAGCACAAAACTCTTCCAAAATATTGTAGTACCTTTCTAGTCCATCAAGAAATCAACATTAGAGTATAATTAGTTCACAGGAAAAAAGTGAGTATTTGAGTATGTGCATGGTCTAAAAAAAACAATCATTAAGCCCATGTGTTAACAGAACCCACACCAGCCAGCTTTAAACACTTCAGCCCCGGAAGAATTTACCCCCTTCCTTACCAGAGCACTTTTTGCGATTCAGCACTGCGTCGCTTTAACTGACAATTGCGCGGTCGTGCGACGTGGCTCCCAAACAAAATTGACTCCCTTTTTTTCCCACAAATAGAGCTTTCTTTTGGCGGTATTTGATCACCTCTGCGGTTTTATATTTTGTGCTATAAACAAAAATAGCGCAACAATTTTGATAAACAATTTAATATTTTTTACTTTTTGCTATAATAAATATCCCCAAAAATTCAATAAAAACACAAAAAATTTCCACAGTTTAGGCCGATACGTATTCTTCTACATTATTTTGGTAAAAAAATCGCAAAAAAGGCGTATATTGATTGGTTTGCGCAAAAGTTATAGCGTCTACAAAATAGGGGATATATTTATTGCATTTTTTTTACTAGTAATGGCGGCGATCTGCGATTTTTTTGTGACCGTGACATTGCGACGGACATATCGGACACTTTTGACACATTTTTGGGACTATTCACATTTATACAGCGATTAGTGCTATAAAACTGCACTGATTACTGTGTAATTGTGACTGACAGGGAAGGGGTTAACACTAGGGGGCGCTGAAGAGGTATGTTCCCTAGTGAGTGATTCTAACTGTAGGGGGAGGGGACTCACAAGGGGAGGAGACCGATCTGTGTTCCTCTGTACTGGGAACACACATCGGTCTCCTCACCGCTGACAGGACATGGATCTGTGTGTTTACAGATCCACGGTCCTGCCGTGATTGCGGGCAATTGCGGGTGCCCGGCGGCCATCGTACGCACACCGGGTCCCGAGCAATGCCGTGGGCGCGCGCCCCCGACAGCGCACGCGCGCCCCCTAGACGGACGGGAAGCCCAGGACGTCATATGACGTCCACCCAGGATGGGAGATCCCATCTGTGGACGTCATATGACTATGGGCCGGTAGGGAAGTGGTTAAATAAAAATGACTTTAGTTGAGTTACCGTATTTATCGGCGTATAACACGCGCCGGCGTATAACACGCACCCCAAGTTTAGGAGGGAATTTTAAGGAAAAAAACTTTTAGGAGGGAAGTTCAAGGAAAAAAACTTACATTTAAATGCAGCCTTGTCCATCATTGCAGCCTTGCCCAGTGTCCACCTGCAGCCTTGCACAGTGTCCATCTGCAGCCTTGCCCAGTGTCCATCATTGCAGTCTTGCCCAGTGTCTTTGCTGCCATGCCTTGCCCATTGCCTTTGCAGCCATGCCTTGCCCAGTGTCTTTGAAGCCATGCCTTGCCCAGTGCCTTTGCAGCCATGCCTTGCCCAGTGTCTTTACAGCCATGCCTTGCCCAGTGCCTTTGCAGCCTTGCCTTGCCCAGTGCCAGTCTCTGCAATGTTTGAATTTGGCGCCGATTTCCGCTGTGGAGAGGAGCGAAGGGAGCCGAGTGTACTTTGGCTAGACTCGGCTCCTCTCACAGTCCCGCCCATCTCCACTGATTGCGCCGCTGACATACAGAAAGCCGAGTGTACTTCGGCTAGACTCGGCTCTGCTCACAGTCAGGGGCAGGACTGTGAGAGGAGCCGAGACTAGCCGGAGTACACTCGGCTTTCTGTATGTCAGTGGAGGTGAGCGGGACTGCGAGAGGAGCCGAGTAAAGCAGAGTGTACTTCGGCTTTGTGTATCTCGACTCCTTTCGCTCATTTCAGCGGAGGATCGGCGTATAACACCCACGATTTTCCCCTGATTTTAAGGGGAAAAAAGTGCGTGTTATACGCCGATAAATACGGTATTTATTTATTTTTACTGAAAAAGCCCCCAAAATATTTTAGTGAGGATGTGCATAGTCTTTAAACATTTTCACTAAACATTAAAGCACCCCTTTTTTAACCAGGGCATACAGCAAACAAACAAAAGCAAAATCTGCAATAGGAGCGTGCAAAACACAGTTGGGGAATTAACAAAGAGTGGTGCAACCTAATGCATATAAACATAAACAGCATATACTGTTCCTAATTAACAAAAGGGGTGCAAGCCCTTTTATTAATTAAGGGCAATCGGTTCTCTGTTCTACTGTGGATTTGACAGATATGTGACAGAGAACAGGAGAGCTGGAGTTGCATACTCTCCTCTTTCTGGCTGTCCCCACTCCCCCCAATCAGGTCAGAGAGGGAGAAAGGGGGGAGGGTTCTTTTTTTATTGCTTAGAAGAGGAGGGTTCTTAGCTCTGCATGCTCTGCTCATGTAGTGTAATCACTGCAAGGGCAGAGGAAGGGACGTGAGCTGTCAGCTGACATTAAAGTGGTTGTAAACCCACTTTTTTTTTTTTTTACAACCTGTAAAATAAAGGCATAATGAGCTATTATGACTAGCATAATAGCTCATTATGTTCCACTTACCTTAGATCGGGGCCCCCGAAGCCGTCCTCGTCCCTCTGTTTAGCCGCAGACATCACTGCGGCGATAGCCGGAATGTTACTTCTGGGTATCACCGCACCAGCCAATCACAGCGCCGCTCCGGCGCTGTGATTGGCCGGAGCGGCGGAGACGTCACTCTGCGCATGCGCGCGGGAGGCGTCCCACTCGGCTACGCCCAGCGATTGCTGGGAAGTAGCCGAGTTTGTGAATGGGATTAACCCCATGAATGTGCCGTAGACAGCGGCGCTTGTCATTTTAGTAAATATCTCCTAAACCGTGTAGGTTTAGGAGATATTTCTTGCACCTACAGGTAAGCCTTAATCTAGGCTTACCTGTAGGTGCAAGTTGAAAAAGTGGGTTTACAACCACTTTAAATGCACAAGTTTAATAGAGTTCAGTCGTCTATTCAAAGTAAAGGCATCCCATGTGTAAGGCAGTTACCTGTACCAAGTGCCTAGCATAGCCCAGAAGAACACACCCTGGAGTAGGCCTCCTTTGTGGCTCACACTTGGTGCCTAATGCGGAGGGAAACATGGAAGACGTGACAGCCACCCCACCCACCTACCCCTGAACGCAATTTGCCCAGGTCTGCTATAAGCACTCTTAAATCTCTTCATCTCTAATATACCCAGTAAAAACACTGTTAATGTGTCTGTGACTGAATTCAAAAATAGATAGACAGTTTCAGCAAAGCAACCACCACCAGCATTATCACCTAACTTTCCCTGCAGTCTGTGATCTTTTCCTAACTAGCTGCTGTGAACTAATGATAAGCAGATCATACCTGGGTTTGGGTGGATTCACAGAACTGTATTAACATGTGCTTATTCAAGCATGCAGCCTAACAGGCCACGAAAGACCACATTCCCTCAACATAAAAATATGGAAGGGCCAAGATGCCACCCCTCCATGTGAATGAGTAGGGGTTAAGATACCTGCCCTTTTTCTTTACATTTAGTGGTGGGGACTGGGAGCTGTCATTCGCATCAAGTGTAGTGACGAGAGTGGCAGGTTTTCATTATGATTGATGAGGAACTTCATTACTGGATGATGTGATTGATGATAGATTTATATTAAGAGACTTTTTGAGTTTTTAATTTTTTTTTAAAAAGTACTTGTCAGCAAGTGTTTCAATATTATTTACTGTTTAAATTTTTTGTGAATGAATATGTACCACTTACTGTATTTATTGGCGTATAACACTCACTTTTTTACCCTGAAAATAGAGGGTAAACTGTGCCTGCGTGTTATATGCAGGGGGCTGTGGAAAGTTTTTTTCCTGAAACTTCCCTCTTAAAGTTAGGGTGCGTGTTATACGCCGATAAATATGGTACTTATTTACACGGAGGCAGCGTCTGGGGGCACATTTAACAGCATGCTTCAACCACTTTAGGACCGCCTCCTGTATATATACGTCGGCAGAGCGGCACGAACAGGCATAAGCACATACCTGTACGTCCCCTTTAAGATGCCGCCGTGTGGTCGCGCGCGCGCGAGCGGCGGCTCGCTCGTGACCCTGTCGCTTTCTCCGTGAGCCCGACCGTGGGTCCCGTGGACTCGATCGCCGCGGGGATACCCGCGATCATCTCACGGATAGATAGAGTGGGGAGATGCTAGTGTAAACAAGCATCTCCCCGCTCTGCCTAGTGACAATGACATTGATCTCCGCTCCGTGTGATCGTAGCGGAGATCAATGTCATGTCACACACAGCCCATCCCCCCTACAGTAAGAATCACTCACTAGGGCACACTTAACCCCTACAGTGCCACCTACTGGTTAACCCCTTCACTGCCAGTGTCATTTTCACAGTAATCAGTGCATTTTTATAGCACTGATCGCTGTAAAAATGACAATGGTCCCAAAAATGTGTCAAAAGTGTCCGATGTGTCCGCCATAATGTCGCAGTCATGATAAAAATCACTGATCGCGGCCATTACTAGTAAAAAAAATATATATATTAATAAAAATGCCATAAAACTACCCCCTATTTGTAGACGCTATAACTTTTGCGCAAACTAATCAATAAACGCTTATTGCGATTTTTTTTACCAAAAATATGTAGAAGAATACGTATCGGCCTAAACTGAGGAAAAAAATAATTATATATTTTTTGTGGATATTTATTACAGTAAAAAGTAAAAAATATTGCATTTTTTTCAAAATTGTCGCTTCATTTTTGTTTATAGCGCAAAAAATGAAAACCGCAGAGGTGAGCAAATACCATCAAAAGAAAGCTCTATTTGTGGGAAAAAAGGACATAAATTTTGTTTGGGAGCCACATCGCACGACCGCGCAATTGTCAGTTAAAGCGACGCAGTGCTGAATCTGAAAAAGTGGCCTGGTCTTTGACCAGCAAAATGGTCCGGGGCTGAAGTGGTTAAAAGTGAAGTATGAGCTTGTAAAAACAAAAAACAAAACATTTATAATCACCTAGATGGATGCAGCATTGACCCGATGCTGTATCTGTCCCCTGACGGCTCTAAGACTGAAACCTGAGCGATCAAAGACCACTGATTGCTAATTTCCCAGCCTCCAGTAATAAGCAGAGGACTGTAAGTCTTCGGCACTCTGCTCTACCTTCCAGTGCTCACTGGAGCACTAAGCTGTGGAGGAGGCAGGCAGGTCGACTGGCTCAGGCTCTCAGCGGCTCGCTGAGTGCCTGAGCAAGCTTCTGGTCTAGGCATCTGGGTGGATCCTTGACCATGTGGACGGGATCTTTCCTGAGCCTAGACCAACACTGATGACTGAAAATGGGTATACTGGCTATACTTCCCCTTTAAGACCCCCACCCAGGGGCATTACACTTGGTGGCATAACCAGACTCTCAGACAGCTGGCATTGACCATCCTAAATGTTAACCCAAACATCAGTAGGAAATGTCTATATCATACAATTTGTACCATTAGGCTGTGCTTCAGAGAATCAAATATGATCAAGTATCCTGCAGATTGCTCAGGATTAGTAAAAGGGTGTGGACTTGGGAGAAAAATGTGTGTGGTTTTGTAACAAATTAAGATTCAGACAAATTTTGCATCTTTCGGACATTCGGACGCATCAAAAGAAATTATAGTGAAATTAACTAATTCATTTGACATGATTTGTTCATTCGTTAAAGGTCTAATGCAACAAAAGGTCAACTTAGATCAGTGTTTCTCAACTCCAGTCCTCAAGGCGCCCCAACAGGTCATGTTTTCAGGATTTCCAACATTTTGCACAGGTGATTTGATCAGTTTCACTGCCTTAGTAATTACCACAGCTATTTCATCTGAGGAGAAATCCTGAAAACATGACCTGTTGGGGCGCCTTGAGGCCTTGAGAAACACTGACTTAGATTACTGGCAAAGTGCATTCCTGAGAACTGAGTGAGAAGAGTGTGGTATTGTATTTGAGCATAGGAAAAGAGATATTGTCATTGTGTGTATTAATGGATTCAATAAACAAACGACTTCCCAAACTATGAATCGTTATCACGAATATATATATACACATACATCAATATCAAATCAAATCGATATACAGTACATACAAAACAAATTGATTCGGTATAACGAATATCGACACTCCACAGAAATAACAAATTATCCGAAAACAAATTAACGTAACATAACGAATATAACAGAACAAAATTACTGTATTTATCGACGTATAACACGCGCCGGCGTATAACACCCACCCCAAGTTTAGGAGGGAATTTTAAGGAAAAAAACTTTTAGGGGGGAAGTTTAAGGAAAAAAAAACTTACATTTAAATGCCCATCAATGCAGCCTTATCAGTGTCATTTGCAGCCTTGTCAGTAGGGATGAGCCGAACACCCACCGGTTCGGTTCGCACAAGAACCTGCGAACGGACCGAAAGTTTGTGCGAACGTTAGAACCCTATTAAATACAATGGACGCGAACGTTCGAAATCTAAAGTGCTAATTATAACGGCTAATATACATGTTATTGTCCTAAAAAGGGTTTGGGGACCCGGGTTCTGCCCCAGGGGACATGTATCAATGCAAAAAGAAGTTTTAAAAACTGTTGTTTTTTCTGGAGCAGTAATTTTAATGATGCATAAAGTGAAAAAAATAAGTGAAATATTCATTTAAATATCGTACCTGGGGGGTGTCTAAAGTATGCCTGTGAAGTGGCATGTGTTTCCCGTGTTTAGAACTGTCCCTGCACAAAATGAAATTTCTAAAGGAAAAAAAGCCATTTAAAACTGCTTGCGGCTTTAATGTAATGTCTGGTCCCGGTAATATGGATGAAAATCTTTGAGAAAAATGGCATGGCTAACCCATCACCCCCCCCCCCCTTACCCCAGCCCATTACCAGCCCCTTTGGGTCTTGTATGGATATTAAGGGGAATCCTGCGCCCAAAATAAAACTCTATACCTAAAACCCTATATACTCTGAACAGCAGTATACAGGTGGTGCAAACAAGACAGGGACTGTAGGTTTGTTCTTAAGTAGAATCTGTTTGTAATTTGGAACAGGTAAATTTTTAAGTGTAGCTGCAGCCAAAAAATCTATTTTTAAGCTTTTTGGAGAACATAGGGAAGAGTTATCACCCCTGTAACATTTGTTTTGCTGTCTGTGCACCTGTTCAGAACATTTCACCTCACTTTCCGTCCCAATGACAAATGTTTTTTTTTTTTGAAACAAGGATTGGTGATAAAGCATCAGTAGAGAGGAGACACCTTTTTCCCATATTAACTCTTACAGGAGAGAATTTCCCTTCCTAGGGGTAGATTTCCTCTCACTTCCTGTTGTCTCCTTCCGTTTGCAAGTAGGAGTCGTTTGTAAGTTGGATGTTTGAAAGTAGGGGCCTGCCGTATATACTCTGCAGTAGACTTGTGCACAACGGAAAAATTTGTTCCGTTTCGGTTCGTTTCTTTCCGGTCCTGTTGATTCGTAATCATTCGTAATTTTGCTAGACGGGATTTTTCGTGTTCGGACTCATTCGTATTTTTGCAAGCGACATTTTTCGTTGAATTTTTTGTTGCTTTATAATTCGTACTTTCGGTAGAGTACGTTGTTTTTCGTTGATTCTGGACACAACTCCTACTTTCGTAACTTTTTTGGGGTTCGTTGATTCGTAATTTTCCGTGTCTCTCTCACAACGATGCTGCCTATTATGCCTAATGTGCTTCGAATGGATTTGTACTTTTCTAAATACATAGCGGTTATTTGTAACGATTCGAAATCTCATATTTTACTTTCGTTTTTTACATGCGGCTATAGGCTCCGCCCCTGTACACCATTTTGAGAGGGTTCAGCACGGTGAGGGAGAAGCAGAGAGCAGAGCAGAGTGAGTGTTATTGTGCTTCGAATGGATTCGAAATCTCGTATTTTACTTTCGTTTTTTCATGCGGCTATAGCCTCCACCCCCTGTACACCATTTTGAGAGGGAGTTCAGCATGGTGAGGGAGAAGCAGAGAGCAGAGTGAGTGTTATTGTGCTTCGAATGGATTCGTACATTCGTAACTTTTTTCATAACGAATTATGCCGAAGACCTTCGGGCATTCGCTATTTTGCGGTATAATTTATTTCGGATTCGGTTTTATTCATAATTGCTCTGTTCGGAAATTTGAATGCTTCCGAATGTCCGAAAGTTGCTAAATTCGGACGAATTTCGATTCGTTACGAAACGAATTGCACAAGCCTACTCTGCAGAAATTTGCCCCTTAGATGTTGTTGTTACCACAACACTGTAAGCCCTCACAGTTACTCTTGGTGGGCGCTGAAACGCCCTGCTGTGAATTATTATATCAGGAATTGTAATTACATGCCATTGTTGAACAGTGGTAGGAAAAATTGGGCCATTGGTGGTGGTGCTGGTGCTACAACACTGTAAGCCCTCACAGTTACTCTTGGTGGGCGCATGAATGGGCCCTGCTGTGAATTATTAGATCAAGAATTGTAATTGCATGCCCCTGTTGAAGAGGGGCAGAAAAATTGGGCCTTTGGTGGTGGTGGTGGTGGTGTTGCCACAACACTGTAAGCCCTCACAGTTACTCTTGGTGGGCACAGGAATGGGCCCTGCTGTGAAGTATTAGATCAAGAATTGTAATTACACACCCCTGTTAAACAGGGGCTGAAAAATTGGGCCTTAGGCACTGGTGCTGGTGCCACAACACTGCAACCCCTCACAGATACTGTACTTGGAGCACAGCAATAAGCCCTGTTGCAAAGTATTGCATCAAAAATTGTAATTACACGCCCCTGTTAAACAGGGGCTGAAAAATTGGGCCTTAGGCACTGGTGCTGGTGCCACAACACTGCAACCCCTCACAGATACTGTACTTGGAGCACAGCAACAGGGGCTGAAAAATTGGGCCTTAGGCATAGGCAGTCTTGAAGGGATGTGACATTTCAAAATAAATTATTCTGTTACATCAGCTTCAGGTGCCTGGTAGCTGGTGGTGATCCAAGACTGATTCATCTTTATGAAGGTCAGTCGATCAACCGAGTCGGTGGACAGGCGCACCCTGTGATCGGTGACAAAGCCTCCAGTAGCACTGAATGTGCGTTCCGAAAGAACGCTGGATGCACGACAGGCCAGTAGCTCAATTGCATACTGTACAAGCTCTGGCCAGTGATCCATCCTCAAGACCCAGTAAGCCAGAGGATTTTCGGTGGGAAAGGTGTCCAAGTCTGACCTTGCCCCTAGGTATTCCTGCACCATGTATATCAGACGCTGGCGATGGTTGCTGGAACCGATCATACCTTGGGGCTGCGGACTAAAAAATTGTCTGAACGCATCGGTCAGACGGCGAACCTTCTCCACCGCTCCTTCTGCTACTGACCGAAGCCTCAGCAACTCGTTGTCCAGGACCAGGAGTTTGTAGCCTCCCAGTCTCTGGGAACGCGTTGCACAGACCTTTCTGCAAGGCCTCCTGGAGATGTCTGATCCTCTGCTCCCTCTGCGATGGCAAGATAAGGTCCGCAACCTTACCCTTCTACCGTGGATCAAGGAGAGTGGCCAGCCAGTAATGGTCCCTCTCCTTGATCCGAAGAATACTAGGATCCTTCCACAGACTTTGCAGGATCAGGGAGGCCATGCAGCGTAGGTTAGCTGAGGCATTCAGTCCGGAGTCCTCTGGGTCACTAAGGACGACATGATCAGCAGCCACCTCCTCCCAGCCACGTACAAGTCCACGGGGGCCTTGAGAGGCAAGGAAGTCCTCCTCTTCCTGCCTCTGTTCTGCCTCAAGTGCCCTGTCCATTATTCCACGCAGCGTATGCTCCAACAGGTGGACAAGAGGTACAGTGTCACTGATGCATGCATTGTCACTGCTCACCATCCTTGTGGCCTCCTCAAATGGTGCCAGGACAGTGCATGCATCCCTGATCATGCCCCACTGGCGTGGTGGAAAAACCTGAGGTCCCCTGACCCTGTCCTGGTGCTGTAGTCACACAGGTAATCATTGATGGCCCTCTGCTGCGTGTGCAGCAGCTGCAGCATGGCCAACGTTGAGTTCCACCTGGTGGGCATGTCACATATAAGGCGGTTCTTGGACAGGTTCAACTCCTTTTGCAGCTCAGCCAGCCGAGCACTGGCATTATATGATCTGCGGAAATGCACACAGACTTTCCTGGCCTGCCTCAGGACATCCTGTAAGCCCGGGTACCTGCCCAAGAACCGCTGCACCACCAGGTTAAGGACGTGAGCCACACAGGGCACATGGGTCAGTTGTCCCTGTCGGAGGGCGGAGAGGAGGTTGGTGCCATTGTCGCAAACCACCATTCCTGGCTTAAGCTGGCGTGGCGTCAACCACCTCTCGGCCTGCCCCTGCAGAGCTGACAGAACCTTTGCCCCAGTGTGGCTCCTGTCCCCCAAACACACCAGCGCAAGCACGGCATGGCATCTTTTTGCCTGCGTACTTACGTAGCCCCTTGAACGCCTACGGAGCACCGCTGGTTCTGAGGACAAAGCACAGGAAGAGGCCATGGAGGAAGAAGAAGAGGAGGGGGTGGAGGAGAGAGGTGTGTCACAACCAGTAGTAGCATTTTGGAGGCGTGGTGACGGAACAACCTCCAACACTACTGCACCTTGTCCTGCATCCTTCCCAGCTGCCAAAAGAGTGACCCAATGGGCCGTGAAAGAAAGGTAACGTCCCTATCCATGCCTGCTGGACCATGAGTCAGTGGTAATATGCACCTTACCGCTGACCACCCTGTCCAGCGAGGCATGGACATTGCCTTCCACATGCCGGTAGAGAGCCGGAATTGCCTTCCGTAAGAAAAAGTGGCGTTTGGGAACCTGCCACTGAGGAACTGCACATTGCACAAACTCACGGAAGGGGGCCGAGTCTAACTGAATAGGCAGCAGTTAAAGTGCTAGCAATTTAGCCAAGCTAGCATTCAACCGCTGGGCATGTGGATGGCTGGGAGTGAACTTATTTCGACGGTCCAGCAACTGGGTCAGGGAAATTTGCCTGCTACAATCGGACGTTGGTGTACTGCTAGCAGAGTGCCCGCAAGTACTGGGCTGTGACACACCTAATTCTACACCTTCATTCCTCTCAGTGCAGGTTTCAGAGAGGACTGAAGGTATAGTGGGGTTGGAGATCCCAGCTGATGAGGAGCAAGGAGAGGTCCGCTTTGTTCTTTGGTGTGGGTCTTTAAGGTACGCTTGCCAACGAGCTGCATGGCAGGTCAACATATGTCTGGTCAAGGATGTGGTGCCCAAGCGGCTGATGTTTTAGCCACGCGAGATACGCTTGAGACATATGTTGCAAATAGCAGCGGTGCGATCTGATGCACTCAACTCAAAAAAGGCCCACACCAAAGAACTTTTGGAATAACGGGCAGAGGCAGCGCCCTGCACAGGCGGAGCTCTGCGGTGTGATTCAGTCGGTGTGCTGCCCTTACGCTGGCCCCCGGAGGGCATCCTGCCTCGTTGGAGATGTACCTCCTCCTCATCCGCCTCCTCCTCCTCTCTCCTATCAGGCACCCATGTGGAGTCAGTGACCTCATCATCCCCTCCCTCTTGATCACTGGAGCAAACCTGGCAGTATGCTGCAGCTGCTGGAACATGATTGCCAGATTGCTGTTCTTCTTGAGCATCCCCTCTCTCTGCGCTCACTCTACTTCCTTTCTCTAGCTGTGTATCATCATCAGACCCTTCAAAATGCTGGGCATCCTCCTGGAACATGTACCCAACACTGTGCTCAAACAGTTCGGGGGACTCCTCAGGAGGACATGGTGGGTCTAGGGAAGGAGTGACTGATGATGACATTGATCCGAGGGAAGAGGACGCATTGGCAGCTGCTTTGAGCCTGGGTGAGAGAGGATGAGGAGGATGAGGAGGGCTTGGTCCTCCACTCTACCAAGTCTTCGGCATGATGTGGCTCAACAGGTCCAGCTGCCGAAAATAAGGACAAGCGTGTCCCATGGCCACGTGCTGATGACGATGCACTGCGTCCACGACCAGCACTGTTGTCTCTAGACACAGAGCCTGCTTGCCCTCTTTTATTGGCTCATGACTGTCTGCCTCTCCTTGTTGGTCTTCCAGACATAGTAATGGCCTGCCGGGAGATGGCAAAACCAGCAATTGGGTAGTGTATATTGTGCTGGAGGCACACAACACCCACTAACTCCTGCAGATGCCTGTATTAGAGAACACAGCAATAAAGGGTAGATACAGGTGTATATTGTGCTGGAGGCACACAACACCCACTAACTCCTGCAGATGCCTTTATTAGAGAACACCAGCAAAAAAGGGTAGATACAGGTGTATACTGTGCTGTGCTGGAGGCACACAACACCCACTAACTCCTGCAGATGCCTTTATTAGAGAACACCAGCAAAAAAGGGTAGATACAGGTGTATACTGTGCTGTGCTGGAGGCACACAACACCCACTAACTCCTGCAGATGCCTGTATTAGAGAACACCAGCAATAAAGGGTAGATACAGGTGTATATTGTGCTGGAGGCACACAACACCCACTAACTCCTGCAGATGCTTTTATTAGAGAACACCAGCAAAAAAGGGTAGATACAGGGGTATACTGTGCTGTGCTGGAGGCACACAACACCCACTAACTCCTGCAGATGCCTGTATTAAAGAACACCAGAAATAAAGGGTAGATACATGTGTATATTGTGCTGGAGGCACACAACACCCACTAACTCCTGCAGATGCCTTTATTAGAGAACACCAGCAAAAAAGGGTAGATACAGGTGTATACTGTGCTGTGCTGGAGGCACACAACACCCACTAACTCCTGCAGACGCCTGTATTAGAGAACACCAGCAATAAAGGGTAGGTACAGGTGTATATTGTGCTGGAGGCACACAACACCCACTAACTCCTGCAGATGCCTGTATTAGAGAACACCAGCAATAAATGGTAGATACAGGTGTATACTGTGCTGGAGGCACACAACACCCACTAACTCCTGCAGATGCCTTTATTAGAGAACACCAGCAAAAAAGGGTAGATACAGGTGTATACTGTGCTGTGCTGGAGGCACACAACACCCACTAACTCCTGCAGATGCCTGTATTAAAGAACACCAGCAATAAAGGGTAAATACAGGTGTATATTGTGCTGGAGGCACACAACACCCACTAACTCCTGCAGATGCCTGTATTAGAGAACACCAGCAATAAATGGTAGATACAGGTGTATACTGTGCTGGAGGCACACAACACCCACTAACTCTTGCAGATGCCTGTATTAGAGAACACCAGCAATAAACGGTAGATACAGGTGTATACTGTGCTGGAGGCACACAACACCCACTAACTCCTGCAGATGCCTGTATTAGAGAACAACAGCAATAAAGGGTAGATACAGGTGTATACTGTGCTGTGCTGGAGGGACACAACACCCAGGGTGGGTGTAGATACCCACCCAGGGTAGATACAGGTGTATACTGCGCTGGAAGCACACAACACCCACTAAATCCTGCAGATGCCTGTATTAGAGAGAACAACAGCAATAAAGGGTAGATACAGGTGTATACTGCGCAGGAGGCACACAACACCCACTAACTCCTGCAGATGCCTGAGAAAAGAACACACTGTCCCTGCCTATCTAGCTCTTTCCCTGCACGCCGGAACACACTACACAAGGCCGCCGCGCTGGTGGCCTTATATAGTGTGGGGCGTGTACTAAACCCCCTGAGCTATAATTGGCCACAGGCATCCTGCCTATGGGCAATTATGGCTCTCCTCGCTGCCGGCACTGTTATTGGCCAAGTATGCGGGGTCACAGTGCATGCTTGGCTAATCATCAGCCAGCAATGCACTGCGAATGGCGCAGTGCATTGTGGGCCGTTCGTATCACACGAATTTGATGCGAACGGCCCACAAAGTTCTGGCTTCGTCGAACGGACGAACGGCCGATGTTCGATTAGAACATGGGTTTGAATCGAACACCGGGCTCATCCCTACTTGTCAGTGCAGCCTTGCCCCAGTGTCCATTGCAGCCTTGTCAGTGCAGCCTTGCCCCAGTGTCCATTGCAGCCTTGTCAGTGCAGCCTTGCCCCAGTGTCCATTGCAGCCTTGTCAGTGCAGCCTTGCCCCAGTGTCCATTGCAGCCTTATCAGTGCAGCCTTGCCCCAGTGCAGCCTTGCCCCCAGTGTCCATTGCAGCCTTGCCACCAGTGTCCATTGCAGCCTTGCCCCAGTGCAGCCTTGCCCCCAGTGTCCTTTGCAGCCTTGGATGAATTTAAAATTGGCGCCGCCGAGATCACCGCCGAGACTGGGTGGAGCGGAGCAAACGCCGCCGAGATCGCAGGGACTGGGCGGAGCCGAGATACACATAGGTGAGTGTACTTGGCTCTTCTCGGCTCCGCTCACAGTCCCGCCCAGTCCCGCCCTATGATGGACATAACACAGGTCCAATGGCGGGACTGGGCGTGACTGTGAGCGAAGCCGAGAAGAGCCGAGTACACAGGGCTATGTGTATCTCAGCGGCGATCGCTCCGCTCCGCTCACAATCAGCGGAGATTGACGGGGATCAGTGGGGATCAGCGTATAACATGCACCCACGATTTTCCCCTGATTTTAAGGGGGAAAAAGTGTGTGTTATATGCCAATAAATACGGTATGTATTTTTATGAAACAAAACTAAACAAAATTTTCTGTTGTGCACAAGTCTATCTGCCACAACAACCAAGCTAGCATATGTTGTGTATGTAGCGGGGTCCCCTTTAAGACTCCCAGGACTACCTTGCCCAGAACCCCTTTCGGCAATGTTTCCACCCCAGAGACTCATGGGAGGGGTTATAAAAGGAGGAGGCGAGGCGGGGCTCAGCCTCTTTGGGACACAAGACTTCAAGGAAGGGAGCTTCCTGTGCGGATCCGCTGTAGTGCAAGGCCTGAAGCCTGGGGCCTTGCGCTGCTACCTAAAGAGCCTTCCACCCCATCTCGAGCCTGGGTGGCATCTGACTCGGGTTCCTCAACCGCTGCTGAGCCGGAGACGAGACTGCTGCAGAGTTGTGTGTGAAGACACAGTCGGTGGAAGTTCCCGGACTGGGATCGCGTCCGGAGGGGTGAGCGAGCGTATGCTCAGACAATTTACTGTTTATTGTTGATGTGCCAACAGACTGCCGTGGCCCACCAGTTCATATTGGATACCCTCACTGGAGATCCATAGCAGAACTTAGTTAGAAGATCTTCGGTAAAGTGTTTGTTTCTATTACCATTTCCCCATTGGATTACAAATGTTGTTCTATAATGTGCACCACCTTTAAAGACTTGCCGGTGAAGAAAACATCATCAGAGAAAAATAAAGAGGGGAGGGGGGAAGGGATGTTGGGACAGGGCCCAACTGAAGATTATAGGGTGAATCAACCACAAATCGATTGGTAATGTATCAAAAATAGAAAATACTTTATTGGTTGAATGCTACAATATAGAGAATACACATTTCATCCTAACTATATGACATAGGTCATAGAGGAGAAAGGGGTTTCTCCCAAACCTTAACAAACTAATTTAGATAATAAAATCAATACCATGAATAAACATACACAATGCACTGCTGAAAAGAAATAAAAATAGAGATGGCCAGAGTGGACCAGGACCACCCGCTCAACTAAACCTCGCGTGTATGCCTCCTCAATGTACCTCAGCCACGCATGTGTGTGGCTGAGGTACATCGATGACGTGTTCATGGTATGGAAGGGGACCCCCACACAGTTGAACCAATTCATGGACGAACTTAATCTTAATAAGCGTAATTTACGCTTTACTTCTGTCTCAAGTCCCTGTGAGATTTCCTTCCTGGACTTAAAATTGACAGTCCATGAGGGATATTTAACTACCCAGACATACAGAAAAACTACAGCAGCCAACACCCTACTCAGGGCAGACAGTCACCATCCTGTCTCCCTGAAATGCGGTATTCCGGTGGGACAGTTCCTCAGAATCCGGAGGAACTGTTCCAGCGAAGAAATGTATCACAAGGAATCTGAATCTCTATACCAGCGTTTCAGGGAAAGAGGTTATGGACACAGAGGGCAAGGAGCATGGCCAGCCAACGCTCACGCAATGAACTGCTCCAACCTAAGCCAAATCCAGAGTTCAACCAAGATGGATCAGTTCGGTTCATTACTCCCTTTGGCTCTCAGTGGCATCAAGTACGTGCAGTCTTGACAGAGCATTGGCATAAACTCACGGGCTGCAAACAACTTAAGAAAATAGTAGGTGACAGACCCCAGCTAACTGCCAAAAGAGCCAGAAATCTCAGGGATGAGCTCGTCAGTAGCGAATACATACGTCCAGTTGACCGTAATTGGCTGACAGATTTGCCACGTACTGTGGGCATGTTTGCGTGCGGCCATTGTGGCACATGCAAGCATGTTGACAGAACATGAAATTTTAGAGATTCACAATCAAGGAATCTCTTTGAAATAAAGTCTTTCATTAATTGCAGCACAGCACGGGTGCTGTATATCCTGGAATGCCCATGCCACCTCCTTTATGTTGGCAAAACAAAACGCCAACTAAGGGTAAGGTTTGCAGAACATTTAAAAAGTATTCGCCTTAAAGAAGATACTCCAGTGGCACAACATTTTTTGAAACACCACGAAGGCAAAACACAAGGCCTTCGCGTTAAGGGGTTCTATGCGCTTCATCTATCAGAAAGACGGGGTGACTTTGATTCCGTTCTGATCCGATATGAAAAATCCTGGATTTTTAGGCTCCAGACACTCCAACCTAAAGGCCTAAGCACAGAAATGAGCCTGAAAGTATTCCTGGAGCATTAAAAGAGCGAGTGTATACAATATGGATCAGCTAAAAAATCAGGATCTGTGAAAATCACTATCCTACTTAGTATAAATGTCAAAAGCAATATCAGCAATAATATCTAAATTTAAGGCCTTTTTTGAGCCAGTTTATTATCAAAAAATTGCAGAGCGCTATATGTAAACACAAAGGTCTATCTAGCCTTAAGTTTATCTTTCTTTAGAAATACAGTTTTTGTATCTTTAGTCTTCACTTTTAGCCAACATTCGGTGGATGTGTATTCATTACATGGATTTTTAACACTATCTGTTGTCACCACAAGATGGTGCCTCTCCGTCAATTAGTGGTACTAGGCTCGTGATTGGCTAACCAAAGCTACTTAATATGAGCATTAATGGTCCACTAACACATCAAGATGAAGTGACATATATGTCACGAAACGCGTCATGTCCGACGCAGTGGTTTTGAGTCTGCACTAGTTCCCCTCGCTCCTCTCCTCTCCTCTCTGTGAGCACCTCCGTTACAGTACATTGGAAATCTACATGGGATCGAGAAAGACAGCTTGATTGCCCCCAGAGGCTAAAGCCTGCAACTACATTGGCTTCAAAATTCTATCGTGCAACAGTGTGCTGGTGGAAGCTAAATCCTTACAGCCCAGTGCCGTGTGATCGGACCTGCATGTCGCAGCAGTAACACGTGACCGGACGGAAAGACGCTCCCGACGCTGTAAACATTCACACATGCACACAGGCCAGATGTAAGCTCGTGGAAGAGAGCAGCAATAGTTGTCAATGACATGAGAAACCTAGCAGCATTAGCCCACACGGCTTTTTGGTGACGGATGGACTAGGGGATGGATTTCCTGGATGGGTAAGCCAGTAAATTGTTATATGGTTACCCCCTACAACCTATTTCACCGCATCATGCAATGCTTGCACTATGTACTTTCTCCAGTCTCTCTGAATTGACTCCACGCAACAGGTTTTTCCTCACAGGAATCTTTTGTTACATCTCCCTGTGTAATGTAACAAGCCTACATCCAATTTGTCCACGGAAATGCTACAATCTCACCACTTATTTCAAGCATATTCATGCCTATATACAACTGTGGGATACGCATATATAGTATGAATAAATATCTGTGAACCAATCGGAAACAAGCACTATCTATCTATCAGTGCTGTTCTAACCATCCATCCTTGGTTTTGATCAGCAACCACTGGATGAACGTTTACTCATTATTTTTCATATGGGACTCAGACAGTGCCTTTCTCTAGCTGCTACATCAGCATCTAGCTACAGAATGTTTTGAATTCCTCATGATAAAAAACCCATTGTAGGTTTCTTTCATATTTTTTGACATTAATAATGTCAGGGTATTCTGTGTTCATTTACTAGCAGGGACGCGAGGTTTAGTTGAGCGGGTGGTCCTGGTCCACTCTGGCCATCTCTATTTTTATTTCTTTTCAGCAGTGCATTGTGTATGTTTATTCATGGTATTGATTTTATTATCTAAATTAGTTTGTTAAGGTTTGGGAGAAACCCCTTTCTCCTCTATGACCTATGTCATATAGTTAGGATGAAATGTGTATTCTCTATATTGTAGCATTCAACCAATAAAGTATTTTCTATTTTTGATACATTACCAATCGATTTGTGGTTGATTCACCCTATAATCTTCAGTTGGGCCCTGTCCCAACATCCCTTCCCCCCTCCCCTCTTTATTTTTCTCTAGTGCTATTTGGTTAGGAGGATCCCGTTTTTTGATGTAACGAATCAATCGTTTGGTATTATACATGTATACTGTCTCACTGTGAATCAGGCAATCTTCCCTTTTGTTAAGAAAACATCATCCCCTAGAGACTGAGTCTTAGTATCTGAGCCAGGCCTGGCCAGCTAGATAGCTCATTTAGTTGCTGCGTCACAGGGCGCCTAGTTAACGGTCGCCCACGCGGCGCGCCTTTTGCTGTTCCATTAATACATAGAATGTTTATTACTGCAGGGCTCTGCAACCTATTTCATGTAAACTGTTACCACTGTTGATCCTTTTACCACAATCTAAAGTAAATCAGATAATCCTTTATTACTGCCTTGGTGTTTGAGTTTGATTATAGAGCATAAGAAATATATATTGTTACCCTAGACTAACTGTGCCAAAGGGGGTCGAGTAAATTGCCGGGGGTTGGCGGAGCTGTCTTCAGTGCCCAAACTAATCTGCGGCCCTCTTAAGTGAATGTATCGCTACACGTGGGGGTTCTCGTCCGGGATCCTGATACAGCAGTTGAACGCCAGAGGTGCCGGCATGGACCCACAAGCAGTAGAAGAGTGGTGCGAAGCCTCTAGGGCAGAGCCAAACAACTCGATAGTCATCAGCCTCCCAGGGGAGGAATGGAAGACTGAGATGGTAGAGGAGTTAATGAAGTTAGTGTCCCCAGATCATACACCATGGGTGATAGATATAAAGTCAGACCCAGACACTTCATATCAGTATGCACTGGTGGAATACGGAGACGGGGTACCGGAGGCTTGCAAGCGCAAGTGTGTAAAGACGCCAGACAATAGAACATATAGGTTGGCGCCCCCAATAACTGTAAAGAAGGAAACATCACTGATGGGATCGCCGCAGGCTGCGGCCCGTACCTCATCAGAAAGAGGAGACGGGATGACACCCCCGGTGGCACCCACACCTGCCACTGCTATATCACCAGAATTGATAAAGGCAATAGGGGATCTGCTACTTAAATGTCAGAAGACAAACACGGTGCATGTAGAGACTAGCTACCGGAGACTGAAGACATTCTCAGGGAAGCTTCCTGTTCCTGCAGGGGAAGAAGATTTTGATACCTAGGTGGAGCAGGCATTACAAGCAGTAGAGGCATGGGAGGTACCTGAAGCACAGAAGAGGCAATGAGTGATAGAAAGCCTCAAAGGCGCAGCAGCAGAAGCAGTGAAAAGTTTTTGGTTTGGGAATACAGATTGCACAGCTCAAGACTGTCTAGCCATGCTACAGGAAGAGTTTGGTCAATTGGAAAAGGTGACAGAGATGGTCTACCAATTTGAACATACTTTCCAACAACCAAGGGAGAAACTTTCAGAGTATGTTAGGAGACTGAACAGGTTGCTGTGCAAGATTGTGTTGAAGAAGGGAATGAAGCCCCAAGATACAGATGCGGCAAGAATGAAGCAACTCTTAAAGGGAGCGTTACGCTCGGATCCAGTCTGGCTGCACCTGAAAACCTCGGGAGGAGGAACGTTACTGACTTATACTGACTTGATAAAAATCATCAGAGATGAGGAGGCGCTACAACAGGACCAGCAAATGATTAAGACAAATGTTGTCCCCGCACAGGTGCTAGTCAATCCAGTGATGACCCCTGAAAGAGACTCAGAGGTAGACACTTTAAAATCACAAATGTCCAAGGTGTTAGAAATGTTGACCTCTCTGATGGCAAAAGACCCAGAGGGTCCCAGGAGAGAAGTACCACGGAAGGAACTATTCCCAATTGCCTCGGCACCCGCATCTTTACAAGAATGGGGAGATATAGTCTGCTTTAACTGTGGAGGGATTGACCATATTGCAGCTACATGTTCCAGTCCCAAGAAGAAGAAAACGGACAACCGCAAGCCGGCGGGAAACTCCAGAGGGCCCCGGTGAAGGAGTCAACCGGGTGCCCATCACCTTCAGTGAGCTCCAAGCTGAATGCAAAGCAGAAGAAAAGAGGAGATAAAACACCTCCGAGGAAACACAACATTCCTCAACAGAGATACACCCCAGAGAAGAGGCACAGCACTCCCCAAAGGGGGTGCACACCTAAGAAAAATAATAGTATCCCTCAGCGGGTCTGTACACCCATTGAAAGGAGGAAAGTCAATGCATACCAGGCTCAAGAAAGATTAAAATCAAAAAGGAGTTGGACGAGAGAGAGTCCGAGGGGAAAGGGCCAGAAGGAGGCGACCCCTGTCAGGCCATATCCGGAGAAGCTGGTAGGCCCATCTCCTATAGTGCCCATCCAAGTGGAGGGAGTTTACACTAGAGCCATCTTGGACACTGAGGCACAAGTGACCCTATTATATCGGGATTTCTACGATAAGCACTTGAGTCACCTACCCATCCAGAAGATAGAGGAGCTGGAAATATGTGGGATTGGAACCCAGAATTTCCCCTATGATGGCTATTTGCCCGTCAAGAGGACTTTTGACCCATCCGTGGCTGGGAAGGCCGAAGTGTTTGACACCCTGGAAGTTGTGTGCCCTCGACCGCTAGGAGCCAACAAAAGTTCCCTTATAATAGGGACAAACACGGACCTGGTCCGAAGACTCCTAACCCCTCTAATGAAAGAGAAGGGGCCAGCGGCCACCAAGATCCACCCCATGTTGAAGACGGCCTACCAACGGCTGGTCCTAGAGCAGAAGACCCCTGGAGAGGGGATAGGGAAGGTGTGGAGACTTGGAAGAGAAGGGGTAGTGTTGCAGCTCGGAGAAGTAACCTGTCTCAGAGCCACTGTGGGGCTTACTTGGGAGCAACCTGGACCCTTTGTCATGCTGGAGTCCGACCCAAGGGAAGAGTCCTCCGGTCTGGAGGTGATACCAGAAGTGATTCCACTGAAGGCCCTAAAGAAGGCCCATTGTAGAGTTCCGGTGAGCGTTAGGAACACTACAGGTGGCCCCATGGAAATCCCAGCCAGGATGCTGATGGGCCAGGTGAGCCCTGCTGCCCCGGTTACCCTGTCAGAAGTCAAGGGGACGGGTGAAGGAGGAGACGTTTGGGAGAAGCTGTCCATGGAAAACCCGAATCTGCCCCGGGCTTTGAAAGAGAGAGCCAAGGCCCAGTTGACCAGATGGGAGAAGATCTTCTCAAAAGATGAGTTCGATGTGGGGTGTGCAAGGAGTGCCACCCATCGAATCCGCCTCCAAGAAGACAAGCCCTTCAGAGAGAGGGTCAGGCGGGTCCCACTAGCAGATCTGGAGGATCTAAGGGAACAACTCGCAGAACTTAAGAGGACTGGTGTGATCCGGGAGTCTAGAAGCCCCTATGCCTCCCCGATAGTGGTGGTCAGGAAGAAGAATGGGTCATTGAGGCTCTGTATCGACTACAGGACTCTTAACAGGAGAACCATCCCCGACCAGTACATCACTCCGAGGATAGAGGACGCTTTACAGAGTTTGTCTGGAGCCAAGTGGTTCAGCGTTATGGATGTCAAGAGTGGATACTACTAGACATGTGCACACTGAAATATTTCGTTTCGGAATTTCGTTTTTGTCGGAAAAATAAATTTATTTAGTTACTCCCGAAATTCGTTTTTATTTATTTCGTTTTTCGTTACAAATTGCATTCGTCCGAAAATCTGAATTAATTAAGGTCGAATCTGTCATTGAAGGCTTATGGTGTCTGTCGAATGTTCAAAGAAGATTCGACGGAGCAGTGAAACTGTACGACGCTGCAATCATACATTTCCGGTCGAATGTTCCGCCCACAAGCTATAGAAGAATTCTAATGTTGTATGACTAGTAATAATTATATTTATTCATTACTATTTTACTAGTCAACCAACATTAGAATTCTTCTATAGCCTATGGGTAGGGATGGGCCCGGTGCTCGATTCGAACCCATGTTCGAATCGAGCATCGGGCGTTCGCTCGCTCGTCGAGCCCAGAACTATTTGGGCCGTTCGCATCACATTCGTGTGATGCGAGCGGCCCCGCAATGCATTGCGGCCGGCGCAGTGCATTGCTGGCTGATGATTGGCCAAGCATGCACTGTGACCCCGCATGCTTGGCCAATCACAGCGCCCGAAACTCGGAGAGCAATAATTGGCTACAGGCAGGACGCCTGTAGCCAATTACAGCTCAGGGGCTTTAGTACACGCCCCACCATTTAAAAGGCCGCCACGCCATCGGCCCCGGTCACATGAGTTCCGGCTTTAGGAGAGATTAGTCTGCTGATTCTGTCTTTGCTTGATACTGAAAGATTTGCTCTTCTTTGCTAAACCATTGGCTATTTCTTTGCTAAACCATTGCTACCTAAGTCATTGATCGTTCATTGCTGCTGATTGCACAGTTAGTGTGTTATTAGCTGCTGCTGGGGATTAGTCTGGTGCGTGCTTACTGTTAGTACAGTATTGCAGTAGTACCAACCGCAGTGCTGTTAGCACAGCATTGCACCCCAACAGCACCCATAGGACTTCTAGTGTGTTAGTGGCAGCAAACAGAGCTCCTATATTTTCTTCTCAGCAGCACCCATAGGACTTCTAGTGTGTTAGTGGCAGCAAACAGAGCTCCTATATTTTCTTCTCAGCACCACCCATAGGACTTCTAGTGTGTTAGTGGCATCACACAGAGCTCCTATATTTTCTTCTCAGCAGCACCCATAGGACTTCTAGTGTGTTAGTGGCAGCAAACAGAGCTCCTATATTTTCTTCTCAGCAGCACCCATAGGACTTCTAGTGTGTTAGTGGCAGCAAACAGAGCTCCTATATTTTCTTCTCAGCAGCACCCATAGGACTTCTAGTGTGTTAGTGGCAGCAAACAGAGCTCCTATATTTTCTTCTCAGCAGCACCCATAGGACTTCTAGTGTGTTAGTGGCATCACACAGAGCTCCTATATTTTCTTCTCAGCAGCACCCATAGGACTTCTAGTGTGTTAGTGGCAGCAAACAGAGCTCCTATATTTTCTTCTCAGCAGCACCCATAGGACTTCTAGTGTGTTAGTGGCAGCAAACAGAGCTCCTATATTTTCTTCTCAGCAGCACCCATAGGACTTCTAGTGTGTTAGTGGCATCACACAGAGCTCCTATATTTTCTTCTCAGCAGCACCCATAGGACTTCTAGTGTGTTAGTGGCAGCAAACAGAGCTCCTATATTTTCTTCTCAGCAGCACCCATAGGACTTCTAGTGTGTTAGTGGCATCACACAGAGCTCCTATATTTTCTTCTCAGCAGCACCCATAGGACTTCTAGTGTGTTAGTGGCAGCAAACAGAGCTCCTATATTTTCTTCTCAGCAGCACCCATAGGACTTCTAGTGTGTTAGTGGCAGCAAACAGAGCTCCTATATTTTCTTCTCAGCAGCACCCATAGGACTTCTAGTGTGTTAGTGGCAGCAAACAGAGCTCCTATATTTTCTTCTCAGCAGCACCCATAGGACTTCTAGTGTGTTAGTGGCAGCAAACAGAGCTCCTATATTTTCTTCGCAGCAGCACCCATAGGACTTCTAGTGTGTTAGTGGCATCACACAGAGCTCCTATATTTTCTTCTCAGCAGCACCCATAGGACTTCTAGTGTGTTAGTGGCAGCAAACAGAGCTCCTATATTTTCTTCTCAGCAGCACCCATAGGACTTCTAGTGTGTTAGTGGCAGCAAACAGAGCTCCTATATTTTCTTCTCAGCAGCACCCATAGGACTTCTAGTGTGTTAGTGGCAGCAAACAGAGCTCCTATATTTTCTTCTCAGCAGCACCCATAGGACTTCTAGTGTGTTAGTGGCATCACACAGAGCTCCTATATTTTCTTCTCAGCAGCACCCATAGGACTTCTAGTGTGTTAGTGGCAGCAAACAGAGCTCCTATATTTTCTTCTCAGCAGCACCCATAGGACTTCTAGTGTGTTAGTGGCAGCAAACAGAGCTCCTATATTTTCTTCTCAGCAGCACCCATAGGACTTCTAGTGTGTTAGTGGCATCACACAGAGCTCCTATATTTTCTTCTCAGCAGCACCCATAGGACTTCTAGTGTGTTAGTGGCAGCAAACAGAGCTCCTATATTTTCTTCTCAGCAGCACCCATAGGACTTCTAGTGTGTTAGTGGCATCACACAGAGCTCCTATATTTTCTTCTCAGCAGCACCCATAGGACTTCTAGTGTGTTAGTGGCAGCAAACAGAGCTCCTATATTTTCTTCTCAGCAGCACCCATAGGACTTCTAGTGTGTTAGTGGCAGCAAACAGAGCTCCTATATTTTCTTCTCAGCAGCACCCATAGGACTTCTAGTGTGTTAGTGGCAGCAAACAGAGCTCCTATATTTTCTTCTCAGCAGCACCCATAGGACTTCTAGTGTGTTAGTGGCAGCAAACAGAGCTCCTATATTTTCTTCTCAGCAGCACCCATAGGACTTCTAGTGTGTTAGTGGCAGCAAACAGAGCTCCTATATTTTCTTCTCAGCAGCACCCATAGGACTTCTAGTGTGTTAGTGGCAGCAAACAGAGCTCCTATATTTTCTTCTCAGCAGCACCCATAGGACTTCTAGTGTGTTAGTGGCATCACACAGAGCTCCTATATTTTCTTCTCAGCAGCACCCATAGGACTTCTAGTGTGTTAGTGGCAGCAAACAGAGCTCCTATATTTTCTTCTCAGCAGCACCCATAGGACTTCTAGTGTGTTAGTGGCATCACACAGAGCTCCTATATTTTCTTCTCAGCAGCACCCATAGGACTTCTAGTGTGTTAGTGGCAGCAAACAGAGCTCCTATATGTTCTTCTCAGCAGCACCCATAGGACTTCTAGTGTGTTAGTGGCAGCAAACAGAGCTCCTATATTTTCTTCTCAGCAGCACCCATAGGACTTCTAGTGTGTTAGTGGCATCACACAGAGCTCCTATATTTTCTTCTCAGCAGCACCCATAGGACTTCTAGTGTGTTAGTGGCAGCAAACAGAGCTCCTATATTTTCTTCTCAGCAGCACCCATAGGACTTCTAGTGTGTTAGTGGCAGCAAACAGAGCTCCTATATTTTCTTCTCAGCAGCACCCATAGGACTTCTAGTGTGTTAGTGGCATCACACAGAGCTCCTATATTTTCTTCTCAGCAGCACCCATAGGACTTCTAGTGTGTTAGTGGCAGCAAACAGAGCTCCTATATTTTCTTCTCAGCAGCACCCATAGGACTTCTAGTGTGTTAGTGGCATCACACAGAGCTCCTATATTTTCTTCTCAGCAGCACCCATAGGACTTCTAGTGTGTTAGTGGCAGCAAACAGAGCTCCTATATTTTCTTCTCAGCAGCACCCATAGGACTTCTAGTGTGTTAGTGGCAGCAAACAGAGCTCCTATATTTTCTTCTCAGCAGCACCCATAGGACTTCTAGTGTGTTAGTGGCAGCAAACAGAGCTCCTATATTTTCTTCTCAGCAGCACCCATAGGACTTCTAGTGTGTTAGTGGCAGCAAACAGAGCTCCTATATTTTCTTCTCAGCAGCACCCATAGGACTTCTAGTGTGTTAGTGGCAGCAAACAGAGCTCCTATATTTTCTTCTCAGCAGCACCCATAGGACTTCTAGTGTGTTAGTGGCAGCAAACAGAGCTCCTATATTTTCTTCTCAGCAGCACCCATAGGACTTCTAGTGTGTTAGTGGCATCACACAGAGCTCCTATATTTTCTTCTCAGCAGCACCCATAGGACTTCTAGTGTGTTAGTGGCAGCAAACAGAGCTCCTATATTTTCTTCTCAGCAGCACCCATAGGACTTCTAGTGTGTTAGTGGCATCACACAGAGCTCCTATATTTTCTTCTCAGCAGCACCCATAGGACTTCTAGTGTGTTAGTGGCAGCAAACAGAGCTCCTATATTTTCTTCTCAGCAGCACCCATAGGACTTCTAGTGTGTTAGTGGCAGCAAACAGAGCTCCTATATTTTCTTCTCAGCAGCACCCATAGGACTTCTAGTGTGTTAGTGGCATCACACAGAGCTCCTATATTTTCTTCTCAGCAGCACCCATAGGACTTCTAGTGTGTTAGTGGCAGCAAACAAAGCTCCTATATTTTCTTCTCAGCAGCACCCATAGGACTTCTAGTGTGTTAGTGGCAGCAAACAGAGCTCCTATATTTTCTTCTCAGCAGCACCCATAGGACTTCTAGTGTGTTAGTGGCAGCAAACAGAGCTCCTATATTTTCTTCTCAGCAGCACCCATAGGACTTCTAGTGTGTTAGTGGCATCACACAGAGCTCCTATATTTTCTTCTCAGCAGCACCCATAGGACTTCTAGTGTGTTAGTGGCAGCAAACAGAGCTCCTATATTTTCTTCTCAGCAGCACCCATAGGACTTCTAGTGTGTTAGTGGCAGCAAACAGAGCTCCTATATTTTCTTCTCAGCAGCACCCATAGGACTTCTAGTGTGTTAGTGGCATCACACAGAGCTCCTATATTTTCTTCTCAGCAGCACCCATAGGACTTCGAGTGTGTTAGTGGCAGCAAACAGAGCTCCTATATTTTCTTCTCAGCAGCACCCATAGGACTTCTAGTGTGTTAGTGGCATCACACAGAGCTCCTATATTTTCTTCTCAGCAGCACCCATAGGACTTCTAGTGTGTTAGTGGCATCACACAGAGCTCCTATATTTTCTTCTCAGCAGCACCCATAGGACTTCTAGTGTGTTAGTGGCATCACACAGAGCTCCTATATTTTCTTCTCAGCAGCACCCATAGGACTTCTAGTGTGTTAGTGGCAGCAAACAGAGCTCCTATATTTTCTTCTCAGCAGCACCCATAGGACTTCTAGTGTGTTAGTGGCAGCAAACAGAGCTCCTATATTTTCTTGTCAGCAGCACACATAGTACCTATAGTGTGTTAGTGTCAGCACCCATAGGACCTACAGTGTGTTGTGAGCACACATAGGAGTTCTATTTTTTATACTATATACACTACCGACTACAATGGCTGGAAGACCGCCAAGGAGAGGCAGAGCGTGCCGAGGCAAGAACACAGGGCAGGCAGGCTCTGTTTCTAGAGACAACAGTGCTGGCCGTGGACGTGGTCGTGCATCGTCATCAGCACGTGGCCATGGGACACGCTTGTCTTTGTTTTCGGCAGCTGGACATGTGGAGCCGCATCATGCCGAAGGCTTGGTAGAATGGATGACCAAGCCCTCCTCATCCTCCTCATCCTCTCTCACCCAGGCTCAGGGTACTGGCAGAGCAGCTGCCAACGCGTACTCAATGGCATCATCAGCCACCCCTTCCCTAGACCCACCATGTCCTCCTGAGGAGTCCCCCGAACTGTTTGAGCACAGTGTTGGGTACATGCTCCAGGAGGATGCCCAACGATTCGAAGGCTCGGATGATGATACCCAGCTTGAGGAAGTCAGTAGTGTGCGCGCAGAGAGAGGGGATGCTGAAGGACAGCAATCTGGCAGTAGTGTTCCACCAGCTGCAGCTTACTGCCAGGTTTGCTCTAGTGGTGAAGAGGGAGGGGATGATGAGGTCACTGACTCCACGTGGGTGCCTGAAGGGAGAGAGGAGGAGGAGGAGGAGGATGCAGCGTCACATGTCCAACGAGGCAGGATGCCCCCTGGAGGCCAGCTAGAGGCCAGCACAGCAACTGTACCACACTGCAGAGCTCCGCCTGTGCAGGGCGCTGCCTCTGCACATTATCACAAAAGTTCTTTGGTGTGGGCCTTTTTTGAGACGAGTGCATCAGATCGCACCACTGCTATTTGCAATATTTGTCTCAAGCGTATCTCGCGTGGCCAAAACATCAGCCGCTTGGGCACCACAAGCATGAGCAGACATATGTCGACCTGCCATGCAGCTCGTTGGCAAGCACACATAAAAGACCCACACCAAAGAACAAAGCGGACCTCTCCTTGCTCCTCATCAGCTGGGATCTCCATCCCCACTATATCTTCAGTCCTCTCTGAAAGCTGCTCTGAGAGGACTGAAGGTGTAGAATTAGGTGTGTCACAACCAAGTACTTGCAGTACACCGACGTCCGATTGTAGCAGGCAAATTTCCCTGCCCCAGCTGCTGGACCGTCGAAAGAAGTATACTCCCAGCCATCCACATGCCCAGCGGTTGAATGCTAGCTTGGCTAAATTGCTAGCACTTCAACTGCTGCCTTTTCAGTTGATAGACTCGGCCCCCTTCCGTGAGTTTGTTCAATGTGCGGTTCCTCAGTGGCAGGTTCCCAAACGCCACTTTTTCTCACGGAAGGCGATTCCGTCTCTCTACTGGCATGTGGAAGGCAATGTCCATGCCTCGCTGGACAGGGCGGTCAGCGGTAAGGTGCATATTACCGCTGACTCATGGTCCAGCAGGCATGGACAGGGACGTTATCTTTCTTTCACGGCCCATTGGGTCACTCTATTGGCAGCTGGGAGGGATGCAGGACAAGTTGCAGTAGTGTTGGAGGTTGTTCCGCCACCACGCCTCCAAAATGCTACTACTGGTTGTGACACACCTCTCTCCTCCACCCCCTCCTCTTCTTCTTCCTCCATGTCCTCTTCGAGTGCTCTGTCCTCGGAACCAGCGGTGCTCCGTAGGCGTACAAGGGGCTACGCGAGTACGCAGGCAAAAAGATGCCATGCCGTGCTTGCGCTGGTGTGTTTGGGGGACAGGAGCCACACTGGGCCAGAGGTTCTGGCAGCTCTGCAGGGGCAGGCCGAGAGGTGGTTGATGCCACGCCAGCTTAAGCCAGGAATGGTCGTTTCTGATAATGGCACCAACCTCCTCTCCGCCCTGCGACAGGGGCAGCTCACCCATGTGCCCTGTATGGCTCACGTCCTCAACCTGGTGGTGCAGCGGTTCTTGGGCAGGTTCCCAGGCTTACAGGATGTCCTGAGGCAGGCCAGGAAAGTCTGTGTGCATTTCCGCCGATCTTATAATGCCAGTGCTCGGCTGACTGAGCTGCAAAAGGAGCTGAACCTGCCCAAGAACCGCCTAATATGTGACATGCCCACCAGGTGGAACTCAACGTTGGCCATGCTGCAGCGACTGCACACGCAGCAGAGGGCCATCAATGAGTACCTTTGCGACTACGGCACCAGGACAGGGTCAGGGGAGCTTGGCTTTATTTCCCCACGCCAGTGGAGCATGATCAGGGATGCATGCACTGTCCTCTCACCATTTGAGGAGGCCACGAGGATGGTGAGCAGTGACAGTGCATGCATCAGTGACACTGTACCTCTTGTCCACCTGTTGGAGCATACGCTGCGTGGGATAATGGACAGGGCACTTGAGGCAGAACAGAGGCAGGAAGAGGAGGACTTCCTTGTCTCTCAAGGCCCCCTTTATCCAGACAATGTTCCTTCTGTCCCACCCATCACACAGGAAGAGGAGGAGGAGGAGGAGGAGGATTGTGTGAGCATGGAGGTGGAGCCTGGCACTCAGCATCAGCAGCAGCAGTCTTTTAGGGATGATGTACAGTCCCAACAAACCAGTGGACTTGTACGTGGCTGGGAGGAGGTGGCTGGCGATCATGTCATCCTCAGTGACCCAGAAGACTCCGGACCGAATGCCTCAGCTAACCTACGCTGCATGGCCTCCCTGATCCTGCAAAGCCTGCGGAAGGATCCTCGTGTTCTTCGGATCAAGGAGAGTGACCATTACTGGCTGGCCACTCTCCTTGATCCACGGTACAAGGGTAAGGTTGCGGACCTTATCTTGCCGTCGCAGAGGGAGCAGAGGATGAGACATCTCAGGGAGGCCTTGCAGAAAGGTCTGTGCAACGCGTTCCCAGAAACTGGGAGGTTACAAACTCCTGGTCCTGGACGACGAGTTGCTGAGGCTTCGGTCAGTAGCAGAAGGAGCGGTGGGGAAGGTGGACGTCTGACCGATGCGTTCAGACAATTTTTTAGTCCGCAGCCCCAAGGTATGATCGGTTCCAGCAACCATCGCCAGCGTCTGATATACATGGTGCAGGAATACCTAGGGGCAAGGTCAGACTTGGACACCTTTCCCACCGAAAATCCTCTGGCTTACTGGGTCCTGAGGATGGATCACTGGCCAGAGCTTGCACAGTATGCAATTGAGCTACTGGCCTGTCCTGCATCCAGCGTTCTTTCAGAACGCACATTCAGTGCTGCTGGAGGATTTGTCACCGATCATAGGGTGCGCCTGTCCACCGACTCGGTTGATCGACTGACCTTCATAAAAATGAATCAGTCTTGGATCACCACCAGCTACCAGACACCTGAAGCGGATATAACGGAATAATTTATAATGTCACATCCCTTCAAGACTGCCTATGCTGATGCTGAGTGACTGTCCTGTTATGTTCACTGACTATCCTCTTCCTCCTCCTCAATGATCCATGCCACCACACCAGTGCCTAAGGCACAATTTTTCAGCCCCTGTATAACAGGGGCGTGTAATTACAATTTTTTAAAAAGATGCTTCGCAACAGGTGTGACTGCTGTGCTCAGAGTACAGTATCTGTGAGGGGTTGCAGTGTTGTGGCACCAGCACCAGTGCCTAAGGCACAATTTTTCAGCCCCTGTTGGGGCGTGTAATTACAATTTTTAGGCAATGCTTTGCAACAGGTCTCATTGCTGTGCTCAGAGTACAGTATCTGTGAGGGGTTGCAGTGTTGTGGCACCAGCACCAGTGCCTAAGGCACAATTTTTCAGCCCCTGTATAACAGGGGCGTGTAATTACAATTTTTTAAAAAGATGCTTCGCAACAGGTGTGACTGCTGTGCTCCAAGTACAGTATCTGTGAGGGGTTGCAGTGTTGTGGCACCAGCACCAATGCCTAAGGCACAATTTTTCAGCCCCTGTTTAACAGGGGCGTGTAATTACAAATCTTGATCTAATAGTTCACAGCAGGGCCCATTCCTGCGCCCACCAAGAGTAACTATGAGGGCCTACAGTCTTGTGGCAACACCGTCCACCACCACCACCACCACCAAAGGCCCAATTTTTCTGCCCTGTTCAACAGGTGCATGCAATTACAAATCTTGATCTAATAACTCACAGCAGGGCCCATTCCTGCACCCACCAAGAGTAACTGTGAGGGCTTACAGTCTTGTGGCAACACCGTCCACCACCACCACCACCACCACCAAAGGCCCAATTTTTCTGCCCGGTTCAACAGGTGCATGCAAGTACAAATCTTGATCTATTAACTCACAGCAGGGCCCATTCCTGTGCCCACCAGTCTTGTGGCTACACCAACATCTAATAGGGCAAATTTCTGCAGAGTATATACGGCAGGCCCCTACTTTCAAACATCCAACTTACAAACGACTCCTACTTGCAAACGGCAAGAGAAAACAGGAAGTGAGAGGAAATCTACCCCTAGGAAGGAAAATTCTATCCTGTTAGATTTAATTTGGGAAAAAGGTATCTCCTCTCTACTGATGCTTTATCACCAATCCTTGTTTCAATTAAAACCCCACTTTTCCAAAAACATTTGTCATTGGGACGGAAAGTGAGGTGACATGTTCTGAACAGATGTGCAAAGACAGCAAATGTTACAGGGGTGATAACCCCTCCCTATGTTCTCCAAAAAGCTTAAAAATTGATTTTTTTTGGGATGTAGCTACACTTCATAATGTACCTGTTCAGATTCTACTTAAGAACAAACCTACAGTCCATGTCTTGTTTGCACCACCTATATACTGCTGTTCAGAGTATATAGGGTTGTAGGTATAGGGTTTTATTTTGGGTGCGGGGTCCCCCTTAGTATCCATACAAGACCCAAAGGGGCTGGGGTGGGGGGGGGTGATGGGGTAGCCATGCCATTTTTCTCAAGGATTTTCAGCCATATGGCGGCCAGGACAAGACATGACATTAAAGCCGCAAGTGGTTTTAAATGGCTTCTTTTTTTCCTTTACAAATGTCATTTTGTGCAAGGACAGTTCTAAACACGGGAAACACATGCCACTTCACAGGCATACTTTAGACACCCCCCAGGTACCATATTTAAAGGAAAATTTCACTTTTTTTTTTTTCACTTTATGCATCATTAAAATGACTGCTCCCGAAAAAACTTTAGTTTTTAAAATTTCTTTTTGCATTGATATATGTCCCCTGGGGCAGGACCCGGGTCCCCAAACCTGTTTTATGACATTAACATGCATATTGGCCGTTGTAATTAGCAATTTTGATTTCGAACGTTCGCGTCCATTATAACGAATAGGGTTCGAAAATTCGCGCGAACTTTCGGTCCGTTCGAAGGTTCTGGTGCGAACCGAACCCGGGGGTGTTCGGCTCATCCCTACCTATGGGCGGATGCATTTGACCGGAAATGTACGATTGCAGCGTCGTACAGTTTTGCTGCACCGTCGAATCTTCTAACTTTCGATGCTTTGTCGAATCTTCGTCATTCTAGCTATTTTACTGCTCCTCCTCTTTGGTTACAATCAGCCAATAACATTCATCATCAACTTTATTTTTATTTTACTTCCCACACCCAATTCCAGCAGTGATCTTTTCTCTCTATGTCGAATCTTTTCTCTCTATAATAACAAATCTTTTCTCTCCTATGTCGAATCTTTTCTCTCCTATGTCGAATCTTTTCTCTCCTATGTCGAATCTTTTCTCTCCTATGTCGAATCTTTTCTCTCCTATGTCGAATCTTTTCTCTCCTATGTCGAATCTTTTCTCTCCTATGTCGAATCTTTTCTCTCTATAATAACAAATCTTTTCTCTCCTATGTCGAATCTTTTCTCTCCTATGTCGAATCTTTTCTCTCCTATGTCGAATCTTTTCTCTCCTATGTCGAATCTTTTCTCTCCTATGTCGAATCTTTTCTCTCCTATGTCGAATCTTTTCTCTCTATAATAACAAATCTTTTCTCTCCTATGTCGAATCTTTTCTCTCCTATGTCGAATATTTTCTCTCTATAATGTCAAATCTTTTCTCTCCTATGTCGAATCTTTTCTCTCCTATGTCGAATCTTTTCTCTCCTATGTCGAATCTTTTCTTTCCTATGTCGAATCTTTTCTCTCCTATGTCGAATCTTTCTCTCCTATGTCGAATCTTTTCTCTCTATAATGTCGAATCTTTTCCCTCCTATGTAGAATAATCTTGGACTAATAGAGTTAAGGTTAGGCACATTCGACCACAGGTTCGATAGACACAGATTGTTATTGTCAGCGTCACGTCAAATCTCCTATCTATATCGAACTGTTGTAGCAACGAAAACGAAAATAAAGCATTTGTTTATGTCGGATCTTTCGGTTTTCGGATTCTGTGCTTTCGTTTTCGTTTGTTAAAACGATAACGAAAATAGCTGAAATTCGGACGAAAATGCATTCGGACGAAAACGAATGCACATGTCTAGATACTACCAGATCCCTATGCATCCAGAAGACAAGGAGAAGACAGCCTTTATAACCCCAGTGGGGTTCTTTGAGTTTGATCGAATGCCTCAGGGACTGTCTGGAGCTCCTGCTACCTTCCAACGTCTCATGGAGAAGACTGTAGGAGACATGAACCTTATTGAAGTCCTTGTATACCTGGACGATGTCATTGTCTTTGGGAGAACCCTGGAAGAACATGAAGAGAGGCTGGAAAAGTGTTGAGAAGACTCAGTGAGGAGGGACTCAAGCTTTCGCCTGAGAAGTGTCGGTTCTACCAGTCTTCTGTGAACTATCTGGGGCACATAGTGTCTGAAGAAGGGGTGGCCATAGACCCTGAGAAATTGGAGGCAGTTACCTCCTGGCCACGGCCCACCACAGTAACAGAACTCAGATCCTTCTTAGGGTTCTGCTCCTATTACAGGAGGTTTGTGGAAGGATTCGCCCGAATTGCTAGACCATTGAATGAACTGCTCAAGACTGAGGGGGAAGAGGACGACTCAGGGCCCAGGAAGCCGGGAAAGTCAGTCAGAGATCAGTGGAACCAGAAGTGTGAAGAGGCCTTCCAGGCGTTGAAGAAGAGCCTAACCACTGCCCCAGTCTTGGCCTATGCAGACCCAACCAAACCCTATGAACTACACGTAGATGCTAGTCATGACGGTCTGGGAGGAGTACTTTACCAAGAACACGAAGGACAACTATGGCCTGTTGCCTACGTGAGCAGGAGCCTGACCCCCTCTGAGAAAAACTACCCCACTCACAAGCTGGAGTTCCTGGCCCTTAAGTGGGCGGTAGTAGACAAGCTCAAAGACTACCTATATGGGGCGGAGTTCACTGTGAAGACCGACAACAACCCCCTTACCTACCTTTTCACTACAGCAAAGCTGGACGCCACTGGACACAGGTGGCTGGCCGCATTGTCTGGATTCAATTTCAGCCTAAAGTACAGGCCGGGGATTGGGAATTGAGATGCAGACGTTCTGTCCAGGAGATCTCATGGTCCCACCCGTGACATGGAAGACTGGACTCAGATGGCACCTGACGGGGTGTGGGCCCTTTGTCAAGGGGCTGAATTACAAGCCAGAGGGGGCTCAAGGGCGGAAGAGATAGGAGTTACCAAACAATATTGTGGAGTAACTCAACTGGAGGAAGACCATCTGCCAAAGTTGTCCAAGAAGGAACTAAGATGCAACCAATTAGAAGATCCCATGGGGAAATTGGTTCTGGAAGCTCTGGAGAATCAGTATCCAAACAGATTCCTGAGTCACTCCTCAAAGGAAGCTCGCCTGTTGAGGAAAGAATGGGACAGGTTACAGGTACATCAGGGAGTGGTCTACCGAAGGGGCCCCTCTGATGACCTGGAAGATAAATGGCAATTGTTTCTTCCAGAAAAACATCGAGAGAGTGTTCTGATTGCCCTACATGACAATCACGGGCATCTAGAGGCGGAGAGGACCTTTCAACTTGTCAGAAGTCGGTTCTATTGGCCCTGCATGAGGGCAGAAGTAGAAGAGTACTGCCATTCATGTGCACGCTGCATCCAGAGGAAGACTTTACCTCATCAAGCTGCCCCAATGGGCCATCTACAAAGTCAAGGCCCAATGGATCTGGTATGCATTGATTTCCTCTGCCTCGAACCCGACCTGAGTGGACTAGGAAATGTTCTGGTGATAACCGATCATTTCACCCAAGATGCCCAAGCTTTCCCAACCAAAGACCAGAAGGCTTCCACTGTAGCCAAGGTACTTATGGAGAAGTATTTTGTCCATTATGGGCTGCCCCAGCGACTTCATTCAGATCAAGGAAGGGACTTTGAGAGTCGGCTGTTCCGGAAGCTCCTGGATTCGTTAGGAATCAAGAAAACTCGAACCACACCTTACCACCCACAAGGAGATGCTCAGCCGGAAAGGTTTAACCGAACCTGCTCAACATGTTGGGAACTCTAGATAGTGAGAAGAAACAACATTGGAGCAAACACATAGCAGCTATAGTACACGCTTACAACTGCACCACCAGTGACGCTACAGGCTACTCCCCATATCGACTCATGTTTGGGAGAGAAGCAAGGTTACCTGTGGACCTGGCCTGTGGCACCTCTTTAGACCATTCCTCAGCCACATTCCACAAAGGATATGTGTACAGGCTCAGACACAGCCTGAAAGTAGCCTATAAACAAGCTCAAGCGGCCTCAGATCAAAGGGGAGCTCGAAACAAAAGAAACTTCGACTTGAAGGTCCGGGTGCAGGACCTACAGCCCGGGGACCGAGTACTGCTACGCAATCTGGGGGTTCCTGGAAAACACAAACTTGCAGACAGATGGAGATCTGAACCCTATGTCATCTGTAGGAAGCTGCCGGGCCTACCTGTCTACAAGTTGAAGCCAGAAGGAAAGGTAGGACCACTGAAGACGTGGCATCGAAACCACCTGCTCCCACTTGCTGAAGTGGTCAGGATACCTCCAGTGAGGGACTCCCCTGAACCAGTCTCCATCATGGAAACCCCCAGGCCAAACACTCGGTCCCAGACCTCTCGGGCTGAAGATGGAGAGGCTTCTGAACTCAGTGGAGATGAAGGAAGAGAACTTGACTGGCTGTGGCCTTCCCCAACTCAAGGAACTTCTGCTATAGATCTTCCAACTACTGAAGACACTATAGATGGACAACTGAATGCAGAAGCCGCTGAATTCATCCCATCTAGTCCTTCATCAGATTGCTGGGAAGATGCCTGTGATATTTACCCTGAACAGGATCCTAGAGACTCTATGTATCCCTCGGCTCCTGAAGCAAATGTTACAGAGCCTGCCGTGTCGCCTGAGCCTGTTACAGAAGAAGAGCCTGTGGCGCCAGAGCCAGAAACCCCAAGAGAACAAAGGGCTCGCAGAGTCATATGGCCTCCTAGAAAGTTGACCTACCCACAAATGGGGAAGAGCTCGGAAGATTCTGTGGTCACTGCCAGGAGGAGTGTAGAGAATCCGGATCCCTCCACTGTTCATTTGGTGGAGGGCAACCCCCACTCACTCTCTGGCACAGTTAGGCAGGCCACTCATGATAGTGTGACCTGTGGGCAAGGGAACTCAACCCCTCGGTTTTGGTGGGAATTCCCTATGCCAACCTCTTATGCACTGTTGTCTAGGGTTGTACGCAGTGTATGCTAGAATTTTCTTTGGGGACCAAAGAATTTAAGTGGGGGGAGTGTGTAGCGGGGTCCCCTTTAAGACTCCCAGGACTACCTTACCCGGAACCCCTTTCGGCAATGTTTCCACCCCAGAGACTCATGGGAGGGGTTATAAAAGGAGGAGGCGAGGCAGGGCTCGGCCTCTTTGGGACACAAGACTTCAAGGAAGGGAGCTTCCTGTGCGGATCCGCTGTAGTCCAAGGCCTGAAGCCTGGGGCCTTGCGCTGCTACCTAAAGAGCCTTCCACCCCATCTCGAGCCTGGGTGGCATCTGACTCGGGTTCCTCAACCGCTGCTGAGCAGGAGACGAGACTACTGCAGAGTTGTGTGTGAAGACACAGTCGGTGGAAGTTCCCGGACTGGGATCGCGTCCGGAGGGGTGAGCGAGCGTATGCTCAGACCATTTACTGTTTATTGTTGATGTGCCTACAGACTGCCGTGGCCCACCAGTTCATTTTGGATACCCTCACTGAAGATCCATAGCAGAACTTAGTTAGAAGATCTTCGGTAAAGTGTTTGTTTCTATTACCATTTCCCCATTGGATTACAAATGTTGTTCTATTATGTGCACCACCTTTAAAGACTTGCCGGTGAAGAAAACATCATCCCCTAGAGACTGAGTCTTAGTATCTGAGCCAGGCCTGGCCAGCTAGATAGTTCATTTAGTTGCTGCGCCACAGGGCGCCTAGTTAACGGTCGACCACGCGGCGTGCCTTTTACTGTTCCATTAATACATAGAGTGTTTATTACTGCAGGGCTCTGCAACCTATTTCATGTAAACTGTTACCACTGTTGATCCTTTTACCACAATCTAAAGTAAATCAGATAATCCTTTATTACTGCCTTGGTGTTTGAGTTTGATTATAGAGCATAAGAAATATATATTGTTACCCTAGACTAACTGTGCCAAAGGGGGTCGAGTAAATTGCCGGGGGTTGGCGGAGCTGTCTTCAGGGCCCAAACTAATCTGCGTCCCTCTTAAGTGAAGGTATCGCTACATGTAATTGACAGTACCATGAGAATATGGGGTTAAAGAAGTTTATAAGTGACAAAGACCAAGTGCATAGAATTGACAACTAAAGCTTCTTAGAATGGCTGGAAGTTCAAGAATTTTCCTGTAGGAGTGAGATGCAGGGGTTTCATTACTACATTTTCAAGTTCAACAAGTAGAAGACAATGGGAATGAGGGTTGCTCCCACCAATAAGCAATCAAGTTCTCATCATATGCAACAAAAAAAGCAGCCTTTTTGATTTGCATTAAAAAGAAAGATAACTGGGCTACAAGAGGCGATAAAAGGGTACAGAACTGAGAGGTGTACCTGAGGCATAGTGGTCTCCCAATGAAATGTCAAAAAGGAGGGTGTCCACCTAATGAAACCAATGAGGTAGCTACCCTCCCTTTTACACAAAGCCCAACTTTAAAAATACCAACTTACAACAGGGATTAAAGCATCAAGTGCTATTAGTTCTACTCTACCTGCCAATTTTTTTTTATAGGTTTATTATCACAGACAGTTAGTGATTGTTTCATATACTGTTATAATGTTTTGATTGATCAAAGTAGATGTATGCACACTCAAATTTTTAAATCCAGGTATGTACTTTGCATGCCTAGTGACATTATGTGGTCAAAAGTGAACTGCTAATATTCTGCAAATAAGTATCCAAGAACTCGCTGTTGGCATAAGGAACATATTTTATAACTCACCAGTAGGGATGAGCCGAACACCCCCCAGTTCGGTTTGCATCAGAACATGCGAACAGGCAATAAATTTGTTCGAACATCCGAACACTGTTAAAGTCTATGGGACTCGAACATGAAAAATCTAAAGTGCTCATTTTAAAGGCTTATATGCAAGTTATTGTCATAAAAAGTGTTTGGGGACCCGGGTCCTGCCCCAGGGACATGTATCAATGCAAAAAAAAGTTTTAAAAACTGCAGTTTTTTTGGGAGCAGTGATTTTAATGATGCTTAAAGTGAAAAAAATTGAAATATTCCTTTAAATATCATACCTGGGGGGGTGTCTAAAGTATGCATGTGAAGTGGCACGTGTTTCCCGTGTTTAGAACTGTCCCTGCACAAAATGAAATTTCTAAAGGAAAAAAAGTCATTTAAAACTGTTTGCGGTTTTAATCAGTGGCGGCCCGTCCATAGGGGGCGCCCGGGCACCGCCCCCCCTCCTGTAGTCACCAAAATAAAAAAAATAAAAAAACGGGCCCTTTAAGAGTTTTTTTTTTTTAAATGTCCTTTGTGGCGGTGCGTCCATAGTGGGCACAGAAGTGCCGCCCCCGCTCGCTCCTGCGCCCATCACTCACCACAACAATACATAGGTTCATGCATTGCATGAACCTAGGTATTGCTGCCGCCCACTATTCAGATGGCCGGCCCCTTGAGCGCTGGCCATCTGAATAACACTGTCTGGTTGGCCTTTAGAAGTGCCTATCAGAGCCAGCGGCTCCCCGACTACAGCCTGAGGGCTGTAATCGGCTTCTAAATAGCTAACAAAGGACGCACAGGGGTGCGTTCCCTGGCCAATCAGGTTCACCGGGTCTTGTTACCGGCAACCTGATTGGCTGAAGCGACATCGAGGGCGGGAGAAGACATCGAGGACGGAAGAAGGATGGCGCTGACCCGAGGAAGGTAAGTGCAGGGCTGGGGGGGACAAACTGGCTGCATTTTGGGGGACAAACTGGCTGCATTTGGGGGACAAACTGGCTGCATTTGGGGGACAAACTGGCTGCATTTTGGGGGACAAACTGGCTGCATATGGGGGACAAACTGGCTGCATTTGGGGGACAAACTGGCTGTATTTTGGGGACAAACTGGCTGCATTTTGGGGACAAACTGGCTGCATTTGGGGGACAAACTGGCTGCATTTTGGGGACAAACTGGCTGTATTTTGGGGGACAAACTGGCTGCATTTTGGGGACAAACTGGCTGTATTTTGGGGACAAACTGGCTGCATTTGGGGAACAAACTGGCTTCATTTTGGGGACAAACTGGCTGTATTTTGGGGACAAACTGGCTGTATTTTGGGGGACAAACTGGCTGTATTTTGGGGGAAAAACTGGCTGCATTTTGGGGACAAACTGGCTGTATGTTGGGGACAAACTGGCTGTATTTTGGGGGACAAACTGGCTGTATTTTGGGGGACAAACTGGCTGTATTTTGGGGGACAAACTGGCTGCATTTGGGGGACAAACTGGCTGTATTTTGGGGACAAACTGGCTGCATATGGGGGACAAACTGGCTGCATTTGGGGGACAAACTGGCTGTATTTTGGGGACAAACTGGCTGTATTATGGGGACAAACTGGCTGCATTTGGGGGACAAACTGGCTGCATTTTGGGGGACAAACTGGCTGCATTTGGGGGACAAACTGGCTGCATTTGGGGGACAAACTGGCTGCATTTTGGGGGACAAACTGGCTGCATATGGGGGACAAACTGGCTGAATTTGGGGGACAAACTGGCTGCATTTTGGGGACAAACTGGCTGTATTTTGGGGACAAAACTGGCTGTATTTTGGGGACAAACTGGCTGCATTTTGGGGGACAAACTGGCTGCATTTGGGGGACAAACAGGCTGCATTTGGGGGACAAACTGGCTGTATTTTGGGGACAAACTGGCTGCATATGGGGGACAAACTGGCTGCATTTGGGGGACAAACTGGCTGTATTTTGGGGGACAAACTGGCTGTATTTTGGGGGACAAACTGGCTGCATTTTGGGGACAAACTGGCTGTATTTGGGGGACAAACTGGCTGCATTTGGGGGACAAACTGGCTGTATATTGGGGGGAAAACTGGCTGCATATAGGGACAAACTGGCTGCATATGGGGACAAATTGGCTGCATTTGGGGACAAACTAGTGGCGTTTGGGCACAGTGGCTGCGTTTAATGGGCACAGTGGCGGCAATTGATGTTTTTTTTTTTTTTCAGTTTGTTTGCGCCCCCCCAAAAAATCTGAGCACCAGCCGCCACTGGCTTTAATGTAATGTCTGGTCCCGGCAATATGAATGAAAATCATTGAGACCCTTTGGGTCTTGTATGGATATTAAGTGTAGCTCCAGACAAAAAAATCAATTTTTAAGCTTTTTGGAAAACATAGGGAAGGGTTATCGCCCCTGTAACATTTGATTTGCTGTCTGTGCATTGTGCACCTGTTCAGAACATTTCATCTGACTTTCCATCCCAATGACAAATGTTTTTGGAAAATTTGTTTTTTTTATTGAAACAAGGATTGGTGATAAAGCATCAGTGGAGAGGAGACACCTGTTTCCCATATTAACTCTTATTAACTCTTATCCCTATGGGAAACACTGCCGCTGAAGAAATGTCAGGAAAAACAACGAGAAAAATTAGAACATGTTCTAATTTTTCTCATCGTGATTAATGCCGTTTTTCCCGTCGGGAAAAACAGCAAAAAGCCCACAGACGATCGTTTTTCTCGTCCAAAGGAAAAAATTTAATTTTTCCCGACGGGAAAAATTATTGTGTGTACGCGGCATTACAGAAGAGATTTTCCCTTCCTAGGGGTAGATTTCCTCTCACTTCCTGTTGTCTCCTTCAGTTTGCAAGTAGGAGTCGTTTGTAAGTTGGATGTTTGAAAGTAGGGGCCTGCCATATATTTTTAGACTACAAACACTCCAACCCAAAGGGTTAAATACAGAAATGAGCCTGAAAATATTTCTGGAACCCTGAAGTCATCATGTCCCTGACTAGTGACATTTGCTGTCTGACTCTTGATCGGGGTCCCCCTCAGTACAAACCAAGTGTGCGATTTCTTTGAGTATTTTGTAATATAGACTCCACGTTAATAGGGGCTACTTGGCAACATATAAATAGGTGGGGAACTTTGGCTGGCACTCTGCTATTCCTTTAAATTTCAAATTTCAAATTTCAAATCTTGAATCTTTAACCTATTTCTGCCTCTACAAAAATCATCAAAATTTCAAATAGAATATAGTAATCCTATTCTTTCATGACACAATGTGAAAGCACTCTTTACGTGATTTTTTAGCACTTTCTGTTATTCACCACAAGATGGCGCTACTACGTCCACCAGTGGGATCAGGCTTTTGATTGGCTGAATTATGCTATTTAATAAGGGCATTAACTGACCACTGACACATCAGGAAGAAGTGACATCACGGTCACGAAACGCGCCATGTCCGACGCAGTGGTCCAGAGCTAGGACTTGTTCCCCCATGTCCCCTCCTATCTTCTAGTATACATCCCCGTTACAACGGCCGGAAAACCTGCATAGAGATCTCCAAGGAATCTTGAGGAAATGCCTATTACCCCCAGTGGCAGAACTAAGGACTGCACCAACTTCAAAGCCCCTCTCCATGTGTGGATCTAGACGCTGTCTCCAGTTGATGAGACTTCAAGCGCCGCGTAGCCAGTCAGCGTCGGCAACACGTGACTGAATGAGAGACGCTCTCCACGCGGCACATGATCCGAGGATCCCTCCTTCACAAGCGGGGCACAGATACAGCTGAAGCAGACAGTGAGTGACGGTCGGAACTCTTTACTGAACCACAGGACGGGTAAGCCAGTGAACTACTATATGGTTACCCACTGTACCAAATTACACTGTATCACTCACTTGTAATGAACATAACCTCAGTCCTTAGGCATAAACTCTCCTCACCAAGGAAACCCAGGACTCATTTTTAGTCCCCATGTAGAGATATTTTACAAAAGGACATACCCTACAGATATCTCTTTATGCAATCCTCTGAATGTTCGTCTCCTATGTCAGTCTATTTAGACACAATAAGCCCATATATCGAGGATACTTACATCCATACGCAGTGCTTTTCTGACATGCTATATATATATTGGCTTTCTTGAGACCTTCTAGAACGCGCAGGATTATTCACAGTATTTCCAGCAACCATTTATGCGGACTATTATTGAGTTTGATTTCCATGATGATTCAGGAACTGTCATGCTGACACCTCATCAAGGATTTTTCAAATATTAGTTCCGCATACATCTTTCTTGGTTCTCTTTCATAATCTAGCAGGTTTTCCAGGTTCTGTCATAAATTTATGCCCGGGCATATGATGTTAACAGCTCTTAGAGAGCTTAGATAGGTTAAGTGGGGGGTAATAGTCCTCTCTGCCATCTTTTTTAGATAATTGTTTTCTTACAGTGCACGGTGTATATGTATTATGTAAAGTTTTAATATATTATTGTGTAGCCACGGGAGAAACTCCTTTCTCCTCTATGACCTAGGTCATTTAGACAGGATGAAATGTGTACTCTCTATTTTTGTAGCATCCAACCAATAAAGTCTTTTTTCATTATTACCCATTAGAATGGTAGCTGAATCTCCATTTAACCTTAGTTGGGAATTTTCCCAACATTCCCCTTCCCCCTCTAGCCCAGTTCCCTTTTCCCTTTTTTTCCCTATTCCTAATTGCCTGCCATATATACTCTGCCGAAATTTGGCCCTCAGGTGTTGGTGTTGCCACAACACTGTAAGCCCTCACAGTTATTCTTGGTAGGCGCTGGAATGCCCTGCTGTGAACTATTATATCAAGAATTGTAATTACATGCCATTGTTGAACAGTGGCAGGAAAAATTGGGCCTTTGGTGGTGGTGGTGGTGGTGCTGGTGCCACAACAATGTAAGTCCTCACAGTTACTCTTGGTGGGCGCAGGAATGGGCACAGCTGTGAAAATATTAGATCAAGAATTGCAATTACATGCCCCTGTTGAACAGGGGCAGAAAAATTGGGCCTTTTGTGGTGGTGGTGGTGGTGTTGCCATAACAATGTAAGTCCTCACAGTTACTCTTGGTGGGCGCAGGAATGGGCCCTGCTGTGAATTATTAGATCAATAATTGTAATTACATGCCCCTGTTGAACCGGGGCATAAAAATTGGGCCTTAGGCACTGGTGCCACAACACTGCAACCCCTCACAGATACTGTACTTGGAGTGCAGCAATGAGCCCTGTGTCATGGATATGCATTAATGTCTGTCTGCCATCTTACCTTCCTCCTCATGTGTTCATCTAGAGACCAGACCTCCTTCACCTGGCTTCCTTTATAATCTCCTCCCAGCCTGACTCCACCCCAGGCCCTATCACTGAACACTATATTAACCTGTGCACTGCAAGCCTGCTTTGCTGATCAACGTGTTTGTTAGGCATTGTGTGTTTGGGTTCCTGCCTGCGTCTGTCTCTCTGTTACGTTATTGGCTTGTCCCCGACTATCCCTGTCTGCTCGTGACCCTTGACCTTCGGCTCGTTCTTCGTTATCCTTGTCTGCTTGTGGCCCCTGACCTTCAGCTTGTTATTCGGTCTCTCTATCGTGTGCTGCTGCTTCCCCTCTTTTCCCCTTATCCTACGGGGCGTGAGCTAGGAAACTCCAGGGGCCGCGACCTGGTCCCAGCCTGCAGCGTAACATCCTCACCACTAGAGGCCCTGGAGAAGACCAGCTGGGTCTTAGACTCCGCGCCCTGGGGAATCTTGGCTCTCGCTTCCGTTGGGATCCCGGTTGTGCTCCTCTGGTCCCGCTTTCCACAACCACCCAGTTTCCTATCCGCAGAAGCCAGCCATAGGGTTCACTACCTCGCGGTGCACTCCTGTCCCCCTACGGTGTGCATCTGTCACCTGGCCACAGGTGACCCTGACACCCTGCTGCAAAGTATTGCATCAAAAATTGTAATTACATGCCCCTGTTAAACAGGGGCTGAAAAATTGGGCCTTAGGCACTGGTGCTGGTCCCACAACACTGCAACCCCTCACAGATACTGTAGTTGGAGCGCAGCAATGAGCCCTGCTGCAAAGCATTGCATCAAAAATTGTAAATACACGCCACTGTTAAACAGGGGCTGAAAAATTGGGCCTTAGCCACTGGTGGCGGTGCCCAGAACCAAAAATGTTCTTACAAGCTATCAGCATGATCATTGAGGAGGAAGAGGATAGTCACTCAGCATCAGCATAGGCAGTCTTGAAGGGATCTAACATTTATTCTGTTACATCAGCATCAGGTGCTTGGTAGCTGGTGGTGATCCAAGACTGATTCATTTTTATGAAGGTCATTCGATCGACCGAGTCGGTGGACTGGCGCACCCTGTGATCGGTTACAAAGCCTCCAGCAGCACTGAATGTGCGTTCCGAAAGAACGCTGGATGCAGGACAGGCCAGTAGTTCAATTGCATACTGTGCAAGCTCTGGCCAGTGATCCATCCTCAAGACCCAGTAACCCAGAGGATTTTCGGTGGGGAAGGTGTCCAAGTCTGATCTTGCCCCTAGGTATTCCTGCACCATGTATATCAGACGCTGGCGATGGTTGCTGGAACCGATCATACCTTGGGGCTGAGTACTAAAAAATTGTCTGAACGCATCGGTCAGACGGCCACCTTCTCCACCGCTCCTTCTTTGACTGACCGAAGCCTCAGCAACACGTTGTCCAGGACCAGCAATTTGTAACCTCCCAGTCTCTGGGAATGCGTTGCACAAACCTTTCTGCAGGGCCTCCCGAAGATGCTTCATCCTCTGCTCCCTCTGCGACGGCAAGATAAGGTCCGCAACCTTACCCTTGTAACGTGGAGCAAGGAGGGTTGCCAGCCAGTAATTATCTCTCTCCTTGATAGCACGAATACGAGGATCCTTCCGCAGGCTTTGCAGGACCAGGGAGGCCATGCAGCGTAGGTTTGCTGAGGCATTTGGCGCAGAGTCCTCTGGGTCACTAAGGATGACATGATCCGCAGCCACCTCCTCCCAGCCACATACAAGTCCATGGGTGTCTTGGGACTGTAATTGATCCCTTGAAGACTGCTGCTGATGCTGAGTGCTAGTCTCAACCTCCATGCTGACACAATCATCCTCCTCCTCCTCCTCCTCCTCCTCGTCCTCTTCCTGTGTGATAGCCGGGCCAGCAGGAACATGTCTGGATAAAGGGGGCCTTGAGAGGTAAGGAAGTCCTCCTCTTCCTGCCTCTGTTCTGCCTCAAGAGCCCTGTCCATTATTCCACGCAGTGTGTGCTCCAACAGGTGGACAAGAGGGACAGTGTCACTGATGCATGCACTGTCACTGCTCACCATCCTCGTGGCCTCCTCAAATGGTGCCAGGACAGTGCATGCATCCCTGATCATGGCCCACTGGCGTGGGGAAAAAAATCCAAGCTCCCCTGACCCTGTCCTGGTGCCATATTGCAACAGATACTCATTGATGGCCCTCTGCTGCGTGTGCAGCCGCTGCAGCATGGCAAACGTAGAGTTCCACCTGGTGGGCATGTCAAAGATTAGGTGGTTCTTGGGCAGGTTGTAATCCTTTTTCAGGTCAGCCAGCCGAGCACTGGCATTATATGACTGGCGGAAATGCCCACAGAGTTTCCTGGCCTGCTTCAGGACCTCCTGTAAGCCCGGGTACCTGCCCAAGAACTGCTGCACCACCAAGTTAAGGATGTGAGCCAAACAGGGCACATGGGTCAGTTGTCCCTGCCGAGGGCGGAGAGGAGGTTGGTGCCATTGTCGCAAACCACCTTTCCTGGCTTAAGCTGGCATTGCCTCTACCACCTCTGAGCCTGCCCCTGCAGAGCTGACAGAATCTCTGCCCCAGTGTGGCTCCTGTCCCCCAAGCACACCAGCTCAAGCACCACATGGCATCTTTTTGCCTGCGTACTTACGTAGCCCCTTGAACGCCTACGGAGCACCACTGGTTCCAAGGACAAAGCACAGGTAGAGGCCATGGAGGAAGAAGAAAAGGAGGGGGTGGAGGAGAGAGGTGTGTCAGAATCACCAGTAGTAACAGTTTGGAGGCGTGGTGGTGGAACAACCTCCAACACTACTGCACCTTGTCCTGCATCCTTCCCAGCTGCCAGCAGAGTCACCCAATGCGCCGTGAAAGATAGGTAACATCCCTGTCCATGCCTGCTGGACCATGAATCAGCGGTAATATGTACCTCACGAAAAAGTGGCGTTTGGGAACCTGCCACTGAGGAACCGCACATTCCACAAACTCATGGAAGGGGGCAGAGTCTACCAACTGAAAAGGCAACAGTTGAAGTGCTATCAATTTAGGCAAGCTAGCATTCAACCGCTGGGCATGTGGATGGCTGGGAGCAAACTTCTTTCGGCGGTGCAGCAGCTGGGGCAGAGAAATTTGACTGGTACAATCGGACGTCGGTGTACCGATAGCAGATTGCCCGCAAGTACTTGGCTGTGACACACCTAATTCTACACCTTCATTCCTCTCAGTGCAGGTTTCAGAGAGGACTGAAGGTATAGTGGGGTTGGAGATCCCAGCTGATGAGGAGCAAGGAGAGGTCCGCTTTGTTCTTTGGTGTGGGTCTTTTAGGTACGCTTGCCAACGAGCTGCATGGCAGGTCAACATATGTCTGGTCAAGGATGTGGTGCCCAAGTGGCTGATGTTTTAGCCACGCGAGATACGCTTGAGACATATGTTGCAAATAGCAGCGGTGCGATCTGATTTTAGTTAAGAGCGGAGCTACTTTAACACCCGGTTTATATTTGTATATTTTTTATGAGTTTCCATATACCCTTTTCACATACATATATTTATCCATACTCCGTGGACAGGTAGTCCCGTTCTATCACAGTGTCATTCATGTCCTAGGGTTTATCCCTTATGCGGCATACTTCTTTATCCTGCAGCGTCCCTTTTTTTTCCTCTCTAGTGTGCACAGTCTATTGCTTGCTGACACTTGCCAGTCAGATTTAAAAAGACATAGGAATTATGGCCGCGCGCATACATATACATTGGTCTACAACATAATGGCCGCCGCCTGCCCTGTGCCGAGGACTATTTAAAATCTACATCCCGTGTCTAGTGCTAGCCTCTGATGAAGTCATGTGATATGACGACACGCGTCAGGACGTAGCACAGACACACTGCCAGCAGATCCGAGAGGAGACGAGCTCGCTGCTCGTAAGGATTCAATACCCGGTTTTTACTTCCAAATGTGAGTTTTTTACTTTAGTTTTAATAAACGTTTAGCGGTTTCAGACCCACACTATTTCTCCGTCCTTTGTTTCCTCTACATTCCAACTCTGTGATTGCCGCTGCTGACACTTGCCTCCTGAGGGTTGCATCGGATGCACCATAGATGTCACACTCTTTCCCATTGGCACGAGCTCGGCGCTCGTTTGGATTGAGGTCCATGCTCACTCCATCACAAGTGAGTGTGTGAATATATGCATCAGCCACTCCTCTTGCTGCACTCACAGAGTTGCGCTATTGGTGTACTCTCTGTTTTTGTTTTCTCTTATATACTCCAATGAGTAACGGTGCCATAAAGATCAGGCCATAAGGACGTGATACCCCCCTTCACTACAGAGAATTGCTGTATACTGTCCCCCCTTCCAATAGGGAGGTAAGCCAGGTGTGATCACAGGGTGGATGCCACAGGATTCTTTTCTAGCACTTCATTGGTGACGGGACTTTATCCACATATGATTTATTCATATACCATATCGTTATTTTGGAAGGATTGGGAAGTCATCACCAGGACTTATTTGGGACTGCCTCTCCTTATTAGTACAGTTCATTCATTCACTGAGTGTGTGTTTTCATTCATCCCATCCATTTCACTTTTCCCATTCATGGATTTGTTTGTGGATTATTATTATGTCTAAGTGGTTTATCTTTATCACGTGTAGCATACCTCGATCATTTGGATACTGGTTTTATATGTCACATTTTTGTCTATTATTCACTGTGTTACATTTTTTTCTGATTATCATTGATCAGTCTTTTATTAGTGTATTTTCATTTGTGTCACTGTGCACATTGCACATCACTGCTAGTTAGCCCAGTACTAGCTTATTACTCACCCACTTCGTCTCCCAGTCTCTCCCTCTTCCCCTCCCCTTCCCCCTCCTCTCCAAACCTCCACACCCTACCCTTCCTTGCCACATTCCCTCCGAGCTTAATTTCTCTCCCTTTCCATCATTCTATTTTTACACACTACAGCGCAGTCACCATCACGTTTTATATATATTTTATTGTTCACTTGGACCAGACCTTCCGGTGACTGCTGCAGTACCCCATCCGTTCCCCTTACACCTCTCATCTGTGCCACTACTTAGCTAGCGCGAGGGTTTTTCTTGTTTTATCTTTTAGGTAGGCTTGCCAATGAACTGCATGGCAGGTCGACATATGTCTGGTCAAGCACGTAGTGCCCAAGCGGCTGATGTTTTGGCCACGCGAGATACGCTTTAGACATATCTTGCAAATGGCAACGGTGCGATCTGCTGCACACGTCTGAAAAAAGGCCCACACCAAAGAACTTTTGGAATAACGTGCAGAGACAGCAGCGCCCTGCACATACGGAGCTCTGCGGTGTGATACAGTCGGTGTGCTGCCCTTACGCTGGCCCCTGGAGGGCATCCTGCCTCGTTGGAGATCTGCCTCCTCCTCTCTCCTATTAGGCACCCATGTGGAGTCAGTGACCTCATCATCCCCTCCCTCCTCATCACTGGAGCAAATCTGGCAGTATGCTGCAGCTGGGGGAACATGACTGCCAGATAGCTGTCCTTGTTAGGCACCCCCTCTCTCTGGGCTCACGTTACTACCCCCTCTCTCTGGGCTCACGTTACTGCCTTCCTCTAGCTGGGTTCCATCATCGGAGCCTTCAAAACGCTGGGCATCCTCCTGGAACATGTAGCCAACACTGTGGTCAAACAGTTCGGGGGACTCCTCAGGAGGACATGGCAGGGCTAGGGAAGGAGTGACTGATGCCATTGAGCCGAGGGAAGAGGCCGCTTTGGCAGCTGCTTTGCCAGACAAAGTACCCTGAGCCTGGGTGAGAGAGGATGAGGAGGATGAGGACGGCTTGGTCATCCACTCTAATAAGTCTTGGGCATGTTGCGGGTGAACATGGCCAGCTGCCGAAAAGAAGGACAAGCGTGTCCCACGGCCACGTGCTGATGAGGATGCACCGTGTCCATGACCAGCACTGTTGCCTCTAGACACAGAACCTGCTTGCTCTCTTTTATTGCCTCGTGACTGTCTGCCTCTCCTTGTCTGCCTTCCAGACATACTAATGGCCTGCAGTGAGATGTAGCTGCACAAAGGTGGGATGTATATATATATATATATATATCTGTACTGATAATGCAGCTATCAGAATCAACTGCCTGCTGTGGTATTAGTATGAGAAAAGCAGCAATTGTCTTCAGTTAGTTTTAGGTGAACACTGTGCAGAGGACACAGTACACTAACTGAAAATACTTGCAGTTCTCTGCCTGTGGTTTTATTATGAGAACACCACAAATTGTATTCAGGTTCCTTTAAGTGAACGCTGTGCAAAGGACAGAAGTACATTACATGAAATTACTGCAGCTTCCTGCCTGTGGTTTTATTATGACACTAACTGTATTCAGGTAAGCTTTAGGTGAACACTATGCAAAGCACACAGTACACTAAGTGAAACACAGACTGCAGCTAGCACAATCACCTGCCTGCCTGTCACAGTATAGAGAAGAACAGGAACAGATCTAGCTAAACTGAATACAGTGTATAAATATATATACAACACCTAGGATGCATATATATCCTCTACACACTGTAACTGCAGCTAACTGACTCGCCTGCCTGCTCTATCTAACTCAATATAAATGACACTGTCTCTCTCTCTCTCTGTAAGCTCTCTCTTTAACCAACACCGCAACACACTTCACACTACACACACTACACCGCCATGGAGGCTGCCTTATAAAGGGTGGGGCGTGTACTAAACCCCCAGAGACATAATTGGCCAAACCACCCTGGCTTTGGCCAATTATGGCTCTCCGTTTTTTGCGCGCTGTGATTGGCCAAAGCATGCGGGTCATGCTTGGCCAATCATCAGCCAGCAATGCACTGCGATGCCGCAGTAAATTATGGGCCGTGACGCGCCACTCAAATTTAGCACGAACGGCCCATAATATTCGCAATTCGGCGAACGGTCGAACAGACCATGTTCGAGTCGAACATGGGTTTGACTCGAACACGAAGGTCATCCCTACTCACCAGTAAAATTAAATAAAAGCAGATGTGAAAGATAGATGCAAACTATCAAAACACCTTCATAAGGTGGCATTTTTTGATTTGGAATAAAGAGGAAGTGAACCCCGGCCAATTTTTTCTCTTTTTTAATTATTATGTTACACAAGACGAGGCCCGCAAATACCTTTTTTCTCCTGTTTTTTTTCTCTCTATTTCCGGGTATTGAAAGCGCCATTCTTTGTCCTGTTCAGTGATTCCCTTTCTGACGTCACGTCCACCCTTACTGGTTCCCTGTTAGTTACCTCGCGCATGCGCCGTAGCGCCGTATCCAAGCCTCGATCTCGATTGCCATTACCGCGGCAACCAAGATACTCCTTGTTTCATTCGTTGCTGTGTCTGCGGCTGCTGTGTTGTTTCACTTCCCTTTGTGACGTCTTGTTTAGTCACACGGGGGAGTACCAGGAAGACGAGAAGAGGAGCTAAACAACGCAAGACTTCTCCTCTGTGCCGGACAGAGGGGAAGTTCGCTCAGACTGAGTTCCGGAAAGCATGCAAATGACAAAACCGGCGAGTTTTAGATGCAGGTTTTGAGGGGCTAATGTGAGCAAGCGCAGGTGACGTCATGAAAAATAAAAATTGCGATTTTCAAGGTAAATACAGAGGTGAGTACACTTACACAGATAGCAATCAGCTGCCTGTGTTATGGGCTACTTTTTAAGAGAATGTTGTGTCAGAGGGTTTACAACCACTTTAAGCAGGGAAGCAAACCCCTGCCATGATCATTTTTGTTGTCTTTGGTAACCGCTACAAATAGAGGATTAAAGCAATATTAAAACAAAAAACAAAAGTGTATTATATTGCAGCTTAACAATCATTGTATTACTTTTTTATTTCTTTGGCTTTTTCCCTCTGTTTTCACCTGATGATATGGCCAGTAACACACCTCCTGTATTAGAGTGCCCCCACTCTGAATGAAGAAGCATAGGGGGAACATGTAAACAGAAGCATTGTAAATCTGGCAGAAGGGGAGTGTTGTTTTTTTTTTTTCCTTTTGGGATAAAGGTTTTGCATAAATAAATAAAAGCTGATCCTTGTAGCTGACCTGTGTCAGTGTTTAATGATTTGTCTCATCTCTGTAAGTGATACATTCTGCTGGAGAGTTTGTTCTTTTGAAAAATATCAGACTTACTGGCCAGATCACCATATGAAAATAAAAGAAAGAAAGCTTAAAAAAGAAAATGAATGAGACCATCACATCTAAGAATTGATAAGCTTCAATATAATAAATGTTTGCGTTTGGGTTTAAAGTACTGTATATGTGAACCTTTACCATGTAAAACAACCCATGTGATTTAAAATATAATGTTTGTGTTTATCGTTATAAATACCTTTTCTTTTCTTTTTTTATATCTCAGCTGCTTAAGGGGCTTAGAGAAATAGGGGAGGAGAGACATCAGTACACTGATCTTTTTAATGACTGTGAATGGCTGTGCATGGGGTGTGTCAGCACAAATCTGATGATTGGGGGCAGGCAGGCTGTTCCCCAGCACAGCCAAAAAACTGACCATACTGGGAAGGATGTGCTCTCATGGCTATCGTGGTCAGGGTGAATAGCAGGGTCCTGGCAGGATTTCACACAAAGTAAGAAATACAAAGAGAAGAGGATACTTTTTAAACAAATACATGGCACAACCAACACATATCAGGAAAATGAAATGTTGGGGTAACATATTCTTTATTATCACTTTAAATCTCCTCAACAGGAACACAAACCGCAATAAAACTTGACAGGGGGTTTTATCTTTCCTGATTCTTTTCAAAACTGAAAAAAAAAATAGACCAACATTTGAACAGAACATTGAGCGCAAAGTTTATCAGGAATGTAGCCTAGCCTCTGGGAAGGACTTGTAAGAATATCAGAATCACTCAGAGCAAATGTAGACCTCTTCTAAGGCCATACCTGTCAGGGAAATGGCCGTGGAAGAACTGGCGATCTTACCAGTAACATAAATGGGCGCTATAGGCACATCCCTGCATGCATGCACACTGGCAGAAGTTTGGCAAATCGGCATTAACGCTAATCGGCTCACGCAGGTGCCCAACGGCACGAATCGGACGCCCGAATGGGCAATGGTGCACGCATAACGTGACAGATGGGATCTCTTGCTGGCCTATAAAAGGCTGCTGCTGTCTCCTCCACATTGCTGGATTGTCGTCAGCTTCCCTGTGCTCCTGTACCTCTGTGTCTATTCTTTGGACTTCCCATTGTGACCCGGCTTGTTCCAAACCTCCTTGACCTCCTCTCCTGGCATTTCCTTTGGCTTGTTCTACTGACCATCCTCCTGCTTGATCACCTGTGTATTACCCTGGCTTGCCTCACGGACTCTGCTTCTACTTACTGCCTGATCACCTGTGTATGACCCGGCTTGCCTCACGGACTCTGCTATTTATTACCAGCTTGCCCACCTGTGTATGACCCTTGGCCTGGCTTTTACCTCTGTATACTGAATGCATGGATTAACTTCAGCACAGCTGAAGCTCTTAATACTTTGCTAGCTACTCAGCGATCCTCCACAGTTTCTGTGATCATCCGCCCTGCTCATCCAGTCTCCGTCCGCAACCTGTGCTTCTTTGGGCACTATACCCACTGTTTCACTTCCAGGGGTACACTGCACTTAGCCGCAAGGGGAGCCTCTCTCTGCATATTGGCTTTGGATCAGGTACGTAACAATACCAAATGTAGAAAAAGAAAAAAGGCAAATTGTTGAAACAGTGTATAACTAACAAGAGGGGTAAACTTTTATGTACAGAAATATTGGATTGTGTTGTTTTGTTTTGTTTTATGAAATTTACAATCTCTAATCCAGATGCAGTATGTAACAAAGTCAATTTATCTGCATAATATGGTTTGTGAGTTCCTGTGTCCTCACAGGGGGGTAGGACATGAGGCTGCCCTCAATAAGAAGCACATAAATTATTGTATAAAAAAAATCAAATGTAAAGGTGTTGGTGCTAAAAACATCAAGTGAATAATACAAACACCTCCATAGGATGCTCTGTTTTGCTTCTGTTTATTTTTTAGGTATGGCACTGTATACTGGGAGAGAACCATGTGATATTTACTTTGCACACTCCAGATACCTTGAATTAAGTCACCTTAGGCCTTGGTCACCAATCACCTTGTTCTTTGCTTCTTTTTTTATTGTTTTTAATTCCAAGCCTGGATATTTCCAATAGGCTTTATTTTGTATTTTTTACATTATATTCTTACAATAAAAATAATTTAAAAAAATAATAAAAAGGGGTGAATAATACAAATTGAGTGTGAACAGTATTAACCACTTTCCGACCGCCTCCTGTACTTATATGTCAGCAGAATGGCAAGTACAGGCACATCCACGTACCTGTACGTCCCCTTTAACCTTTGCCTAATCTCCCCCCAATATTTTTTGATTTTGGGGCATGTCCACCATATGTGGGCCATGGTCCCAGTTTCTTTCCCCCTGCCAGCATACTTGTGATGTTTGCTTTTGACATTTATGTGACTTGTCGGGGGTTATATACCAACGGGCCAGGCACTTATAGTTCAACTCTATCATATTACTATTTACCTACGTGGAGGGCGCCCTCTTCATTAGTTGCCTAATCTCAAAGTCGTTCACCTGTGTTCCCAATTCCTTTCCTCATTTCCTGATGTATGGCGGTATCTCCAGCCTTTTTGTATCATTCAATATTTTATAAATCCTAGAGGTCGCCCCCCCCCTTCTTTCCCTTGTCCACACATAGTTTCTCTAGGGGCCGTAGGTTCTCTGCCGATCTAATAGGCTGGGGTAATGCCTCAAAGAAATGTTTTAGCTGGGTATACCGCCACTCATCAATCACCATCAGTTCCCTTTTATTTTTTAATTCCTGAAAAGTGCACATTTTCATTACATCTTTCAGTTGTGCATTCTCTTGTGTGATCCATTTTCCAAACATTTTCTCTATCCCTGGGGTGAAGTATTTTGTGTCTTTTAATGGTGTTAGGGGTGAATTGTATCCCTATTCTTCCCTTTTTTGAATTGTATCCAATATTTTTAATGCATTCCAAGTGATACTGTGCATGTCGATACTAAGTTCTCTATATTGTGCGGGAATCCAAATTATCTTGCCCATTATGGCTTTACTGATTGTGTATTCCATATTTACCCATCTCTTTTCCCTATTATTTTTTGCCCATTCTATTATTCGTGAAAGGATTATTGCGTTATAATAATTTCTAAGATCAGGTGCCCCTAGTCCCCCTTGCGCCTTTTCCCTTGTCAACAGTGTCAAACTAATATGTGTTTTTTTCCCTCGCCTAATACATTTTAGGAACATTGTTTGTAAAGTTTTAAAGTATACCTGTGGTAGTGGAATTGGGAGCATTTGCACTTTGTACATTATTTTGGGTAGAATTACCATTTTGAAAATATTTATTCTTCCACCCCAGGATAGATGTCCTTGTGCTATTCTGTTAAGTTCTGCCTTAATGTCATTCAATAATGGAAGAAAATTTGCTTTATATAATGTGTCAGTGGTTGTTGTTATCATCAGTCCTAGGTACTTCAGTTCTTTTTTCCCCCAAACAAATGGGAAATCTTTTTGGTAGATGTACCTATGTGTTTTTGGTACATTAATACTTACATTTTTGGACTTGGCCAGATTCATTTTGAAGTTAGATATCTCTCCGTACTCTTTTAGGGATTTCATTACGTTTGGGAGGGTTATTCTGGGGCTAGTTACAAAAAATAAAATGTCGTCCGCATAGGCCTCTAATTTATGGACTTCCTCCCCTACTTTTATCCCCTTGATGTCCGCGTTCCGCCTTATCCCCATCAACAGGGGTTCCAGCGCCAGCACGAACAGTAAGGGGGACAGGGGGCACACCTGTCTGTTGCCGTTATACATATCAAACTATCCCGAGACAGTCCCATTTACCTTTACCCTCGCCGTAGGCCGGTTGTATAATGCTTTTATCCAATTAGTCATTCTAGGTCCTAATTCTATTGCCTCCAGTGTACTCTGCAAGAAGACCCAGTCTACTCTGTCAAAAGCTTTTTCAGCGTCAATTGAGAGGAGTAGACTTGGGGCCCTACTTTCTTTAATTTTCTGTACAGCCAGGAGCGTTCTGATTCCATTATCCCTCCCCTCCCTTCCTGGGATAAATCCTACTTGGTCTACGTGTACTAGGTCATTCATTATTATTTTCATCCTCCCTGCTAGTACCTTTGCGAATAACTGGTATCGGTATTTAAGAGTGAGATAGGTCTATAGATGGAGCAGAGTGTACTATCTTTCCTTCTTTCGGAATTATAGTAATAGTGGCCTCTAATGCCTCCTTCCGCATCTCCCATTTCACCCCAATCCCGTTCAGATAGGAGCACAGTTTAGGAATTAAGATGTCATTACATTTTTTGTAATAAAGTATCATCAGACCATCGGGTCCAGGACTTTTCCCACCCGGTGATTCTTTTATGATTTTTATTATCTCTTCCTCTGTTATAGGGGCATCTAAGTAGCTGAGTTTATCCTCTCGGATTTTACATAGATCTACATCCTTCAAAAAAGGTTTTGTTTTCTCACCTTTTTGTTTTAACTATTCATTTGTGTCGTTCTTATTGATTGAAAAGAGCCTCCCATAGTATTCTTGAAAGGTTTTAGCTATTTCTACTGTTTTGTGTACTAATTCCCCAGTACTCGTTTGTATTTTCTCTATATAATTAGCTTTTTTTTTATTTTTTAGTAGTCTCGCTAGATATTTCCCAGGCTTATTGCCCCATTGATACCTCTCTTCCTTTATTTGATTGTAGACCGTTCGAGTTTCCAGCTCTATTAGTTCTCTCATCACCTCTTTTTTAATACTAAGTTTTAATAGAGGTTCCTTTTCTCTCGTTTTCTTATGTTGCTGTTCCAGCTCATAGATTTCTTTAGTTAAAGCTATTTTTTTCTCCTTAGTTCTTTTTTTTCTGATCCTGCCATAACCATTACTGTGGCTTCAGACATATTCTCTGTGCTATTGACCCTAACAAACTGCTCTAATTCATCCTTTATTCTGTCTTCTATTGCTTTATCCTGTAGGAGTTCTTCGTTTAGTCTCCAGGTACACCTAGTTTGTGCCTCTCCTATCTTCAGTTGGAGTATCGCCGGTGCGTGATCCGAGAAGGTCTATATTACAATTTTTGTACTAATCACTGCTTCCAGCAGCCTATGCTCAATCAGAAAAAAATCTATTCTTGAGTTTGCCCCATGTACAGGGGAGTGGAATTTGTAATCCCGTACTTTAGTATGTTGTGTTCTCCACACATCAACTAATTGATGTTGGTGCATTTTCCTTTTAAATTTATTTCTCAGGGCTATTCCAGTACATGCGACTTACTATTCATCTTTGATTCTAGACAAAAATTAAAGTCCCCCGCCATAATGGCCCCCCTTTTCTTAAATTCCATAAACTCCGCTATGCCCCCATGAAATATCGAATATAATTTTTATTAGGGCCATATATGTTTGCCAGGGAGAACTCAGCTCCATTCAGTTTTCCTCTCAAGAAAAGGTAGCGCCCTTCTGGGTCTGTTTTTCTCTCTTCTAGTGTGAACCTAATTCCCCTGGCAAACCCTATGGCCAGTCCCTTTGCTCAGCTAATAGGCGAGTCCCCATAATACCATAGAGGATAGTCCTTTGAAATTATTCTGCGGTTTGTGCCGGAAAATAAATGTGTCTCCTGTATTAGAACCACATCAGCTTTCAAGTAGTTTAATTCTCTTATTATATTATGGATTTTAGTAAGAGCATTTAATCCACGAACATTGTATGAAATTATGTTTAGTTTAGACATCCTTGCTTGTATAGAACACAGCTAACAAAGGAGAGTAGGTGCTTTTTTTTTTTTTTGGGTAGCAGACCCGATTGTGGTCTGCTACTCACTGTGTTGCCCTGTGAATCTGAACAAAGTCCCTGCTGTACTAGATTTCTGCACTGTGCCTCTGGACTTATCCCTTGAAGTGCCCTATTGCCACCCTGTTATATATCTGCTTGTCTCTCACAGTGTTGGAATTATTGCCCTGTGGCCTTTCCCTTGTCTGACTGCCTATTTTTTAAGTCCCCCACAATAAAAAAAACCTTGGCCAGGGGCTCTAAAATCCCTCTTGATCTCTGCATGTGTTTTGTTCCACCCACACCTCCCTCACAGGGGTCACAACTAAATTTTCTCTCCATGACAAATGCTTTTCTTTTCTACAGTATATCAGAAAAATGCTAAATTATGGCCACTAGATGGAGCTGATGATCATAGGAAACTACTTATTCCTTATGATTGTCAGCACTATCTAGTGGCCATAATGCAGGATTTTCTTGAGTCACTATTCTGTATGAATGAAAAATATTAGACCTAGAGAAAAAAGAGATTAATAGTATTAAATTTTACCCCCATTAGCACAAAAAAATGTATGTACTGATTCACAGAATGAATAGCTCTGCAAACTTTTTATAAATAAAACCCAAAGTATCTCATACATTGCACTTTCAAATCCACAATTTCTTTGAATGTCTTTAAATTTGCTGGTAAGACAAAATTTCTGTCAAATCTGTAAAACATAGCATCATACATGCTATATATAATATATAGGAATATACATGGTTGCTAGAGAACCAACTTTATGTCATACAGACTTTTGATGAATGCATCAGATTTTATTATTTTAAAAAAATATATATATTTTCTTAATCTTTTTTTGTTTTTTTACAAATACCGTATATACTCGAGTATAAGCCGAGATTTTCAGCCCTTTTTTTGGGCTGAAAGTCCCCCCTCGGCTTATACTCGAGTCAGCAAAAAAATTTACATTGAAAATAGTACCTGTAAAGACGCTGCGGCTGCGGCGTCCATCGTTCGAATTCTGCAGTCTCTTCCTGTTCCTTCCGTGATAGGAGATTCTCATCAGACACTCTCCGCCTATCAAGATCATTCTCTCATCCTCAGTTTCCCAGCAGACGTCTGTGATTGGCGGAACACCCAACACAGTGTCTGCTGGGAAACTGAGGATGAGAGAATGATCGTGATAGGTGGAGAGTGTCTGATGAGAATCGCCTATCACGGAAGGAACAGGAAGGGACCGTGGAATTCGAACGATGGACGTCGCAGCCGCAACTTCTTTACAGGTACTATTTACAATGTAAAATAGCGAGCAGTGAGGATAGGAGAACAGTGAGGATAGGAGAACAGTGACAGTGAGGATAGGAGAACAGTGAGGATAGGAGAACAGTGAGGATAGGAGAACAGTGAGGATAGGAGAACAGTGATGATAGGAACAGTAAGGATGACCCTCGGCTTATACTCGAGTCAGTAAGTTTTCCCAGTTTTTTGAGGCAACATTAGGTACCTCGGCTTATACTCGAGTCGGCTTATACTCGAGTATATACGGTACATTTTTATTGAAACGTTTTTCAAAAATACAGTACACAATGGTAAAAAGTACATAGTATAAGGTATTCAACGTGTATGTCAAAAAATCATGTAGTGTACATATTGCAGACAGAAAATAACTTTTTATTATTTTGTGCCATTGGAGTTCAGTCGACAGTAAGGCACTTAGTGTCCCGTTGTTTTGACCTTGTCAGAGAACTTAGAGGTATGAATTAAACTTTAATATAAAAGAACAATAACAAGTAACACAAAACATTTCCAGAGTTCTCTAGCTCACTATCGGGTGGGTCTGTTTTATTCAGATTGTCAAGATTTTTATATTTATTTGATTTGTCTGAGAAGAATCCAGGGGTCCCACAGTTTGTGGAAGCGAGGGATGTTTCCTTCTTTGTGGACCTTAATTTGTTCATATTTAAAGGCTTCATCAACTTTAATTGTTGTTTTTAAACAAGTATATTATTTAACAAGTAATGCTACTGAAATACGTTTTTGATCCTCCATAGAATAACATCAAACAGACTGGGTCTATATTGTCTGAATGATAAAGTGAATTGTGTAATATAATTTAAGAAACACTGCTTTAACTGAACTGATGAAACAACAGGGAATTTGAGAGACAATGGTTATTTGGAACAGTTACTTAAAGACAATTCATCCTGAAAAATTGTGCTAAAGCAGATGGTTAGACAGCGCCATAGCACTCATTCAGCCATTATGTACACAGCCATAATTTGGCAATGGTGATACTTGAAAGCTAGCATCAGGTTTGGATTTTTTTACAGCTGGCTAAGCCAACATTTATTAGTCCTCTCTAAAGGTGGTTATTACTTAAAAAATAAATAAAAATGGCTGTTATTATTATATTATCATCATGTTATTTTGAGAAACCTAGTTTGCATGTTTTAAATCTTTTCCTTTTCTGTTATTTGTGATATATAAATAAATAAAAACATAACATACATAAAACATTTTTTTTGTTTTTTTGCTTTTTTTTGTTTAGTTCCATTATATTGATTTCCAATATATAAGTTAATATTTAGTACAGAACATGCAAGACAATACATTATTTGAAGCCGAACAAAGTATTTCAATGAAAAACTCTATTATTCTAGAGTCTAGACTGTTTATGTCTCTTAAAGAATATGTAAACCCAACATTTCATATTCCTGATATGTGATAAATATATGAAGCAGTGCTAAAAAATGTAACTCAATATTGTGAAAACACAAAAATGAATCAATATAATGACATCAAACTTATTAGGTGAAAAAACGTGTATAAAGAAATCACACCAAATTTGTAAATAAGTGTCCATATGTTCACAAGGGCTAAAAAGGAAAAATATATGTGAAACAAGAAAGTAAAAAGGAAACAAATTATCCACTATTCATTTATTCACAATCACAATTCGTACTGCTTCCACCACCAGGTGACACCAAGTATTAATGCCTTTTACCGAATCCTGTGTAGACCATCATATAGTATGGTCAAATGCGCATGTGTCATCTCCTTATGAAGGGAAAATCCAAAGCGCCAAATGTGATACAGTCAGGCTTGGTTCATCAGCAGGATGAAAAATAAAAATAAAAAGCATATACGCCCATAGTGTAACCCATGAAAAACATTAATTCAAAAAACAACAAGTGAAACTTGCAAAGGGAATCACACTAAGCAAATCCTTGGGCAATAGGTTTAAAAAACATGCATATAGCAATAAAAACAGATACAATTTCTCTCCCAAAAAGCAGCAGGCTGTGTGGCTGCACCGGACTCTCCCGCAGGTCACCAAGCATTATACCCACACCCAACTAGTTTTGTCAAAGAGATGACGTCATTGGGGGACTGGCTTACACATCGTACACCACGCTAGATGTTTTTAAATGCCTGCTAATAACCAGGCAACCAACGCAGACTGTGAAGTGCTCGTTATTGTAACACAGCACATCTGAGAGAAGGGAAACAAAGGAAAGTTATTGTAAAAGCCACCTTGTAGTGTGAAAGTACTCAATGGCTGAAGAACTCCATCTAGTGGGAAAGCACCACATTACACGGAAATTTTTCTTATTTAAAATTAACTAATTAATAGAAATTCTATCAAATAAACAGCCTGCTGCTATTGTGTGAGCAAAACTACATATGAACAGGAGCATGAATATAAAAACTGGTCAAATTAACCCAAAAGAGATTATACAATAAAATACATCCATAGGCCTAAAACCACCCATGACTTACCAATTGAAGAATGCATACTGTATACTGTATACAGAATAATTATTAACACCATCAAGGGAAAAAAAATGGTAGGTTAGCCATTATTAACAAAGGCTGTAAATTCACTTTGTTTCTAAGCGAGAAATTTTCCTCCTGGTATTACTGCCTCTCCAATGTGGAGAAATTGTATAGATGGCCAAAAAGGTAGTACCAGTGGGATCTTTACCATGGCATCTGGCTAAATGTTTAGACACACTAGGATTCATAACACCTGCCCTAATGATTGAAATATACTCGGATTGGTAGAAAGGGAATTAATATTCCTCATATGTGCCTGCTGTGCCATGTACTAATTTCCATATCCTGTTCTATTTGCATTGCTTCCTTTGTGTGAAATCCCTGGCATTACTGTCAGTCCCTCTGCTTTCCTATTAAAAACTGACTACACTAAGCAAGAGGACACACCGTGGTCAGTTCTCTAGCTGTGCTGGGAACATAGCCTGCTCTCCTCCAATGATCAGACTTGTCCCGACACGCCACCCCCTGCACAGCTTTTCACTGGGAAGATCAGTGTGCTGCTTTTCCCCCCTGGTTCTTATGCAGCTAAGAACAGAGGTAATGTGATCACTTATAAACAAGGAAAAAAAAGTATATATATATATATATATATATATATATATTATTTATACACAAATGTTTTGCCATTCATTTCTATTTTAAACTGAATGGGTTGTTTTAGGTGAGGGTTTACAATCACATTAAGTCCCATGGAACAGATTTACCTATAGTAATAATAGTGGGGTAGAGCATCACTAGGAGCAGGCATATATTGTGCTGTTCAATGAGTGTTCTTAGGCCAAATTACCTTGGACACTTTTCAAGGTCTCCTGCATGCTTTCAAAGGACAGCAACACCTACAGTGGGTCATCCTAGGTCTTCCTAGACCTCCCTGCATAGATCTTGTGTTGACATCACATAGCAAAGAACACAGAAGCTCTCCTCAGGAAAGTAATCACTGACACCAATACTGGGACATTCTTACCCTCACAAACACCATTGCTGAGGTAGCCTTCTTCCTATAGTCCACCACTCAACCACTCCCCCCCCCCCGACCACAAGTGCGGGGGCATTCTTTCAATAATGACCACCGATATAAGGGGGGAAATCTTTCTCCCACTGACTACCAATGTAGGCGAAAATATGTTACATACAATACCTCTGACCACTAGACCACTAGTATTGTATCTTACATGTTCTTGACAGCTGCAATCTATATGTAGTGATACATTTCCCATACTATTGACTGTTGCACTTGATTTAAATTTTGTTTTGACTTAAATATATCTGACCCCTAGTGCCTATAAGTTGTGGTGTATTAAGAGTGGGTATAGACAGTTAGGTTTTTTGCTCACCCAGTGGGTTGAGGGCTGAGGGCTTGAAAAAGTGATACAGATTCACCCTTCCATACAAGCAAGTTAGAAGGAGGAATTCCTCCTGCTGGGATATTGTACTCTGGCAGCAAGACTTTCCACTGTCAGAATACACTGATCAGAATAAATTTGCCAGTGTCATTGTTTGACAGAAGCCAATCTAACGACCAACTTCTGTCAAACAGGAAGAGCCACACACAGATCAAAATTTGGCTACTCCCAGCTGTACGGGACAAATTTTGATCTGTCTTTACCCAACGTTAGCCCTCAATGCTATATTATGTAGTCCTGACCAAAATGTTAATTTTATCAACAAATGCTTTGTTGCTAAGCAGTCCTCAAGTATTTTAATGCATATCTAATTTATGGTATGACAAAGCAAGTTGGACAAGGAGCTCTTTATCTATATTCTGTGTACAGAAAAGCATATACAATGGCAATGTTTAGTTTCTAAACATATTCTTTGTCTTATGTGTGTCACACTTGCTTGTGGCATAGTAATTCATGTATTTTGTGGTTAGAATGACTGTAGCATATGTGTTTAGGGTATACATTAGGCAAGTGTGGGCTCTATTTGTTTTTAAGTTGAGTTTATTGTTCAGCCCAGTGTGGCTAAATTGACTTTTGTACTATTCAATATGCCCAATGTGCCCAACAAAACCCTTGAATGGCTCAGTTACATTGGTGGCTCAGTTGGACATCTAGGTTCCTCTGCCCCTATTCATACATCTGTCTTTGCTGCATCAGCAACCAGTAAGTAAGTAAAGTAAGTAAGTAAAAGCACCACAGTGTCTCCGTTTGAGCTCAGGAAGTGAAATCATTTTCTATATCTTCTCAGTAAATATTTCCACTTGTAGATTGCTGATGATGTGAAGTCCTGGGCAGGAGCAATGAATACTAGAAATACATTTATTTAGCAACTAGCAACAAAACAATCTCTATGTCAGTGAGTGTACAGGTGCCTGTTAACCGTTTGCCGACCGGCTCACACTTATACATCGTCAGAATGGCACGGCTGCGCAAAGCAGCGTATATATACGTTGCTTTGATATTCGTGTGCCGGGAGCTCCGTGACCGTGCCCGCGGGACCCGCAGACTCTATGTCCGCCGGTGTCCCGCGATCGTGTCACGGAGCTGCAGAACAGCTGTGTAAATAAGGCATGTCCCTGTTCTGCCTTGTGACAGGACACTGATCTACTGCTCCCTGTGATCGGGAGCAGTGATCAATGTTGTGTCACTGGTAGCCCAGCCCCCACACAGTTAGAATCACTCCCTAGGACACACCCCTTCCTAGCCCCCTAGTGGTTAACCCCTTCCCTGCCAGTGTCCTTTATACAGTAATCAGTGCATTTTTATAGCACTGATCGCTGTATAATTGACAATGGTCACAAAATAGCGTCAAAAGTGTCTGATGTGCCCGCCATAATGTCGCAGTCACGATAAAAATCACTGATCACAGCCATTACTAATAAAAAAATAATAATAATAAAAATGCCAGAAAACTATCCCCTATTTTGTAGATGCTATAACTTTTGCGCAAACCAATTAATATACGCTTAATGCCATTTTTTTACCAAAAATATGTAGAAGAATAGATATCGGCCTGAACTGAGGAAAAAATGTGGTTTTTTATATATTTTATGGGGATATTTATTATAGCAAAAAGTAAAAAAAATTGTTTTTTTTTCAAAATTGTCGCTCTTTTTTTGCTTATAGCACAAAAAATAAAAACCACAGAGGTGATCAAATTCCACCAAAAGAAAGCTATATTTGTGGGAAAAAAAAGGACATCAATTTTGTTTGGGTGCAATGTCGCACGACCGCGCAATTGTCAGTTAAAGTGACACAGTACCGAATCGCAAAAAATGGGCCGGTCATTGGGCAGCCAAATCCTCCGGGGCTGAAGTGGTTAACACAGGAGCAGTCTCTGACAATCTTTTGTGTGAACAGTGTCTAATAGTCTTTTGTTACAAGTCAAGCTCAGAGACTGCAGGCAGTATTGCTGAAAACAGGACTTCTCATCCTAAAAGTTAAAACACATATAACGATATTATTTTTGGGGACTGTTAGGACAACAAATATATAATATTTATTATTTATTTAATGTACATTGTGGAGAGGGCTCTTTGAATTTTGACTCTGAGGGTGACATGGAAAAAAGACCAATCTTGTAGCCACTTCCTGTTCTTAGGATGTACCTGTACGTCCTCAGGTGGAAGCGGTCCTATCTAGGTCATGGTTGCAGCTAATTTATTTCAGTTTCTAATGAAAAAAAATCTTAAATAAATACTAATAAACACTATCAAATATTATATACAGGCACCATTTGCACATGAAAGTAGGCACTTCTGTTTTAGGTATGTCCTTACAGGTATTTAAACTGTACTGTATGTCTTTGTTAACTGAAGTTAAACACAGTGTTTCCCCATATTGTCCCCTTGGATATAAGCCCGCACTCCCGCATTTTCAGTTGTTGCCTTATGGGGTAAGATGGGCGCAGAAAGGTCTGAAATGCATTCACCAACTATACTCACAAGACACTTTTAAACCTTTCATTACCTTTAACTTAGACATGTGGCTGAGGTACAATTGGGGATCAAGCTCCATACACCAAGGAGGACAGCAGCTGTGGAGTTGAGTTGTTGGATGGACAGAGTCTGTTTTGGAACTCTGAATCTAGTTCCCCACAGGGGCGGATCCAGAGTCTAGTCTCGGGAGGAGCACTGCATGAAAATATGTTTTTTTGGGGCAATTTATCGGGGAAATGGCTGGTGTTGGCCCTTCAATCATCCCGGCACCATGTTTGATATGGTGTCAGGATGATTGAAGCGCATTATTTCTATTATTACGTTGTAATATAAAATTAAATAATTCAACTCACCATAATGCAGAATCGGTGGGAGCCCTGAGCGTGTCACTTGCCACCAGATGCAGCTTGTCACTTACCACATCACCTGCCACACGTTGCGGATTGTCACTTGTCACTTGCCACGTCGCCTGCTACCAGATGCGGATTGTCACTTGCCACGTCGCCTGTCACCAGATGCAGATTTTCACTTGCCATGTTGCCTGCCACCAGATGCGGATTGTCACTTGCCACGTCGCCTGTCACAGATGCGTATTGTCACTTGCCACGTCGCCTGTCACCAGATACAGATTATCACCTGCCACACGTTGCAAATTGTCACTTGCCACGTCACCTACACAAGGTAGAGGTATTACACAAACACATGTAAGCCTTTGTTTATTAGGTTGCAATTGAGGTATGAGTGATGAGGCCTATTTTTATCCAGGAATAACAAAACAGTGGATTATGTCAAAAGCATAATGCATAAATATTTTATAGTCAGTACTGAATTAGTTGGTGTAGGATACATTCATAAAAGGAGAAACAGCATGAAGTTTTTTACCCTACAAATCCACAAATTAGTGTATATGTGGCACAGACTTTTTTTATTCTCCACACCACATAGACAGCATGTCAGCTGTTGTAATAAGCAGTACGCTTGACATAAAACATGCAACTGTTTGGGCCAAATACAATAAACAGTAGTTTCATACTATATGGCCTCATGCACACTGGGTGTTTAGTCCAGTACATGAGATCCTGACTTTTTGGTGTGAATAGAAGGCACAGGCACATTGCAAGTTTCTTCTCAAAAATCCTCCTGAACAGGATTACATCATTACTCATAGGAAAATTTGCTTGTTTTCTCTCTGACATGAGTAAGTGGCAAGTTTAATCATGAAACATGTTTTATTTGGTGAATTAAAAAAATCTTTTATTGAAATTAAGTTGACGGCTTCAACCTATTTTTACACATTCTATTCCAGAAGCCTCTGCTGATTGACCTACCATAGGGCCTTTTGCACACAACCCACCACAAGCAGTCTGGGTTCCAGGTGCACTGATCAGTTCCATCGAGCCACAGCAGCTTTCAGCCTCTCATATAGGTTAAATGCCAAGTGTGCATGAGGCCTAAAAAAGGAAAAGGAATGTTGTGCATACAATACTAGATAAAGAATACTTTTTTAATTCACCAAATAAAACATGTTTCATGATTAAACTTGCCACTTACTCATGTAATCCACCATAACTGAGCTACAATGGATGGTTTATCTTTAAACTATTTATTGATACTTTTAGTCTAGAATTTTTAGAATTTTTATTTTTATTTTTACTATTGACTTCAGTACGTATTTGCTATCAGTAGCTGATGCTACATTAAATTGCTTTGAAGATGCCTGTAATATATCTGAAGGGGTTAAACACATTGATGGAGATATTACATCAACTGTTGCATCACATGGCTTGCTGATTCATCCATTTGTTACCTGGCAGAGATTTTTATCAGGTGTGCAGGAAGATAGTAGAAGGGAAAGGCAGTCAGCACAATTGTGAACAAGGCACTGCTGAGGAAACATGCTGCTGAACTGAGGAAATGTGATATGTGAGTTGTGGGGAAATAGCTGTTCCGAAAAGGCTGACACAGATAAAAAAGCATACAGGTATAAATCCGCTTGTCTCATCAGATCCTTATATGCAAGGCACCTCTAGTAAAATACAGCAATGTGACTAAGTCCTAAAACAAAGGCAGAATAATATAATTCCAAAGAATACAATTTTATGTTCTTGACACAGACTATAGCCAGTATGAAAATGATTTATATATGCATTTGTGTATATATTTTATGTTTGTGAGTATATTTACTTATCACTACATTGCATGGGCTTATATGCTTATTTTTGTCACAGATGAGACAGTATATTTAAAGACTTAGTTCACCTTAAAAAAAATGTCCATATTTATATTTTTACATGTAGATCGCAGGTGCAATGTCAGACTCATGCACACACTGTCTAGAGCTCTCTGCTTCCATTATGGGCAGACAGTTGCTAAACTGTAGGCAGTATGAATGAACTATGGCATACTGATCAAAAATATGAAAGCAAGTTACTCGTTCGGGGGAGAACCTTTGGGGGGAGTTCAGGATGGAAAAGTATCTGGGCTCTGGGGGTCCTAGTAGGTCACAGGTTCAGCAATAGCTTGCAATGCCAAGCTGCAGGAAGCAAAAGTAGCAGACTATTAGCATGCATTAAAAAGGTTATTAACTCAAGAGATAAGATTATAATTCTACCACTTTACAAAACTCTGGTCCGGCCACAGCTCGAGTATGCCATCCAGTTCTGGTCACCAGTCCTCAGCAAGGATGTGCTGGAACTGGAGAGACCAGAGAAGGGCAACAAAGCTAATAACAAATAAGACAATAATGTGGCGCTCAGAATATGAACAGATAAAATCATGTATGGATATAAACCTGGATTGACCAAGGTGTAAATGGATAAAAAGTGAATGAACAACCAATAAAGTGAAAATAGATATGAAAAATTGATAACTGAAAAATGGGTGAAAACAAAGCAATGTGCAAAACTACTCAAAGTTCATAGGTGAACATTATAAGTCCATCATAAGAAATGAATCACATAAATAAAAAAGCCCTTGTGCTGTTCAAGATGAATGAAGACTTGATCTTTAAACTGCAATCAACAAGTGATAAGGTTGGCATGCTTACCAGAAATGGTGGACTCATATACTGTACAGCATGTGAGTCAAACAGGCAGTCATGAGGGGATACCTCAGCAGGATCCAACACGAGAACGGTTGATGTTTAGAGGTTGAGCCCCATCCCGTGTTGAGGGAGAGGTTACAACAAAAGGCACACTCCAGAGTGTGCAGTAAACCACATCAGATGTTGAAGTAATCCGTGATGATATGCATAAAAAAAAAACAACTGCACATAGTGTGACACTCTATGGTAGGTTTAATGTAAAAAGGATGGTGTACACTAGGGATGAGCTTTGAGTTCGAGTCGAACTCATGTTCGACTCGAACATTGCCTGTTTGCCCGTTCGCCGAACAGCGAACAATTTGGGGAGTTTGCGGCAAATTTGAAAAGGCGTGGAACACCCTGTAAAAGTCTATGGGAGAAATCTAAAGTGCTAATTTTAAAGGCTTATATGCAAGTTATTGTCATAAAAAGGGTTTGGGGAATGGGGTCCTGCCCCAGGGGACATGTATCAATGCAAAAGAAAGTTTTAAAAACTGCAGTTTTTTCGGGAGCAGTGATTTTAATAATGCTTAAAGTGAAACCATAAAAGTGAAATATTCCATTAAATTTCGTACCTAGGGAGTGTGTATAGTATGCCTGTAAAGTAGCGCTTGTTTCCTGTGCTTACAAATGTCCCAGCACAAAGTGTCATTTCTGAATGAGGAGGTGGAGACTCAGCTCCTTGCACAGATGGAAAGGGCTGCAAGGGCTGGGACGGTGATAATAATGGGGGATTTTAACTACCCAGAAATTGACTGGAGTAATGGAACTGCTAGGACAGTTAAAGGGCAAAAATTTAAAAACCTATTGCAGGACAATTTTATGGTCCAGTATATTGAGGCCCCAACTAGGAATGATGCTCTGTTGGGCCTGGTAATCTCAAACCATGCAGAGCGTATTACTAATGTTCAGATAAAGGAACACCTGGGTAGCAGTGACCATAACATGATTTCATTTGATGTTAGTTGTAAGCAGAAATCACATACGGGAAAGATAAAAACACTTAATTTCAAGAGAGCAAATTTTCCAAGGATGAGCGCTGCTCTCCAGGACTGAAGCCTCGTACACACGACCAAGTTTCTCATCCAAAACCGACAAGAAAAGTGCAGAGAGAGCTTTATTGTCGAGAAAACCATTCGTGTGTATGGTTTTACGACGAGAAAACTGCCGTGAATCTCGACGAGAAAGATAGAGAACCTGATCTCTTTCTTCTCGTCCGGATTCTAGATTTTCTCGTCGTGTTTCTCGTCGGCCTGTTTTGCGACGAGAAAATAGTTTGTGTGTATGCTTTTACGACTCTTCAAAAAGCGCGCATGCTCAGAATCAAGTATGAGACGGGAGCGCATCTTCTGGTAAAACAAGCCTTCGTAATGGAGATAGCACATTTGTGCATTTAAATCTTCTTTAGAATGTTACAATAATGAAAACTAATGAACTTGTTTTGCTGCTGATATTCACACAGAGTTCTGACTATCTATTTTAAACCTTTTTCATGCTGCTCTTAAGAAGATTTAGCTGTATTATATCGTGCAAGATCTTCTGAATATTTTAATGTTTAAAATTTTTTAGACAGATGTTAATTTTAATTTGTCTATGTTTTGATAGTGATCTCCATTTTTTATTTTGTTGTGTCAAGTTTACACCCTATTTTTTTTTTTATAACACCTTTAATGATATTTTTTTGTGTTATCTGTCCCTTTTATTTTTTTGGTTCAAATGTATCTGCCTACTCCAAAGGGAAATAAATAATTATTATAAAAACACATAGTCAAGTATGAACTTTAAAAAAAAGAAAAACATTTATTCTGGTATAGAACAAAATAAATAGAAGGCAGCGCTGGAGAACCTGCTGCCATTTGTGCATCCATGGGACCCCAGAGCACACATCAACCCTGTGTGGACACTAAAATTGGGAGCTTGAGAAGCACAACAGTTGTGAGCACAATCTGATGCTGGCCTCCCAGAGGTCAGGAACAGCAGCAGGTGATATACATGTCCCAAGTCTGTGGTACTACAACAGGCTGCCTTCTGTCCGACCACAATGAAGTAAGACCATCACTTCCTGGTCTTCTTGGCAGCCTTCCCTGAAGCCTTCTCTGCAGCCTTCCTTCTGCGTGTGGCTGGAGGCTGGGCCACTGGAGGGGTACTCCTGTCAGGAGGAGGAGAAGGAGGTGGAGGAGAAGGGGGTGGCGGAGAAGAAGAAGGTGGAGGAGGAGGAGGAGCAGGAGGTTGAGGTTGGGATAGCTGGGCAACCTCACATATGGCCGTATTGGGGGTAATTCTCTCCATCACCCCCTTGTTCAGCAAGGTGATGAGCAGGGGCTCGCACATGAGGCGTTGCTCCATGCTCATCACCTTGAACTTGGCCTCAACTAGGCCAGCAATGGCCTCTTCAGGGGATGTGGGCTCCTGGAGGGTGGCATGTGCCTCTCTAATAAGGGCCATTGCTGCCTCACTTGTGCTCCTGTCCCTCCTGCTTCTTTTAGGAAGGCGGATGGGAGGCACCTGCGATCTTGTGCTGCTACTCGGGCCGGCCACCTCCTGGCTCACACTGGGCCCTGCCACCTCCTGGCTCACACTGGTCCCTGCCACCTCCTGGCTCACACTGGGCCCTACCACCTCCTGGCTCACACTGGGCCCTGCCACCTCCTGGCTCACACTGGGCCCTGCCACCTCCTGCCTGACAGTTTCCAGACCCTCCTCCTGGCTGATTTCATCCTGTGTATGAAAAAGGGACATAGTTTTATTTTTTGGTTTATTCTTTTCACACAAATTTGAGATCATGAATGTAGCAATTTTAATGTAAATCAAGAGAAAAGACAAATATTTTTAGGACCACATCAGATTTCATTTTTTGCCCCCAATTTATGGCAGACTAATGTCTATAGATATTGATTTCACTTTTGTATCCCAATTTATTTTAGGATTTTCATATTGGCTTATTTTTCCGCCTCTCACGATACATTTTCATTAAATACTATACCTGGCTCCAGATGTCCAAAACTGCACACACGTCGCCCGCCCATGACGTTCTAAGTAACATCTTTTCCCCGCCCCTTCTCTTTCGGCGCGCAGACAGATATGGCGGATTCACAGCAGGTGTCTGCTAATTCCTCAAATAACGAGGAGGAGACAAGCCCGGAGACTGAGGAAACGTCACGATCAAGGAGGAGATTCAAGACATCTAATATGTCTTACGCGGAGATGGCGGAGATGGTGGACATATTGCTAAAGTCGGATTATGACGCAAAGCATGGACCGTATAGCAAACCTAATCGAAGGAAGGCCAAAATCATGAAGAAAGTCGTGAAGAGTCTGAAGAAGAATTTCGGGGTGAAACGATCAAACGAGCAGCTCAGAAAGAGGTGGTCTGACCTCAAACTGAGGGAGCCGAAGCAGTTAAGGAGCATTAAGAGAATGCTTGAAAAAAGTAAGTACTTTTTCCCCTGTTTTCCTATTATTGTATTTCACAACTTGCATGTTGCTCCATGTTATTGCATTTTTCTATTGTACCTTACAAAATGTCATAGTTTGAACTTGGTTTGGCACAGTAATCGTTCGTTACAGACACATCGTTCGGCCACTATGCACGATTTTTTTAGATTTTACAGGGTTAAAATATTTTACACAGCTGCCTGTTTTTATTCACTAGTTGTTATTACATTGTTGGCTAGATGATGTGTTTGTAAAGAGAATGAAATGCAAACTTTAATCAGTGTAAAGGAGAGGACACTCAGCAGCTGGTTCCACATTTTGAGCACTATAGTGTGGGCCACCAGAACCACATTTTTGGGTGCCCCACACAGGTGCATCAGTGAATTTTTGTGGTGCCTCCATGTGTAAAAATTGAAAGCCAAAGGTGAATAGTAAAGAATATAGTTTTTCTAAATAATGTCATCATCTTAAAATCCCGCCCAAACAGACACTTGTACTCCACTTCCAAGCAATGTATCATGTTTTTATTATTGTAACAAAATTTCTGTGTGATAACTATAACTTTTGTTTGATTCTCATAGGGGAGAGAAGACTGGGAGGAGAACACTCCGGGGAGGAAAAGAAACCCACACCTTCTAAACAACCACAACCTCACCAAGACCCACAACCTCAGGATGTTGAGGAAGTTGAAGAGTAGTGATGAGCCGAACACCCCCGGGTTCGGTTCGCACCAGAACCCGCAAACGGACCGAAAGTTCGCACGAACTTTAGAACCCTATTAAATACAATGGATGCGAACGTTCGAAATCTAAAGTGCTAATTATAACGACTAATATGCATGTTATTGTCCTAAAAAGGGTTTGGGAACCCGGGTTCTGCACCAGGGGACATGTATCAATCCAAAAAAAAGTTTTAAAAACGGCCGTTTTTCGGGAGCAGTCATTTTAATGATGCATAAAGTGAAAAAAAAAAGTCAAATATTCCTTTAAATATCGTACCTGGGGGGGGGGGGGGTCTAAAGTATGCCTGTGAAGTGCCACGTGTTTCCTGTGTTTAGAACTGTCCCTGCACAAAATTACATTTCTAAAGGAAAAAAAGCCATTTAAAACTGCTTGCGGCTTTAATGTAATGTCTGGTCCCGGTAATATGGATGAAAATCTTTAAGTAAAATGGCATAGCTACCCCATCACAGCCCCCCCCTACCCCAGCCCATTACCAGCCCCTTTGGGTCTTGTATGGATATTAAGGGGAACCCCGCACACAAAATAAAAAAGGCCCTATATACTCTGAACAGCCGTATACAGGCGGTGCATACAAGACAGGGACTGTGGGTTTGTTCTTATGTAGAATCTGTTTGTAATTTTGAACAGGTACATTGTTTAAGTGTAGCTCCAGCCAAAAAATCTATTTTTAAGCTTTTTGGAAAACATAGGGAAGGGTTATCACCCCTGTAACATTTGTTTTGCTGTCTGTGCAGTGTGCACCTGTTCAGAACAGTTCACCTCACTTTCCGTCCTAATGACAAATGTTTTTTGAAAATTTGGGGTTTTTATTGAAACAAGAATTGGTGATAAAGCATCAGTGGAGAGGAGACACTTTTTTTCCCATATTAACTCTTACAGGAGAGAATTTGCCTTCCTAGGGGTAGATTTCCTCTCACTTCCTGTTGTATCCTTCCGTTTGCAAGGGGGAGTCGTTTGTAAGTTGGATGTTTGAAAGTAGGGGCCTGCCGTATATACTCAGCTGAAATTTGCCCCTTACATGTTGGTGTTGCCACAACACTGTGAGCCCTCACAGTTACTCTTGGTGGGCGCATGAATGGGCCCTGCTGTGAATTATTAGATCAAGAATTGTAATTGCATGCCCCTGTTGAACAGGGGCTGAAAAATTGGGCCTTTCGTGGTGGTGGTGGTGGTGTTGACACAACACTGTAAGGCCTCACAGTTACTCTTGGTGGGCACAGGAATGGGCCCTGCTGTGAATTATTAGATCAAGAATTGTAATTGCATGCCCCTGTTGAACAGGGGCTGAAAAATTGGGCCTTTGGTGGTGGTGGTGGTGGTGTTGACACAACACTGTAAGGCCTCACAGTTACTCTTGGTGGGCACAGGAATGGGCCCTGCTGTGAATTATTAGATCAAGAATTGTAATTGCATGCCCCTGTTGAACAGGGGCTGAAAAATTGGGCCTTTGGTGGTGGTGGTGGTGGTGTTGACACAACACTGTAAGGCCTCACAGTTACTCTTGGTGGGCGCAGGAATGGGCCCTGCTGTGAATTATTAGATCAAGAATTGTAATTGCATGCCCCTGTTGAACAGGGGCTGAAAAATTGGGCCTTTGGTGGTGGTGGTGTTGACACAACACTGTAAGGCCTCACAGTTACTCTTGGTGGGCGCAGGAATGGGTCCTGCTGTGAATTATTAGATCAAGAATTGTAATTGCATGCCCCTGTTGAACAGGGGCTGAAAAATTGGGCCTTTGGTGGTGGTGGTGGTGGTGTTGACACAACACTGTAAGGCCTCACAGTTACTCTTGGTGGGCGCAGGAATGGGCCCTGCTGTGAATTATTAGATCAAGAATTGTAATTGCATGCCCCTGTTGAACAGGGGCTGAAAAATTGGGCCTTTGGTGGTGGTGGTGGTGGTGATGACACAACACTGTAAGGCCTCACAGTTACTCTTGGTGGGCGCAGGAATGGGCCCTGCTGTGAATTATTAGATCAAGAATTGAAATTGCATGCCCCTGTTGAACAGGGGCTGAAAAATTGGGCCTTTGGTGGTGGTGGTGGTGGTGATGACACAACACTGTAAGGCCTCACAGTTACTCTTGGTGGGCGCAGGAATGGGCCCTGCTGTGAATTATTAGATCAAGAATTGTAATTACATGCCCCTGTTAAACAGGGGCAGAAAAATTGGGCCTTAGGCACTGGTGCCACAACACTGCAACCCCTCACAGATACTGTACTTGGAGCACAGCAATGAGCCCTGTTGCAAAGTATTGCGTCAAAATTTGTAATTACACGCCCCTGTTGAACAGGGGCCGAAAAATTGGGCCTTAGCCACTGGTGCTGGTTCCACGACACTGCAACCTCTCCCAGATACTCTAGTTGGAGTGCAGAAATGAGCCCTGCTACAAAGCATTGCATAAAAAGTTGTAATAACACGCCCCTGTTAAACAGGGGCTGAAAAATTGGGCCTTAGCCACTGGTGGCGGCACCCAGAAACAAAAATGTTCTTCCAAGCTATCATCATCAATCGGATCATTGAGGAGGAGGAGGATAGTCAGTCAACATAACAGGACAGTCTCTCAGCATCAGCATCAGTCTTGAAGGGATGTGACATTTGAAAATAAATTAGTCTGTTATATCAGCTTCAGGTGTTTGGTAGCTGGTGGTGATCCAAGACTGGTTCATCTTTATGAATGTCAGTCGATCAACAGAGTCGGTGGACAGGCGCACCCTGTGATCCGTGACAAATCCTCCAGCAGCACTGAATGTGCGTTCTGAAAGAACGCTGGATGCAGGACAGGCCAGTAGCTCAATTGCATACTGTGCAAGCTCTGGCCAGTGATCCATCCTCAAGACCCAGTAAGCCAGAGGATTTTCGGTGGGGAAGGTGTCCAAGTCTGACCTTGCCCCTAGGTATTCCTGCACCATGTATATCAGACGCTGGCGATGGTTGCTGGAACCGATCATACCTTGGGGCTGCGGACTAAAGAATTGTCTGAACGCATCGGTCAGATGGCCACCTTCCCCACCGCTCCTTCTTTGACTGACCGAAGCCTCAGCAACTCGTTGTCCAGGACCAGGAGTTTGTAACCTCCCAGTCTCTGGGAACGCGTTGCACAGACCTTTCTGCAAGGCCTCCCGGAGTTGTCTCATCCTCTGCTCCCTCTGCGACGGTAAGATAAGGTCCGCAACCTTACCCTTGTACCGTCGATCAAGGAGAGTGGCCAGCCAGTAATGGTCCCTCTCCTTGATCCGAAGAATACGAGGATCCTTCCGCAGACTTTGCAGGATCAGGGAGGCCATGCAGCGTAGGTTAGCTGAGGCATTCGGTCCGGAGTCCTCTGGGTCACTAAGGACGACATGATCCGCAGCCACCTCCTCCCAGCCACGTACAAGTCCACTGGTTTCTTGGGACTGTAAATCATCCCTAAAAGACTGCTGCTGATGATGCTGAGTGCCAGGCTCTACGTCCATGCTGACACAATCCTCCTCCTCCTCCTCTTCCTGTGCGATGGGTGGGACAGAAGGAACACTGTCTGGGTAAAGGGGGCCTTGAGAGGCAAGGACAAGTGCCCTGTCCATTATTCCACGCAGCGTATGTTCCAACAGGTGGACAAGAGGTACAGTGTCACTGATGCATGCACTGTCACTGCTCACCATCCTCGTGGCCTCCTCAAATGGTGCCAGGACAGTGCATGCATCTCTGATCATGCCCCACTGGCGTGGTGAAAAAAACCTGAGCTCCCCTGACCCTGTCCTGGTGCCGTAGTCGCACAGGTACTCATTGATGGCCCTCTGCTGCGTGTGCAGCCACTGCAGCATGGCCAACGTTGAGTTCCACCTGGTGGGCATGTCACATATAAGGCGGTTCTTGGGCAGGTTCAACTCCTTTTGCAGCTCAGCCAGGCGAGCACTGGCATTATAAGATCTGCGGAAATGCACACAAACTTTCCTGGCCTGCCTTAGGACATCCTGTAAGCCCGGGTACCTGCCCAAGAACCGCTGCACCACCAGGTTAAGGACGTGAGCCACACAGGGCACATGGGTCAGTTGTCCCCGTCGGAGAGCGGAGAGGAGGTTGGTGCCATTGTCGCAAACTACCATTCCTGGCTTAAGCTGGCGTGGCATCAACCACCTCTTGGCCTGCCCCTGCAGAGCAGACAGAACCTCTGCCCCAGTGTGGCTCCTGTCCCCCAAACACACCAGCGCAAGCACGGCATGGCATCTTTTTGCCTGCGTACTTGCGTAGCCCCTTGAACGCCTACGGAGCACCACTGGTTCCGAGGACAAAGCACAGGAAGAGGCCATGGAGTAAGAAGAAGAGGAGGGGGTGGAGGAGAGAGGTGTGTCACAACCAGTAGTAGCATTTTGGAGGCGCGGCGGTGGAACAACCTCCAACACTACTGCACCTTGTCCTGCATCCTTCCCAGCTGCCAAAAGAGTGACCCAATGGGCCGTGAAAGAAAGGTAACGTCCCTGTCCATGCCTGCTGGACCATGAGTCAGCGGTAATATGCACCTTACCGCTGACCGCCCTGTCCAGCGAGGCCAAGACATTGCCTTCCACATGCCGGTAGAGAGCCGGAATCGCCTTCCGTGAGAAAAAGTGGCGTTTGGGAACCTGCCACTGAGGAACCGCACATTGCACAAACTCACGGAAGGGGGCTGAGTCTACCAACTGAAAAGGCAGCAGTTGAAGCGCTAGCAATTTAGCCAAGCTAGAATTCAACCGCTGGGCATGTGGATGGCTGGGAGTGAACTTCTTTCGACGGTCCAGCAGCTGGGGCAGGGAAATTTGCCTGCTAGAATCGGACGTCGGTGTAATGCTAGCAGAGTGCCCGCAAGTACTTGGCTGTGACACACCTAATTCTACACCTTCATTCCTCTCAGTGCAGGTTTCAGAGAGGACTGAAGGTATAGTGGGGTTGGAGATCCCAGCTGATGCGGTGCTAGGAGAGGTCCGCTTTGTTCTTTGGTGTGGATCTTTAAGGTAGGCTTGCCAACGAGCTGTGTGGCAGGTCAACATATGTCTGGTCAAGCATGTGGTGCCCAAGCGGGTGATGTTTTGGCCACGCGATATACGCTTGAGACATATGTTGCAAACAGCAGCTGTGCGATCTGATGCACTCGACTCAAAAAAGGCCCACACCAAAGAACTTTTTGAATAACGGGCAGAGGCAGCGCCCTGCACAGGCGGAGCTCTGCGGTGTGATTCCGTCGGTGTGCTGCCCTTACGCTGGCCCCCCGAGGGCATCCTGCCTCGTTGGAGATGTGCCTCCTCCTCATCCTCCTCCTCCTCCTCCTCCTCCTCCTCTCTCCTATTAGGCACCCACGTGGAGTCAGTGACCTCATCATCCCCTCCCTCCTCATCACTGGAGCCAATCTGGCAGTTTGCTGCAGCTACTGGAACATGACTGCCAGATTGGTGTCCTTCTTGAGCATCCCCTCTCTCTGCTCTCACGCTACTGCCTTCCTCTAGCTGGGTATCATCATCAGACCCTTCGAAACGCTGGGCATCCTCCTGGAGCATGTACCCAACACTGTGCTCAAACAGTTCGGGGGACTCCTCAGGAGGACATGGTTGGTCTAGGGAAGGAGTGACTGATGATGACATTGATACCAGGGAAGAGGACGCTTTGGCAGCTGCTTTGCCAGTACCCTGAGCCTGGGTGAGAGAGGATGAGGAGGATGAGGAGGGCTTGGTCATCCACTCTACCAAGTCTTCGGCATGATGCGGCTCAACATGTCCATCTGCCGAAAAGGACAAGCGTGTCCCATGGCCACGTGCTGATGGCGATGCACCGCGTCCATGACCAGCACTGTTGTCTCTAGACACAGAGCCTGCTTGCCCTCTTTTATTGGCTCCTGACTGTCTGCCTCTCCTTGTTTGCCTTCCAGACCTTCTAATGGCCTGCAGGGAAATGGGAAAAACTGCAATAAGGCCTAGCTTCAGGAGTATATTTTGCAGGAATCACACTACGCCTGCTGTAGGTGCTGCAAATGCCTGTTGGTGTAACACACCAGGAAAAAGCAGCAATACAGGCTAACTTCAGGTGTAATATGATCAGGAGGCACACTCCGCCCGCTGTAAGTGCCGCAAATGCCTGTTGGTGCAACACACCAGGAAAAAGCAGCAATACAGTCTAACTTCAGGTGTAATATGATCAGGAGGCACACTCCGCCCGCTGTAAGTGCCGCAAATGCCTGTTGGTGCAACACACCAGGAAAAAGCAGCAATACAGTCTAACTTCAGGTGTAATATGATCAGGAGGCACACTCTGCCCGCTGTAAGTGCCGCAAATGCCTGTTGGTGTAACACACCAGGAAAAAGCAGCAATACAGGCTAACTTCAGGTGTAATATGATCAGGAGGCACACTCCGCCCGCTGTAAGTGCTGCAAATGCCTGTTGGTGTAACACACCAGGAAAAAGCAGCAATGCAGGCTAACTTCAGGTGTAATATGATCAGGAGGCACACTCCGCCCGCTGTAAGTGCCGCAAATGCCTGTTGGTGTAACACACCAGGAAAAAGCAGCAATACAGGCTAACTTCAGGTGTAATATGATCAGGAGGCACACTCCGCCCGCTGTAAGTGTCGCAAATGCCTGTTGGTGTAACACACCTGGAAAAAGCAGCAATACAGGCTAACTTCAGGTGTAATATGATTAGGAGGCACACTCCGCCTGCTGTAAGTGCCTCAAATGCCTGTTGGTGTAACACACCAGGAAAAAGCAGCAATACAGGCTAACTTCAGGTGTAATATGATCAGGAGGCACACTCCGCCCGCTGTAAGTGCCGCAAATGCCTGTTGGTGTAACACACCAGGAAAAAGCAGCAATACAGTCTAACTTCAGGTGTAATATGATTAGGAGGCACACTCCGCCCACTGTAAGTGCCGCAAATGCCTGTTGGTGTAACACACCAGGAAAAAGCAGCAATACAGGCTAACTTCAGGTGTAATATGATCAGGAGGCACACTCCGCCTGCTGTAAGTGCTGCAAATGCCTGTTGGTGTAACACACCAGGAAAAAGCAGCAATACAGGCTAACTTCAGGTGTAATATGATCAGGAGGCACACTCCGCCCGCTGTAAGGGCAGCAAATGCCTGTTGGTCTAACACACCAGGAAAAAGCAGCAATACGGGCTAAATTCAGGTGTATAATGTGCAGGAGGCTTAGCAACAATGACACTGACACTGTCCCCTGCCTATCCTTCTCTCTCCCTGCCACAAGGTTTATCAAAGTATATGACACTGACACGCTCCCTGCCTATCCTTCTCTCTCCCTGCACACAAGGTTTAGCAAAGAATATGACACTGACACTGTCCCCTGCCTATCCTTCTCTCTCCCTGCACACAAGGTTTATCAAAGTATATGACACTGACACTCTCCCTGCCTATCCTTCTCTCTCCCTACACACAAGGTTTATCAAAGTATATGACACTGACACTCTCCCTGCCTATCCTTCTCTCTCCCTACACACAAGGTTTAGCAAAGAATATGACACTGACACTCTCCCTGCCTATCCTTCTCTGTCCCTACACACAAGGTTTAGCAAAGAATAGATTTGACACTGTCCCTGCCTATCCTTCACTTTCCCTGCTCTGGAACACACTACACGAGGCCGCCGCGCTGGCGGCCTTTTATAGTGTGGGGCGTGTACTAAACCCCCTCAGCTATAATTGGCCACAGGCATCCTGCCTGTGGCCAATCATTGCTCTCCTCGCTGCCGGCGCTGTGATTGGCCAAGCATGCAGGGTCACAGTGCATGCTTGGCCAATCACAGCGCCGGGATTACACTGCGATGGCGCAGTGTATTGTGGGCCGTTCGCGTCACTCAAATTTGGCGCAAACGGCCCAAATCGTTCGTTGTTCGCCGAACGCGCGAACAGCCGATGTTCGAGTCGAACTTATGTTCGACTCGAGCACCGAGCTCATCCCTATTGAAGACGTGGAGGAAGGAGAAGTGCAGGAAGGAGAAGTGGATGATGTTGTGGAACTTGTCACCACAACAGGTCAGTATCTGTCACCACAGCTTCAGGTAAGAGATGTAGGCCTGCAGAGTTATAATATCTTTTGTATTTTTTTTATAGGGGATGAAAATGTTGGGGTGAACGAAAGTACTCGTTTCTCTGCTGACAGTGCCCTACGAATCATACAGCAAGTGATGGAATGTAGCACAGAACTGGACAGAATTAAGCAAAGAATTAATGTGATGGATCAAACCTTTAAAGACATCCTAGATGTTTTGGGGAGAATTGAATAAGGCAACAAAACCACCATTTTTGTTTGGAGATTGTTCTTCCCCCTTTTTTAAGCTTTTAGCCAATCAATCAAGCCAAAATTTGAATATGCACACAGTGTGTCAACATGTGCCATCTCCCATCAGGGGATATCCATGTACGTGTTTTGGGGGTGCAACCCCTTCCTCGTATCTCAAGTAGGTGAAATGAAGAAGGGGTTGCACCCCCAAAACAGGTCCATTGATCACCCCTGATGGCAGATAGCACATGTTGACAATAGGGATCAGGAGCCTAAAATTCCAAGTTAAAATGACTTCAAATTGTGTGCATGTTCAAATTTTGGCTTGGCCAGGGGTGCCAATACCCCATATTAGGACGGCCAGATAGAGACATATTTTGTGTAAGTGAATGTCTCATATTGCCAAGAGGTATCCAATGTTGTAGTTTGTTGAATGCTACTGATGGTTTTGTATTTTCTTAAAAAAAAAAAAATGCCAGTTTCTGGCAGCCAAAAAAAATATATATACATACTGTTCTATTTACCATGTGTGTGAATGTGCACAGAGTAAAATTTTTGGACAACAACAAAGTGTATCTTCTTTTTCAAATACGCTCTAACCTTATTTGTGTATATTTTTGTTGTTCCTAGTGAAATGGTTGGTATTTACTAAAGGAAAATACACTTGGCACTACAAATGCACTAAGACAAACTAGGAGACAGGAAAAAACAAGATTTAATCGGATTTTTATTTAGTACTTTCTCCAAGCAGATTTAGACATGGCATAGGAATTGCCCCCCTACCAGTGAAATATTCCAGATATTTCTGACGAATCTCACGGGCATTTTGGGGGGGCAAGAAAGTCCTGCCTCAGGCACTATTGAGGCCATATAATTTGGTGATTTCCGGATCAGAAAATTATGTAGCACACAGCAACAGAAAACAACATAGTTAATCTTGTACTCCGCCAAGTGAATTGGAGTCATAAAAAGGCGGAACCGGCTGGCCATTATCCCAAAGGCATTTTCTACAACTCTTCGGGCCCTGGCCAGCCGGTAGTTGAACACCCTCTTCTCTGGGGTCAGGGTCCTCTGGGGAAATGGCCTCATGAGGTGCGGTCCGAGTCCGAAGGCTTCATCAGCCAAAAAAACAAAGGGGAGTCCTTCAACATTCCCTGCATCCGGTGGCAATGCAAGGTCGTCACTCTGGAGACTTCCCCACATCCACATAGAGGAATTCATACCGTGCTGACACCACCACCATCAGCACAATGCTATGAAACCCCTTGTAGTTGTAGTAGTAGGACCCAGAACGGGTTGGCGGCACAATGCGGACGTGCTTCCCGTCAATGGCTCCACCGCAGTTGGGGAAGTCCCACCGCGTGGCAAACTCCGATGCCACAGTCTGCCATTCCTGTGGTGTGGAAGGAAGCTGTGGAGTCAAACAAGATAAAAAATTTTAGTACTTTTGCACATAACATTGCAAGCAGATTATACTAAAATACATTCTTGCCCAACATCAATCTAAGTTTCCGTTTAATGTGTTTTTAAAAAGTATAATGGAAGGCTCAAGTATCATATTCATCATCCCCTCTGATGGTCCATTATAATCAAATTTGGGGGGGGCTAGTTGTGTTTGGCCACAGGATAGCATTGCAGTGGCGGTGCGTCCAGAGTGGGCGCTGGAGCGCTGCCCCCTCTCTCCTGCGCCCGTCACTCAGAACAATACATAGGTTCATGCCTTGCATTAACCTAGGTATTGTCAATGCCGCCCACTATTCAGGTGGATGGCCCCCTGTTGAGCGACGGCCATATGAATAACAGCGGCATTTTTTGGGTGAAAAATGCCTATCAGAGCCAGGGGGTCAAATAGCCTTGGCGATTACAGCCTGAGGGATGTAATTGGCTTCATAAAAGTTAACCAGGGGACGCAGGGGGGGGCATTCCTTGGGTAAACACTGACAGGCTCCTCTGCCAATCATGTTCACCAAGTCTGTTTACCGGTAACCTTATTAGCTGATGCAACATCGAGGGCAGGAGAAGACATCAAGGAGAGAAGAAGGATGGTGCTGACCAGAAGAAGGTAAGTGCAGGGCTGGGGGGGAACTGGCTGCATCGGAGGGGGCAAACTGGCTGCATTGGAGGGGGCAACTGGTGGCGTTTAATAGGCACAGTCGCAAAAATGGAGGAAGTTTATAGATAAAATTTTGGCCCCCCAAACATTTTGAGCAGCAGTCGCCACTGCTGGAAAGGTTAGTGAAGTGAAATATGCATGGAGGAGAAAAAAGGGGCATTTAAAAGCTTCCAGCATGCATGAGGACAAAGGGGACATTCTCAGCATATTACAATCATGGTAATTAGGGAAGGATGAAAGAAATACAATACATTAGCATACATGAAATACATAAAATGTGATGTAAAGGGAGAAAACTTACCCTAATATAGTCCTCCTGCAGGACTTGTATAATGGCAGAACAGGTGTCTGGGATTATGAGGCCCAGAGCCTGGGGGGAGATGCCTGTCGTGAACTTCAAGTCCTGAAGACTTCTCCCTGTCGCCAGGTAGCGTAACGTGGCGATGAGCCTCTGCTCAGCACTGATGGCTTCCCGCATAACGGTGTCCTGCCTGGTAATATAGGGGGACACCAAAGCCAAAAGATGCTGAAAAATGGGGTCAGACATCCGCAGAAAATTCCTGTAGTCCTCAGGATTATTCTCCACGATCTCCCGCAGCAGAGGCATATGACAGAATTGGTCCCGCTGGAGCAACCAATTCTTGGTCCATGACCTCCTCCTCACCCCGTTCACGGACTCGTCTTGGTCCAAAACAAGCAGACCAACACCAAGCGCCCGCACAGCACGAATTCGACGACGAGAACGTACCCGCGACATGGCTAGGAAACGGTCGTCTTATCAGAACGTACTAAACAGAACACACTTTAGAACAGCAAGGCCTATGAATAACGAACTGAAATTCAGAAACGAACGGGCAAGAACGCACTGTAAAACAGATACGACCTGCCTACATGCCCTGAAAGACAATATACGAACCCACAGGCACAAAGTGAACCGCAGAAAACCAACTGAAAGCACGAAGACTGAAAAGCGCGAATCGTCTCTTCCCAAACTTTTACTTCACACGCGGTAACATGAGATCAGCAAAAGCAGCCCAAGGGGTGGCGCCAGGGAAATCGATCTTCCCCTTTATACTGCCGTCGTACGTGCAGAACAACGACGAGATTTGGAATTGTCAGTGTGTACGCATGGAAAGCTTGACGAGAAACTCGTCAAGGTTGACAAGAATCTTGTCGAGAAAAACGACGTGTTTTTAACGACGAGAAACTCGGTCGTGTGTACGAGGCTTTAGACTGGGAGAGAATATTGGCATCAATGAACACAGAACAGAAATGGGAGTTCTTCAAAAAGACTGTTTGTGAACTCACTGCAAAGTATATTCCCATGGGCAATAAGTTTAAAAGGCTAAAAATAAAACCTATGTGGCTCACTGTCAAAGTTAAAAAAGCTATAAACTATAAGAAAAGAGCTTTTAAAAAAATATAAAAATGAGGGAACACTAGTGTCATTTAAATGTTACAAAGAATATAACAGGATATGTAAAAAGGAAATCAAGGATGCAAAAATTCAAAATGAAAGACAGATTGCAAAAGATAGTAGGACAAACCCCAAAAAATTCTTCAAATATATTAATAGTAAAAAGGTCAAGTCTGAGCATGTAGGCCCTTTACAAAATAATCTAGAGTGGGTGACTGGGGACAACGAGAAGGCTAATTTATTAAATAGTTTCTTCAGTTCTGTGTATACAAAGGAGCATGGGGGAGCTCATGTCCAAAATGGGGGTGGTAGTGACACAGCCCCAAATCCACAATGGCTCAAAAGTGATATGGTCCAGAAATATTTAGATGGAATAAAGGTGGATAAAGCACCTGGACCAGATGGCATACAACCACGGATCCTAAAAGAATTGAGCTCTGTAATTTCAAAGCCATTGTATTTAATTTTTAGGGACTCATTAATGACAGGAATAGTACCACTGGATTGGCGCAGGGCCAATGTGGTTCCTATATTTAAAAAGGGAATTAAGTCTTTACCAAGTAACTATAGACCTGTTAGTTTAATTTCCATAGTTGGGAAGATACTGGAGAGATTAATAAAAGACCACATAGATGAGTTCTTGCTGGAAAAAAACTATTTAAGCAACAGACAGCATGGATTCATGAAAGACAGAAGTTGTCAGACAAACCTGATTTCTTTTTATGAAGAGGTAAGTAAGACCTTGGACAGAGGGGTGGCTGTGGACGTGGTATACTTGGATTTTGCAAAAGGGTTCGATACAGTTCCCCACACACGGCTCATGTGCAAGTTAAAGTCTACAGGATTGGAAATATCAGTTTGTAAATGGATAGAAAACTGGCTAAAAGACAGAATTCAGAGAGTAGTGGTTAATGCTTCTTACTCTGAATGGTCCAAGGTTATCAGTGGTGTACCCCAAGGTTCAGTGCTGGGACCCATACTTTTAATATGTTTATAAATGATATTGGGTCTGAGATCAAAAGTAACATTTCTGTCTTTGCAGATGACACCAAGCTATGCAGTGGAATAACGTCCTTACAGGATGTCGCCAATTTACAAGCCGACCTCAATGCTCTGTCTAATTGGGCGACTATGTGGCAGATGAGGTTTAATGTTGATAAATGTAAAGTTATGCACTTGGGGGCTAAGAATATGAATGCATCATACATACCAGGGGGAGTAAAACTGGGGGGATCCGTAGTGGAGAAGGATCTGGGGGTTTTGGTAGATCATAAGCTCAATAATAGCATGCAATGCCAAGCTGCGGTTTCCAAAGCGAGCAAAGTCCTTTCTTGTATTAAGAGAGGTATGGTCTCCAGAGAGAGAGATATCATTTTGCCCCTGTTCAAATCATTAGTAAGACCTCATCTGGAATATGCAGTTCAGTTTTGGGCCCCAGTTCTCAAAAAGGATATTGGGGAACTGGAGAAAGTGCAGAGAAGGGCAACCAAACTGATAAGAGGCATGGAGGAGCTCAGCTATGAGGAAATATTGGAGAAACTGAATTTATTCACTCTTGAGAAGAGGAGATTAAGGGGGGATATGATCAACATGTACAAATATATAAGGGGTCCATATAGTGAACTTGGTGTTGAATTATTCACTTTACGGTCAACACAAAGGACAAGGGGGCACTCTTTGCGTCTAGAGGAAAAGAGATTTCACCTCCAAATACGGAAAGGTTTCTTCACAGTAAGAGCTGTGAAAATGTGGAATAGACTCCCTGCAGAGGTGGTTCTGGCCAGCTCAGTAGATTGCTTTAAAAAGGGCCTGGATTCTTTCTTAAATGTACATAATATAACTGGGTACTGACATTTATAGTTAAAGTTGATCCGGGGAATATCCGATTGCCTCTCGGGGGATCAGGAAGGAATTTTTTCCCCTGCTGTAGCAAATTGGATCATGCTCTGCTGGGGTTTTTTGCCTTCCTCTGGATCAACTGTGGGTATAGAATTGGGTATATGGGATTGTACGATATATATATATATATATATATATATATATATATATATTTTATGGTTGAACTGGATGGACTTGTGTCTTTTTTCAATCTGACTAACTATGTAACTATGTAACTATGAAGGAAAAAAAGTCATTTAAAAGCACTCGCGGCTATAATGAATTGTCGGCTCCCGGCAATACAGAGAAAAGTCATTGATAAAAAAAAAAGGCGTGGGGGTCCCCCCAAATTCAATTAGGACTTTTCCCAACGGTGTCTGTGTGTTTTTTTTACACTTTCTTTGTAAAATGGTAGAGGTACAATATACCCCTTACTAATTCACATAGGGGGGTGGGATCTGGGGGTCCCCTTTGTTAAAGGGGTCTTCCAGATTCCGATAAGCCCCCCGCCCACAGACCCCCACAACCACCGGGCAAGGGTTGTGGGGATGAGACCCTTGTCCCCATCAACATGGGGACATGGTGCTTTGAGGGGTCACAGACCCCCAAAGCATCCTCCCCATGTTGAGGGCATGTGGCCTGGTATGGTTCAGGAGGGGGGGCGCTCTCTCGTTCCCCCTCTTTTGCTGCGGCCTGCCAGGTTGCGTGCTCAAGTAAAGGGTCTGGTATGGATATTTGGGGGGAACCCACGTCATTTTTTTTTTAAATGTGACGCAGGGTTTCCTTTAATATCCATACCAGACCTGAAGGGCCTGGTAATTGAATTTGGTAGGGACCCCCACGCATTTATTTATTTTTTATCAATTACTTTTCTCTGTATTGCCGGGAGCCGACAATTCATTATAGCCGCGAGTGCTTTAAATGACTTTTTTCCTTCAGAAATTACACTTTGTGCAGGGACAGTTCTAAGCACGGGAAACAAGCGCTACTTTACAGGCATACTATACACACCCCCTAGGTACGAAATTTAAAGGAATATTTCACTTTTATTGTTTCACTTTAAGCATTATTAAAATCACTGCTCCCAAAAAAACAGCAATTTTTAAAACTTTTTTTGCATTGATACATGTCCCCTGGGGCAGGACCCGGGTCCCAAACATTTTTTATGACAATAACTTGCATATAAGCCTTTAAAATTAGCACTTTAGATTTTTCATGTTCGAGTCTCATAGACTTTAACGGTGTTCAGATGTTCGAACAAATTTATTGCCTGTTCGCAAGTTCTGGTGCGAACCGAACTGGGGGGGTGTTCGGCTCATCCCTACTGTACACTTACAACAATTCCAATAAAAACACGCTTATCCTTCAATGTTACAGACAGCTTGCAATGACTCCATGAGCATCAGCTGACGTGTTTTGTCCTATCAATCATCAATGCAACCAAAATTGCATTCAGGAGAGGAACGTTGGTACGGTAAAAACCTCCAACATGCCTAAACAAGCCTAAAAGCTAGAGCACTTATCCATTTCAATGGCCATATTAAATTCATATTCTGATCAATTAAATGAATAAACGCCCAAACATGAGACACGCCTGAACGTGTATAAACTTGTTTGAAAAATGCGGCTTCAGGCATGTTTTTAACGCTGCTCTTCTCCTATAAGCAGAAAAGCATTCAGAAGAGCCTAGTGTGCATGAGGCCTAAGAGGATACGTGACCACTCGATGAAGTTTAATGAGAAGCAGTTTCAGCTTAAACTGTGTAAGGGGTTCTTTACTGTCAGAGCAGTAATGATATGGAACTCCCTTCCACAATTGGAGGTGTCAGTAGGGAGTGTTGATCATTTAAAAAAAACTCATAACCACACAGGTTAACCAGTTAACAACCACCTGCCGACAAATAACGTCGACAAGGTGGTTGCTTAACTCTGGGAGGACGTTATATAACGTCCTCCCAGAATCGCGCTCCCGCGCGCCCCCTGGGGCACGCACACGGGAAACTCCGTGACCGCCGGGTCAAGAGGACCCGGCGCATCACGAATCGCGGTAAATCGCCGCTGATAGCGGCCGTTTATCACGTGATCGCTCCGTCAAATGACGGAGCAATCACTTGTAAACAGACCGGCGTCATGTGATGACGCCGGTTCCTCTCTCCCCTCTCTGTACCGATCGGTACAGTGTGAGAGGGGAGGGGGAGAGAGCGGATGGCAGCAGCAGCACTGTGGGCTGGATCTGTGACAATTGCAGTCACAGATCCAGCCATCCATCCATCCCTGCTCAGCCATCCCTGTGCAATATCCTGCCAATACTCTGCAAAATACCCTGCCAATACTCTGCAAAATACCCTGCAATACCCTGGTGCAATACTCTGCAATACCCTGGTGCAATACTCTGCAATACCCTGGTGCAATACTCTGCAATACCCTGGTGCAATACTCTGCAATACTCTGCAATACCCTGCAATACCCTGGTGCAATACTCTGCAATACCCTGGTGCAATACTCTGCAATACCCTGGTGCAATACTCTGCAATACCCTGGTGCAATACTCTGCAATACCCTGCAATACCCTGGTGCAATACTCTGCAATACCCTGGTGCAATACTCTGCAATACCCTGCGCAATACTCTGCAATACCCTGCAATACCCTGCGCAATACTCTGCAAAATACTCTGCAATACCCTGCGCAATACTCTGCAATACCCTGCACAATACTCTGCAATACCATGTGCAATACCCTGCACAATACTCTGCAATACTCTGCAATACCCTGCACAATACTCTGCATCACCCTGCGCAATACTCTGCAAAATACTCTGCAAAATACTCTGCAAAATACTCTGCAATACCCTGTGCAATATTCTGCAATACCCTGCACAATACTCTGCAATACCCTGCACAATACACCCTGTGCAATACTCTGCAATACCCTGCGCAATACTCTGCAATACCCTGTGCAATACCCCCTGTGCAATACCCCATGCAATACCCTGCCATACTCCGCAATACCCTGCCATACTCCGCAATGCCCTGCAATACTCCGCAATACCCAGCAATACTCCGCAATGCCCGGCAATACTCTGCAATAACCACTTCCCGCCCGCCGACCCTCATATGACGTCCTTGACTTTGTGCGGGGATATCTGAATGATGGGAGCAGCTACAGGCATCATTCTGATATTAGCTTTTTCAGTTGGCGATTCCCTACACCATAACAACAATCATAGTGGCTGTTCCGCCGCTTGATCATTCTTACGGGAGGCGAGAGGGGATGTCCCCCCCCCGCCGCCCTCCGGTGCTTCTACCGACTCACCGCTACCATCAAAGCCAGGATTGTTTTTTTTTTTGTTTTTTTTCAGGCTTCCCAGCCTAGAGGTGGGATGTGGGGTCTTATTGACTCCATATCTCACTGTAAAGAGGACCTGTCATGCCATATTCCTATTACAAGGGATGTTTACGTTCCTTGTAATAGGTATAAAAGTGATCAAAAAAAATTTTGGGGTGGAAAAACATGTCAAACTAAAATAAATAAAGTAAAATGAACAATAATTTTTTTTTTTTTTTTTAAAGCGCTCCTGTCCCCGTGAGCTCGCATACAGAAGCGAACGCATACGTAAGTCCCGCCCACATATGAAAACGGTTTTCAAACCACACATGTGAGGTATCGCTGCGAACGTTAGAGCGAGAGCAATAATTTTGGTCCTAGACCTCCTCTGTAACTCAAAACATGTAACCAGTAAAAATATTTAAAGCGTCGCCTATGGGGATTTTTTAAGTAGCGAAGTTTGGCTCCATTCCACAAGCGTGTGCAATTTTTAAGGGTGACATGTTAGGTATCTATTTACTCGGCGTAACTTCATCTTTCACATTATGCAAAAACATTGGGCTAACTTTACTGTTTTTTTTTTTTTAAGCACAAAACTTTTTTTTTCCGTAAAAAACGCGTTAAAAAAATTGCTGCGCAAATATCGTGCGAGATAAAACGTTGCAACAACCACCATTATATTCTCTAAGGTCTTTGCTAAAAAAACATATATAATGTTTTGGGGTTCTATGTAATTTTATAGCAAATAAATGATGATTTTTACATGTAGGAGAGAAATGTTAGAATTGGCCTCGGTGCTCCAGAACGCCTGAAGGGGCTCCCTGCATGTTGGGCCTCTGTATGTGGCCACGCTGTGTAAAAGTCTCACACATGTGGTATCGCCATATTCGGGAGGAATAGCAGAATGTGTTTTGGGGTGTAATTTGTGGTATGCATATGCTGGGTGTGAGAAATAACCTGCTAATATGACAATTTTGTGGAAAAAAAAAGAGAAAAAAAAATCTTGATTTTGCAAAGAATTGTGGGAAAAAATGACAACTTCAAAAAACTCACAATGCCTCTTTCTAAATACCTTGGAATGTCTTCTTTCCAAAAAGGGGTCATTTGGGGGATATTTGTACTTTTCTGGCATGTTGGGGTCTCAAGAAATGAGATAGGCCGTCAGTACTTCAGGTGTGATCAATTTTCAGATATTGGCACCATAGCTTGTGGACTCTATAACTTTCACAAAGACCAAATAATATGCACCAATTTGTACTTATTTTTACCAAAGATATGTAGCAGTATAAAGAAAAAATAGTAATTTGCAAAATTTTATAACGGAAATGAAAAAAAAAAACATTTTTTTACAGAATTTTCAGTCTTTTTTCTCTTATAGAGCAAAAAATAAAAAACCCAACAGTGATTAAATACCACCAAAAGAAAGCTCTATTTGTGTGAAAAAAAGGACAAAAAATTCATATGGGTACAGTGTTGTATGACTGAGTAATTGTCATTCAAAATGTGAGAGCACCGAAAGCTGAAAATTGGTCTGGTTATTAAGGGGGTTTAACCACTTCAATACAGGGCTTTTTGTACCTATTCAATACCGGGCCTATTTTGGCACTTCTCCTACATGTACAAATCATCATTCTTTTGCTAGAAAATTACTCAGAACCCCCAAACATTATACATGTTTTTTTAGCAGACACCCTAGGGAATAAAATGACGGTCATTGCAACATTTTTTCTTGCACAATATTTGCGCAATAATTTTTCAAACGCCTTTTTTAAAAAAAAAAAATGGTTTCATGAATTAAAAAATAACAAAACAGTAAAGTTAGCCCAATTTTTGGGGAAAATATGAAAGATAATGTTACGCCGAGTAAATAAATACCTAACATGTCACGCTTTAAAATTGCGCACACTCATGGAATGGCGCCAAACTTCGGTACTTAAAAATCTCCATAGGCGACGCTTTATTTTTTTTTACAGGTGACCAGGTTAGAATTACAGAGGAGGTCTAGTTCTAGAATTGTTGCACGCGCTCTAACGCACGCGGCGATACCTCACATGCGTGGTTTGAACGGCGTTTACATATGTGGGCGACTTACGTGTGCATTCGCTTCTGATCGCGAGCTACCGGGGACAGGGGCGTTTTAATTTTTTTTTTTATTATTTATTTTTTTTTTTTACTTATTTATTTATTTTTTTACAATGATTTTACTTTTTTTTTTTTTGATCACTTTTATTCCTATTACAAGGAATGTAAACATCCCTTGTAATAGGAATGTGTGTGACAGGTTCTCTTTATTGAGAGATGCGGGGTCAATAAGACCCCACATCTCTCCTCCAGGCTGGAAAGCATGAGATCAGTGAAAATTTTTTCACTGATTTCATACTTACAGCCGCAATGGCGGCTTTGTTTACATTTGAGACCCGGGCGTGACGTCATCACATCGCGCCCGGGCCTCCGACGATCATAGAGATGACTGGTGACCATCTGGTCACCAGTCATCTCTATGCTCATCACGTGACTCCACCAACGATGCCGGAAGATTCGCTCCGGGTCCCCGATCGCACGGGGGAGCCCGGAGAAGCACCGGATGGCGGCGGGAGGGGGGGTGTCCCCTCCCGCCACCTATAAGAACGATCAAGCGGCGGAACTGCCGCTATGATCATTCTTATGGTGCACAGAATCGCTGGCACTTCAAAAGGATATCTGAATGATGCCTCTAGCTGCAGGCATCATTCAGATATCCCCCTACAAAGCCGAGGACGTCATATGACGTCCACCCAGGTTCGGAGATCCCATCTGTGGACGTCATTTGTCTATGGCTGGGTAGGGAAGTGGTTAAGTGCCCAGTGGTCAAGTGGTTAAATTAGATGAACTGGTGTCTTTATTCAACCTTACCAACTATATAACTATGATCAATGTGCCCGCAGTTCGTAAAAAACTACGGTCTGCAGTGGCAGACGGGGCTTGTAGTTATTTTATTCACAGATTCATGTGAATGAATAATGTGGTTATATAGGCAGGACACCGCACAGCCACACAGATTTTAAATTATGACAACAGCTGCAGGAAGAAGAACCTTCCCCCCAGCATGTAGCATGTTAGTAAAGGTGAACTTATCCTATAAGTGGCCTTCTGACTAAGCCTGCATTCACACCTTAGCAGAGCGTATTCTAAGCATTTTTTACATGTGTTTCTGTCCATGAATCATACTTTAGGCACCTTTGTTTTGGGCTATTTTTGTTTGTTAAGGATGCCAGCTTGTGCTAGCTCCTTGACAACCAGCTGAAATAAAATACATTCACACACTATATACTTTTGTCTCCAATACACATTGGAAACAATGGATTTTTTCATCATTTGTGGCCGTTGGAATGCATCTAATTAGCATTGCTGGCTATCTTTTGTCTCCAATACACATCCAGTGATGAAAGTTCTGGTTGTGCAAATAAAAAGGCGTCCATGTGTCCACTAAGTACAGTTGTATGTCTTGTCTTACAGACAACAGTATTGAAAAGTATATGTTGCATTGGTAAATACTTGGCTTATAAACTCTAAAGGAGTTTTCTTTAAGCTGAAAAGATATTGCTAGGTCATGACAACGCCAAATACTAATATTGTTCTCACAATTTAGATATTACTATGTCTGATCTGCATTCCGTTTTTGTTTCTTTTGCTGTATAGTGCAAATGATATTGCTGGATGTATTGTGATGGTTGATAGATGGTACCTGTATGCTTTTCATGCATGGTGTTACATGCATAAGTTTTCTAATAAACATTTTCAGATAAAAAAAAAAAAAAATATTACTGTATCATATACACATGCACAAATATAATGTCTACAAAGTATACCAGTATACAAAGCTATACCAGTAAAGATCTTTTTGTTGGAGCTGCAGAGATCCACAGCCCAGGTGGGAGAATCTGTCCACAGAACAATCATTAGTCATGTACTCCACAAAGCTGGCCGTTATGGAAGAGTGGCAAAAAGAAAGCCATTGTTGAAAGAAAGACATAAGAAGTCAAGTTTGCAGTTAGTGAGAAGCCATGTGAGGGACACAGCATTTGGAAGAAGGTGCTCTGGTCAGATGAGACTAAAATTGAACGTGTGGCAGAAAACTAACACTGCACATCAGCCTCAATACACCATCCCCACCGTAAAACATGCTGGTGGCAGCATCATGTTGTGGGGATGATTTTCTTCAGCAGGGACAGGAAAGCTGGACAGAGTTGATGTGAAGATGGATGAAGCCAAATATAGGCTAATCTTAGAAGAAAACCTGTTAGAGTCTAGGGATGAGCTTCGAGTTCGAGTCAAACTCATGTTCGACTCGAACATTGCCTGCTCGCATATTCGCCAAACAGCGAACAATTTGGAGTGTTCGTGGCAAATTCGAAAAGCCGCGGAACACCCTGTAAAAATCTATGGGAGAAATCTAAAGTGCTAATTTTAAAGGCTTATATGCAAGTTATTGTCATAAAAAGTGTTTGGCGACCCGGGTCCTGCCCCAGGGGACATGTATCAATGCAAAAAAAGGTTTAAAAACTGCAATTTTTTCGGGAGCAGTGATTTTAATAATGCTTAAAGTGAAACAATAAAAGTGAAATATTCCTTTAAATTTCGTACCTAGGGTGTGTGTATAGTAAGCCTGTAAAGTCGCTCTTGTTTCCCGTGCTTAGAACTGTCCCTGCACAAAGTGTCATTTCTGAAGGAAAAAAAGTAATTTAAAACTCACTCGCGGCTATAATGAATTGTCAGCTCCCGGCAATACATAGAAAAGTCATTGGTAAAAAAAAAAAAAATGCGTGGGGTGAAAGGTTCTGGTTCTGTTGGACCCTCTTGGCTCAAGCTGGACTCAGGATCTGTGGAAGTAACTCTCTGACCGGTCGGATATTCAAGACACCATACACAGGGAATGGATATACAAGAATATATTGGTTTATTGGCAACATATCCCTTTTATGTATAACAAGGAAAGTTGCCTCCACCGTATAAACCAATCATCAATAAGCAAAAACATCATGAGTTATACAAAAATAGAACAGGTTTTAGGCTTTTGCAGATGTAGTCATTTAAAAATAAGAACATAATGTGTCATTGCGGTCAATCTAAACATGTGTCTGACATTTGAAACAGGAAGATAAGAACATCAGGCATCATTGTGGTCAATCTAAACATATGGCTGACATTTGAAACAGGAAGATAAGAACATCAGGCATCATTGTGGTCAATCTAAACATATGGCTGACAGTTAAAGAAGAAGGAAGATAAGAACATTTTCTCTGAACAGGCTTGACCACAAAGTCACATCCTGCTTACACTTATATTTCAGAGAAACATTTTCTGTACTAATATATATTACAATATATATATTAAGAAGAACTCTTATCATGAATATTGGTACATGATTTTCTCATACCTTACAACCCCTCCTTTGATCATGGCTTCAAGAATTGAAGCCCATAGATCATTAGATTATTTATTATACCATTTTTGTTTAGTATGTACCGTGGACATCATCAAGATTGTTTCCTTAGAACCCTGTCTCTTTTTACTAGTTTCCAATAACCCAGACAATTAATTTAAATACTAAATATAACAGTAGAATGAAGATTAACACCATTACTACTGTTATAGCCATTTGTCTGAGAAATGAGAGAATACCTTTGCCCCCGAATCCTCCCTCTCCAAAGGGGCTCCATGTTTTCGCGATATCCCTCGTCTCCTGTTGCAATTTATTTACCTCTTTCCTATGTTGGGCAATTACATCATAGTAATCAGGAATCTCAACAGATGTGTTGTGGATCCAAGTGCAGCACTCATAGTCCTCCGTAACTTCACACAGGCCAGTGAGTGCAGCACTCATTCTTTCAATAGCAAGATCATGGAGTTCTAATTGTTTTCTGATTGCTCAATGTTTAAACTAGTAATATCATCAGAATTCTTTACCATTACATCATCTATAATATTTGTATAATTATTAAGCCTTTTCATTAAATCTATCCCCCAACCTGTCCAGGAAGGGAACCAGGCCCAAGCCATATCTTTTTCGAAAAATAACTCCCTTTTTTTTCGGTGTTTGAGGGGGTACCTAGGATGCATGCTAGCTTCAAGGAGGTGTGTTCCCTTGCTATCTCCTACTATGTCCATAATGGGGACTAGGGATGCAAGATAACACCATCCTTGGGGTTCAGTGGGGATCCAAGGGTGACAACTTTTTCCACAACAAATATATAATATAATATAAATATAATACTGTTTCCTAGAGCTAAAGGTCGTTTGTTGAATATTGTCATCATTTCATCAGAAAAACCCGAAAAGGTTAAACTTGCCAATAATTTTCCTACTCTGGAAGTGAAACTGGAGTTAAGAAAGTTTATTAGAGTGGTGTTTAGGGCAGGTTCTTAAGTGTGAAAGAAAGGGCTTTTAATTGAAGTAATTGAAAAGTTAATTGTAGCTTGTTGGCACACTTCAGCTCCCTTTGTGGAGTTTCCCAACCTAAAACACCAGTCTGGGGAATGACTTCTACCAATAATTTGGAAAGTAAGGGTATTATCTGAAAGCGTTCTTGTGACATTTGTATGGACGACAGGTGGTGTGCCGTTTAGGAGGGGGTGAAGTTTAGAGGTACTGCCATTAGGGGGATCCTAGCAGTGCTAGGATGGAGTTTACTACATATCCAACATTTTTCATATCCTGATTTTTGAGCATAAGCATATTTAAATTTAAGCAGCAGCATTTTACCACTAAAATTGTCTTCCATACTTCTTTTTGGTCTGTTAGAATTATCTGACCAACAGTGTCCTATGATTATGAGCATTAAAATAAATAATGTGGTCATTAAGGAAAAAAGAAAAAGTTTCCCCGAAGTGATCCCTCCTTTTGGACCATTAGTGTCTATGGGTATGGAACTCTGAGTTTCTTGTTTTTTATGGTCCACTAGGGAGTATTTTCCGGATCCTTTTCTGGAATACTCTCCAGAACAGACGTCTTTGTCTTCTCCTTCACCTTCTTCCAATTTCTCTTCGGAAATGTCTTTAGTCTGGATGCATGGATCCATTGTGGCCCTTGATCTGTAAGAACAGCTGTTCTGGCAACCTTCAGAATTTCAGGGCCTGGTTGTTTCCAGACAGCAAGTTGTTTTATCAGTACTTTGTCTCCTGGGATATACGGATGTGTAGGCTCTGTGGAGAGAGGAGGGAAAGTGACAGCAACCTCTGTTTTACTAAGGCTACTTACCAGATGTTTCACGTACTCTTCCTGTAAAGAATAAAGATTAACCTCCTCTCCCTCATCAGGTTTCCCCTGTGCTGGCCTACCCATAAGTATTTCAAATGGTGACAATCCTGTTCTAGAATTAGGGGCTGTCCTAATTTGAAACAAAACTGCTGTGAGGTAATCAATCCACCCTTTCATGGTTCCTCCTGTTGCCTTTTTAAGTTTATCCTTTATATTTCTGTTCATTATTTCCACTATTCCTGCGCTTTGTGGATGATATGGAATATGTAATTTCTATTGAATGCCCAGGAGTTTTGCAAGATCCTGGGTAAGAGCAGCTGTAAAAGCTGGACCTTGGTCTGACCAGATTTTGGCTGGTAACCCATACCTCGAAATCCAGTGATTTATTAGTGCTCTTGATGCTATTTTGGCTGTCTCTCCTGTAGTTGGGATAGCCTCGACCCAAGAACTAAACTTGTCCACTATAACTAAAAGATATTTTATATTTCCTTTCTATTTTGGCATATGTGTAAAGTCTATTTGTAGATCTTGGAGGGGGCCTATAGGGGGGGGGCAAATGTCCATGTGTACCCTGCTTCTTGCACTGTACATTGTTTTGTGCACAAGTAAGACATGAGTCTATAAACTGGGCAACGAGGTGTGTATCATTTACCGTGCTGAAAGACTGTCTGTCTGTACATTGTCAAAACTGTTTTCCTTCCTAGGTGACCTGGACCATGTAAGTAAGAAATCAAAAGAGGGGCAGCTGACTCTGGTATACCTATTACTCCCTCCTTGCTTGACCAGATACCACTTGGCACGTTGGTCAAGTTCTGACCTTCCCAGAAAGCTATATCCTCTCTTGATGCTTTGTCCTGTAACATTCTCACAGTATTTGGGAATTCTGGTGAACTGAAATCTGTAGCAAACAGTGTTAGATTGGGCTGGGCCCTGTGTGCCGAATCGGCTGCTGTTTTAGCAACTCTGTCTGCCAAGGCGTTGCCCTGAGCTTCTTTGGACTTGTCAAATGAATGTCCCTTTACTTTTATAACATTGATTTTTCTGGGCATCTGTAGGGCTGCGAGTACAGTAAGAACAAATTTCTTATTGCCAATTTGTTTGTTGTCTGCAGTTTTAAACCCTCGTTTTTCCCAGATAAGTCCGAAATCGAAAATTACGCCAAAGGCATATCTGCTGTCAGTATATATATTTACATCTTTATCTTTAAATAGTTGACATGCTCTGGCGAGTGCATGGAGCTCAGCTTGTTGATCTGAATTGGCCCCTAAAGGAGAAGCCTCAACCACAACATCAGGTAGCATCACCACTGCATAGCCTGTATTATATGTGTTATCATTAGGCCTGGAACAACTGCCATCCACAAATACATCCAGGAAATCTGGGTTTGGTTTATCAGTTAAATCCACCCCTGGCAATGTTTGTTGAAGTAAATTGTCATTACAATTATGGTTTACTTCTGGTTCAGTATATGGAAGCTGCAATAGTGCGGGTAGCAATCGTATTGCGGGAGTAGTTTCTGAATAGGATTTTACTTCCAAATGTGTTGTATTCAGAAGTATAGTTTCATATTCACTGGACCTTTGGGCAGTCATATGCTGGGTATGCATATTTTGTAACAATTGTGCTACTGAATGTGTGGTATAGAGAATAGTGGGTGTGCCCAGAGTGATTTTAGAAGCTTCCTTAACTGCCATTGCATTTTCTGCAAGAGTTTGCAGGCATCCTGGCATTCCCTGTACCTGGAGTGGCAGTTTCTTTGATAGGTATGCCACTGGTCTTAAGTTTGTCCCATGGGGTTGGGCCAATACTGCTGCAAACGTAGGCCCTCGCACCACACAGTAAAGTGAGAACGGTTTGTCATAGGAAGGGAGACCTAAAGCAGGAGCCTGCGAGAGGGAAGTCAGAAGAGCGAGGAAGGCCTCTTTCATATCCTCTGCATATTCAATTGTTTTAGGGGCACCCGCAGCTGTAGCTGGACGTAAAATGGAATCCCAAAAAGAACAGTCAGGTATCCACTGTCGACAGTAGACGATTGAGCCTAAAAAGGAAAGCAATGCAGCTTTGTCCTTTGGTGGGCCGAGACAGCGGAGAGCTTAGACTCATGCCGGGGATATCAATCTGGTCCCATCTGTGATAATACAGCCGAAATATTCAACTCTGTCCCTACACCACTGGATCTTTTTCCTAGACGCCAAGTGACCTTTTAGGGCGAGGTGATTCATCAGGCTTAGTGTGTCCTTCTCACACTGTGACCTGCTCTCACTACAAACAAGTAGATCATCTACGTACTGCAGGATTGTGGAGCCTTCAGAGGGCGTCCAATCGTCCATAGTTTTTTTCAAAACTATGCTAAAAGCCGCGGGGCTATCAATAAACCCTTGAGGGAGGCATGTCCAGGTCAGCTGACCCCCTCCCCAGACAAATGCAAATAGGTGTTGGAATTGTGGATCAACATCAATACTAAAAAATGCATTTGAAAGATCCAATACGGTGTAGCACTTGGAGCTTGAAGGTATATTGGTAAAAATTGAGGTAATATCAGATACCAATGGGGGCAGAGGAATCACACTCTTGTTTACCCCTCTCAGATCCTGAACCAACATCCAGGTATCATCCGCTTTCCTAACTGGATTAATGGGAGTATTCCAGGGACTGACAATTTTCCTGAGGATTCCCAACTTTTTATATTCCTCTATTTGGGGCTGTATTCCCGATACCTTTTCAGTAGACAATGGGTATTGTTTCTGATAATAGGGGAGTGTATTAGGCCGCATAGTGGGCACATAAGGTGTACAGGGTATGTGTCCTACTTCCGTTCTAGTTCCTGCCCAGATGTCATGGTTTTCTAATATGGCTGGCAGTGACATAAAGTAACCCAAAAGGTCTTTCCTTTTTGGCATAGTGAGGTCACATTTAGCCGATTTGGCTATGATGTCCCCTTGTTGGTCAAATTTTACAATAATTTGTAATGCAGACATTAAATCCCTTCCCATGAGGGACAGGGGACAGTCTGGTAGAACTGCAAAGGACATTTCAGTAAGGTAATTATCTTGCATGTCCGTTATTAGCAGTGGCGGTGTGATTTTGTGGTTGACGCTTGTCCCATTTATTCCCATAGAGCATCCCTCGGTGCATTCTTCACTTTCAAAGTGGGGGTCTTTAACACGCGAGGTTGTTGCCCCTGTGTCTAACAGAAATTTGACCACCCTGCCTTCTACTTTTAAAACCACTTGAGGCAGGGTTTTCCAGTGTGAGGAGAAAAAATGCATCACCAAGGATGGGTACTGCCCGGGGCATCCCTATTGGGGGTTTTCGTCCTGATATCCTGGCCAATGTACCTGTATCTCTTCTATGGTGTTTCTTGGTGATCTTGTTTGGTATGGCTGCTGCTGTTGCCTATATTGGGGGTGTACTGGAACTAACTGGGATCTCTGTTGTGGCTGCTGTTGTTGTGTGTCATATTTTGGTCGCGGCGGGTACTGGGATCTTGGTTGAGATCTCACTCTGTAGCCTCCCCTACCTCTCCTAGGAAAGTTATCCCTGGCTCCCTTTCTTTGGGGACATTCTGATTTCCAGTGGTTTGGATCCCCACAATTAAAACAACCCTGATCCTGATTATGGGGAGGATAATTCCTTCTAGGTATGGCTCCTGAACTTGGTCCACTGACCATAGCTATGTTTGGATTTTCTTCTGTAATAGAGGTGAACAATCCTCCTTTGGTGTTAAATACCCCTGAGGATGCCCTCTCCTTTATGTCAGCTATGAATCTATCTGAGATCATTACCGCCCATTTTGGGTTTATCAGTTTGATTATGTGGGTGGCCCTTGGATCTCCATTATTTATGGCTGTAGTCACGAATAATTGATCATTGTCTATTCCACAATTTTTATATAATTTATGTAATCTACTGACAAAGGTGTAGAAATCCTCTCCTGACTGTTGTTTGCAAGATATCAAATCATGCAACATAGTGGTGTTTTTATATGCCTTGAGCCAAGCCTGTAACAACGTGTTCCAAAAAATATTACAATCCTCCCCAGCCTCATATAACCTTGCGTCCTTGGCCCATTGACCTATATTTATGTCAGCTTGGGAATCGGGGTCTACATTTTGAATTATGGTATTAAGATCTTCAGGAGACATTCTTGTTCCTGAACAGTATCTTTGCAGAAAGGTCACCGCCTGTCTGGGGTCCTTTCTTGGTTTGGGACATGTGTCTCTAATTTCCTTGACCGTACCCAATGGTAATGGTATTTGTACCTGTGTATCTCCCATTGTAATGAAAGGAAAAGCCCGACTAATTGGAGCCGTCAGATCATCTTCATCATCTGATGATGTGGGTGCCCGGTGTTGAGGGGTCATAATGAAGCTACTCTGAAAATCCTTACTTAACCCATCTCCAGATATATAATCAGCCTTCTTCACTAGATTGGTTTCTGGGTAGCCCGAGTTTCTAAGTCCACGTATTATCTCCTTTATTTCTCCTAATCTATTTCTACATTCCCGTAACTCTCGCCAATCTCCTTCTATCACTTTTTCTTAATCTTCCTCTTTTTTAATACGCTGTTCTTCCTCCTTTACTAATTGACTTAAACGTTCCTGTATCTGTCTTCTATCTTCCCCCTCTCGTAACCAATTAGTTCCCTTTTGTTTAGCTATGGTTAATGCTCCTGCTATAACATTTGGATCTAACGAGGGGTATATTTTCTTTGGGACAAGGGATTCATCTTTTACCATAGCATATGGAGGTGGTTTTTCTTGATAAAAATTAGGGGGAGCTGATGGACTTCCTATTGCGTCTTCTAATTGTTCTTTCTTTTCCATTTTTACACTTGTATATTTCTTTCTATATTCCTTCATACCTTTTGCCCAAATCTTACAACATTTAGTCATGTAATCTTTGTCAAGGTCTTTTATGGGATAATTATACTGTTTATGTTGGCCACATATCCTGGTCACTTCCTCCCACTCTTCCTAGGAACATGGTCCGTATTCACTTAACCCCGACACCTAAAATTGGTGTGCTCTTTTTAGAACTAGTGACCAAAAAGGATCAGTATAATTTTTCCCATAATTGACTTTAATGTAATCAATCGGAGAGGGTTGGTGCTGCTTACCTTCAGCTTCCTTTCCTGCTTGATTACCCATTATAAACAATCACTTAAAACAATTTCACCAAATCTCTCTGTAATTTTCTCTTTGCTTTTTTCAATTTCATTCCAAGGACAAAATATGTCTCCAAATCTATGAATATTTATAGATAATACACAGGGAACCCAATGTTCCTTCTTCTGGTATACAATTAGACACTGGATTTCAGCCACACTTAGGCCCTCGAGTGTTGAACTATATGATAAAGAATTATGTATATTAAATCTTAACATATGTTGTGTTGATCCCCTATGCATGGGACCTTTACCAATTTTAACATGATAACCTCCTGGAACAATTGCCACTAATGAAGTGGTTTTCGCTTTATAAGCAAAAAATAAACCAGTTTTACATTCAGGACAACAATATACAGTTGACATTTAAAAAGTAACCCTTTTTGTGTACACCGTTAGATATAGAGTTTCCACAGATCCGTCCTATGTAGAGAAGAATTTAAGATTCTTTCTCAATCTTATAACCTGGTCTGGCCAACCTAGTGAGACCCTCTGTATCTATTCTAAATCTACCTTTCAATCTCAACAGAGTCCCAGAAAACTTGTAGTTTTCTCGAGAGTCTACTTTATGGTGAACCAATTGACAAGGCAAGACTGTTGTTCCCAATAATAATTAAAGGAGGTGGTCTTACCTGTTCAATTGGAGCATCCCACTTCTGACACCATTTGAAAGGTTATGGTTCTGTTGGACCCTCTTGGCTCGAGCTGGACTCGGGATCTGTGGAAGTAACTTTCTGACCGGTCGGATATTCAAGACACCATACACAGGGAATGGATATACAAGAATATATTGGTTTATTGGCAACATATCCCTTTTATGCATAACAAGGAAAGTTGCCTCCCTCGTATAAACCAATCAGCAATAAGCAAAAACATCATGAGTTATACAAAAATAGATTCTAACAGGTTTTAGGCTTTTGCAGATGTAGTCATTTAAAAATAAGAACATCATGCGTCATTGCGGTCAATCTAAACATGTGTCTGACATTTGAAACAGGAAGATAAGAACATCAGGCATCATTGCGGTCAATCTAAACATATGGCTGACAGTTAAAGAAGAAGGAAGATAAGAACATTTTCTTGGAACAGGCTTGACCACAAAGTCACATTCTGCTTACACTTATATTTCAGAGAAACATTTTCTGTACTAATATATATTACAATATATATATTAAGAAGAACTCTTATCATGAATATTGGTTCATGATTTTCTCATACCTTACATGGGGGTCCCCCAAATTCAATTACCAGGCCCTTCAGGTCTGGTATGGATTTTAAGAGGAACTCCACCCCAAATTAAAAAAAAATGGCTTGGAATTCCCCCAAAAATCCATACCGTACCCTTTATCCGAGCAAGCAACCTGGCAGGCCACAGGAAAATAGGGAGGGATGAGAGAGCGCCCCCCCTCCTGAACCGTACCAGGCCACATGCCCTCAACATGGGGAGGATGTCCCCATGTTGATGGGGACAAGGGCCTCATCCCCACAACCCTTGCCCGGTTGTTGTGGGTGTCATCGGATTACATCGCTGGAATGTGTTTTTTATTTTTTATTTTTAATAAAGGACTTTTCCAAGGTGTCTGTGTGTTTTTTTTTTTAAACTTTCTTTGTGAAATGGTAGGGGTACAATGTACCCCTTACCAATTCACATAGGGGGGGGCCGGGATCTGGGGGTCCCCTTTGTTAAAGGGGTCTTCCAGATACCGATAAGCCTCCTGGCCTCAGACCCCCACAACCAACGGGCAAGGGTTGTGGGGATGAGGTCCTTGTCCCCATCAACATCTCCCCATGTTGAGGGCATGTGGCCTGGTACGGTTCAGGAGAGGGGGGGCTCTCTCATCCCCCCTCTTTTCCTGCGGCCTGCCAGGTAGTGTGCTCGGATAAAGGGTCTGGTATGGATTTTTGGGGGAACTCCACGCCATTTTTTTTATTTGGGGTGGAGTTCTCCTTAAAATCCATACCAGATCTGAATGGTCTAGTATGGATATTTGGGGGGAACCCCACGTCATTTTTTTTTTATTTGATGTAGGGTTCCCCTTAATATCCATACCAGACCTGAAGGGCCTGGTAATTGAATTTGGTGGGACCCTCACGCATTTATAATTTTTTTTATCAATGACTTTTCTCTGTATTGCCGGGAGCCGACAATTCATTATAGCCGCGAGTGGTTTTAAATGGCTTTTTTTCCTTCAGAATTGACATTTTGTGCAGGGACAGTTCTAAGCACGGGAAACAAGCGCTGCTTTACAGGCATACTATACATACCCCCCCCCCCCCCCTCAGGTACGAAATTTATAGGAATATTTCACTTTTTATTGTTTCACTTTATGCATTATTAAAATCACTGCTCCCGAAAAAAGTTTTTAAAACCCTTTTTAGGACAATAGCTTGCATATTAGCCTTTATAATTAGCACTTTAGATTTCGAACGTTTGAGTCCATTGTACTTAATAGGGTTCTAAAGTTCACGCAAACTTTAGGTCTGTTCGCAGGTTCTGGTGCTCACCGAACAGGGGGGTGTTCGGCTCATCCCTATTAGAGTCTGCAAAACATTTGAGACTAGGGCAGAGGTTCATCTTCCAGCAGGACAATGACCCTAAACATACAGCCAGAGCTACAATGGAATGGTTTATATATCCATGTGTTATAATGGCCAGTCAAAGTCCAGACCTAAATCCAATTGAGAGTCTGTGGCAAGACTTCAAAAATTGCTGTTCACAGATGCTCACTATCCAATGTGACAGAACATGAGCTACTTTGCAAATAATATTGGGCAAAAATGTCACTCCCCACATGTGCAAAGCTGGTCGAGTCATACCCAAAAAGACTTACAGCTGTAATTGCAGCAAAATGTGGTTCTACAAAGTATTGACTCAGGGGGGCTGAATACAAATGCATTCCACGCTTTTCACATATTAGTAAAAAAAAATGAAACCATTTATAATTTTCCTTACATTTCACAATGATGTGCCACTCTGTGTTGGTCTATCACCTAAAATCCCAATACAATACATTAACGTTTTTGTTTGTAACATTTTGTAACAAAATGTGGAACATGTCAAGGGTATGAATACTTTTTTTAAGGCACTGTATATACATATATATATATATATATATATATATATATATATATATATATATATATACACACACAGTATATGAGAGAGAGAGCTTATTTGCCCAATCATGGCAGTAAGCACATTTTGTTGGCCTAATCACAACTGGTAAATTGTTAGGAATCTATTGTCGAATTAAACCAAATTATAGTTCAGCCTAATATCTCAAACATAATTAACTTTGAATTATGTGAATTAACAGTGCCTGACAAATTATCATTCAGCTCTGAAATTGAATTCTTTCATGCCATTAGATTTGTTTGTCGAGTGCAAGCAGGCAAAGGTAGAGTATTTAATAAAGAAATAATGATGCTTCACTGAGAGTGCCCTTGGGATAAGCAAATGTTGGCCACATAAATCATGGGAGATGTATCATCAGGTTATATACTGATAACAGCCAAACCACATAACCAAATTAAGTGCAGTTAACTATTTAACCAAAATGTGTCACATTTCTATGTGATTAATTTCCTCTCTCTCTAATTATCAGAAGTAGCAGAACAGCAGTCGTGGTCCTTTACATATAATGCTGCATAAACTGAAGAACATTAATGAATTACTTGTTATAGACATGTAAATTCTTTTAAGTTGACAGTTTACTAGACAAATTCTAATACATGGCAGAATTAAGGTTTGATTGCCTTAGTAGTTGAATAGGATAAAAGTTCTGGGTTGAAATATTAGCTGGGAACCAGTCCATAGCATCATGGAGAATTTTTAGTGTTAATGAAGTTGTGAAAAAGGGTTTTAAAATTGTATTCGGTACTAGTAATTTTTTTGTACCTTGCTGCTATTAGTGTATAAAAAATACACAGGTCTTGATTTTTCCCTTAGAAATGCTCACATCTGAAAATAAATATTATAACATGCATTATTTCAGTGACAAATTAAAGGGGTAGTAATGTGATCATACAGTTACTACAGAGGAAAACATAGGTGAAAATGACTCAGCAGCATAATAAGTTAACAAAAGAGGAGTTGAGTTACCAACTAAAAATAATAATTAATTTGGAGTTAAAAACATGCATTAATGCAGCTTTTTATTTATTAATACATCATAGAGGAATAAAAAAAAAAAAGTAAAAAAAAAAAAAAAAATACATCATAGAGGTGTAAGAATCTGAATTTGGTATCGGTCTCTTACAATCCCTGTATAGTAGATTCCAAGCTAGGGGGATGAGAAGCAGTACAATAAGCCAGAGTGTTGCATTGCATTGCAGTGCATATTGCAGTGTGCTAATAGGGGACACAATGAAAGAAGGAAAAAGCAGGCTGGCAAAGAGAATGTTAGTTTTCAATTGTTGCTTACTACTACAGTATCTAAAAAAAGTGAGTACACCCCTCACATTTTTTGTAAATATTTTATTATATCCTTTTATGTAACAACACTGAAGAAATGACACTTTGCTACAATGTAAAGTAGTGAGTGTACAGCTTGTATAACATTGTAAATTTGCTGTCCCCTCAAAATAACTCACAGCCATTAATGTCTAAACTGCTGTCAACAAAAGTGAGTACACCCCTAAGTGAAAATGTCCAAACTGGGCCCAACTGGCCATTTTCCCTCACCAGTGTCAAGTGACTCGTTAGTGTTATAAGGTCTCAGGTGTGAATGTGGAGCAGGTGTGTTAAATTTGATGTTATCGCACTCACTCTCTCATACTGGTCACTGGAAGTTCAATATGACACCTCATGGCAAATAACTCTCTGAGGATCTGAAAAAAATAATTGTTGCTCTACATAAAGATGGCCCAGGCTATAAGAAGATTGCCAAGACTCGGAAACTGAGCTGCAGCACGGTGGCCAAGACCATACAGCAGTTTAACAGGACAAGTTCCACTCAGAACAGGCTTCACCATGGTCGACCAAAGACGTTGAGTGCATGTACTCAGCATCATATCCAGAGGTTGTCTTTGGGAAATAGATGTATGAGTCCTTGAGTCCTGCCAACATTGCTGCAGAGGTTGAAGGGGTGGGGGGTCAGCCTGTTAGTGCTCAGACCATATGCCGCACACTGCATCAAATTGGTCTGCATGGCTGTCATCCCAGAAGAAAGCCTCTTCTAAAGATGATGCACAAGAAAGACTGCAAACAGTTTGCTGAAGACAAGCAAACTAAGGACATGGATTACTGGAACCATGTCCTGTGGTATGATGAGACCAAGATAAATTAATTTGGTTCAGATGGTGTCAAGCGTGTGTGGCAGCAACCAGGTGAAGAGTACAAAGACAAGTGTGTCTTGCCTACAGTCAAGCATGGTGGTGGCAGTGTAATGGTCTGGGGCTGCATGGGTGCTGCCATCACTGGGGAGCTACAGTTCATTGAGGGAACCATGAATGCCAACATGTACTGAAGCAGAGCATGATCCCCTCTCTTCAAAGACTGGGCTGCAGGACAGTATTCCAACATAAGGACCCCAAACACACCTACAAGACGACCACTGCCTTGCTAAAGAAGCTATGGGTAAAGTTGATGAACTGGCCAAGCATGTCTCCAGACCAAAACCCTATTGAGCATCTGTGCGGCATTTTCAAACAGAAGGTGGGGGAGCGCAAGGTCTCTAACATCCACCAGCTCCGTGATGTTGTCATGGAGGAGTGTAAGAGGACTTCAGTGGCAACCTGTGAAGCTCTGGTGAACTCCATGCCCAATAGGGTTAAGGCAGTGCTGGAAAATGATGGTGACCACACAAAATATTGACACTTTGAGCTCAATTTGGACATTTTCACTTAGGGGTGTGCTTACTTTTGTTGCCAGCCGTTTAGACATTAATGGCTGTTTGTTGAGTTATTTTGAGGGGACAGCAAATTTACACTGTTATACAAGCTATACACTCACTTATTTACATTGTAGCAAAGTGTAATTTCTTCAGTGTTGTCACATGAAAAGGAATAAAAAAATTTTTGCAAAAATGTGAGGGGTGTACTCACTTTTGTGAGATACTGGTTATAAGCTTTAACATATAAATGTAATTTTCTTTATTTTTAACTACTACTACTCTTACCATAGAGATAAAAATCAACCTAAGTGGCAGAGCTATGTAAATCTCAAATCTGGATAAACAGAGGTGCAAATCCTTTGGCAGCTCCTAGATGTAACACCATTCCTAGATACACTGCTATTAAGGGTAGTTGGGGTGTCATTAGGATTACATTGACACCCACAGCAGATCACACACCCAGTGTGTTTTGAATGCAGTGCAGGAAATATGCATGGAATGTGGGTTAGCCCCACCACGTTGTTGTGTGAACGGGCCGGTATCGCCAACCAGAGGTCCAATATTTTGTTGAATTTGTGTGCACAGCCTCTGTGTTAAAAGGTTAATTTCTCTTTTAGCAATGAAGAGTTAATGTGGTTTTTCCATTCTGTGATTTTTGGGTGGATGGACAGACAACCATTAGTTTACAACCTATAGGGAGTAGTCTGATCTTGAGGAAGAAAAGCATAAAAATATGCAATACAGCCCTTTTTTTGTTATGGTAATAGCTAGAAAAGTAGATGTGCTGGGGATTTTGTAAATTTTTGTGCCATGTTGCAAGAATGAAGGACTTATTTGTTTACTAAATCTCAGCTGAGAATGGATAATAAAAAAAAAAAAAACAAGGTTACATCGGTATCAATCATTGACTATTCATTAAGACAAGGAAAGGGCAGGTAAATGTTCTCAATCCTGACAGATGCCCTGCAGCAGCCGGTGGGAGGGGGAAACCCAGAAGTACTGCAAGGGGGGGCAGCCAGGGAAGCACACAGGGGCCCAGGGAAGCAGGACCGGGATAGGGAGCCAGCGGGAGCAGCATGTAGAGGAACCAACGCCCTCCATTTCCCTCCCGCTGAATGTCTGCAGGAGGGAGAGGAGAAGATGTGGACATACAACAGCTACATGGAGGGATTGATTACTCTACATGCTATAAAGATGTAATGGTATATGTGTAGCAGCCTAGATCATTATTAGTTAGCTTTTCAAATATTGACCTAAACATGTAAATGCTTCATCTTTATACTTGGAAGCCCAAAGATCGCAGTGCTCTGTATAGACACACTATGCCTTTTCCTGAAATAAATAAAATGTGGCAAACCATATAATTAAGAAAATAAAATACTAAAGAAGTGCTTACAAAATGAAACGCTAATGGTGTGCACTACAATCAACTCATATACTAATGTAATTAATAGTTATTTGCATCAAATGCACTCATAAAATGAATTCATTATATTGTATTGAATTGGATTCCATTAGGTATAATTAATGCAATAAGCCGTTTTATGCCCCTGTTTCCATTGTGTAATGCATACAAAGCTATATATATTGTTCCATACATAACTAAGTAATTGTATAAGTGCAATAACATTCTGTATTTGAATTCTGAGATTATTCTGATGCCAGAATTACACAAAAGGCAAGGGTCCATTTATCAGCAGGGCTGAACGGAAAAAAAAAACTGACCGCTCAGGAGGAGCCGCTGTACTAACGATCTCCCCTGCTGTTTTATTGTGTTCTGACAGAGAGGCGGCCCCCCCACCAGAACACTCCAGTCAGTGTGGGAGCCAATCGACAGATTGGCTCCCAAACTCATAGTGGATTGAATTTATGGCCTCTCTCTCATAAGCACACACATATGTGTACACACATATGCTCCTCTATATGTCAAATGTATTTTCACTAGTAAGCATAAAATTAGCATAACACTAATTTGAAAAACATGGAAACAATAAATATTTTCTTGATTTGAATGTTTAATATATACCATGTTGGTAAGAAAAAAATAAAATGGAAGATTTAAAGACAGGTAAAAATAAATAAGTACAATTTAAAAAATAAAATAAATAAAATAAAAGGTCTAAATAGTGGCATGCATAGTGCACCGCAGCAAAACATGAGAATGTTATATAAAATAAAATTCAAGGCTATAATAATGGTACATTCAAAGCACCATGGTGAAAGTCACAGGGAATTAAATATAATAACATGACCCTCTAACTGCTGTGATATCAATTACATAGTTAGAAATGCCTATCCTGACAATATCCAGTGCTAAAAGAAATCAGAAAAGTAATCAGCGCTGCTAATCAATTGATATATGTGCACCCTAAAAAAATATTTTGTGTATGACCAAATAATTACACCAAATAGGCCTACCGAAGAAGCCCAATCACAGGGCAAAACACATATAGGAGGGGGAGTCGAGCCTGTGACATCACGCCACTCGCCCGCCAGGGTGGTGAGTTGTTGAAGGATGAGTACTACATGTCATGATGTGTTGGTTTTTGAACTCTGTAAATGTTATATTGCTTGGGGGCTAATAAAGTCTATATGCAGAAGTACACTATGTTTGCGTTTTTTTGTTTGCATGTGACTCTGCATGAGAGCAGGAGCCAGAGAGGAGGAGTAAGGAGACAGCCTCTCTATTGGACAGAGGGATGAGGAGTTGGTTTTGCTGATATACAGCAGCAATTACCAAAGAGATAAGCAAGTTACCTATTGTCAGGCGGTAAGCATTTAATTCACCTGGTCATGGGAGAGCACTGAAGTTATATGTTTTAGAAGACACACTGGTGCTGAAGAATTTCTGGAGTAGTTTATGATTCACTTATTGTCCTATATAATTTTGGACTTCATAAGTTGTTCATGGACTCAATTGGTTTAAACATGCACTTTAAGATATCTGTCAGGAAAGGTTCCATCCGCTGGTAATATTTATCATTTGGCTTGCAGTACTGGGGTCCACCAGCAGGTGTCTCCTAGAAGTTTGGAATTGTCAGGGGAACTTCTCCCTGCTGGTGTTATATCATCTTTGGACCGCAGTACTGGTGTCCACCAGTGGATGGATCCTGGCAGTATGGAGCAGACAGCACCTCCTGCAGTCAGGTGTCACCTAAGCCTAATCACTGGCAGACACATAAATACCCGGCAAGCCCTCGCATGCTTGCCAAGGTATCTCTCTCCCTGACCTTGAGCCTGCTATCCTGACCTTGAGCCTGCATGTGACCTGACCTGATCTGATCTGATCCCTATCCTGAGCCCATCCTGGACCTGTCTCTCCTGTTACCTGATTACCTTGGATCCCTGCCCTGCAGCCTATCCATCCATTCTCTCCCTGTTCCTATTGGTCTCCCGCCCTTACCTATCTGTTGATCTCCCTGTGTATGACCCTGGCCTGGCTTTTGTTTACGATTCCGATATCTCCCATTTATTGTATATACTATTTGTTGTTTGTGGGTTTTGTGGTTGGTTGTGCACTGTGGGAACCCGGTGCTAAATCATTCGTAGACGACCTGATTCTGGGTCAGGGTTTCGTGCGTAGAAGAGCAGCTACCTCGCTGCGATCTATTGAAAGTCATCCCTTGAGCCAAGCGGTTAGTTTTACCCTACTGATGATGTGTTGTCGCAATAGTATTCCTGCTCAGTACGAGAGGAACCGCAGGTTCAGACATTTGGTGTATGTGCTTGGCTGAGGAGCAAATGGGGCGAAGCTACCATCTGTGGGATTATGACTGAACGCCTCTAAGTCAGAATCCCCCCTAAAGGTGACGATACCGCAGTGCTGCAGAGCCCAGGTTGTGATAGCCGGCCCCCACCACCCCTTCGCCGGGGTGGGGGCCGACGCGTAGTGCCGCTCGCCTCAGGTCCGGAGTGCGGACGGAAGTGGGCCGCCTCTCTCCCGGAGCACATCGCATGTTCGTTGGGAACCCGGTGCTTACTAACTAAGGCCATCCCTGGCCAGACGTGGCTGTATTGAGGAACCTAGTCCTGTTAACATGGCTGTCAATGAAACCATTTATTATTCTCTGCTGGCAGCAGAGCATGGTGAATATTGTCTCCAGACTTTAAATTCCCTAGTGGATCTGGGCTATATGTCTATTGAAGATGTTCAGCCGTTAATCCGGTTATGTGTAAAGCCAGCCCTGTCATTTATTCCCGAGGGGAGTGACGATTTCCCCCCCTTCAATTACGGCCAAGTTGAATCTCTGGTATGGTTATTAGAGGATGATCCAGCCTTTTTCAGTGAACGTTATTCCTCCTGTTCCCAGCAGGTGTTGTCTGATTGCATCTATTCAGTGCAATCCCTGGTCAGACAGGCTGTGTGTGAATTAACGTTTGTTCAACCTGTGCTAGAGGCATGGTCAGATCTCCTGTATTTAGCCAAGCCACAACATTCCAGCCCTGCCTTCCCAAAAATCTATCTCCCCGTCGCCTATGGCAACTCCAGCTATGTAACGCCGAGCGCTCCGGGTGTCCCATCCATCCCGGAGCGCCCGTCCCCCTGCAGCGCTCCGGTCGGCCCCTCTGACCGTGAGCGCTGCTCTGATGCTGGCGGGGATGCGATCCATGCGGCGGCACCTGTCCGCCCACGGATCGCATCCCATCCTGCTCACCGGCCTCCTCCTCCTGCTCCGTCCCGGCGCGCGCGGTCCCGCTGCTCTCCAGGGCGCGCGCGCCGGTCTTCTTAAATTTAAAGGGCCAGTGCACCATTGATTGGTGCCTGGTCCAATTACTGGGTACACACCCAAAACACTTAAAAAACCCACTCCCCCTTCCTGTCCTTGCCGGATCTTGTTGCCTTAGTGCCCTGAGAAAGCGTTTTGTAGTTGCCTTGCCAGTGTATCTGACCTTCTGCCGTTGCCCCTGACTACGAACCATTGCCGCCTGCCCTGACTTTCCGCTACGTCTGACCTTGCCTCTGCCTAGTCCCTGTGTACCGTGCCTATATCAGCTGCCAGAGAAGTCGAGCCGCTACTGGGGGACACGACCTGGTTGCTACCGCCGCAGCAAGTCCATCCCGCTTTGCGGCGGGCTCTGGTGAAAACCGGTAGCTGCTTAGAACCGGTCCTCCAGTGCGACCCGTGCCTTCGCCTCTCTGGCACAGAGGATCCACCTCCTGTGTCCTCACTAGCCACCAGTCCGGGCCCTGACAGTAGATCCGGCCATGGATCCCGCTGAGGTACCGCTGCCAAATCTCGCTGACCTCACTACCGTGGTTGCCCAGCAGTCGCAACAGATCGTCCAACAAGGACAGCAGCTGTCGCAGTTGACCGCCATGGTCCAGCAGCTTCTGCCGCCACAGCCTCCAGCATCTTCCCCTCTCCGAGCTGCCGCTACTACCTCGAGAATTCGCCTGTCTCTTCCGGAGAAATTTGACGGGGATTCTAGGATGTGCCGGGGATTCTTGTCCCAATGTTCCCTGCATCTTGAGATGATGTCTGACCAGTTTTCCACAGAACGGTCTAAAGTGGCATTCGTGGTCTCTCTGTTGTCTGGAAAGGCCTTGGCCTGGGTCACGCCACTCTGGGACCGCAACGACCCTGCTACAGCCACCGTTCAGTCCTTCTTTGCTGAGGTTCGCAGTGTTTTTGAGGAACCAGCCCGAGCCTCATCCGCTGAAACCGCCCTGCTTAACCTTGTCCAAGGAAACTCCTCTGTGGGCAAATATGCCATACAGTTCCGCACACTGGCCTCAGAGTTAGCCTGTAATGATGAGGCTCTCTGCGCGACCTTCAAGAAGGGTTTATCCGGCCACATCAAGGATTGTCTGGCTGCACGAGAGATACCCTCTTCCTTGACGGAACTCATCCATTTAGCTACCCGCATCGATATGCGCTACGTCGAAAGACGCCAAGAGCTTTGCCAGGAGAAAGATCTTGTTCGCACCAGGCGTTATCCGCGCCTGGCTCCTCTCTTTCTGAATCCAATGCATCCTGTTACTGTGCCTCCCGCCGAGGAGGCCATGCAAGTGGACCGGTCTCGCCTGACCCTACAAGAGAGGTCTCGCCGTAGGAACGAGAACTTATGCCTTTATTGTGCGAGCTCTGAACACTTTCTAAAAGACTGCCCTATTCGTCCTCCGCGTCAGGGAAACGCTCGCACCTAGTGAACGTGGGAGAGGCGTTACTAGGTGTGAATTCTTCCTCTCCACGCCTGACTATTCCTGTGCGGATTTCTCCTTCTGCTGGCTCCCTCTTCCCTGCGGTGGCCTTCCTGGACTCTGGTTCTGCAGGAAACTTTATTGAAGCCTCTTTTATCAACAGGTTCAACATTCCTGTTACCCGTCTCATCAAACCCTTCTTCATTTCCTCTGTAAATGGAGAGAATTTGGATTGTACCGTGCGTTACCGCACCGAACCCCTGCTCATGTCCGTTGGTGTTCTTCACCACGAAAAGATTGAATTCTTTGTTTTGCCGAACTGTACTTCTGACATCCTTCTTGGCCTACCCTGGCTCCAGCGTCACACTCCTACCCTCGACTGGACCACTGGGGACATCAAATCCTGGGGTGACTCCTGTCACAAGCATTGCCTTAAGTCTGCACCAACCTGTCAAGTCCCCATCACTACTCCCTTGCCTGGCCTTCCAAAGGCCTATCAGGACTTTTCTGATGTCTTTTGCAAAAAACTGGCGGAGGTCTTACCACCACATAGACCCTACGACTGCCCCATTGACTTGCTCCCAGGTACTACACCACCCCGTGGCAGAATTTACCCTCTCTCCTCTCCTGAAACCAAGGCCATGACTGAATACATTCAGGAGAACCTCAAGAGAGGTTTTATTAGGAAATCATCTTCTCCAGCCGGAGCAGGGTTCTTCTTCGTGGCCAAGAAGGACGGATCTCTACGCCCTTGCATAGACTATCGTGGTCTCAATAAAATCACTATTAAAAACCGCTACCCTCTGCCTCTCATCTCGGAGCTCTTTGACCGTCTGCGCGGAGCAAAAGTTTTTTCTAAATTGGACCTCAGGGGCGCTTATAACCTCATCAGAATCCGTAAAGGAGATGAATGGAAAACCGCATTTAACACCAGAGATGGTCACTTTGAATATCTCGTCATGCCGTTCGGACTTTGCAACGCCCCTGCAGTCTTTCAAGATTTTGTCAACGAAATCTTCCGGGACCTACTGTATACCTGTGTGGTTGTCTATCTTGACGACATCCAAATCTTCTCTGCCAACCTTGAGGAACATCGGCTCCATGTCCGTCAAGTGCTCCAGCGCCTCCGCGTAAATCATCTTTACGCTAAATTTGAAAAATGCCTTTTTGAGCGCAGCAGTCTTCCTTTCCTAGGTTATCTGGTCTCTGGACAAGGTCTTCAAATGGACCCTGACAAACTCTCCGCAGTCTTGGGTTGGCCACGCCCCTCTGGACTTCGTGCTATCCAACGCTTCCTTGGATTCGCCAACTACTATCGTCAGTTCATACCCCACATCTCCACCATCGTTGCTCCTATAGGGGCACTGACCAAAAAAGACGCGAATCCTAGGTCCTGGCCGCCTCAAGCGGAGGAAGCCTTTACTCGCCTTAAGACCGCCTTCTCCTCTGCACCTGTCCTGTCTCGGCCAGATCCTCTAAAGCCGTTCTTCCTTGAAGTTGACGCCTCCTCGGTAGGAGCCGGAGCTGTGCTTCTTCAAAAAACGCTAAAGGGAAAAACGTCACTTGTGGTTTTTTCTCTAAAACTTTCTCCCCTCCGGAAAAAAACTATTCCATAGGTGACCGTGAACTGTTGGCCATCAAGTTGGCATTAGAAGAGTGGAGACATCTCCTGGAAGGATCCCTTCACCCTATCTCCATCTACACTGACCATAAAAATTTGTCCTACCTTCAGTCCACTCGGCGCCTAAATCCTCGCCAGGCCAGGTGGTCATTGTTCTTTGCCCGCTTCAACTTTCAGATCCATTTTCGGCCCGCAGACAAAAATGTCAGGGCTGATGCCTTGTCCCGTTTCTCCGATACCTCTGAAACCGAGACTCCTCCTCAACACATCGTACCCCCTGAGTGTCTGATTTCCTCTGCTCCCGCTTCTCTCGTGCCAATTCCTCCAGGAAAGACTTTCGTTCCTCCACGCCTTCGGCTTCAGATACTCAAGTGGGGCCATTCCTCCCATCTAGCCGGTCACGCTGGGATCAAAAAATCCATACAATTGATTGCCAGACACTATTGGTGGCCTACCCAGGAGAAAGATGTGACTGACTTTGTACGGGCCTGCACTATCTGTGCACGTGACAAGACTCCTCGCCAGAAGCCTGCAGGTCTTCTCCTTCCCCTACCTGTGCCTGAACAACCATGGTCCCACATCGCCATGGATTTCATCACGGACCTCCCTTTGTCTCGTAGTAACACTGTCATCTGGGTGGTCGTTGACCGCTTTTCTAAAATGGCTCATTTTGTCCCGCTCCCTGGTCTGCCTACTGCACCTCAGTTGGCGAAGCATTTTTTTCTTCAAATTTTCCGCCTCCATGGGCTGCCCTCACATATCGTCTCGGATAGAGGCGTTCAATTCATCTCAAAATTTTGGAGAGCTCTCTGTACTCAACTAAAGATTAAGTTGAATTTTTCTTCCGCTTATCACCCGCAGTCCAATGGACAGGTGGAGAGAGTTAACCAGGTCCTTGGTGACTACCTACGACATTTTGTCTCCGCCCGTCAAGACGATTGGGTCGACCTATTGCCCTGGGCAGAATTCTCATACAATTTCAAGAACTCTGAATCTTCCTCCAAGTCGCCTTTCTTTGTGGTCTACGGCCGTCACCCATTGCCCCCCCTCCCCATTCCCACGTCTTCTGGAGTTCCGGCCGTGGATGAATTAACTCAGGACTTTGCCTCTATCTGGAAAGAGACTCAAAAGTCGCTCTCACTGGCCTCTGCCTGCATGAAGAGACATGCAGATAAAAAAAGAAGAATCCCTCCTGTCTATGTGTAACGCCGAGCGCTCCGGGTGTTCCATCCATCCCGGAGCGCCCGCAGCGTCTGTCCCCCTGCTCTGATGCTGGCGGGGATTCGATCCATGCGGCGGCACCTGTCCGCCCGCGGATCGCATCCCATCCTGCTCACCGGCCTCCTTCCCCTGCTCCGTCCCGGCGCGCGCGGTCCCGCTGCTCTCCAGGGCGCGCGCGCGCCGGCCTTCTTAAATTTAAAGGGCCAGTGCACCATTGATTGGTGCCTGGTCCAATTACTGTGTCACACTCAAAAACACTTAAAAACCCACTCCCCCTTCCTGTCCTTGCCGGATCTTGTTGCCTTAGTGCCCTGAGAAAGCGTTTTGTACTTGCCTTTCCAGTGTATCTGACCTTCTGCCGTTGCCCCTGACTACGTACCTTTGCCGCCTGCCCTGACCTTCCGCTATGTCTGACCTTGCCTCTGCCTAGTCCCAGTGTACCGTGCATATCTCAGCTGCCAGAGAAGTCGAGCCGCTACTGGGGGACACGACCTGGTTGCTACCGCCGCAGCAAGTCCATCCCGCCTTGCGGCGGGCTCTGGTGAAAACCGGTAGCTGCTTAGAACTGGTCCTCCAGTGCAACCCGTGCCTTCGCCTCTCTGGCACAGAGGATCCACCTCCTGTGTCCTCACTAGCCACCAGTCCGGGCCCTGACAGTAGATCAGGCCATGGATCCCACTGAGGTACCGCTGCCAAATCTCGCTGACCTCACTACCGTGGTTGCCCAGCAGTCGCAACAGATCGGCCAACAAGGACAGCAGCTGTCGCAGTTGACCGCCATGGTCCAGCAGCTTCTGCCGCCGCAGCCTCCAGCATCTTCCCCTCTCCTAGCTGCCGCTACTACCTCGAGAATTCGCCTGTCTCTTCCGGAGAAATTTGACGGGGATTCTAGGATGTGCCGGGGATTCTTGTCCCAATGTTCCCTGCATCTTGAGATGATGTCTGACCAGTTTTCCACAGAACGGTCTAAAGTGGCATTCGTGGTCTCTCTGTTGTCTGGAAAGGCCTTGGCCTGGGCCACGCCACTCTGGGACCGCAACGACCCTGCTACAGCCACCGTTCAGTCCTTCTTTGCTGAGGTTCGCAGCGTTTTTGAGGAACCAGCCCGAGCCTCATCCGCTGAAACCGCCCTGCTTAACCTTGTCCAAGGAAACTCTTCTGTGGGCGAATATGCCATACAGTTCCGCACACTGGCCTCAGAGTTAGCCTGGAATAATGAGGCTCTCTGCGCGACCTTCAAGAAGGGTTTATCCGGCCACATCAAGGATTGTCTGGCTGCACGAGAGATACCCTCTTCCTTGACGGAACTCATCCATTTAGCTACCCGCATCGATATGCGTTACGTCGAAAGACGCCAAGAGCTTCGCCAGGAGGAAGATCTCATTCGCACCAGGCGTTATCCGCGCCTGGCTCCTCTCTTTCTGAATCCAATGCATCCTGTTACCGTGCCTCCCGCCGAGGAGGCCATGCAAGTGGACCGGTCTCGCCTGACCCTACAAGAAAGGTCTCGCCGTAGGAACGAGAACTTATAGCTTTATTGTGCGAGCTCTGAACACTTCCTAAAAGACTGCCCTATTCGTCCTCTGCGTCAGGGAAACGCCCGCACCTAGTGAACGTGGGAGAGGCGTTACTAGGTGTCAATTCTTCCTCTCCACGTCTGACTATTCCTGTGCGGATTTCTCCTTCTGCTGGCTCCCTCTTCCCTGTGGTGGCCTTCCTGGACTCTGGTTCTGCAGGAAACTTTATTGAAGCCTCTTTCATCAACAGGTTCAACATTCCTGTTACCCGTCTCATCAAACCCTTCTTCATTTCCTCTGTAAATGGAGAGAATTTGGATTGTACCGTGCGTTACCGCACCAAACCCCTGCTCATGTCCGTTGGTGTTCTTCACCATGAAAAGATTGAATTCTTTGTTTTGCCGAACTGTACTTCTGACATCCTTCTTGGCCTATCCTGGCTCCAGCGTCACACTCCTACTCTCGACTGGACCACTGGGGACATCAAATCCTGGGGTGACTCCTGTCACAAGCATTGCCTTAAGTCTGTACCGACCTGTCAAGTCCCCATCACTACTCCTTTGCCGGGCCTTCCAAAGGCATATCAGGACTTTTCTGATGTCTTTTGCAAAAAACAGGCGGAGGTCTTACCACCACATAGACCCTACGACTGCCCCATTGACTTGCTCCCAGGTACTACACCACCCCGTGGCAGAATTTACCCTCTCTCCTCTCCTGAAAGCAAGGCCATGACTGAATACATTCAGGAGAACCTCAAGAGAGGTTTTATTAGGAAATCATCTTCTCCAGCCGGAGCGGGCTTCTTCTTCGTGGCCAAGAAGGACGGATCTCTACGCCCTTGCATAGACTATCGTGGTCTCAATAAAATCACTATTAAAAACCGCTACCCTCTGCCTCTCATCTCGGAGCTCTTTGACCGTCTGCGCGGAGCAAAAGTTTTTTCTAAATTGGACCTCAGGGGCGCTTATAACCTCATCAGAATCCGTAAAGGAGATGAATGGAAAACCGCATTTAACACCAGAGACGGTCACTTTGAATATCTCGTCATGCCGTTCGGACTTTGCAACGCCCCTGCAGTCTTTCAAGATTTTGTCAACGAAATCTTCCGGGACCTACTGTATACCTGTGTGGTTGTCTATCTTGACAACATCCTAATCTTCTCTGCCAACCTTAAGGAACATCGGCTCCATGTCCGTCAAGTGCTCCAGCGCCTCCGCGTAAATCATCTTTACGCTAAATTTGAAAAATGCCTTTTTGAGCGCAGCAGTCTTCCTTTCCTAGGTTATCTGGTCTCTGGACAAGGTCTTCAAATGGACCCTGACAAACTCTCCGCAGTCTTGGGTTGGCCACAACCCTCTGGACTTCGTGCTATCCAACGCTTCCTTGGTTTTGCCAACTACTATCGTCAGTTCATACCCCACTTCTCCACCATCTTTGCTCCTATAGGGGCACTGACCAAAAAAGATGCGAATCCTAGGTCCTGGCCGCCTCAAGCGGAGGAAGCCTTTACTCGCCTTAAGACCGCCTTCTCCTCTGCACCTGTCCTGTCTCGGCCAGATCCTCTAAAGCCGTTCTTCCTTGAAGTCGACGCCTCCTCGGTAGGAGCCGGAGCTGTGCTTCTTCAAAAAAACGCTAAAGAGAAAAACGTCTCTTGTGGTTTTTTCTCTAAAAATTTCTCCCCTCCGGAAAAAAACTATTCCATAGGTGACCGTGAACTGTTGGCCATCAAGTTGGCATTAGAAGAGTGGAGACATCTCCTGGAAGGATCCCTTCACCCTATCTCCATCTACACTGACCATAAAAATTTGTCCTACCTTCAGTCCGCTCAGCGCCTAAATCCTCGCCAGGCCAGGTGGTCATTGTTCTTTGCCCGCTTTAACTTCCAGATCCATTTTCGGCCCGCAGACAAAAATGTCAGGGCTGATGCTTTGTCCCGTTTCTCCGATACCTCTGAAACCGAGACTCCTCCTCAACACATCATACCCCCTGAGTGTCTGATTTCCTCTACTCCTGCTTCTCTCGTGCCAATTCCTCCAGGAAAGACTTTCGTTCCTCCACGCCTTCGGCTTCAGATACTCAAGTGGGGCCATTCCTCCCATCTAGCCGGTCACGCTGGGATCAAAAAATCCATACAATTGATTGCCAGACACTATTGGTGGCCTACCCAGGAGGAAGATGTGACTGACTTTGTACGGGCCTGCACTATCTGTGCACGTGACAAGACTCCTCGCCAGAAGCCTGCAGGTCTTCCCCTTCCCCTATCTGTGCCTGAACAACCATGGTCCCACATCGCCATGGATTTCATCACGGACCTCCCTTTGTCTCGTAGTAACACTGTCATCTGGGTGGTCGTTGACCGCTTTTCTAAAATGGCTCATTTTGTCCCGCTCCCTGGTCTGCCTACTGCACCTCAGTTGACGAAGCATTTTTTTCTTCAAATTTTCCGCCTCCATGGGCTGCCCTCACATAGCGTCTCGGATAGAGGTGTTCAATTCATCTAAAAATTTTGGAGAGCTCTCTGTACTCAACTAAAAATTAAGTTGAATTTTTCTTCCGCTTATCACCCGCAGTCCAATGGACAGGTGGAGAGAGTTAACCAGGTCCTTGGCGACTACCTACGACATTTTGTCTCCGCCTGTCAAGACGATTGGGTCGACCTATTGCCCTGGGCAGAATTCTCATACAATTTCAAGAACTCTGAATCTTCCTCCAAGTCGCCTTTCTTTGGGGTCTACGGCCGTCACCCATTGCCCCCCCTCCCCATTCCCACGTCTTCTGGAGTTCCGGCCGTGGATGAATTAACTCAGGACTTTGCCTCTATCTGGAAAGAGACTCAAAAGTCGCTCTCACTGGCCTCTGCCCGCATGAAGGGACATGTAGATAAAAAAAAGAAGAATCCCTCCTGTCTATGCCCCTGGTGACAAAGTGTGTCTCTCCTCCAAATATGTTCGGTTTCGGGTACCTAGCTACAAGCTGGGCCCTCGTTACCTCGGGCCATTTAAAATCAAAAACCAAATCAATTCTGTTTCTTACAAGCTCCACCTTCCTCCTTCTCTTCGTATTCCCAACTCTTTTCATGTGTCTCTTCTTAAACCCCTCATTCTTAACCGATTTTCCCCTAAGGTCACTGCTCCTGCTCCTGTCTCTGGTTCTTCTGATGTCTTCTCGGTGAAAGAGATCCTCGCCTCCAAGGTCATCCGAGGTAAAATATGTTTTTTAGTTGATTGGGAGAACTGTGGTCCTGAGGAAAGATCCTGGGAACTTGAGGCCATCATTTTAGATAAAGAGCTCATCCGTAGATTCTCGGGTTCCAATAAGAGGGGGAGACCTAAGGGGGGGGGTACTGTAACGCTGAGCGCTCCGGGTGTCCCATCCATCCCGGAGCGCCCGCGGCATCTATCCCCCTGCAGCGCTCCGGTCGGCCCCTCTGACCGTGAGCGCTGCTCTGATGCTGGCGGGGATGCGATCCATGCGGCGGCACCTGTCTGCCCGCGGATCGCATCCCATCCTCCTCACCGGCCTCCTCCTCCTGCTCCGTCCCGGCGCGCGCGGTCCCGCTGCTCTCCAGGGCGCGCGCGCGCGCCGGTCTTCTTAAATTTAAAGGGCCAGTGCACCATTGATTGGTGCCTGGTCCAATTACTGGGTACACACCCAAAACACTTAAAAACCCACTCCCCCTTCCTGTCCTTGCCGGATCTTGTTGCCTTAGTGCCCTGAGAAAGCGTTTTGTAGTTGCCTTGCCAGTGTATCTGACCTTCTGCCGTTGCCCCTGACTACGAACCATTGCCGCCTGCCCTGACCTTCCGCTACGTCTGACCTTGCCTCTGCCTAGTCCCTGTATACTGTGCCTATCTCAGCTGCCACAGAAGTCGAGCCACTACTGGGGGACACGACCTGGTTGCTACCGCCGCAGCAAGTCCATCCCGCTTTGCGGCGGGCTCTGGTGAAAACCGGTAGCTGCTTAGAACCGGTCCTCCAGTGCGACCCGTGCCTTCGCCTCTCTGGCACAGAGGATCCACCTCCTGTGTCCTCACTAGCCACCAGTCCGGGCCCTGACAAGCTACAGCCCAGTTTACACAGCTTCCTACCAAATATTATTACCCAGTCTCTACTTGCTGCACCTACCCTGCCTTCAATCCACCTGCTTCTTCGCTTCCACCTGTAACAATTCCACAAAACCTCCTCCAGCCGCCGTTCCCATCTCTCTGCCGCATTCCAGTCCTTCTTTTTTCCCAACTACATCCTTTTCTCACATCCCCGCTGTTACCTACAAATCTGCAGTGGCTAAGCGAGTAAATCTGCCAGTAACCCAACCTGCTTCCACATCAACCAACCTGTTCCAGCCTGCGTTCATGCCAGTTGAACCTGATGACCCACCTAGATCTGCCAACCCAGTGCCTGCTACCCAGTCTGATGTCCTGGTGCCTGCTACCCAGTCTGACGCCCCAGTGCCTGCTACCCAGTCTGATGTCCCAGTGCCTGCTACCCAGTCTGACATCCCAATGCCTGCTACCCAGTCTGACGTCCCAGTGCCTGCTACCCAGTCTGACGTCCCATTGCCTGCTACCCAGTCTGACGTCCCAGTGCCTGCTACCCAGTCTGACGTCCCAGTGCCTGCTACCCAGTCTGACGTCCCAGTGCCTGCTACCCAGTCTGACGTCCCAGTGCCTGCTACCCAGTCTGACGTCCCAGTGCCTGCTACCCAGTCTGACGTCCCAGTGCCTGCTACCCAGTCTGACGTCCCAGTGTCTGCTACCCAGTCTGATGTTTCAGTACCTGCTGACCGGTCTGATGACCTTGTGTCCATGTTCCAGCCTGAAGTTTTGCTGCCAGTGTTCCAGCCTGATGTCCCGGTGCCTGCCTTCTAGTCTGATGTCCCCACTTTCCAGTCTGATGTCCCCACTTTCCAGTCTGATGTGCCTGCCTTCCAGTCTGATGTCCTGGTGCCTGCTACCCAGTCTGACGCCCCAGTGCCTGCTACCCAGTCTGATGTCCCAGTGCCTGCTACCCAGTCTGACGTCCCAGTGCCTGCTACCCAGTCTGACGTCCCAGTGCCTGCTACCCAGTCTGATGTCCCAGTGCCTGCTACCCAGTCTGACGTCCCAGTGCCTGCTACCCAGTCTGACGTCCCAGTGCGTGATACCCAGTCTGACGTTCCAGTGCCTGCTACCCAGTCTGATGTCCCAGTGCCTGCTACCCAGTCTGACGTCCCAGTGCCTGCTACCCAGTCTGACGTCCCAATGCCTGCTACCCAGTCTGACGTCCCAGTGCCTGCTACCCAGTCTGACGTCCCATTGCCTGCTACCCAGTCTGACGTCCCAGTGCCTGCTACCCAGTCTGACGTCCCAGTGCCTGCTACCCAGTCTGACGTCCCAGTGCCTGCTACCCAGTCTGACGTCCCAGTGCCTGCTACCCAGTCTGACGTCCCAGTGCCTGCTACCCAGTCTGACTTCCCAGTGCCTGCTACCCAGTCTGACGTCCCAGTGCCTGCTACCCAGTCTGACGTCCCAGTGTCTGCTACCCAGTCTGATGTTTCAGTACCTGCTGACCGGTCTGATGACCTTGTGTCCATGTTCCAGCCTGAAGTTTTGCTGCCAGTGTTCCAGCCTGATGTCCCGGTGCCTGCCTTCTAGTCTTATGTCCCCACTTTCCAGTCTGATGTCCCCGCTTTCCAGTCTGATGTGCCTGCCTTCCAGTCTGATGCACCTGCCTTCCAGTCTGATGCGCCTGCCTTCCAGTCTGATGTGCCTGCCTTCCAGTCTGATGTCCTGGTGCCTGCCTTCCAGTCTTTCCTGGTGCCTGCCTTCCAGTCTGGTGTCCTGGTGCCTGCCTTCCAGTCTGGTGTCCGGGTGCCTGCCTTCCAGTCTGGTGTTCTGGTGCCTGTCTTCCAGTCTGGTGTCCTGGTTCCCGCCTTCCAGTCTGGTGTCCTGGTGCCCGCCTTCCAGTCTGATGTCCTGGTTCCCGCCTTCCAGTCTGTCCTGGTGCCCGCCTTCCAGTCTGTCCTGGTGCCCGCCTTCCAGTCTGATGTCCTGGTGCCTGCCTTCCAGCCTGATGTCTCGGTGCCCGCTTTCCAGCCTGATATGCCCGCTTTCCAGCCTGATGTCCCGGTGCCTGCCTTCCAGTCCGATGTTCCAATGCCTGCCTTCCAGTTCGATGTAAAGCAAGGGGAGATGCGCCTCTGAGTGCAGATGTTTAAAACAATTTAATAAGAGATTGCAATACAAGCAACTCACATTTTAGAGGATTAAAACAGGCATTGTACGATATCCAAGTGCGGAAGAGGGTGTCATCAGATCAGTCATCAGTCTCCTTATCCTGCTGGGGCGCTGTGTTGCTGGTTCTTCTTTCCTCTGCACCGCTTTAGATGTATAGAATAGCCGGCGGCGGTGGAGATGCTGCAGAACACAGCCTGGATGTTGTTTTTTTCCGGCAGGCGAGGGCTGATGACGTCACTGGCATGCGACGCGTTTCCTGAGCCGGCGTGCTGCGTGTGACGTGGCAGTCGCGCTCCTTTGTCAAGCTAGTGAAGGGGCTGGAGGAGCTACTATTTGATGGACATGGAGGGAGCGGAGAAAGGACAGAGGGGCAGGGCTAGAGTACGGAGGCAAAAACTGTGTGTGTCAGCAGAGAGAGCTATCAGTCATGGCGTGTTGGTAAAGCCAGACTGAGACATATAAATGGTGATTGAAGCAGAATACTGAGCACTATATATAAGGGAATATACTAAAATCTAACATCTATCAATATATGTGATAAGCGTAAGGATAAGGATAATTGTAAGGGGCTGGAGGAGCTGGTTTTAAATGGACATGGAGGGGGCGGAAAAAGGAAAAAAGGGGGGCGGGACTAGAGTATAGAGATGAGAGATATGTGTCAGCAGAGAGAGCTATCAGTCATGGCAAGCCAGTTCGATGTGCCTGTCTTCCAGTCTGATGTGCCTGCTTTCCAGCCTGATGTGCCCGATTTCCAGTCACACTTTTTTGTATACTGTCATGAACAGTGGCGGCTGGTGCTCAAATTTTTTGGGGGGGCGCAAACAAACTGAAAAAAAAAAATCATCAATTGCCGCCACTGTGCCCATTAAACGCAGCCACTGTGCCCAAACGCCACTAGTTTGTCCCCAAATGCAGCCAGTTTCCCCCCCATATGCAGCCAGTTTCTCCCCCATAATGCAGCCAGTTTCTCCCCCATAATGCAGCCAGTTAATCCCCCATAATGCAGCCAGTTAATCCCCCATAATGCAGCCAGTTTCTCCCCCATAATGCAGCCAGTTTCTCCCCCATAATGCAGCCAGGTTCTCCCCCATAATGCAGCCAGTTTCTCCCCCATATGCAGCCAGTTTCTCCCCCATAATGCAGCCAGTTTCTCCCCCATAATACAGCCAGTTTCTCCCCCATAATACAGCCAGTTTCTCCCCATAATGCAGCCAGTTTCTCCCCCATAATGCAGCTAGTTTGTCCTCATAATGCAGCCAGTTTCTCCCCCATAATGCAGCCAGTTTGTCCTCATAATACAGCCAGTTTGTCCCCTATATGCAGCCAGTTTCTCCCCCAAATGCAGCCAGTTTCTCCCCTATATGCAGCCAGTTTCTCCCCCAAATGCAGCCAGTTTCTCCCCTATATGCAGCCAGTTTCTCCCCCATATGCAGCCAGTTTCTCCCCCATAATGCAGCCAGTTTCTCCCCCAATATACAGCCAGTTTCTCCCCCATAATGCAGCCAGTTTCTCCCCTATATGCAGCCAGTTTCTCCCCCAATATACAGCCAGTTTCTCCCCCATAATGCAGCCAGTTTCTCCCCTATATGCAGCCAGTTTCTCCCCCATAATGCAGCCAGTTTCTCCCCCAATATACAGCCAGTTTCTCCCCCATAATGCAGCCAGTTTCTCCCCCATAATGCAGCCAGTTTCTCCCACAATATACAGCCAGTTTCTCCCCCATAATGCAGCCAGTTTCTCCCCCATATGCAGCCAGTTTCTCCCCCAAATGAAGCCAGTTTCTCCCCTATATGCAGCCAGTTTCTCCCCTATATGCAGCCAGTTTCTCCCCCAAATACAGCCAGTTTCTCCCCTATATGCAGCCAGTTTCTCCCCCATATGCAGCCAGTTTCTCCCCCATAATGCAGCCAGTTTCTCCCCCAATATACAGCCAGTTTCTCCCCCATAATTCAGCCAGTTTCTCCCCTATATGCAGCCAGTTTCTCCCCCAATATACAGCCAGTTTCTCCCCCATAATGCAGCCAGTTTCTCCCCTATATGCAGCCAGTTTCTCCCCCATAATGCAGCCAGTTTCTCCCCTATATGCAGCCAGTTTCTCCCCCATAATGCAGCCAGTTTCTCCCCCAATATACAGCCAGTTTCTCCCCCATAATTCAGCCAGTTTCTCCCCTATATGCAGCCAGTTTCTCCCCCAATATACAGCCAGTTTCTCCCCCATAATGCAGCCAGTTTCTCCCCTATATGCAGCCAGTTTCTCCCCCATAATGCAGCCAGTTTCTCCCCCAATATACAGCCAGTTTCTCCCCCATAATGCAGACAGTTTCTCCCCCATATGCAGCCAGTTTCTCCCCCAATATACAGCCAGTTTCTCCCCCATAATGCAGCCAGTTTCTCCCCTATATGCAGCCAGTTTCTCCCCCATAATATAGCCAGTTTCTCCCCATATGCATCCAGTTTCTCCCCCATAATGCAGCCAGTTTCTCCCCCATAATGCAGCCAGTTTCTCCCCTATATGCAGCCAGTTTCCCCCCTATATGCAGCCAGTTTCTCCCCTATATGCAGCCAGTTTCTCCCCCATAATGCAGCCAGTTTCTCCCCCATAATATAGCCAGTTTCTCCCCCAATATACAGCCAGTTTCTCCCCCATAATGCAGCCAGTTTCTCCCCTATATGCAGCCAGTTTCTCCCCCATATGCAGCCAGTTTCTACCCCAATATACAGCCAGTTTCTCCCCCATAATGCAGCCAGTTTCTCCCCCATAATGCAGCCAGTTTCTCCCCCATAATGCAGCCAGTTTCTCCCCCATATGCAGCCAGTTTCTCCCCCATAATGTAGCCAGTTTCTCCCCCATAATGCAGCCAGTTTCTCCCGCATAATGCAGCCAGTTTGTCCTCATAATGCAGCCAGTTTGTCCCCCCCAGCCCTGCACTTACCTTCCTCGAGTCAGCGCCGTCCTTCTTCCGTCCTCGATGTCTTCTCCCGCCCTCGATGTCACTTCAGCCAATCAGGTTACCGGTAACCAGACCCGGTGAACCTGATTGGCCAGGGAACGCACCCCTGTGCGTCCTCTCATTAGGTATTTAGAAGCCGATTACAGCCCTCAGGCTGTAGTCGGGAAGCCTATCAGAGCCTGCTGGCTCTGATAGGCACTTCTAAAGGCCAATCAGACGCTGTGACTCAGATGGCCGGCGCTCAAGGGGCCGGCCATCTGAATAGTGGGCGGCAGCAATACATAGGTTCATGCAATGCATGAACCTATGTATTGTTGTGGTGAGTGACGGCCGGGTGCAGAAGCGACTGCGGTAGCGGCGCTTCTGTGCCCACTATGGTCGCGCCACCATGTGTAAAAAAAGACATAAAAAAAAAAAAACTCTTAAAGGGCCAGTTTTTTTTCTTTTTTTTTGGTGACCACAGGAGGGGGGGGGCGGCGCCCGGGCGCCCCCTATGGACGGGCCGCCACTGGTCATGAATACCTGTTTGTTGTTTTCCCGATTGTCAATTTGTTGCCCCATATAGTTATCAATGGCATCCGCAGGTAGGGGCACGTGCCCCCCCCCGGAATCAGGGATCGGCAAGGTGTCCGCCATAGGCATACGCACGGGTTGTGCCCAGGCACACCCTAATCACCCGAGTGCAGACTGTCAGCGGGTGCCAGGCGCTGGGACGCTCTCCATGTACCAGCACCCAGCACAGGAAGGAAGGTTGCATTGTGTGCAGCAGCTGGCAGGGCTTTTCATCATTCGGAGCTTCTGCTGCCTCCAACACTGGCCTCTAGCATCGGGGGTCAGCACACACAAAACCCTTCCTGCTCTCCCAGCTCTGTATATATAGAACAGAGGAGGGGCGGGCGGGTTATCCACACAGCCGCTCAAGCCTGCAGCGTGTATCAACAGAAGAACTAAAATGACAAAACATTTTTTTTAAAGTGCCCCTGTCCCCGTGTGCTCGCATGCAGAAGCAAACACATACATAAGTCCCACTCACATATGAAAACAGTGTTGAAACCACACATGTGAGATGTCGCCGTGGACGTTAGAGCGAGAGCAATAATTCTAGCCCTAGACCTCCTCTGTAACTCAAAACATGTAACCAGTAAAAAAAATGCAAGCGCCGCCTATGGGGATTTTTAAGTACCGAAGTTTGGTGCCATTCCACAAGCGTGTGCAATTTTGAAGCGTGACATTTTAGGTATCTATTTACTCGGCGCAACTTCATATTTCACATTATGCAAAAAAATTGGGCTAACTTTACTGTTTTTTTTTTTTAAAGCATTAAACTGTTTTTGTTTTTTTTAAAACGTGTTCGGTTCTCCAAGATGGCTCATTTTGTTCCTCTCCCTGGCCTTCCTTCTGCTCCTGCCTTGGTTCCCATTTTTGTTCGAGAAATTTTCCACGTCCATGTGGTTCCTTCTCATATTGTTTCCGTCAGGGGTGTTCAATTTACGTCTCATTTTTGGAGAGCCTTTTGCAAATCCCTGTCAGGGAATCTAGTAGACCAGACTGTGTGACTACACAGAGGAGACCAAAAACACATGTAAGTGAAAAAAAAAGGTGTTTATTTACAAGGTGACAAACAAGTGAAAACAACCAGTGCACAACCAACAACGTGCCGTAATCGTAAAAAAAAAACAGCCCGAGATCATACACCAGGGGATATCAGCAGATGGGTGAGGACGGGAACACAACAGGGCAGGGAGAGGATGGATGGACAGGCTGCGGGGCAGGAATCCAAGGTCAACAGGTAATAGAAGGGGCAGGTCCAGGATGGGCTCAGGATAGGATCGGTCGGGTCGGGTCAGATGCAGGCTCAGGGTCAGATTCAGGCTCAGGGGAGAGAGAGATACCAAGGCGAGCATGTAAGGGCTCGGAGGGTATTTATAGGACTGCAGTGATTGTCCTCATTTGACAGCTGAGCGATGGAAGTGCTGCCTGCCCCACACTGCCGGAATACACCCGCTGGTGGACGCCGATACTACGACCCATGGATCAGGCATTACCACCAGCAGGTGAGATCCTCTATCAAAGATACTGGCTGCAAGAGGACACATGCTGGTGGACACTAGTACTGCAATCCATAGGACCAACAACGCCACCAGCGGGTGAAGCCTTTCCTGACAATCCCTCAATATTGTCTTGGATTTTTCCTCTTCTTACCATCCTCAATCTAATGGACAGGGAGGGTTAATCAGAAGTTAGAGGTCTTTCTTCGCACCTTAGTGTCTGCTCCTCATGACGATTGGTCCTCTCTACTCCCGTGGGCAGAATTCTCTCATAACAATCATGTAAATATCAGTTCGCAGAGGATACCCTTTTTCACGGTTTATGGAAAACACCATCAACTTCCTCGTCCCATGACCTGTTCTCCAGATATTCCAGCTTTGGCTACGGCTCAGGAGTCTTTCAATTCTATTTGGGGTGACGTTCATGATTCCCTCCGGGCAGCTGCTGACAAATTCAAAGGCTTTGCCGATCGCCGCAGGCGTAAACCGCCTTCTCTTCAGCCAGGGGACAAGGTCTGGCTCTCCACCAGGAACATCAAGCTCCGAGTTCCTTCTCTGAAGTTTGCTCCAAGATTCATTGGTCCATACACTATAACTTCTAAACTGAATCCGGTTTGTTTTCAAACTCCAGATTCCCAAAAGCCTCAAAATCGCTATCTCCTTCCATGTTGCCCTTCTGAAGCCTTTAGTCCCCAATAAGTTCTCTCGTCCTCTCCCTACTGTGGCACCGGTCTCTGAGGATAATAAGGAGTACGAGGTCAGTCAAATTCTGGATTCTCGACTCTGTAGAGGCATTCTTCAGTACCTCGTGCATTGGAAAGGGTTTGGTCCTAAAGGAGAGGTCTTGGATCACTGCATCTGAGGTCTTTGCACCTCATGTGTTGAAGAAGTTTCATCTAAAGTTCCCCTCTAAACCCGGGCCTATAGAAGAAAGTGTACCACTCTCCAAACCTCTAATCCTGTTTGATTGCCCCCGCCCTTAACCAACAGGTGCTGGCTCTGCGCAGATCCATAGAGAAAGGAAAACATCCTGGACTGCCGCACTCCGTTAAAGGCGTCTTTATTTGATAAATCAAAAAATAAAATCCAAAATACAGTCAATTGCAAAAAGTGGACATGCAGAGACAAGTGGCTCAGGCGGGGAAGGGGGGGGGCCTCGTAAGAGGGAGGGTACTGTCATGGATATGCAGTATGGATATGCAGTAATGTTTGGCTGTCAGCTTACCTCTCCTCCATGTGTTCACCTTTAGAGGTCAGCCACTCTCACCTGGCTGCTTAAGTAATCTCTCCTCCAAGCATGGCTCCACCCCAGCCCCTATCAGAGTACTCTATATTAACCTTTGCACTGCAAGCCAGCCCTGCTGATCAACATTGTATGTTTAGCTTTCATGTGCAACTTGCTGTGTCTTCTACGTCTGATTCCAGTTACTGATCTTGGCTTGTTCTCGACTATCCCTGCCTGCTTGTGACCCTGACCTTTGGTGTGTTCTATGTTTATCCTTGTCTGCTAGTCGCCCTGACCTTTGGCTTATCGCCTTACTATCCTCCTGTAGCCTACTGTGAGCTGGGAGACTCTGGGGGCCGCGACCTGGAGCCAGTTGCAGCCCAGTCCATCCTCACCACTAGAGGCTCTGGTGAACACCTGCTGGCTCTTAGACTCTGCGCCCTGGGGAATCTTATGCTCTAGCTCCCTGTGGGATCCGGGTTCTCCAGTGGACCTGCCTTCCTTAACCACCCAGAGTTCCATCCGCAGCAGTCGGCCGTAGGGTCCACTACCGTAGCGGTGCACTCCTGACCTCAACAGTGTGCATCTGTCATCTGGCCTCAGGTGACCTGACATTTTGTTCTCATAGGGGGAGTTTTCTGAAATGTTATTGTAGTTAAGGGGTGTCAAACTGAGCTCCTAGGTATACTCTCTGCTGTGTGGGCCTTTTCTGGTTGATTACCCAGTCAAATTTGTGTAAGTAGTAGTATCTTTTGTAAACAGAACATTTATGTATGTATGTATGTATGTATGTATGTATGTATGTATGTGTCTTGTTAGTCTCCTGATTGTTGAGATGAAACTATGGCTTGCAGGGATTCCTTTTTGAATTTATCGAGATGGATTAAACAATTTAGTTTTTTTATTCAGGTCTATTATTGGTCTCCAGTCATTGCTCTTTTTTGCAAGAAAGAGTGGAGAGTAAAACCATGTGAACCTCTCAAAGGGAGGGACAACAATAGCTCATGGAAGCTGCAAATTTAACAGATATTGTTGGAGAATTAAGGGGACTGCAAGACATTTGTTGGAATGAATAAATATGGTAAAATTTCTAGAAGTGGCCAAACTTACCAGTCAACACTACCCTAGGGTTTATTGCAATGATCCATCTAAACCTGTGTGAAACAGTTTAGCCTGGCCCTTACCGCACCTGTTTACAATACCAGGCACTTATACACCTTCCTGCCCAAGCCAATTTTCAGCTTTCAGCGCTGTCCTAATTTGAATGACAATTGCGCGGTCATGCTACACTGTACCCAAACAATTTTTTCATAATTTTGTTCCCACAAATAGAGCTTTCTTTCGGTGGTATTTGATCGCCTCTGCGATTTTTATTTTTTGCACAAATAAAAATTTTGAAAAAACGAAGTTTTTCTTTGTTTCTGTAAATTTTGTTGGTAAATAAGTATGTTTTCTTCAATGACGGGCACTGATATGGCTGCACTGATGGGCACCGATGAGGTGGCACTGATGGGCACTAATGATGGGCACTGATAGGTGGCACTGGTATGCGGCACTGATGGGCACTCATAGGTGGCACTGATGGGCACTCATAGGCGGCACTGATGGGCACTCATAGGTGGCACTGATGGGCACTCATATGCAGCACTGATGGGTACTTATGGGTGGCACTGATGGGTACTTATGGGTGGCACTGATGGGTACTTATGGGTGGCACTAATAGGTGGCACGGAAGGGCACTGATAGGTGGGCACGGATGGGCATGAATGGGCACGGATGGGCACTGATAGGTGGCACTGATGGACACTGGTGGGTGCCACTGATGACACTGGTGGATGGTATTGCTGGGAATCACAAAAAAAAATTGTGCCAAGATGGTGCCAGTCAGTGCCCATTTGTGGGCACTGATTGGCATAAGTTAGGCATATTTTTATACATGTGGATGGCCATGGGGGACTTGTTAGGTGCTTCCCTGGTGGTCCTGGGTGGTATCCTGGTGGTCTAGTGTGGGCATCCGAGGGGGGGCTGTGCTGATAAACAATCAGCGTGAACCTCCACTCTCAGGAGAGCCGTCGATCGTCTCTCCTCTACTCGCGTCTGTCAGACGCAAGTGAGGAAGAGCCGATCAACGGCTCTTCCTGTTTACATCGTGATCAGCCATGATTGGACACGGCTGATCACGTGGTAAAAAGCCTCTGCCAGAGGCTCTTTACTGAGATCAGTGTAGCGGTGGGTCAGACTGACACACGGCTCCACCGATCGCCACGATGCGCGCCCCCCCGGGCGCGCGGTGGCTGTTATCCTGCAGGACGTCAATAGACGTCCAGTCAGGATAACACAACCACTTCCCAAACGTCAATCTCGGATTGACCGGGCAGGAAGTGGTTAAGCAGAGTGGCAGGAAAAAAGACTTAAAAGAATCCTAGTTATTTCAAGAAAATGGCTGGAGTGCTTTTCCATCCTCATTTAAATTATTTACCTTTATGAGAATCCCTGAAATTGCACTGCACTTGTCTTCTTGTGGTGATAAACTATACGTTTCACCAGTGACCCTATTGATAGCCATCTCTAACCTGTCATTTTTGCACCAAATAAAGATTTGCCGTCAAATGTGATCTTGCACCAGCTGTGTTTTTTGATGAGGGGGCTGCAGCCCAAGGTAAGAAAATAAAGCATTTATTTAGAGCAGGGTCTCCAAACTACGGCCCGTAGGCCACATCCAGCTTGCTAAAAGATTTTAATTGGCCTGTTGCAACCTGTCCTGTATTTGCATGCATGGGTTTTCAGGGTGCATGCAGACAAGCCACGAGTGCCAGAATCACCAATGATGCTGAGTGGCCAGGACAAACAGTGTCATTCATTGCTATGGTTCTTGTGGCTGGTCCCCATGGAAATACCTGATGCTGATCCAGAGCAGTGGCAATCAGGAACATCACAGCATTCAGAAGAGGACCTGCTCTGCCTCCCACCCTTGATCCAGACCTGCCTTCTGCCCTGTGCCACACTGCCGCTTTGATGAAGATTGTAATGTGATGTGAAGGGGGCTCTGATGTGAAAATAGGCTATTATTCAAAGGGGGGATTCTGATGTAAAGGGGGGGGGCTTCTGATGTTCTAAGGGGCTTCTGGTGTAAAGTTCTTTCTTGGAAAATGTTTTTTTATTCATACATTTAAAATTATAATCATTCATGTATGAAAAAAAAAATTCATCCCACAAATAGTTGTAAAATATGCAGTTTGCTCTCCAAATCCTTCCGCAAACTCATTAGAGCTAAAAATCTCCTGGACATTTGGAGGATTAAACACCCCACGCACAGACAATACACCTTTTACTCACACACCCACAAACTTTACTCTAGATTAGATCATTACTTTATCTCTTCACCCCTCCTGACGTCCACGGTCTCCTCCGAAATTAACCCCATAACCTGGTCAGACCACTCTTATGTACAACTAGATATTGCCCTCTTTTCCGCCTCTCCCAGAACTTGTCACTGGCGCCTTAATGAGACCTTTCTCCGTATCCCTGAAACTAGAGACCTTTTGTCAGATAGCCTAGTTGAGTACTTCCAACTTAATGAGAATACGGTCTCAGGACCCTCCACCCTGTGGGAAGCCCATAAAGCCATCTTCCGGGGACACTGTATAGCTACTGGTTCTTGCCTGAAAAAAGACGCAGCATTTCAACACTCCTCTATCCTGTCCAAACTCTGTACAGCTGAGAAACTTTTGCTGTCTTCCCTCACGGTGGCTGGGCTCCGAACCATTGTTTTTCTGCGAAATCAACTCAGATCTTTAGATATGAAAAAAATTTACAAATCCCTTCTCTGGTCTAAACAGAAATTTTATGAATATTCAAATAAGCCCCACAAAATGCTAGTGAATAAGCTGAAACCTCGCCCCTTTCTTTCAACTCCAGATTTCCTCAGACAAACCGACGGTTCTCCCTCTCACAATGTCCAAAGTTTTTGGAGAATTCTATCGCAAATTATATAACTGCTTACAAACTGACCCTTACTACAATTTTACTCAGGAGAAATTTGACTCTTTCTTTAGCTCACTACACTTACCTACACTCTCCCCTGAACACCTTACTCAAAAGACTCCTGGCCCAGATGGCCTGCCTTACTCATATTATAAAACCTTTTTGCAGATTTTAAGCCCACACTTGCTTTCTCTTTATACCTCCTTAATTCAAGGTACTGTACCCCACCCTCACTTCCTTCATGCACATATTTCCGTAATCCCCAAACCTGGTAAAGATCCCTCCCTCCCGGACAATTATAGGCCCATTGCCCTACTTAACTCTGATTACAAGATATTTACAAAAATTTTAGCGAACCGACTATCCCAACTCATACCTAGACTCGTGCATAAAGACCAAGTTGGCTTTGTAACTGCCAGACATGCTGGCGATAACACGAGACGCACCATAGACCTCATAGACCTATTGCACAAAACGGCCCGCCCAGCTCTGATATTGAGCCTTGACACTCAGAAAGCCTTCGATAGGCTCAGTTGGCCCTTTGTTTGCCACACTTTCCAGGTATGGTTTCACTGCATGCTCTATATTCCCGACCCTTTTTCCCAAGTCCAGTTGTCTTCCTATTTATCCCCCTCCTTTTCCTTGAGTAATGGAACCAAACAGGGATGTCCGTTATCCCCTTTAGTTTTTATCCTATGTCTGGAACCCCTAGCTGCAGCCATTCGCATCCACCCTGATATCCGTGGGGTTTCCCTGCGTCATAAGGAGTATAAATTATCACTGTTTGTGGACGATATTCTACTGACTCTGACCAGACCCCACACCTCTCTCCCAAATTTACATGCCTTGCTCAAAGAATTTAGCTTCATTTCGGGGTATAAAATCAACACAAGCAAAACAGAGGCCTTACCAATACTCATCCCTCCTTCAGATCTTGTTACCCTGCAGCATAATTATTCCTATCACTGGTGCTCAGAATCTCTTAATTACTTAGGGATACATCTCACCCCTTCATACTCAACACTCTATCAGGCCAAATTCCCCCCACTCTTCCGCGACATTGACCGACTCCTGCGACAATGGGACCCATCTCTCTCTTGGGTCGCATCAATGTCCTGAAGATGTCTATTCTACCGAGACTCCTTTACCTATTTGAGACTTTACCAATTCCTGTCCCTATGTCACAGCTCAAAGCCACTCAGAGATCATTCCTTAACTTTATTTGGCATTACAAGGCCCACCGTATAGCCAGTTCGTTGGTGTTGGCCCCTAGGTCCAAAGGCGGGTTGGGTGCCCCAGAACTTATTAAATATTTCTTTGCCACTCACCTCAAATCGGTTATCACTTGGTCTTCTAGAATGGCATCCAGCATCTGGTCGGAGATTGAAATGAGTATCACCAGACCTGTCCACCCCTGCTCTATGATTTGGACAGACCTGGAGACCTCCATAACTCAACTTCGAGGCCTTTGCTTGCACCCAACGTTATTCACTCTCTCCATATGGAAGAAGTGCTTGTGCCAATTCTCCCTCTCTTCCACATGTCTGCCCCTATTGAATGTATTATTCAATCCTGATGTCCCGGATAGTCTTTCTTATACCCGAATGCTCCCGTGGACACAAGCTGGAATTTTTCTAGCTCAGACACCTTGTGCATCCACTCACTCGCACGCTTTTACCTTTTAACGAACTACAGCGTAAATATCAGATTCATAAACATTTATTTTACTCTTTTATCTCCAGTTCAAACACTAGCTTTCCTCTAAATCCCCTACTTTAACCTTAGATAAACCTACCTCATTTGAACTATTATGTGTTCAAGGCCCATACCAAACCCATCTTATTTCAGATATCTATAGATACCTACATGAAGCTTCCCCACTCACCGACACATACCACTCTTACATGCAGAAATGGTCCCAGATCATTAAGCGACCTATCCAACTCCCTCAATGGCAGAATATTTGGGAGACTACTTCCAAGTCTTCAAGGTGTGTGGAGCAGAGGGAGACGTCCTATAAGATACTATTTTTCTGGTATAGAACCCCGGAGATCTTACATAGATACGATCCCAAAACTTCCCGGGTGTGTTGGAGGTGCCGGGATGATGTTGGCTCCCATTTCCACATTTTCTGGGAATGTCCCATGATTCAACCTTTCTGGATCTCCATCCAAACCCATTTACAGGAACTTTTTGACACTACTCTCCCTCTAGACCCGATCCAGTATCTTTTAGGCTTGCCGTTCCCTGGTATCCCCAGATACACCCAAAAGTTAGCTGCCTTTTTTCTCTTGGCAGCAAAAATAGGATTTTTTACTCACCGTAAAATCCTTTTCTCTGAGTCCATGGACCGACACAGCTTCTCTATTGACAAAGTGGGTATTATCCGTTAATTAGGAGTGACTAGGCAGAAAAACTTGTAAAAAGTGTTGCATCACACCTTCTACAGTACCGCCCAGGGGGCGGACCCTCTGGGTATACCCTCTCAGTCTGCACATCGCAGATCAGTTCGTCAAAAAGCAGTACAAACTTAAAAGGAGGGGTGGGTGCTGTGTCGGTCCATGGACTCAGAGAAAAGGATTTTACGGTGAGTAAAAAATCCTATTTACTCTTTCGTCCATGGACCGACACAGCTTCTCTATTGACAAAGTGGGACGTCCCAAAGCAGTGTCAGAGAAAAAACGAGGGGTGGTAACAGCATAAAAACAAACTTCACCCCAAAACACAAAACAGCACTCCTCCAACGGAGGAGCTGCAACTCTAAACAGCCGCCTGCAAAACCTTGCGGCCGAAAGAGGCATCCGAAGATGCACCTACATCAATTTTGTAGAATTTTGTGAAAGTGTGAGCGGACGACCAAGTCGCCGCTTTACATAGTTGGGAAACAGACGCTTGGTGTCGGAAAGCCCCAGAGGCACCTATTGCCCTGGTCGAATGCGCCGTGACAGGAAAGGGGGGCGCCTGACCCCTTAAGGCGTAAGCCTGGATTACTATCTGTCGGATCCACCTAGAGATGGTGGCCGATGAGACTGCTTGGCCCTTCTTGGGACCAGCCTCAGAAACAAACAGTGAGTCTGACTTCCGGAACAGGGAAGTAGCAGATATGTATACTCTCAAAGCTCGGACAACGTCCAAGGAATGCAACGCCGACTCCTTAGGATTCGACGGCTGAGGACACAAGGATGGAAGTACAATGTCTTCGTTGAGATGAAAAGCCGAAACGACTTTCGGAAGAAAGGAAGGCTGCGGCCGCAGCACCACCTTATCCTTGTGGAAAATCAAAATAGGGAGCCTTGCAGGGCAAGGCTACCAGCTCAGAGACTCGTCTAACTGACGTAACCGCCACCAAAAAGACCACTTTCTGAGAAAGTGTCAACAGGGGAATATCTCTAATATTCTCAAACGGTGCCGTCTGAAGCACCGAGAGGACCAGGTTCAAGTCCCACGGAGGTAATGGGGGGCGGACCGGAGGGGCCACATGTCGAACCCCCTGCCCAAATGTACTCACGAGAGAGTGAGTCGCCAGGGGTCGCTGAAAAAAGACAGCCAGGGCAGATATCTGTCCCTTAATCGTACTTAGGGCAAGCCTTTGGTCTACCCCATGCTGTAAAAACAGCAGGATTCTGGAAACCAAATAGGTACGCGGATGCCATTTCATTTCCTCACATATGGAGATGTAGGCCCTCCAAGTGCGGTGATAGACCTTCCTAGAGGACGGTTTCCGAGCACTTCTCATAGTAGAGATTACTGAGTCTGACAGGCCCCGATCTCTCAGTACCTGGTTCTCAACAGCCATGCCGTTAAAGCCAATGACTGTAAAGCAGGATGGAATATGGGACCTTGCGATAGCAGGTCCTTCCGTAGTGGTAGGCGCCAGGGGACGTCTGCTACCAGACGTACTAGATCGGCGTACCAAGGACGCTGAGGCCAATCTGGAGCGATTAGGATCATTGGAATTCCCTCTGCCTCCACTCTGCGGAGCAGAAGAGGAAGAAGCCTTAAGGGAGGGAAGGCATAGATTAGCCGATACTGACCCCACGATGCTACCAACACGTCCGTTGCGTCTGCCCATGGGTCTCTTGACCGGGCCACAAACCTCAATACCTTCCGATTGAGTCGGGAAGCCAGAAGATCTACGTCTGGTGTGCCCCATCTTTGGCAGAGGAGTTGGAACACCTCCGGGTGTAAGGACCATTCTCCCTGGTCCAGCATCTGGCGGCTCAGGTAGTCCGCCTGCCAGTTTTCCACACCCGGAATGTACACGGCCGACAGTGCCGGTACGCTCCTCTCTGCCCACTTCAGGATGCGAGCGATCTCCGATGCTGCAGCTGAGCTTCTTGTTCCTCCTTGATGATTGACATATGCCACTGCTGTGGCGTTGTCTGACTGGATCCTGACTGGACGCCCTTGCAGTCTCTGAGACCATTTGAAGAGGCACAGCTTGATCGCCCGGATCTCCAGGACATTGATCGTCAGGAGGGCTTCCTCTGGGGTCCAGCGACCTTGCGCCGACTGGACACCCCAGACTCCCCCCCAACCTGTAAGGCTGGCGTCCGTCGTGATCACTATCCAGTAAACCGGAAGAAATGACTTCCCGGCCATTAGAGCCGGTGCTGTCAGCCACCATACCAGGGATCTCCTGACTAGGTGGCTCACTCGGATTTGATAATCCAGAGATGAAGGGCATCTGTTCCATCTGGACAGAACTTCCTTCTGTAACACTCGAGTGTGGTATTGAGCATATGGGACCGCCTCGACGGAGGCTACCATGAGGCCCAACACTCGCATGCAAAAACGGAGTGACGACCAATTCCTGGAAGTCAGCTGCCGTACTGCAGCCCGGAGGGTCTGCAACTTCTCCACAGGGAGGAATACCTTTGCCTCTGAGGAATCCAGAATCAACCCCAGGTACACTAGGCGTTGAGAGGGCACCAATACTGACTTTTGCGTGTTTAGTATCCAACCACAGTCTCGAAGAGTCTGACAGGTAATGGACACGCTTACCTCTAATTCTGAGCTTGAAGGGGCCTTCAGCAGAAGGTCGTCCAAGTAACCTGTGATAGCGATACCCCGCTGTCTTAGAAGTGCCAGAATCGGAGCAAGCACCTTGGTGAACGTCCTGGGTGCTGAGGCAAGGCCAAACGGGAGGGCCACAAACTGGTAGTGGTTCTTCCCGATAGCAAATCGCAGAAACCTCTGGTGTCTGGAGTATATGGGGACATGCAGGTATGCGTCCTTGATGTCCAAGGAGGCCAGAAAGTCCCCCGGATGGAGAGCCGTGACTACGGATCGAACCGACTCCATCCGAAATCTTTGTACCTTCACAAAGCAATTGAGGGCTCTGAGATCCAAGATTGGACGAACCCCCTCCTTCTTTGGCACAATGAACAGATTTGAGTAAAAACCCTGACCCCGTTCCTGTTCTGGAACTGGAATAACTACCCCGTGTTCCAGTAGACCCTGGACCGCCCCATACAGGGCCTCCCGACGGGTCGGTAGTAGCTGGAGATTGGAGGTGATGAATCTGTCTGGTGGACAAGAGAGAAATTCTATCTTGTAGCCTGAGGAGATTTCTTCGCAAACCCACCTGTCGGAGACTAGAGCAGTCCACTGAGTCGCGAATTCGTGAAGACGTCCCCCCACCCGAGAGCTGGGTGGGGGCGGACCTTCATGTGGACGCAGATTTGTCCGCAGGCTTGTTGGGTCTGCGGGACCAAGGACGCTTTTGTCCTTGGGCAGGCGCTTTATCGGCCTGGGGTCTTTTCCCTGTCGCCCTAGGGGGACGAAAAAAACACTTGTGTGCAGTAAAGGAGGGCCCTTGCCCTTGGCGTGGCCCCTTACCCTTGCTAATTTGGGGAAGCAAAGTGCTTTTACTTCCTGTGGCATCCTTGATGATGTCATCCAGAGAAGCCCCAAAAAGTCTGTCGCCCTTAAAAGGCAGATCCAACAGGGCTTTCTTGGAAGTCTGGTCCGCAGACCAGCCTTTTAGCCAGATCAGGCGGCGTATTGCTACTGCATAAACCGAAGTTTTAGACAGCAGGGGAATAGTATTCATGTCTGACTCGCAGACAAACCTAAGGCCCTGGACCAACAGGTCGGCCAATGTTATCTCATCAGGAGGAGCATCTCGCTCCTTAACCCCTGGAGTAGCAATCTTGCCCATTCAGTAAGTGTGTGAGACACTAGGGCCCCCGCCAATGCCGGGCGTACTGCCGAGCCTACCACTGAGTATAGGTAGCAAGCGAGTGCTTCAGCCTTCTTATCCACAGGGTCCTAGAAAACAGGAGCCCCTTCTACAGGAATTGTGGTGGCTCTATTAAGTCTGGACACCGGAGGGTCCACTATAGGGGGGAGAGGTCCATTTCTTCAGAAAACTCTCCTTAAAAGGGGTACCGTACCGCAAACCTCTTTGGGGCTGTAAAGACCCTCAGTGGGTTCTCCCATTCCTTGTATAAGAGTTTATCAAAAGACACACAAGGGAACACCTTAGCAGTGCGGGCAGGTCTATGAAACCCAAGTGGACCGGAGTCTCTGCTGCTTCTGCAGTATTTTCCAACTTTAGCGTATCCCGCACTGCAGTAATAAGGTCAGATACCAAAGCCGTCTCGCGTACTGACCTGGACTTTGAGTCATTCTCACTGTCCGGTCACGGTCTGCAGTCTCCGATGCATCAGAATCTGGGCCCTGAGCCGTAGCTGGACCTGGTTCTGCACCAGAATTATCCCCAGAAGCTTGCAGGGGATGGGGCGTTTACTACCCCCTGTATTCCCGTGTGCTGCTTCCACCCTGGCAGCAAACGCCTCTAGGATTGCAGTCATAGCGTTCATAGACACCTCAGGGGCACCAGCTGCTAAATCTGGTGTTTCAGGGGAGAAGACATCTGGCTCAGATGCCATGCTGACCACACGCTGACACTCACAGGGCTCCAGGCAAGATATCAATAGGCCACCCTCCTGCACTGCAGAGATGCTGGGTTACCCAGAGGACTCACCACCCTGGATAGGTACTGCTATGCTGCGCCTGTGATGCTGTCCCCTTGCTTCTGTGTCAGTCTGCTTCTTTTATCAGCACTTCCTGTGTGAATTTTCACGGCAGTGTAATGCACCCTAGAGGCCGGAGGCTCTCGCAAAATGGTTGCCAAAAACGTCTGTATGGAAGATAATGTGGGCTCTAAGAAAATGGCCGCCGACAGAAGATAGAGGTCAGGCAGCCATAGCCCCCAAAAAGATGGCCGCCGAACGGCAATATCTGCATACAGGGTGGACCAACATGGCCGCCGATCACCTGATAGGGGCCAGTGGGTGTGGCCGAACCACAGGAAGATGGCCGCCAGGCAGTTACAAGAGGCCAAACTTGGCATGGACCACCTCAAAATGGCCGCCGACAGCATGGAGACACAGAAACACAGGTAAGCAAAAATGACATTTCTTTTAAATGTTAGTTACAGCCAGCCCCGCTCCAGTGGGACCCCCTAGGTGACCCCCAGCACCCAGCAACCTTTAGCTAGAAGCCCAGGGAGGAGGGAAAGGCAGGGAGAGAGGGAAGAAAGGGGCCACAACCACTTACTTGATCTCTCCAGGAATGTCCAGCTAAATCACCCAGCCGAGGCAGGGGAATTTTACTTACCTATCCTGCATGTATTCTGCTGGAAGACATTCCAAACAGATCATCGTCCGCGCACGGAAGGTGACTGTTGGCCAGGCATGCTGTGATTGGACCCAGAAGGGACGATCATATGTATGCCCTGGAGCATGACGCTCACCGGACAGGCTGCTGCGACTCGGCCGTAAGGTCAGCCGAAGCTGAGCGGTCCGATGCAAGCCTTGGAGCGTAAGCTCACCGGCCAGGCTGCTGCGACTCGGCCGAAAGGTCAGCCGAAGCTGAGCGGTCCGATGCAGGCCCTGGAGCGTAGGCTCACCGGCCACCCGTGGAGCGACGGGCATGTCGTGGAAAACCCAGCGCGTAGCTAGGGTCGGCACACGCTCGATGGCCGAAACTGGGGAGACTACAAGGATCGAGGATCCAGCCTGTCACCCAGTCGGCAGTTGATCGAAGATCGCAGGAAACAACAAATGTAGCAAAAAAATAAAATAAATATATATATATATCTTTTTTCCCCGGACCAATGGGCCCGAAGGGAGCCATGTCCTACTCCTTGCTAGACAGAAAAAAACTGATCTGCGATGTGCAGACTGAGAGGGTATACCCAGAGGGTCCGCCCCCTGGGCGGTACTGTAGAAGGTGTGATGCAACACTTTTTACAAGTTTTTCTGCCTAGTCACTCCTAATTAACGGATAATACCCACTTTGTCAATAGAGAAGCTGTGTCGGTCCATGGACGAAAGAGTAAAGGGCTATACCTCTGAAATGGTTGTCCCCCTCCCCACCCAGCCTTGCACAGGTTCTGCAAATATTGGAACAAATTCACAGGATGGAACACCTGACTGTGACAGTGCATGATACACTTGCTCAATTTTCCAAAATTTGGGACTTATGGGACCAGTCGAAACTTAATCCAGGTGCCGTTTTACCACCCCCCAGTAGTACAGTACACTCTTAAACATATGTCCTAAATTTTATGTCTCCTAAGTCCTGTTAGCCTGTTCTTCTTGTGATTCCAGGGTGCCCCCTCCCTTTCCTCCCACTCTCCCTCCCTTCTAGGTGGACTCCCCTCTGGGCATCCTAGTCCCTCAGTTTAGGCGCACTGGGACCCCCACTGACACTGGATCCAGAGGGCAACATTTCCTTCTATGTGAAATATTGTTTTGTTGGTGGCGCCCGCCCCCTAGATCCCCCCTCCCCCTTTCCCCCCACCACTATTCTTGGTCTATACAGTCGACTTGTTATGCTTTTCTGAATTTGGTAACATTGTAGCGTTATATCTATGGCTTTAACATCTGTTATATGCCTTTTCAATTGTCATTCTTATATGCCGTACTGTATGCCTGGCATTTCTTTTCTGCTTGTATTTTTGAGAAAAATGTAATAAAGATACAATTTATAAAAAAAAAAAATACGCAGTGTGTCCTTTGTACTGAAAATTTTGAGGACCACTTATTTAAAGGCAGCTTTGATGGTGTTAAATGCCACCTCGCTCCTGAAGTGCGCCATAGGTTTTAGTCTTGAGGACCATTTCTAATTCTTGTGTCCTATTTCTGAAACAGGACAATAAAGTAAGGATGACAACTGGTCCTGCTGCAGTGGCTGTCTTGTTGGACCTCTTAGGCGATTCTTGACAGAATTATTTTTCTATACCCAAAGAGGCTAAATTCTCCATAGGAATTGTGACGTCCTTGGTGAGGCACATGACTGCTACATCTACCACTGAAGGAGTTTACATCTGTCTCTAAAAGAGGGTACAGCTTCTGAAAAACTCATGAGAAGATGCTGTCAGCATTATAAGTACATTTATTAGACAAAGAACTGGGGCTGCACCTAAGAGAGGCTGAACCCAAGTGAACACTGTAGAAGTACAGTTAGAACAGACATGTGCTCATTGGTTATTATTCCAGAAGTCTGAGGAAAAAAAGTGGCTGGGGGTCTTTACACTTACTTTTACTCCCACTTTTAAAGAAACTCAATGGTTCTGTAAAAGGAGGATAGGGGTAGGGCTCTATAACTCGTATGCAGCCATATATGTTTTGTTGCAGTATAGTGTCCCTACTGGTGAGAATTCCCATCACATAATGTACTAAGTAAGGGGTATCCTGGCACCACATATGTAAATAATACAATAAAAACCTGATAGGGGTTCTATGCTTTTCCCACTCCATCCAAGACCAAAAATTTAAATTTTGGCTGAAGGAGGGCCTTAATTCTATTTTAAAAAGCTACCACAATTACAATATACATTCATCAAATGTAATATAACAAATGTTTTATTCTAATGCTTCTTTCTTCTACTGCTTAATAGTCCTCCAGGCAACCATTTATAACCACATTCAATTTTGATTTAGGAAACTCAGGACATTAAGAAGATATTCTCTCTTCTAAGTGTAGCTTTATTCCACAGGGAGTCCCTATGTCTGTGTGAGAACAGTGAAGGGCACATTCTGTAGGACATTAGGAAACAGACATACTTTTGCTCATCAGTATATTAAAATGCAGACACAAAAGAAATGTAATGAGTCAATTTGTATAACAGTAGCCAAGAAATCCGAGAATTTTTTGCAAAAATACAAACAAAATAATTCTTCTTATTATTAATCATGTGACATAAAATATGCAATATGCACAAATACTGTTCAGTATGTTTTACCTAAATCATTAGGGTGAACCTGATTCAATTTAATTGTACCCTTTGCTGTAGCATATACCTATTTTTTTTTTTTACTCTCCCACCACTCTGTTTAGCCACCAGAAGTAAAGGAAACGTCTGTTTAATCTCAGGTCAGATTCAACTAGAGTTCACATCTATAGCCAACTTTTGAGGCAGCGTGGTTGTTCGCCCACTTTTTTTGCAATTCCAAAATTCTACATTTCATTCACCCTTAAGACCCCAGCTGCATCAAGTAGTCTAATTTCCTTCCACAACTTGAAAACATAATGATATGCTAATCAGATAAACAGACACAACTGTCCCCAATCTTAAATTCTGACTCCACCATAACAAGTTCTAACCTATCACTGGGAAGAAGGGTTGAGCACAGAACTAGCAAGTTCACACAGTAAAATTCAACAGTTCTGTCGGATTCACCCCTGGTCTGGAGATGTGACTATTGCGATTTGACACATGTATAATGCTTTTTGTACATGTTAAAAGGTAACTAAAGGCATTTTCTTTTTATTTTAGTTTTGGATAGAGTGGAGAGTAGGGACGGGCTATCTGTTTGAGTTGAACAAGAGTTTGACTCGAACATTGGCTGTTCGCCCGTTCGCCGAATAGCGAACAATTTAAGGTGTTCGCGGCAAATTCGAAAAGCCGCGTAACACCCATTAAAAGTCTATGAGAGAAATCTAAAGTGCTAATTTTAAAGGTTAATATGCAAGTTATTGACATAAAAAGTGTTTTGGGACCTGGGTCCTGCCCCAGGGGACATGTATCAATGCGAAAAAAAGTTTTAAAAATTTCAGTTTTTTCGGGAGCAGTGATTTTAATAATGCTTAAAGTGAAACAATAATGCCGCGTACACACGACCGTTTTTAATGACGAGAAAAATGCAATTTTTAAAAATGGTCATTAAAAATGATCGTGTGTGGGCTTCAGAGCATTTTTCACAACATTCTGGTAAAACTAGCGTTCGTAATGGAGATAGCACATTCGTCATGCTGTAACAGACTGAAAAGCACGAGGCTGAAAAGCACGAATCGTCTCTCAACAAACTTTACTAACACGAGGATCAGCAAAAGCAGCCCAAAGGGTGGCGCCATCCAAATGGAACTTCCCCTTTATAGTGCCGTCGTACGTGTTGTATGTCACCGCGCTTTACTCAAGCATTTTTTTTCACGATAGTGTGTAGGCAAGGCAGGCTTGAGAAGAATCACGTTGAGAAAAACGCTGTTTTTTTCAATGACATTAAAAATGGTTGTGTGTACGCGGCATAAGAGTGAAATATTTCTTTAAATTTCGTACCTGGGGGGTGTCTAAAGTATGCATTTAAAGTAGCGCATGTTTCCCGTGTTTAGAACTGTCCCTGCACAAAGTGTCATTTCTGAAGGAAAAAAAGTCATTTAAAACTACTTGCGGCTGTAATGAATTGTCGGGTCCCAGCAATACAGAGAAAAGTAATTGAAAGTCATTGGAAAAAAAAATGCGTGGGGGTCCCCCAAAATTCCATTAACAGGCCCTTCATGTCTGGTATGAATATTAATGGGAACTCCGTGCCAAAATAATAAAAAAAATGGTGTGGTTTTCCCCCCAAAAATCCATACCAGACCCTTCAGGTCTGGTATGGATTTTAAGGGGAACTCCACGCCAAAATAAAAAAAATGGCGTGGGGTTCCACCCAAAAATCTATACCAGACCCTTATCCGAGCACGCAACCTGGCAGGCCGCAGGAAAAGATGGGGGGCGAGAGAGCGCCCCCCTTCTCCTGAACCGTACCAGGCCTATTGCCCTCAACATGGGGAGGATGCTTTGGCCCCCAAAGCACCTT